>CM053511.1:22767063-22792917 GCA_028627145.1 Eidolon dupreanum | reverse complement strand
TCCGGTAGCAGCATTCTGACCTGGCCAGAGCACCACCCAGGGCTGCATCAGAGGATGACACACCCAAAGGGCAGACTTGGAAGGTACCAGAGCCCTGCTAAAGCCAATCCTTCTCTGTAGTGCCAACTCCTGACCAGCCAGTCCTCACAATCAGCCCAAGGTTTAATCCCTTCACACAAATGTGCAAAAAGCAACCAAGGCTCAACTACAACAGGAGAGTACACACAACTCACACAAGGGACACACCTGGAGCACTCAGCTCAAGTGATCAGGGAAGGTTGTGCCGCTGGGCCCCACAGGACACCCACTATATAAGGCCACTCTACTAAGACCGAGAGAAATAGCAGCCTTACCTGACACACAGAAACAAGCACAGGGAAGCAGCCAAAATGGGGAGACAATGAAACATGTCCCAGATAAAAGAACAGAACAAAGTTCCAGAAAAAGAACTAAACAAAATACAGATAATCAATCTACCAGATGCAGAATTCAAAACACTGTTTATAAAGAAGTTCAATGAACTTAGGGGACAAGTAGATAATCTCAATAAGAACTTCAACAAAGAGATAGAAAATATAAAAGTAGAGATAGAAAACAAAACAAACAAAAAAAATCAGAAATGAAGACTACAATAACTGAAATGAAGAATACCTTAGAGGGAATCAACAGTAGATTAGATGAAGCAGAGGATAAAATCAGCAATTTAGAAGTTAAGATGCAAAAAACACACATTTGGAACAGCAACAAGAAAAAAGAATCCAAAAAAATGAGGATAGTTTAAGAATCCTCTGGGACAACATCAAGCATACCAACACTTTTATCATAGGGTTACTAGGAGAAGAGAGAGAACAAGGAATTGAAAACCTATTTCAAGAAATAATGACTGAAAACTTCTCTAACCTGGTAAAGGAAACAAACATACAAGCCCAAGAAGCACAAAAAGTTCTAAACAAGATGAACCCAAGAGGCCCACACCAAGACACATCATAATTAAAATGCCAAAGGTTAAAGACAAAGAGACATCTTAAAAGCAACAAGAGAAAAGCACTTAGTTACATACAAGGGAGCTCCCATAAGACTGTCAGCTGATTTCCCAACAGAGATTTGCAGGCCAGAAGGGATGGCCACAAAGTATTCAAAGTGATGAAAAACAAGGACCTACAATCAAGATTACTCTACCCAGCAAGGCTATCATTTAGAATCAAAGAACAGATAAAGAGATTCCCAGACAAGAAAAAGCTAAAGGAGTTCTTCACCACCAAACCAGCATTACAAGAAATTTCAGAGGGATGATGATGAAGAAGGAAGAGGTGGAGGAGGAGGAGGAGGAGGAGGAGGAGGAGAAGAAGGAGGAGGAGAGAAAAAGATAAAAAATATGAAGAATAAAATAGCAATAACTGCATATCTATCAAAAATTACTTTAAATGTGAATGGAATGAGTGCTCCAATCAAAAGATGACTAAATGGATAAGGAAACAAGACCCTTATATATGCTGTCTACAACAGATTCACTTCAGATTGAAAGACACACACAGATTGAAAGTAAAGGGATAGAAAAAGATGTTTCATGAAAATGGAAACAAACAAAATAAAGCTGGGGTAGCAATACTCATACTAGACAAAATAGACTTTAAAACAAAGACTATAACAAGAGACAAAGAAAAACCCAGTAATCACACTTTGGTGTATTCATCCAAACAAACTTAAAATACTACTTCAAAGGAACATGTGATTCTATATGTTCATTGCAGCATTATTTACAGTAGCCACGATATGGAAGCAATTTGGGTGTTCATCAATAAATGAACAGATAAAGACAAGCTGGTACATATATACAATGGAATATTACTCAGCCATAAAAAAGAATGAAGTCTTGCCATTTGCAGCAACATGGATGGACTGGAGTAAGTCAGACAAAGACAAATGTCATATGATTTCACTTACATGTAGAATCTAATTAACAAAATTAATGAACAAACAAAACAAAACAAATTCATAGATACAGAGAACATTTTGATGGTTGCCAGGTGGGAGGCAGGTTGAGAGAGGTGAGTGAAAAAGGGAAAGGGATTAAGAAGTACAAATTGGTAGTTACAAAACAGTCATGGGGACATAAAGTATGGTATAAGGAATATAGTCAATAATATTGAAGTAACTATGTATGGTATTGGATGGGTACTAGACTTATTGAGGTGATCACTTAGTAAGATATATAAACATCTAATTGCCATGTCGTACACTTGAAACTAATATAATATATGCCAACTGGAATTAAAAATTTAAAAATTATTAAATAAATAAATAATTTGAAAAACAAAAGAAAGTGGATATACTGTTCCCATCCTTATTCTATATTGTGCTCTATTTCTCTTGGGTCTCTCACTGACCCCTCAGGATTAGTTAATTCCATGTACTGGGGCTGACAGGCTAACTTCCAAGACTTCTCTCTCTGTCTCAACTGCTTTGAAGCTCAGCCACTCCTCGATGGCATTCTGTAGCTCCTTGTTCTTAAAGGGCAGGTGCCCGGGTGTGCAGTGCATATGCCCTGCAAAAGATGCAGCTGGTGTAGAAGTTAGCAGTATCTATAGGCTGTCCTGGCTTTTCGGCATAAAGGAAACAGCTAAGTCAAATCCAAAAGCCTTCTCTTATTACTCAAACTGCTGTCCTGTGATTACAGTACTTCCTGTTTCCAGTTGGCCTGCCCCTTCCGAGGTTGGAAAATAAATTCACCTAGAGATTGGGGGGTTTTACTCTTTAACTGTTTTGTCCCTTCTGGGAAAATTACACAAGCAACTGTACTAATTTTGTTTGTTTCCAAGTATTATTTAATTGTTCTAAACTGCTAATCTATGCTATTCAGCCTTTAAAAACCTGATTTTGCTAAAGAAAAATGATATAAATCACCTTTCAAAGTTTCTTTTTATTCAGAAAAAAATTCTCTATTTCCACAGAAAAAATACATATATTCACAGAAATATCCTTTACACATGTCCCCCAAAATGTATTAAGAAGAAGAGGCCTACAGAAGTCCTGAGAAAGGAACAGAAATTTGATTTCTTAAGGTAAGAAACAAGGGCCTTTCACAAAGGCCTTGGTGTATTTGGTTTTGTATTCTTTACTAAAAGGCAATAATCAAGGAATTAAATCTATATTGCAAGGTCTTTCTCCCTCCCTTCTTTTGATAAAATCAAGATGTGAGTTTTTTAGTACAATTGCTACTCTAAAAATCAGGGAACTAATGTCTTCTTATAGTTGGAACAGGGAGCTAGGGACAGAAAGGCGGGACACACTTGGCATGCTCCAATGTTTCAGGCAAGAAGACATTCCCATAGTGTGTTTAGCTACTTTTTGACTTTACAGTCAGTCCCTTGACTTCTAAGCTGATCACATCCTAAGTTTCTCCCTAACCTGGAATGTTTAGAAACTATACTATATTCTCCCTGAACAACAATGTTCTAAGCACTGGCTTACGTCACCCTAAAAGCCATCTTAACTCCAGAGTTCCTGAGGAATCACATAGTTTTGTCCTGTGGGTCCTACACAGGCCAGATACAACTTGTGACCTTCCTTTATGGAAATGCACTCAGAGTTCCAAATAAGACATAGCATCTCAGTGCTTCTGACCCTACAGGACTGTCACCGATGCCAAGACACCAGTGGCAGCCAAGGCCTGCCCTCCTTCCTCCCACCCCACCCACAATGACCTGCAAAGGGAACCTGACAGGGGTAAGAGTAGGGATAGGAGGGGTCCTTCCTCTTCCTTCTTTGGGTCCCCACTTGGCCACCAGCAGAAAAGGCAGAAAGCAGGAACTTGAGGCCAATAGGGTGGAACCCAGGGCCGCAGAGTGCAGGATGGGGGAGGGAAGGAGAATTCTCTGAGGCTTCGGCTGGCCAGTTCCCCCAGCTCAGCCAGGGACTGCCTGTGCTCTTAGCTTTCGTTTCCACTGTTGGTTGCTAAGAGCTATACATAATGCAAAAGTAAATAGTTACACAGTGCAGTTTGGGATACACAAAAACACACATCAATCAGCCAAGAAAAAAAAAACTCTCAAAGTTTCTAAGTTTATTTTTAGATCCTGGTTGACCAAATGAGTAACCTAAATGTCCCAAGGAAGAGAAGCTGGGATTGAAAAGTGTATTTAGAAACAGGAGACTGACACTGCAGATCTCTAGGCTCATCTTAGCTTATAAAATATACATCAGTCAAGTCCTCAAGTGTTTTAAGTCCCTCACAGTAGTGCTTTGAATAGGATACAGCATCCAACACACTCTACTCACAAGATCTGCTCAACAGAAAACATCATCCCCTGTCCTTGGGGTTTCAAGAAAGTGGAGTAACTGTAACGTGAAACACTGACATCTGTTAGTAAAGGAGTCAGTTGAATAAAAGCAACTAAAACAATGCTAAAGAAATAAGTGTATATCCATTGAGGAGAGGAAGTATTTTATTCACCTTGTAATTCCCATGACATCTGGCACAGTGTCTCAGACAGGGCAGACATGTAATAAATGTTTTTTGAATAAATAATAATAATAATAATAATAATAATGGTGGTGATGATAACAACAATAATAACAATAGTCCCTGAAGAACTCTCATTTTCAGATAAAACTATCATTATGACTTTCCTAAGATTCCCTACATGGTGATCAAACTACCCAACCAGACTTGAAGTTTCAAAAATAAATATATCACTATAAAAGAAAATCAGAAAGACAACCAGAATAACAGACAGACTAATATAGAATAATGAACTGTCAGACTGGAAAGCAGGAATAACCCCAAGTGAGTCATGGAGATTTGCTTGGCTTCTTCACCTATAAAATGAGATTACATTTTTTTGCCCTGTCCTACCTCTTAGCAATATAATCGAGATGGATGAGAAATCATTAGCAGAAGCGTTTCTCCTTCTCAGACCCTGCACCACTCAGACTGCACCCAAGGTTACAGGACAAAGATCTAGGCCCCGGGAGGACCATGTTTTTCTTGGCGTAACCACCTAATTCCAGGTAAATGTGAAATCTTCCTTCCTTAGAAAAAACCTTTCTGATTATAATGCCACTAGTATATAGTAGGGGAAAAATACACAAATAAGAGAAGTCACTTGCTTTATGGAAAGTTTTTTTAAATATCATTCAAGTTAAAGAAGAAAAATAATCAGTTTAGATCCTCATTTCCTCCTCACTCCACACCAAAATAAATTATAGTTGGATTAAATAATATGGTTTTTTTATGCTAAGAATTTTTTAAAGCCAGTAAAAAACAGAGCTGAGTATCAAAACTTGAGCAAAAACAGAGCAGGCTATCCTACCAGTGGAAGAAATTATAGTGGAACATTTGCCCACTGAACAATCTAAAACAATGTCAATGGGCAAGCAGTAAATAGGGAAATAATTGTAGCAACTGTGACAAAGGATATCTTATGATATGCTATTAAATATCTTATGTCTATGATCTATATTTTAAGAGAAAAACAAAGCAAGTTGGTTATAAAACATGAGCCTCCTTTGTATCTTTAAAAAGATGTGTATTTGTAAGCACAAACAAGAGGAAAGGTGGGGAGACACATCCCAGGCCTTTAACACTGGCTACCTGGGAGGCATGGGGGTAGAGATGGGCCAGGGAAGGGTTTTTCCATCTGTATCTTTATCCTGAATTGTAACTTGAAAAAATAAAATGAAAATCTTAATTTTAACAGATGAGAAAAACATCTAAGGGGAAAGAACATGTAACAGAAAGTTAGGACAAGAAGAAATATAACTAGTATATACTATGAAAAAGAAATGTTCAGCCTCAGTAGTGATCAAAGAAATATAAATGAAAATAAAGTATTTTCTGTTACCAAATTAGTAAGAATATTGTAAAGTGATGACATCCAAGGCTAGGGAAAAGAAGACGAGACCAACACAATCACACAGTATGAATTGCTTTAACCCATTTGGAAAGCAAATGGCAAAAATAGTCAAGATTTTTTTCAGTATTCAAAATGGCAACCTGTTAAATCCACTGGAAATATATATTAGGATATAATTTTACACAGAGTAAAAGTTATTACAAAAAAATGATTAAAAAAAGAAGTACTTAAAATTTTGACCAAATGACCAATACAAAATAGCTCAGTAAATGAAGGTATATTCATTCAATGAAATATGACATGCCCAGAAAGCATTATCTACAAAGAATATATAATAAAATGTAAAAGTTTTGTAAAAATAAAAGCTTCCATTTTTTTTTATTCTTAATATTTCACTTCTGGCACTAATGTGTAAAGGATTTTTTTTTTTCACACCAACCAATTCTCCAAGTCTCTGGACACTATCTGGGTTATCCTATTACTCAATTCTGACTACTAATTACCTGGAGTTAACTCAGACCTCACAGGGTAAGTGTTCAGTCTTACAAGACTGCTCCCGTCCCCTTCAGACACCAGTTGCAAGTCCTAGGTTGTCACCAGTCCTTCTGACCACTCAGCTATAAATCAGGGGTTCCAATGACCCCCTCCATGGGTTGAATAATTTGCTAGAACAACTCAAAGAACTCAGGAAAACAGTTTACTTACTGGTTACCAGTTTAAAGCAGTCCCTCTTTATCTGTGGGAGATATGTACCAAGACCCCAAGTGGATGACTGAAACCTTGGATAGTACTGAACCCCATATATACTATGGTTTTTTGTATACATACACACCTATGATAAAGTTCAACTTACAATTTAGGCACACTAAGAGATTAGCAGTAATTAATGATAAAATAGAACAATTATAATATTCTATAATAAAAGTCATGTGAATGTGGTATCTCTCAAAATTTTACTATACTGCACTCACCCTTCTTCTTGAAGTGACATGATGATAAAATGCCTATGTGATGACATGCTTTTGCAGTTTGAGGTGTGACAGCAAAACTAAGATGAATTTCTTTTTCCTTCTTCACAATTTAACAGATAGATTTGTTCTTACCATAGAGCTTAGCAACTTCAGCATATAATTTTTCTCTTTCTTTATAAGTAGAGAACTTTCACTTTTCACTTTAAAAAAGCACTTCATGTCTTCCCTTTGGCATATCCGAATTTCCAGCATCATACTGTTGTGCTTTGGGCCATTATAAGTAAAAAAAGGGTTGCTTGAACACAAGCATTGTGATAATGCTATAGTTGATCTAATAACTACGATGGCCACTAAGTGACAGGCAAGGAGCATACACAGCGTGGAGACTGGACAAAGGGATGGTTCATGTCCTAGGTAGGATGCAGCACAATTTGAGAGATTTCATCATAGTACTCAGAATGGCGTGCAATTTAAAATGTATGAATTGTTTCTTTCTGTAGCTTTCCATTTAATATTTTCTGACAGCAGATGACCATGGGTACCTGAGACTACAAAGCAAAGCAACGGATAATGGAGAACTATTGTATTATAAAAGAGCACAACTCATAAACAGCCAAATGGAAGAGATGCATAAGGCAAGGTATAGGGAAAGGGGCATAGGGCTTCTATCCCCTCTCAGAGCATGCACAGCACCCTTCCAGCATCTTGATGTGTTCAGCAACCTAGAAGCTCTCCAAACCTCACTGTTTAGGATTTTAATGGAGATTTCATAATATAAGCATGATTGATTAAACCATTGGTCATTGGTGACTGAATTCAATCTTCAGTCCCTTTGTCCTCCCTGGAGGTCAGGTGTGGGGACGGTACCTAAAAGTTCCAACCCTCTAATCACACAGCTGGTTCATCTGGCAACCAAAGTCCATCTTCCAAGTGTCACCTCACAGGGTAAATTCAGATTTGGTTGAGAAGGGCTTATTATGAATAAGAAAAGATGTTCTTCTTACCCCTATTACTCAGAAATCCCAAGGATTGTAGGACCTCTGTGCCAGCAAGTGGGGACAAAGACCAAATATATATTTCTTACTATATCACAGTATCGCAGTTTGGGGCATATGGTTAAATGAAAAAATATTTTTTTAATTACATATAAATATGACTGTGTTAGTAGGAAAAAAATTTTCTCTATAAAAATAATAAAAAGAATTATTCCAAATATTGACTCTGATTGCCTTTGAATATGTGGATTATGGGAGATTCTTTTCTTTCTAATTTCCTATATTGTGCGAATTTTATTTTGTGATAATGCCTCATTTTCATAATGGTGGGGATGAGGATATGGAGGGAACAGCACTCAAGCTCTGGGAACATATTCTTTAAACGACTGGATTAGAGAAACACAAGGCACAACCTTCCTGTTGCTTTCCCAGGAAACTTTGGAGGCCAGAACTGACTTCTGATTCTCACCGCTCGTCTTCATTCTCACACAGAATGGCCATCATTTCTTCCAAAGAGTGAGTTGGTGGGGCTCCACATCACAGACTCCCCACATCCCTAGCCTATCCTCCCAACAAATCACAGGGCAAAATTCCATCAAAGAGCTCCTACTTTAAATGTCCAATTAGACATTTTAGATCACACATCTGAAAATACGTGTGTGTGTGTGTGTCTGTGTCTGTGTATGTGTGTCTGTGTGTGTGTGTCTGTCTGTCTGTCTTTGTCTGTCTTTCTGTCTGTCATCTGTCTGCTTCCTCCTTCTTCCTCTATCTTCAAGGACAGCAAGATAAACTCCAGGGCAATGATGCAGCAATCTGTCTCACTTATCAAATGATAAATCTATTTATGAAAATAGAATAGCAATGCAAAAGAGTGAGAACTAAAGGAACGTCAGCCAGGACAACACCTCGATATTAAACAATTTTAAATAACAACAGAGTAAAGTCTATATCTTCTCTCAAACTTGCCATATAATTCAAATTAGTCATCTTGGATTTGTATCTGCAGTATTTCAGGCCCTATCTCTAATACTGAATTAGGCTAAATATTTCCTTCAAGTGCATATGATGGCCAGATAAATGCTCAAAATCCCTTATATAACACTACAGAGATATGTCATATATATACATACATATATATTTACATAAATCTTTACAAAAATCTTCACATAAAAATAATCAAAGATAATATCCCAGAAGCCAGAAAAAAATCACGTAGATTATAGAGGCTCTGTTCATCTCTCTTGCGACCAAATCAAAATTGTAACAGAAATAAGGAGCAGCAGCAAGGAAAAATCACCAGGGATCTAGAGGAACAAGCCATACAACTAGGGAGAAATCCAAGAAAGCACCCTGCAATGGCAGAAGGTAGGACGGGGCGAGGACGTGGGGCTGCCCTGTCTGAGCAGGTGAGTGAGACACAGGCTGAGATAGCAGCAAATGCTTTTAAAGGGGCCCCATTGATGAGCAGATTTTTGCGGCGACAGACCTGCTCACTCTGAGCACCAGTGCCAATTCGGCTGCACACAGGGGGCACCAGGTACTTACAGTGAGACACTGTCTGAGTGAGGGCCAAGGTGAGACTCTCATTCTGTACAGAAGTGCTGGTGGTATCCACTGTTCCCTGTTGAGCCCTCCCCGCTCCAAGTGTGCAGACACAGCACTGCCATAGCCCTGACATCTTCAAACTGGATAACAGAGGTCGCTCCGCCCAGAGGATTCCCTGAAACCTCACCTCCCCCAACTCGAGGTCCCACCCAAGCCACATCCAGGTATATCCTCAGCAAGTCCGGTGCTTCTTGCTGAGCAGCACCTAGATTCACACTGGTGGCAGCTGGCCTCAGTTTGTGGTGTGACCTTTTGAGGCAACTATAAGCACAGCATCTGTGAATTGCTTGCTGAACCTTAACAGCTGGCCCCTGAGGGGTAGAAGCTTGGGCTAAATTTGGCCTGCAGCTGAACCCCTCTTGGGACTGTGCCACTGGATACCTACTTCACAAATCCACACTAAGAAGACCGGGAGACTTAGGAGCTTTGTTTAATACATAGAAACAGACACGAAAGACAACGAAAATGGGAAGAAAAAGAAGTAGAAGCCCTATGAGAGAATAGAACAGAGATCCAGGTATCATGGAGTCAAGTTATCTAATAGATGGAGAGTTCAAAACACTGGTTATAAAGATGCTCAATGAACTTTTGGGAAGTGTAGAGAACTTCAACAAAGAGATAAAAAACATAAAAATAGAAATGGAAATTATAAAAGGGAACCAGTCAGACATGAAGAACACATTATCTAAGATGAGAAATATATTAAATTGAATAAACAAAGGAATAAACAAAGTGAATAAAGAAAAGGATCAAATGTCCTATCTAGAGGATGGGAAAGCCAAGGACGCGCAATCAGAATGGCAAAAGATAAGATGCCAAGACTACAAAAATAATTTAAGGAACACATGGGACGCTATCAAGGGTCCAAATATCTGTCTGATCGGTGTGACTGAAGAAAATCAAGATCTTGAACAGCTGTTTGAAGAAATAATGTTGAAAACTTCCCTAACCTGATGAAGGAAATGGACATACAACCCCAGGAAGCTCAGAGAATCCCAAAAACTAGGGATCCAAAGAGGCCCACATCAAGACATATCATAATTAAAAAGCCAAAGGTTAAATACAAAGAAAGAATATTAAAAGCAGCAAGAGAAAAACAGATAGTTACTTATAAGGGAACACCCATAAGACTGGCAGCTGATTTCTCAAATGAAACTATGTAGGACAGAAGGCCTTGGCAAAAAATATTTGACAGGATGAAGACTCAAGTTCTACAACCAAGAATAATTTATCCAGCAAAGCTCTCATTTAGAATTGAAAGGCAGATAAAGAACTTCCCAGATAAAAATAAGCTAAAGGAATTTATCACCATCAAGTCAGTATTACAGGAAATGTTGGAGGGACTTCTTTAAGAAGAAAAAACACAAAAGACTCACTTAAGATTAAAAGACACACACAGACTAAAAGGAAGAGGATGGAAAAATATATTGCTTTGATGGACCTAGAAAGTATTTAAGTCAGACAGAGAACAATAAATACTATATGATTTCGCTTATATGAGGAATCTAAGGAATAAAAAGAACAAACTAATCAAAAATAGACTAAAAAATATAGTGGACAATTTGGTGATGGACAGAGAGTAGGGAGTTTGGGGGGCTGGGAGAATGGGGTTAAGGGTTAAAGAAGTACAAATTAGTAGCTGATGGATGGTCACGGGGTTGGGGAGCAGAGGGAATGCAGTCAGCATTAATATGTTGGCTAGATGGAGGGTCAAGGGAGGGAGGGAGTAACTGGGATATTTTTACAAACTATATAGATGTCTAACCAATGTACTATATACTTGAAACTAATTAAAATAAATAAATTTAAAAAAATAAAAAACGATAATATCCCAAATACTAAGACTGAGTGCCTTTGAATTATGGATGATAATATTACAATTATGTTCCTAAAAGTGTGAGGGTCAATTAGAGACTTTTAGTTTTAATACCACTATAAACATATCTTAGGTTATTCACTACTGAAAGTCTTTGAAATGTTTATAAAATCAAAAAAAAATTAGTAAAGAAAATAATATCCCTCTAATTCATCTCTTTAGTAAATTCAAGTATTTGCATATCTTGTATAAAATTATCTTCTGAAAGATGGTGCACTTGTACCTTTGACATTAAAGAACAGCCGCAGCAGTAACACGACCTCCATATGCAAGACATTGCACCTCATGCTTAAACGCATTTGCCTACTTAACCTTCTCAACCTTCACAACAACCCCATGAGGCAGGTCTGATTTATTGCCCAGTTGTCTCCTGAAGATAAGAGTTCCGGAGGTCACACAGCTACTAAGTGGCATTCTTTTTTTCTCATACCAAAAATAAGCTTTGCCTAAGCTTGGCTTGGACAACCTGTAGAAAAACAACTGTTATCAACTAACCAAACAAATAGACTGTCGATACAGATGTAGTAATTCTGAATGAAGTAGGTACCGAATTACCGTGTCAATCTTCAAAAAGTTAACCAGTCCCCAAATTAGAACTAGAGGAAGGAAGTCATACATGGCCTTCCAACAATAGAAACAGAAAAAAATAAACCAATTAAATGGTCTGGTGGAGAAAAAGAAAGGTATAGGAAAAACTAAAAATAGTTTCCTTCTATCTTTGCTTTAATAATAGCATATTAGCATGCATTCTCCTGGAAATGTCACCTAGGCAACAAGAAATACAGAGATGTTCAGAAAAATTATGTATATAAATTTATTTTTGCCATCCTTTGAACATAAATGATCACTATTGCAAGAACAATAATTAGGAAGCTATATAAGGAAAAAACAGAGATACCGAAGAAAGTTTTATAAGTAGGTACCCAGAGTAAAGTAGAGTAATAAGGTATAAAAGTAGGTATCTGTATAAGAAGCCCAGACCCATTGCCTCAAATTTGGGCCAACTATCTACTAGGAGTGTTAAACATATTTTTTCTATGTTCTTTAAATCTCATGTTTTTATCTCATAAACCAAGGGCAGACCAATACAAAAGAGGGTGGGCTTGCAAATTTTCAAACATATTTGGAAAATTCTCTTAAGTTCCACTTACCTTGGGTGACCATATGTCCCTATTCACCTAAGACAGTACTTGTTTTGGTATAATTATTAAACAAACACTCCTCTTTCACTCTCAAAGGTGTTCAAATGTGAATAATAAATTATATGATCACCTTATATTTGGCCCAGACATATTTCTTGACAACTTAACAATGTACTAGCTACCAGGATGGGCACTTAGATTAGCACCAAAAATAATTATAAAAGAGAATCTCTGCTCTTCAGAACACTACATTGTAGTTGAGAAAATAGAATACCCAAAACAACAGTGAAAAAATGGTAATTTTTCTTTTTTATCTGTAGCCTAGGCTCTAAGTGTCTGAGTTCAGATCAGAGACAAAGGAGACTGTATCCCCTCAGCTGGGACACTCCATAGAACTCGTGGTAAAAGTAACTGTGCTCCTTGAGCACTTACTGTACACCAGGCACTGTGCTAAGCACGATGCCCATGTGATCTCACTTCATGCTCAGAACAACCCTATAAGGGAGAATTATCATTATCCTCATTAACAGATAAGATGTCCCTAAGTCATGCCAGAGGATTCAAATGCCCGACTCCAAAGCACATGTTCTCCACTACTCTGAGGTGGACATACTGCCTCCTGGTTGCCCAGCCTTGCCAGGAGCTGACACAGCAGTCACGTGCCATCAGAGCCATCAGCTTCTCTTTCTACTCTGTAGCACTGCAAGGTGTGCTCAGACTCCGGCAAAGGGCTGTTGAATCATTTAGGGCCACGGCAGGAAACAGGGTGCTCTTTAATCCTACTGAGGAGTCCTACTGAAGAAGCTACTGAGAAGAGAGAGATAAAGGGTTTAGGAAAGCCATGAAGGATCATGCAGGAATAAAGTACAGGGAAGTCATTAGCATCCCAAGGTCTGAGTGCACTGGGGGAGGAAGTTGCTAAGGGAGCCCAAAGAGGGTGGCTGTATGGAGAGGATGCCTGGCAGGAGCTGTGGCCTTTGGCTCACAGATGAAGCCAACCTGACACATGCAAGCCAGGAGGACGGAAAGGGGAAATAAACACCTTACCTCACTTTCCTCCTACTCTCCCAACAGTGGGCTGGACCCACCTGTGGCTGAATTATACCAGAAATCAGAGAACAAAGATGGCCATTAACACTAATGGTAGAGATCAACCTGTCAGGGCACAGAGCCAGGCAGATAAGGGAAGAGAGAGGATGTGGAGGAGTCAACAAGAGATGTCCAGCTGTGTTCTTGCCCTTAGAATAGTATACTTCAACTGAGGCAGAGTAAACTGTCCTGGTCAATCCTGGGGGATCAAGAAGGTGCTAGGTGAGCAAGAAGGTGCCATCCTCAGCATATATGCAAGGCCATGGCCAGTTCACGGGCAAGTGACCTGTGCAGTTACACAAGATCCCATGCTCAGCAGGGCACCACCTTAGTCCAATGCTCTGCTGACCCCGTCTAAAAATTCTTAATAATTTTTTAACAAGTGTGCTACATTTTCACTTTACACTGGGCCTCACAGATTATGTAGCCAGTCTTGTGCAGGGCAAACCATTTTCTTCAGCTGGTGGGACTAAAGTCTCTAAGTATCACAGTATTCCAGTATTCCAGGTGATTTCAGGTGCATATTCTTTATTCAAAGCCAACGGATCCAGAGTTCATCTTAACCAGAATGACAATGATACAGCAGAAGGTATAGCATGATAAAGTGAAGGGACATTTTACCATTTTTTTCTTTCCTCTCTCTCCTTTGAAGTCAAACTGCAAAGTGGCTGAGAAACCAAAATTAGCTGCCCACAGAGAGAAATGCACCTGAATTCCAACCGCCTCTCCCCAGCACAGAGGGAATGGATTTGGGCTCTTACCCAGTTAATAATTTGTACCCTGGGGTGGACTTTCTTGATGTACCCATTTGATGGGGTGTAGCCGTCAAATCAGCCAGGTAACTGCCAAAGCTACTGTTGACCTTGCCTCCTGAGCCTGGTGTACATAGGCCCCAGACTGGGACTCAGTATTGAAAACACACACATATGAGGCTTGTTGATGGGCTAGCAACATTTATAAACTATATTTCTAAGTCAATGCTTTCTGAAAGCATGGAAACTTGAGCCTATACTGCTTCTGCTTCCTTCTCCCAAAAGCCTCCAAATTCTAGCCTTCCTCTGAGTAATTATACTCTTAATAGCAGCTGGGAGAAGCCCAGGTGAGAAGCCAGAAAAGGACCCATGGCTGCCCTTTCTCTCATTCATTTCCTCCAAGTCCACTGGGCAAAACAAAGCACAGAAAGCTTCCGGCCCAGGCAGGATCACACTGGTTTTTGACAGCCTCTCACTTACTCCTTCATTTTAGAAATAAGGGATGGTAGATTTGAAGCATTTCATTTGCTTCATTGTTTAAAGTTAGAATAAATTTTCAATCACTCAAATCAAAAGCATTTCTAAAATCTCTACTGTATCAAGGAACCTAAAATCCAGGTGATAATAAAGTCTAGGGGGATTGCAACAGGATCAGAGGATTAAGGGCTGCAGTGGACACTCATGAGCCCTGTAATGGGGTGAATGGTGTTCCGCAAAAAGATATGTCTACATCCTAACCCCTGGAACAGGTGAACGTGACCTTATTTAGAAAAAGAGTCTTTGCAGATGTAATTAAGTTAAGGCTCTTGAAATAAGATCAATCTGGATTATCCAGGTAGGCCCCAAACACAATGACTAGTGTACTTACAAGAGACACACAGAGCAGAGGACACCACGTGACCATGAAGGCAGAGATGGGAGTGATGCAGCCTTGAGCCCAGAAATGCCTACAGGCACCAGAAGCTAGAAGAAGCAAGCAAAAAATTCTCCCCCAGAGCCTCTGGTGGAAACTTAGCCCTGCTGATACCTTGATTTCAGACTTCTTGCAATCAGATCGGTGAGAAAATAAATTTCTGTTATTTTAAGCCACCCAGTTTGTGGTAATTTGTTACAGCGGCCCCAGGAAACGAATACAAGCTCTCAGCCACATCTCTCACCCATGGCCTCAGCTTCACAACCACCTGAAATGGAAAATATTAGGCCTTTCAAAGCAGCCCAATCCGTTTTCACAGTGGGCCTCATTCTGGCCCCAGAATGAGTCTTTTCCCCGATGCAGAACTTCATGTAGTTGGAGACCATAATAATCCAACTCCTACAGAGCTTTTTCTGGCTAGAGAGCCTTCGATAATGCCTCACAGGAGGTGGGCTACCTCCCCCACACTGGACACTGCCCTCTGCATCCCTTCCAGTCAGGACAGTACAGAGGGAATGACCGTCTCTCTTGTGCTGAACACTCTTCTTCCGAAGCAGCCCAAGGTCCCACTTATGTGTAAGCAGCTGGTTACACCGGCATCTCCTTTGGGCCTTACGACTTAGAGCAAAGCAAAACAAACCTATATCTTTTTCACATGTGTTTCAAAGATATATTGTCAGCCCCATCAATTATATAGAAAATATTTTTATCTAAATACAATCAATCAGCTATGAAATACACCTGTGAAATGTATGTTTTTTAGTAGGAAAAAAGGGTGGAGGGAATTCTAAGCAGTCATTTATACATTTTGACAGCCAAGCTAAGCTTGTACAGATCAGATTATTCCCCAAGAATCAAAACACATAGGTTGAGGAAAACCTAGCATTTCAGATCCAATTAGATAGATAGAAAAAAATGTTCTGGGCTCAAATCCCACCTACACAATTTACTAACTACTGACCTTGGGTAGGTCACAAAACCTCTTGATGCTTCAGTTCCCTTAAAATAAGGATAATCATAACGCTCCCTCATGCTGGATTCTCTCTGCTGGTCCCTCCAGATCTATACTCCTCTGCTCTGGACCCTGGGACACTGATTTCTTTGTACATGGCAGTCCCCGCATCAACAAGCTTTCTTACCCTCTGGCTTCTGGTTGTCACCAGCAGAAGATGAGAGTGGGGAAGAGAGTGGCTGGGGACTCATTCACCTGGTGCTCCCCTGACAGGGCACAGTGTGGCAGTAGCTGTATTCTTCTACTGAAGACCAATTCCAGAAACTGCTCTCTCACATCCTGCTTTCAGGGCGGAGGTAGTAGAGGATTGCACGCACTGCTAGCCACTCTTGCTGATGTCCCTCTTTGTGACTAGCCCCTTCATCAAACTATCTTCAGTTATGCCCTCTGAATGTGTCATCTGCCTTCTCGTAGGACCCTAATTAATAAACCCTTTAATGTATTTATAACACAGCCTTATTCATAGAAAAGGCGCAAAAGCATTTGTAATTATTTTTGTCATTAGAAACAGCAGTCAACTTGTCCAAAGCATCCTTGGCCAGGAGATAACTCAGTGCCATATTTAATTTTCCTCCCCAAGTCAAATATTATTTAGTGGTAGTGATAAATATAATATTCCCAGTTGTACAGATGTGGAGAAAACTATTAGGTTCTCTTTCACCTGGATAATTAAAATAACCCCCTAACTCCTCTTCTGCCTTGCTCACCTTCCCTTTTCTGATCATGCCATTGCCACATGCAACAAATATTCAGTAGCTTCTCGCACCTCTCTTGAGTCAAATTCAGATTCTACCACTATCCCCCACAATCTGATCCCAAACTGCTTTTAAGGATGTCTTGAACATTTCACAACCACTAGGATAGCTATTATTAAAAAAAACAAAAAAAACAAAAAAAACATCTGAAAATAACAAGTATTGGTGAGGATGTGGAAAATTGGAACCCTTGTCTGTTGTTGGACTCTTGTCTATACTGGGCATGTAAAATGGTACAGCTGCTATAGAAAACACTATGGCAGTTCCTCAAAAAATAAACACAAAATCACCATATGATACATCAGTTCCACTTCTGGATATATATCCAAAAGAATTGAAAGCAGGAACCAGAATAGATATTCGTATATTCGTGTTCACAGCAGCATTATTCACAATAGCTAAAAGGTGGAAATGAGCCACATGCCCATCGACATATGAGTGAATAAACAATAAAATGGAATATATACGTAAAATGGAATATTATTTGGTTTTATAAAGGAACTTCTGACACATGCAGTATGAGTGAACCTTGAAGACATTATGCCAAGTGGAATAAGCCAGTCACAAAAGGACAAATTTTGTTTGACCTCACTTATGTAATATATGTAGTCGAATTCATAGAGACAGAAAGTAGAATGAATGGTGGTTGCCAGGGTTTGGGGGCAGGGGAGATGGAGAGTTTCTGTATAATGGCAGTGGGGTTTTAGTTTGGAAAAATGAAAAAATTCTGGAGCTGGACAGTGGTGACAGCTGCACAACAATGTAAATGTACTTACTGTACTTAATGCCATGGTTAAAGGGTATGATTAAAATGGAAATGTTTACGTTATGTATATTTAGCCACAATAAAAAAAATGTGTCCCCAAAATATTTATTGCTTGACTATCACACAAAGCACAGTCCTGGAGATATGTCAGTGAACAAATTCGAAGGTCACTGTCCCCATCAAGGGGAATCTGCTCCTGCATTTCCCCACACAAAGCCCTCATTCCAGTCAATCTGTCCCCTAATTACGTCTTGCACTTTCAAGTTGAAATATAAATTCCTTAAAGGGACTAGATCTTATTCATCCTATATCCCTAGAACTTAACACAATATTGAACATGTAGAAACTGCTCAAAAATATTGGTTGAATTAAGTCAGTAAAAGTATAGCCAAAGAAGTCTGTATCTTCTTTTTTTCTCATATTCTCTAGCTAGTCAGTACTTAACATTTCTTGAAGTTAGTTAGCTACATTTCAGAAATAAAAAAATATAGCTTCACGCTAAACTCACTTTATATTGTTCTGTTCACGGATAATTCTCTTAAGTGCATAAATTGTGGGTTTCAAATCAGAACTCCACTGTCTGCTAACCATGCGTGCGTGGGCAGGTTACTGAGAGCCTCTCAGCCTGTTCCCCTCATCTATGAAGCGAGATGCTAGCAGTACTACAGTGCATGTCTGTTGCTTTGCAACCTCAAATCCATTGGCCCATCTTCTGGTGACAGTGTAACAACATTCTGCTGGGGAAACACTCATGCTCCTACTCCTTAGCCCATGGCTCAGGGACGAAACCTGTCACCAAGCCCAAGCCCTAAGGACATGTGGAACCCAGGCCAGAGGAACAGGCATGGGATCCAATCAAAGCCAGTGAGCCACAGCCAGTCACTGTGATCAACACTAGCATACAGGCTCCCACTTTCTGGATGGATTTAAAGCACAAACTAGATAAGGTCTGGAGCTTAAGGTCATCCTATAATAAAATGGAGCCTAAAAATGGAGCCAACTCCAAGAAATGTGGAGAGAGAAATCAGGTCCTGAGAAAGATGCTTGAGCCCTGGGTCAAGCCACACCTGAAGTATCTTCCTGTGGACTGAGAAGTTACCAGAGCTAAAAAAGAAAATTCCCTTTTTTTATTTAAAATAGTTTGACACTTATAACAGAACTGAGTCCTAATTAAAATAAATATCTCCTGAAAAAAATTATTACAAAAATTAAATGAGATCCTCATACATGTACACAGTACACACTCGATAAATGCAAAATACTAACATTAACTGTGGTGATAGTTCATTGTAGAAATTTTCTGGCTTCTTCTAGGGATCAGTTTTAACTCACATGCTCTATCCCTGATTTCCGCCTTCATTGTCCTTCAATGATATGCTCTATCATGGTGATAGATAGCGGGATGGTGAGGACACACTTGTCTGCCACCACTTCCTAATGCCACACCCTGGCAGACATCACTGATTGACCATAGCACTCTTTCCTACTGAGTACAGACCGAGCCTTGGATTTCTATTCAACCCAACTCTCATGACAGCTATTACCAATCAAAGATGGCATGCAAAGTAAAACCAATTGTCTCAGCTCCAGAATAGCAGCTGGCAGTTTTTCTATAAAGAACTAGGTAGTCAGAATTTTAGGCATGGTCTCTATCGCATATTCTTCTTTGTGTTTTGATTTTTTGTTTGTTTATAACCATTTAAAAATGTAAAAAGCATTTTTGCTTTATCAACTGTACAAAAACCCCCTGCTCTGGAGCCTTGAAACCAGACCCAGAGGCTGGCCCAGAGGACCACGCACCCGCTTATCTCCCTCTGCAGAGGGCTCCTGGGAGCCTGGTAATGGAGCTCTTGGAAACACTGCCTCAGTGCACCCACAGAACACACTGAATTGTCTGAAAAGTAGCAGGGGAGCTTTGATGGTGGGAGAGTTCCTGTTCTCATCATAACAATCCCGGGCAAGCAGAAATCCACAATCTGGAAGAAGCTACAACCCAAGGAAGAGCTACAATGCCCATGCATGTGCTGATCCTCACCTCTGCCTCCAGGGAACCAATTCACCTCAGAGAGCTCCATCCTCCACCACCAAATCTGAGATGTCTGACCTTTTTATAAAGGAAGTAAGGAAAGAATTCAGATCACTGCGTTTCTCCATTTTTAGTCTGACCTCTTACACTTAAAAAAATACCTCTGAAATAGTTTCAAGATAGTATGCCACATTCCTTTAACTAACCTTTGATTCTTTAATATTTCCCAAAGTTTTTTATTAGAGTAGTATATATTAAGACTGGTTTGGTCCTCCTCTCTATTATTCTCCATGTTTGTTTCTGGCTTTAGTGAAAAGGATTGAACTTTGCTTGACTGATGGTCATTTGTTCATTCAACAAACATTTATTGATACCCTCAATCCATCTCTCAAGGCACTTGCTGGTAGGGAAGACCGATATGCAGATGATGGTACAGCATAATGAGAAGGGTATCTACAGGGTAAGTGCCAGCATGAAGCAAGGCAGCTCAGTCAGTGAAGGGAGGGGTGCCAAGAGGCCTGCTGGAAGGCAGTGTCGCTGCAGCAGAGTAGGGATGAATGCGTAGGAGTTGACCAGATAAGGAAGGATGAGAGGATGACAGGTGCTGAGATTCAGTGGCTTAAGCTGAGGCTACACATGGGGACGCTTGGGAGATGAGGCTGGAGAGGAAACAAGGGTGTGGTTATAAAATTCCTTGGAGTCCAGACTCTAACCTGAAAGCCACAGAAAACCTCTGAAGGAAATTAAGCAGAATGACTGGCTTAGGTTTTTATTTTCAAAACGAGCATTCTAGTTGCAGTTTGGAGAATAGACTGGAGCAAGAGTGTCCTGCTTCAGAGCAAAGAGCCAGGTGTTAAGGCAGTTGGAGCAGTTCAGGCAAGAAAGAAGTTTTGAGGTCATGAACTAAATCAGTGACAACAAGAAAAATAAGAGCTCACATTTGTGTGGCACTTACTAATGACAAGGCACTGTGTGAAGTGCTCTCTGTGTATTAACTCATTTTATCTTCACAACAAGCCTGAGATAGATTTGATACTATTTATCAACCTCATGTCACAGATCAGGAAACACAGAGAGGTAAAGTAACCAGCCCAAGCTCTGGGAGATATTCATGTCCCAGCCAGAACTCAAATGCAGCAGTCTGGGTTCAGAGTTCATCTCCTCACCGCCCACTCTCCTAGCATACTCCTAGAGAGTGGGTATTCAGGACTGGGCACTGAGTGCTTGAAATGAAGGAGACTCCAGAGCAATTTCCAGAGGTCTGGCTTGGGTACCTGAATATTTGGGTTTCAGCTTCTTGAGCCTCTTCCTCTGAAGAAAGCCCCTCCCCAAGTCTATACTTAGCTCCCAATGGTATCCCATACACCCACACTCCTATCATCACACCACCATCTCCTTCTCCTTTTCAGTCCTTGCATCTTACATTCAACCCTACACACAGAGTGAAAAACCTCATGAGCGTTGCCAATGAGGTCTGAGGAACCGGGACACAGAACCCTGCACTTGGTTAATACAGCCGTTTAAGTCTGTTATTTTCAAATCAGACAGAACTGGGAAAACTTTGGGCAAGCTTGTGTGGTTTTCCTTCTCAGAGAGCAAGACCTTGGCAGCCCTACTAGTGTTTCACAGCCTCAGACAGACCCGCAGAAAGTGGCCCTAGCTGGGAGAGCTTCAGAGAGCCAAATGGATTTCTTTCTCTGGACATGAAAGTTAAAGCAAGCATCTGCAGCAAGAAACTTGTGTATTTCCTGCGGACAGGGAGACCTCCTGCCCCTCCCGGGCTGATACAACCCACTTTGCACATCCTGCTTCTCTGGAGCTAAAAATAAATCGGTATGCACTGAAAAACACTCAAACACATCCCCCCAGCACACCCCTTCTCGAGTCCCCTAGGGCAGGACACGCAAATCTTTCGGGTCCTGAGTCAAAAACACAGACCACTTCCTTCTATGGGTTCAACCAGCGCCTTTCATTCGCTCCCAAAGCCCCCTTTCCAGGCCACCACCTCTCGCACACCCCTCCTGTGGCCTCTCAGGGCCGCGTCCGCAGGCCCGGGAACCAGCGGGTGTCCTGGACCCCACCGCGCGCCGGGGAGGGATGCTCCGGAGGTCCCTGAGACGCCAGGCTCTCGAACGCCCCCTTCCGACCCAGCGCGCCCCCATCTTGCCAGCCCCGCGCACCTCGGCGCGTCCCTCTGCAAAGTTGCTCCCTCCGTTTCTGCCACCCGTTCTCAGGGTCTTTGGTTTTGTTTTCTTTCCCTTCAGAGACATGGGGGGAAGGTCGGGGAATTGACAGAGTGAACTGAATCCGGGAGGGGCTGTAGGGACAGGTCCCCAGCCCCGCGCTCTCCACGTGCCCACCCCTGCGCCCTCCGCGCGGCAGGCGCTGGGTTCCCCCAACAGCTGCTCCCGGCGCCACCGCCCCCCGCACACCCGCCCCGGCTGCCACTCCGACTCCGCTCTGGCTCCCGAGAAGCCGCGGGCAGGCGCTGCGACTCACCGCCTCGGCTGCTCCCGGCGTCTGTGTCGCCGCGGGCGAGGCGGCGGCAGCGGCGGCGGCAGCGCCTTCCCTCCGCCCGCCTCCCCCTGGACAGCACCGCCGCCTGCCGCGCCCCCTCCCCAGCCTCGCTCGCTGCCTCCCTCCTCGCGGCCAACCACCCCCCTCCCGGCTGCAGCCCCGCAGACGGCCTCTCCCTGGGTGCGGGGGGCGCCAAGCTGAGGCGTGGGGTTTGCGGGTGTAGTGGGCGTCTCCGCCTTGCCGGGGTGCAGCCGCTGGGCTTCTCCGCGATGTGCCCCCTAACCCTAGCCCACCACCCAGGCTTCCGAGCAGGGTGCACTGGCACTTTCCAAAGGCAGCCATCTGTTTACCTGTTCGGGCCGGTCAGATTCAAACCACAGCACCTTCTCCTAGGCTTCGATTGGCGGAGGTGGGGGGGTGGTGGATAGGGGGAGACTGGAGTCCCTGCTAGTTGCAGGGAAGTTCAAGAGGGCCTTGGTAGGACATGAGGGTCTGCTCTTGCCTAACCAGTGTTTTCTCTATTCAGAGCCTTCTGTGAATTGTCTAGGGATGACTTAACAAAAACTCAGGAGGAGGACATCTGAGGGGAACCCCCTTACCCCACCCCCACCCCATCCTCCACTCCAGAATGTCACCAAATATTTTATCTGAACTGGAGATGATCTGAAGTGAATGTCTTGTCAATTCAGTGAACCAATATTTACCTAGTGGCTGCCAGCACATATTCCTGTCTTGCTCTGTTGGCCACTCATGACCTGTCAAAAAGCGGCTGTAACTTCTTGTGTTTGTCAACCCCAGTGACATTTCCAGAACCCCACATCAGGTCTTAAAAGCAACTTAGAGTCATTCATTCATTAAAAATCTTGCTGGTTAAAAACAACGAAAAGGCACCATGTAAAGCTGTAAGGCCACCATGACCTGTCTATGTTTGCTATAATAATTACAAAATCTTTTAATATGGCTAGTAATAGAAATGACAGTTACATTTAGGTCCAAACAGCTGCCAACTTTGATTTGAAAATCAAGAAAAAGGTACACCTGACTGAAAACAACCTCTTAGTTCTGCCTTCAATTTCCACATCATTTATTCACTTCAGACAGTACTTAAAAAATCAAGTTGTCTGAGAAGCCAGTAAACCATCATTGGACACTAAAACTTTTTCTTGAAATGGATTAGCATATTAACTCAAGGGCTTGCATGCCTAGATACACACACACTGGAATTACCTAAGGAGCCAGGTTTTTGTTTTGTTTTTAAATACTAGACCTGGGCCCCACCCACCCCCACTAACCCGGCACCCCAACCCTGAAGTTCTGTTTTAATTGGTCAGGGGTGCAGCCCTTTGTGGGGATTTTTTTGCCTTGGGCCCCGGAAGATTCTGATGAACAGCCGGATGGAAACCTGGGATTAGCCAATCATCAAACCGGGCCTAAGGCAATGAATGGGACACAAAACAAGGAAGTTTTGAAGCTGGGAAAGGTCTGAGCAGGTGTTGCCAAATCAAGTGTCCCTAAGGGATTAAGACGCAGTGACAAAGAAGTAATTTAGGCTGGGTGTACTGGGGCAAACTGGGAAGGGCATTATGCCATCAAGAGGGCAGCCTCATTTTTCTACATGGGAAATGCAGGTCCAATTGTGGCCATTGAGTTAGGGGTTTTTTATTATTATTATTTATTTGTTTTTTTCTGGAGAAGCCAGAAGTCTACATTTACTATGAACTCTGCTCATTTTAAAATATTGGCAAGTAATTTTTTAAATACTTTAAATGCCCTGTAGGCCAAAAGAGTGGGTAGGCCACAAGGGGTCCCTAGGTCATCATTTGGTCAGCTCTGTTCTGAACATTGTATGGCTGGTCACTGCTACATACTCTGCAGGAAGAATTCTGGTGGGTCAGAGGTAGTGGTGGGAAGGTGGCAGTGCTTTACTAAGATATAACTTATATGGCACACAATTTAATGTTTTTAGTATATTCTCAGAGTTTTACAACTATCACCACAATCAATTTTAGAACCCCCGAAAGAAATGGCATATCTGTAATGTAGGGAGGAAGCAAGAGAATTAAAATGTTAATCAAGTCACAATTAGAGACCTCAGTGTGGTGTCAGCCCTGCAGTCAGGCTAGGAGGACACCTGCAGAACAAAGGATGATTTCTGCTGGGATTGCTAACAACCTATTCCCCGCACCTGTGAAGGGGAAACAGGAACCAAGAGTCATTCCCTATGGCTAAAACCATGGGGAACCAATGGATTAAAGGCTGGGAACCACCAGCAGGCCTTTCACTCTACATATTCTTACTTTTTCACACTATATACCCTTCTCCTTCCTCACTGTATGTCCATATCTAAGGAAATGGATTAATAAAGTCTTTTAAACAATAACTCATAGGAACTAAAGAATGATATATAAACTGAATCCTCTGAACACTGGAGGGCCCCCACCTACTCACTGTCTTTCCACATCTCTCTTGGTCCCTCTCACTCTCTGCCTCTGAGAGGAGAACACTCTGTGGAGTGTTATCGCTTTTCTAATAAACTTTCATTTTGACTCTAACTTTGGCGTGTGTGTTGAATTCTTTCCACACTCTCCGCCAAAGGACCCTCTTCTCTCAGTCCAGGGCTTGGTCTCCCCATCACTTGAAGGGAAATTTGCCCTGTCCCGTGTCACCTCTTAGCACTCTCCATTTTTCTTCTAATCCCCAGCCCTTGGCGACCACAAATCTACTTTCTGTCCTACAACTGATTTGCCTACGCTGAACATTTCATTTAAATTAAGTCTTCATACAATATGAAGTCTGTTGTGACTAGTTTCTTTCACTTAGCGTAATATTTTTAAGGTTTATCTGTCATCATTACTTCATCCCTTTCTATGAGCAAATAATATCCCATAATACAGAAATATCATATTTTGTTTATTAATTTATCAGTTAATGGACATTCGGGTTGTTTCCACTTCTTGGCTAATATGCTGCTATGAACATTCATGTATAGATTTTTATGTGGATGTATGTTTTTATTTCTCTTGGGTGTATATCTAGGAATAGAAATGCTGGGTCATATGGTAAATCTATATTTAACATTTTGAAGAAGAGCCATGCTTTTTTCCAAAGTTGCTGTACCATTTTACCTTTTCACCAGCAGTATACGAGGATTCCAATTTCTCCACATCCTAAACCAACACTCACTCATTTGTCATTTTTTAAAGTTATACCATCCTAGTGGATGTGAAGCGGTATTCCATTTGTGGTTTTGATTTGCATTTTTCTAAGGGCTAATATGTTGCTCTTCTTTTCATGTGCTTACCTTCTTTAGAGAAATTTTTTTTCAGATGCTTGGTCTACTTTTTAAGTGGGTTATTTGTGTTTTTATTATTCATGTGTAAGAGTTCTTTATATATTCTGACTATAAGTCCCTTATCAGATATATAATTTGAAAATATTTCCGTTCTGTGGGTTGTCTTTTTGTTTTCTTTGTGGTATCTTTCAAAGAGCAAACGCATTTCATTTTGATGAAGCACAAACTATGTGTTCTCTCGTCATTTGTACTTTGGATGTTATATCTAAAAGGCTTTGCCTAATTCAA
>CM053511.1:22745749-22766563 GCA_028627145.1 Eidolon dupreanum | reverse complement strand
TCTACCTTTAGCTTCTCTGCTCCTTGGCACCCCAATTTGTCCTGTTCCTTGGATTATGTTTTCTATTCCTCATATTAATGGACTTCATATCTCAAGTCCAGGTGTTATCTCCCCCTGTCCCAGCCCTTCCATGCCCTTCTCTTCCTGCAGCTCTCAGCTCATGTGTCAGCCCCTCAGACAGGCTTTTCTTACCATGCCTTAATGTTACCCCTGTACACATATGCACACAGAGGTCCAGGTACTCTTTATCACATCATGGCAGTTATCATAATCTGTACTTAGGTTATTCATTATTTATTATTTATTTTTTTGTTGTCTGTTCTAACATTACCACCTGCCACTAGATAAGCGCTCTTAACAGCAGGGATCTTATCTGTCTTATTCAACGCCATGACTCTAATACTTATCCTTAAGCTTGTGCTTTCAATAATAAATGTTTAATTAATTAATATAAATATAAATGAAGTACAACTATTGGGCCTCAGAGGAAGGTATTGTTACATCCAACTGGAAAGACCAGGAAAAGACTTTATAGAAGAGATAGGTTTTGATCTGAACCTTGAAGGAGGAGTAGGATTTGGAAGGTGGAAGATACAGAGTGAGAAATAGCAGTAGTAAGCACAGAAACCAGGAACCAGTAGAGGAAGAGATAACGAGATCGTTCCAAAAAGATTGGACAGGTAGCCATTGACATCAGTTCAATCGTACATTCATAACTTATGATTTTGGAAAGAGAGATATTTTGTAATTTGCCTTTTCTTAAGACAGTGATTTTAACATTGAGTTCTGCATAATCCACATCCTGTACAGCTTGGCTGGTCAGGTGGGGTGGAGAGGGAGAAGGAGAGGACGTCCCTTCCCCACCTTCCACCCCGCCGCCACAAGCCCCCATCCAGCAACTCTGCTTTCATCTATTGTATCTCTTTGTGCTTTTAAGTAAGGTTTGATTTGGGGAAAAGATCCCATCTTTCTTTGTCTTTTCTACACAATGATTAAAATATTTCTTCATGTATCTTTTGTTTTTGTATTCAACTCTCGTGGGAAAATATGCAATTCTCTTTTTTCCCCTCTTAAATAAAATTTACTTTCAGAGATTTCAATAACTATACCATATATAGATTTTTCAGGGCAATGATTCATTCTTTTAAGAACATAACATTTTGAAATATAGATTCTTTCATCTTTCCTACAGATTCTATGAGCCATACATAGATGTATTTGCAAAGTATGCTTATGATTATGTTGAAAGAAAAGACTATATCATGGATATGTTTAAAGAAGTAGAAATGAAGAAAATATATTTAAATATCTAGGTAGAAAAAAATGTCTTCTGGATACTGGGACAGTGTGCTAAATTATAAGAGTGAATTGAAATAAATGCAGTAGCTTTAAAATATTCTGAACTGCATTCGAAAAGATAATTATTAAAATTCAAAGTGCAATTATCAACTCTGACATTTTTGTGTTGCATTCTGCCTCTGAAAAGTTTGGGTCCTGCTTGTAATTATTTTTAAATCAAAAAAAGAATTAATGATTCATACCCTATGATTCAAATACCAAGTTCATCATAGATCACGTATTATATTTCCATTTAAAAATGCCCCTACACAAACCCTTATCTGCCATGGCCTGATCAAGAAACATTTCATTTTATCTTGACTAGAATTAAAAACTTTTACTCAAAAAGATTTGGGGATACTGCTATTGATTAATCCTCACATGGTATTGGAGGTTGCACCCCTGCGACAGCAAATTCTAAGGTAATTAAATTGTATGACTATAAGTCTCATCCATCTAGGAGCCAATTTATTTCAAGAAATTCTAATAAACAAAATAATTGAGAGTTTAGATATAATGGGATTTGGTCAACATTTTTTATATCTTGATGAGAAGTTATGGAAGGAAAACTGGTAATCTGACATAGAGATACAAATTTAAGATTAAAGGTCATGGTATTTCTAGGATTCTCTTGTACCATCAAACTATACAATCTCATATTAGAATGCCTTGGTTTCTGGTTCCAATACCCTAAGAAGTGCAGCAATGGATTCATGCCTATCAAATCCATACACACAATCATCCAGAAGCAGCTGGCTTAATAAAATGGGGGAATGGCCTGCTGAAGACTCAATTATAGCTCCAGCTGAGAGACGACACTCTAAATGGATAAGGCAAGATGCAGTTACACTTTAGTTAACAACCAAGATAAGGTGATGTTTCCTCAATAAGCAGAATATACAGGTCCAGGAAACAAGAGGTGGAAGTTGGAGTAGCTTCTCTCACTTTTGTGCTGAAGAATCTACTTATAAAATTTTTGCCTCCCCTCCCTGCACACTATAGACTACACGTGGGGTGAGGAGCATTATAGCTGGATCCCAAGGATTTCTCTGAGGTGCTTCTTAATATCCAAGAGTAAAAGTTAATGAAAATTTGCAAAAAAAAATCAAGGCTACTGAGGATGCAGATCCTTCAGGAATGAGGATTTGAGTCACCCCAACAGGTAAATAACTCTGACCAGCTGAGATTCTGGCTGAGGCAAGGAGAATGTGGAATAGTAATGGAAGTAGCCTCCTCGTGACCATTTATGGTCATGAAGACACTAACAGTTAGGCATATTTCGTTCCATGCTTGATGTGTGTGTATATATATGTATATGTACATGTATATGTATATGTATATGTATATATGTATATGTATATGTATATGTATATGTATATGTATATGTATATGTATATGTATATGTATATGTAATAATATAATATCTACTATAATAATTACTACATATATATTTATAATTACCTTTACTCTTCTCTTTTCCCTTATTGTATATACAAAGATTGACGATGGCAATTAACTTTACAATTCATCTTTAGGTTAAAAAAAAACTCAGCACCGTGACTAAATTTTGAGAAGTAATTAACATAGTCCAGAAATGTCTACTGTGATTGTTTCTAAAAGATTGATTCAATAACTTTTGGTACTTTTTATTTCTTCATTTTGGGGAAAAGGTAAAGAATGTTTTTGGTTGTACAAAAGTTAGTTGCATATTGTTAGATGGAAGCATAAAGATGTTTTTGTTATTGTATAGAGGTTTAAAGATGTATAGAAAGGTAGTTATCCATCTGAGCAGCCAAAAGGAAGAACTATGTCGGTTAATAAACTACTTCTCTCGGTTCCAACCCAATCTCTATACTCTACCACTGCAGACTTCAACATTCCTCTTGTAATTAATAGAACAAACAAGTAGGCAGAAATTCATCAAGGATATAGAAGTCCTAAATAATACTCCTGATTTGATCTAATTGACATTTCAGAACACAACCCAACAACAGCAAAATACACATTCTTTTCAAGTATATATGAAGCCTTAACCATGATAGACTATATTCTTGGCCATAAAACACACTTTAGCAACTTTTAAAAAATTGAAATCATGCAAAGTATGCTCTCTGACCATAAGAGAATTAAAGTAGAACTCAATAGTAGAAATATATCTGAAAAATTCCCAGGTATTTGCAAATTAAGTTCCCAAATATTTGGAAATTAAATAACACATTTCTAAGATACTTATTTGTTAAAGAGGAAGCTCAAGAGAAGTTAGAAATATTTTGAGAGAGAGGTGTTGGTATTTCTGCCTACAATTGTAGATTTATCTATCCTTAAAGTTCTCTCATTTTTTTGCTGTTGCATATTTTCAAAGCTCTGTTATTAGGGAACAAACATTTAGAATGTTTAAATAACTAAATAATTTAGGATGTTTATGTCCTTTTAATTGACCAGTTTATCATGATAAAATGATTCTTATTATCTTTGATAATAGTCTTTGCTCTGAAATCTACTTTGTCTGATATTAATGTAGTCACCCAGTTTTCTTTGATTAGTATTAGCATGGTTTATGTTTTTCTTCATCTTTTTTTTTAACTTATTTGTATCTTTATATTTAATGCTGTTTTCTTGTAAGCAAGATACAATTGGGTTTTGCCTTTTCATCCAATCTAACAATCTCTGCCCTTTAATTAGAGTGTTTAGACCATTTATATTTAATGTGATTACAGACATATTAGGGTTTAAATCTACCATTTTGCTATTTGTTTCTGTCATTGCTATTCTTGTTTTCTGCCTCTTAGTTTGACTATTTTTCAGGATTTAATTCTGTCTCTTTTGTTGACTCATTAGCTATACCTCTTTTTATGTATCACTTTTTTATGATTGCTTTAGTAATTTTACTGAATGGTTTTAGATTGCTTTACTGATTGCTTTTTAGTGATATCTCACTATTGCAGTAATAATATACTCTCAAGTAATGATACATCACTAATATAATATGCTTATAATACACTTGCCGTATAGTATAAGAATATTACAACAATATACTATTTCCTTTTTCCCAGGCTTTGTGCAACTATTTTCATTCATTTTTCTTCTGTATGCGCTATAAACCTCACAACCCAATAATATTTTTTAAAACAATCAATTACATTTTAAGATATTTAAAAAACATGAAAACTCTATTTTCTATTTATTCATACATTTTCAATTTTTGGTGCTTTTTATTCCTTCAAGTAGATCTAGATTTCTATTTGGTATTATTTGCCTTGTACTTGAAGGACTTCCTTCAACATTTCTTATAGTGAAAGTGTGCAGTTAAAGAATTCTTTCAGATTTATATGTCTGAAAATTTTTTATTTTATCTTCATTTTTTTACTTTAAAACTGTTTTTTCATGTAGTTTTTGCCTGTCTTTTAGATGATTAAGGAAAGAGAGTAAGCCCAGTCTCTGTTTCTCAACCATGGCCAGAAGTGGGAGTATAATAATAAAACTGAAAAACAATTGCATATGGTAAAAGATTTCAGAAAATACAGAAGAGTTTATGTTAAAAAGTAAGTCTTCTTTACACCACATATCACTACTGCTTCCAATTCACCAGTCCCTCTTTTCAGATGTAGTAATACCAATTTCTTATAAAATGTCATGGAAATATTCTATGTATCTGTTAGCATATACATGAGTGAATGCTGTGCACAGGATGTTGTAGCCCTATTTTATTATGCTTAGCAGCATGTCTAGATGATGGATCTATATCAGCATACATAGTCCTACTTCCTTATTTTTTTATGGCTGCAGAGTCTTTCATTATAGGAATGTAACAATTTATTTAATCAATTCTTGATTAATGGATATTAAGTGAGTTGTCAGGCCTCAGCTATTATAAACAATGCTATAATGAATATTTTTGCACATGTATCTTTGGGCACCTATATGATAATACCTGTAGGATACATTCATAAAATTAGAATTTTTAGATCAAGGGATTATGCATTTTAAAATGAGATAGTGTTGTTTAAAAGTCCTCAGAAATGACTGTACTAATTTATATTGCCATCAACAGTGTTATAAGAGAGGTAAGTGTTTAGCTTTGATGTTGCAGAAAATAATAAGCAGGAATATTGAAGTTTTGAGTACTGACAAGATGAACTCAGCAATTTCACAAAGCTTAGAGAAAAGGAAGGAAACAGATAAAGAAAGGATATACTGAGTTCAGGTTGCATGATTTAAATAAGATTACATTTATGATAAGAAAATTTGAAGCTTAAGTTAGTTTTCCTACTACATATATGATGACTACATGTCATTATACTTTTTGTCCAAATCCATAGAATATACACCACTAAGAGTAAACTTTAAGGTAAATTATGCACTTTGAGTGATTATGATGTGTCAAGATAAGTTAATCCTTGGTAAAAAAAAAAAAAAAAAAGAAAGAAAATGTACCATTCTGGTGAGTGATGTTGGTAATGGGGGAGGCTATGCACATGTGGTGGCTGGGGGAATACGGGAAATCTCTGTACCTCCCTCTCGACATTGTTACGAACCTAAAATTCCTCTAAAAAATAAAGTCTTATGAAAAACTAAATTACATATATTTAAAAGTAAAGAATGAAAAAAGATGTACCGTGAGGGACATATTGGCAAAACTTATATCTAAGGGCTTCTATCTAGAACAAATAAAAAACTATTATACTTGAATAAGAAGAAACTCTAGTTAAAAAAAATTGGGACAAAATAATCAGACAGGCACTTCACTGAAGAATATATATGGATAATAAATAAGTACAAGATAAGATACTCGATATCATTAGTTATTAGAGAAATACTTCCCAAAATCATACGTAATAATATATAACCATACCCACCAAAATAGCTAAAATTAAAAAGGCTGAGCATACCAAATGTTGATGAGAATATAGAGCAACTGGAACTCTCATTCATTACTGGCCAGAGTATAAAATAATAAGACATTTTTGGAAAACAGTTTGATAATTTCTTAAAATGCTAAACATAAACCAATTATATAACTCAAACTTTCCACAGGCCCACCCTGATATAGTGTGGAAGGAGACTGACTACACAAGGGCCAAATCTATTTTACAGAACCTAGCACAGTGCCTGACATATAGTGAGCATTCAACAAATGCACATCAAATGAATATTTATATCAGCAACTCTAGAGAAAAAGTCTGAGACAGAGTTTCAAATTCTGAAAGGGACAACATAAAATAATGGATGAAACCATAGCAGTAGATGAGAGACCTCAGAGGAAACACATAGAGTGAAAATATGTGAGCCAAGCTGGAATCTGGGGGACACAACACTGAAAGTGTAACCTGAAAGAAAAAAAGGAATTAACAATACTGAAACAGTCCAGCCATAGAGGTAGGCATAGAATCAGCAGAGAAGAGTTCAGTAGATGCTGAGGGAGGAGACAGGTTTGAAAAGAAAGAGATAGTCAGGAGCTTCACATATTACAGAGACGTTAAATAAGATGAGGCTCAAGAAGAGCTCATTTAACCAGGGGCTTTCCAGTGGAGTGATTAGGGCAGAAGTTGGATTGTATTGGATCGAGAATTAAATGAGAGGTGAGAAATTAATGTAGAGTGGGTGTAGACTAAATTTTGGAGGATGTTAGCAGCAAAGTGAAGAGCATAAAGAGGTTGGAAACACAAAGAACTTAAGCTTTGCCAAGAGCTTCCTATGGGTTAAGAGATTTGCTAGGTTCTGTACGTACATTATTTTATTACATCTTCGTAGCTACCCTGTGAGGTATTCTTGTCCCCATTTTATAGATGAAGAAAATGAGGCTTAGAAAGATCAAGAAATGTGCTTAAAAGTCACAACTAGTAAGGTAAATGGTACTAGCTTGATGAGAAAGCAACACAGGCAATATGGCAAACAGCTTTGGGGCTACTCAGCACCTACCTCCTTCCTTCTTCTGCTAACAAATCTCAAATTGCTTTCATTCCACACACTTCACACTACCCAGGCTTCAGTCAACACAATGAATATCACTATCATTCTCCTTGCAATCATTTTTGGGGAAAGAACCCAAGAATCGGCACAGATGGGGAAATTACCCAAGTTCATTAAAGTCTAAGGCATGTAGACTCACTTCTGGAATTTTTGTTTGAACTATCAGAAAAGCAGGCACTCTTTTTTGAAGTGGAGGAGGATAAGGACTTAAAAGCAATTCTGAGTTCTGCAGTTATCTTATCCCCATAAGGAGAGAGCCTAGCAGAAAATGAAACCAACATAGCAGAAGTCAGAGCTATGAGATGGAGAGAAACCAGGTCCAGGGAACATTGTCTGAGCCACTGAATCTGGCTGTCCCTGTGGTTAGCCTAATCCTAGATCTTCAACAATCTCCATAAGTTCCCTTTTTAGTTAAATCAGTTAGAGTTGAGTTTCCTGTTCAACCTCAAATTCTACCTGAAAGAGTCCTAACTGATATAAGAGTGTTTCTCTCTGGATAGGGATGACTTATACATGTTTTCAGGTTGAGAGGAGGCTAGTTGAGTAGAAAATTGTCTAGAAGATAATAACATAAGAAAAATAATAGTGCAGATTTATTTATTTATTTAGCTGAGGTAATACATATTGTCTTATATTTTATTCCTGTTACATACACATCCCTATTATCATCCTGAGAAAGTATCTCTAAGGCAAAGTAAGAACTCAATATTCCAAAGATGATTGTGTGTCATGGCCTACTTACTGAAGGCAAAACTCATTCTAGAACATTTATTCATGTGGCTAGTTTCCGCTTACGCCTCAAGAATTAGCTCAATGGTGTCAGTTTCTACAATAGTGTCTCTTAATTTTTTCTCAACCCTAGCTTACCTCCGCAGTAAATTATGGGCTTCTCCTTTATATTGCATGTCTCCTGCATATAGGGCTCAGAGCCCTGTTAACAACCACCATGTACTCATTTGATTGCCAGAATCACCACGAGGGTACCTCCCAACTGAGGTGAGCCCCATAAAACCATGAGGGAGGCAAAGTAAATGCAAGGAAATGAGAGCTGGGAAGAAACTAGGTAACTGCTGCCCTCTCAGACACCCTCTCTTCAACTCTGCATCTGCTAATGAAAGAGTCTGTAATTTACTGCTCTGAAATAATGAAAAGCAGTAGAAGAGACTCACTTTTTCTTGATGTCTAGGGGCTGCTTTTATTAACAGCTTTTTTGGTCTGGCCACACTTACCCAGCTTTGAGGCTAATGGGAAAATAAATTGCACCTAATTCACATGAAGTCAGAGGCTAGGAAGAAACACTTTCATCTGACTACACACAGTATTGTGGAAGGAGAGTAACAGGCACGTATATGCAATTATTTTCTAAGTTCCCATTTATGTAAGGGGAAAAACATAACATTTCTGAATTCTTACTTCTACCTGGTGTGCTGCTGAAAAGGAAGGAATCTGTGCTTTTCTTTGTCTGTGGGTTGTTCTTTCAACAATTCTCCTGACATTTTCACTCAACTGAAGAAAGGTAGCACAAATTGCAAGAAGTCACAGCAGGGCAGTAAGATGGAATGCAGGCAAATTTTTTCCTGGACTTTAATAGTAAGTTACTACATTGTACATTTTTAAAATGTATTTTAGTTCCCTCCAGCTAGTTAAAATGAAATCTAAGAACAAACCATCAAGTCCTTATTCAGTCAACTGTCTTTCAAATTGATTTTTTCCTTATCAACTTCAACATTCACTGCCATTAGCATAAAGTTTGAGAAACTGGGAAAGGATGTTCAAAACATTACAGAACATGACACAGATAATATGTGAAACCAACTATATGATTTATTGAAGGAGAATCATGCTACTATTTGTTATGCTAAAGTATACTCAGAAATCGTTCATTGAGATGGACATTAAAAGCAAAAATAAACTATGAGCACCGTCTCTCTTAGTTCAGGTTCTCTAGAAAGAAGAACCTGAAACAAGGATTAAGGTATTGATGATCTCTTTGAGAGGTAAAAGCCCAGGAAAAGGTAACGGTGAAGAAAAGTAGAAGTAAGACCAAAAAAAAAGATGTAAAGCAATTCTAGGTGAGTCATTATTATGCCGGTTAGTCCTTTACGAGTCACAGACAGATGTAGCCAATCATTCTACAGGTTAATGTGAGGCTATGGGACTTTTCTAGGAGGGCTGCAGAAAGGAACTGTACCTCAGAGAAGTCTATAGAAGGAAGAAAGAAAATGGAATTTAGTTCACTCCCATCTCCCATTTTCTATTAGTTAAAGTTTATCCCGTAGAGAGCATATTTCCCTGCAGGGCCAGGTTATGTCATCCAGTCCCCTGGTGGCACTGGGAAAAACAGACTCCACACCTGCAGGATAGCGTTCCCTCTAGGTCTGGAAGAGAAAAGAGTGACTCAGTGCAGATGAGTTCTGTGTGTGGAGTGTGAGGTCCATGAAGGCCTGAGACTTCAACTTGGGAAGCCTTGCAAAACCCTCACTAATTCTCACTGAAATGTGCCCCTGATCAAGGCTGCATGAGGGGCAGTTCAAGTTGGAAATCATGCCTATCAATAAATATAAAAGAAACACTCATTAAAAATTTGGTATTCAGTTAGGCTCTGTGGAAGATACACACACTCAAATTCTGGACATTAGAATTTCAGGGCAGAGTACCTAAGAAGTAGCTACACAGAGGAGGGGCCCCAGAGGTATGCAGAAGGATTCACTGGACTCCTTTGGCCAAAGGCTGATTGATGTATTTGTTATCTATTGCTGCTTAACCCCAACATTTATCATCTTGCAGTTTCTGTGGCTCAGAAATCCATTCATGGGCCCTCTCCTTCAGGACTTTCACAAGGCTGCAATCAGCCAGGGTTGGGGTCTCACCTGAGGCCTTAACCAAAAAGGATCTGCTTCCAAATTCACTTACTTGGTTGTTGGCAAAGATTCAGTCCCTTGAGGGCTGTTGGACCGAGGACCTCATTCAGCTGGCTGAATGACCTCAGTTCCTTCAGTGTTGGCCTGAGTTTACCCTTCATTCCTTGCCACATGGGCCTCTCCCATATGGCAGCTTGCTCGTCAAAGCCAGCAAGTCTGTTAGCAAGACAGAAGTCATGACATGCCATAACCTAATCACAAAAAAAGACATGCCATCACTTTTGCTGCATTCTATTGGTTAGAAGCAAGTCACTAGGTTCATCTCTTACCCAAGAGCATGAAAATTAGGGAATGGGGAACCATTGAGGGCCATCTTAGAAGGCAGCCTAACACATGGACTTGCACATGGACTGTACATGTGCAAGACAAGATCTTGAGAAATTGAATATTGTAGGGTTGACAGCTGGGAATGCTCAAATAAAGAGAACTCACTGTTAGCTAAAAAATCCCCAAATATTTATAAATTAAACAACATACTTATAAATTGCTCATGGGAAAAAAATCTCAGGAAAATTAGAAAATATTTTAAACAGGATGATAATGAAAATACAACATATAAAAAAGTGTAGGCTGCAACTAAATCTATTATAGAGGGAAAGTTATAACCTTAACTATTTAGATGAAAAAATAAGAAAGGTTTAAAATTAATGATATAACTTGAAACTTAAAGAACATAGAAAAAGATAGGCAAATGAAGCCTAAATAAGTAGGAAGATGAACATAACAAAGGTATAACAAAAATCAAAAAAATAGAAAAACAGTCAAACAATACAGAAAATTAATAAAACCAAAAATTGATTCTTTGAAGAGATCATAACTGACAAATCTCTAGCAAACTTAATCAAAGGAAAAATAGAGAAAACCCAAATTATCAATATCAGGATTAAAAGAGGGAATATCACTACAGAAAACATAACTTGAAAGTACATTAAGAAGCTCTTCCAGTCAAGATGGCAGAGAAAGTAAATGTTGTGCCTGCCTCCTCTCACAACTACATCAAAATTACAACTAGACTACAGACCAGCCATCAGAAGAGGCCGCCTTGAAAATGGTAGGAGGGACAAAGATGCAGAACAGGCTGGTCCCACACACATGTGTGGCCATTGAGAATAGGAATTAATATCTTGGCTGTGGAGGTCCCACACTGGGTTCCCCACCCCAGGGTTCCAGTGCTGGGAAAAGTCCCCACAACTGCGGGCTGTGAAAACTGGCGGAAATCGTGGCCAAGTGAGACAGAGAGCTGAGGGAGTAGCAGCATTCCTCTTAAGGACTCATGTGCAGACTTACTGACAGACTCACTCACTCTGAGCTCTAGTGCTGGGGCAGCAGCTTGAAAGGTGCCAGGGACACATGGGGCGGAGCTGAGTTGTCTGGCTTCAAGGCAAGGGTTAAAGGGGCAGCTTTTTCCCAGACAGAAGTGCTGGCAGAGGGCATTGTTCCTTTGTAGAGCCTTCCCCCACCCCCCACCCCGGCTTGCAGATCCAGGCAGCCACCATATCTGAGTCTCCATCAACCTGGCTACCACTGGTTGCCCTCTCTGGTGATTTTCTGAGACCCTCTTGATGTACAGGCCCACTCAAGCTACTTCCAGTGGATTTTCCATACAAATGGCTCACTTTTGGCTCATGCTGCGGACTTTCCTAAAATCTCTCAAAGTTTCACAAAACCCAAACAAGAAGCATCTAGCCTTGACAGGCCTCATACCTTTTGCTGAGCAGCCCTGAGCCTAGCACTGGTGACAGCTGGCCTCAGTTTGTGACTTGGCCCCTCAAGAAACTTCCAAGCCCAGCACAGGTGGGGCCATCTTCAGATTGCTTGGTGGCTCACTCCAGGTGGTCCTGGGCAGGATATAGGCTGCAGCTGAACATTGCCTATGGCAGGGTCCCTCCCAGGAATCCCCAACCTGCACAACTGCCGACTGGCTTGGTCTGAACTGCAACACCACCCCGGGTCATACTTGAAGGTTACACACCCAAAGGGCAGACAGGGCAGGCACCAGATCCCTGCTAAAGTAAATCCTGCTTTGCAGGGTCAGCCCTTGTACAACAGCTCCTCCACTGGTCACAGCCAGTCATCACAACCAATCAGCTGAGGGTCAGTCCTTCCCACTGACAAGCAAACAGCAACCAAAGCTCAATTACAACAGGAGGACACACACACAACCCATACAAAGGACATATCTGTAGCACCCAACTCAGGAGACCAGGTAAGATTGTGCCACTGGGACTCACAGGACACCTACTATGTAAAGCCGCTCTACTAAAACTGGGAGACATAGCAAGCCTACCTAATACATAGAAACAAATACAGAGAGGCAGCTAAAATGGGAAGACAAGGAAACATGTCCCAAATGAAAGAACAGAACAAAGCTCCAGAAAAAGAACTAAACAAAATGGAGACAAGCTATCTACCAGATGCAGCGTTCAAAACACTGGTTATAAGGGTGCTCAATGAATTTAGGGGAAGAGTAGATGAGCTCAGTGAAAACTTTAACAAAGAGATAGGCAACATAAAAGTGGAGATAGAAAGCACAAAAAAAAAAAAAAACAGTCAGGAATGAAGAATACAATAACTGAAGTGAAGAATACACTAGGAGGCATTAACAGGAGATTAGAAGAAGTAGAGGATCAAATCAGCGATTTAGAAGATAAGATGCAGAAAACAACCAACCAGAACAGCAACAAGAAAAAAGAATCTAAAAAAATGAAGATAATTTGAAGGGGCCTCTGGGACAACATCAAGCATAACAACATTTGCACCATAGGGATACCAGAAGGAGAAGAGAGAGAGCAAGGAATTGAAAACCTATTTCAAGAAATAATGACTGAAAACTTCCCTAATCTAATGAAGGAAATAGACATACAAGCCCAAGAGGTGCAGAAAGTCCCAAACAAGATGAACCCAAAGAGATCCACACCAAGACACATCATAATTAAAATGCCAAAGGTTAAAGACAGAAACAACCTTAAAAGCAGCAAGAGAAAAGCAATTAATTACCTACAAGGAACAAGATCAGTGTTGCCAGGAGTGTGTGGAAATGTAAGATGAATAGTCAGAGCACAGAGGATTTTAGGGCAGTGAAAATACTCTATATGGTACTATAGTGCTAGATACATGTCATTATACATTTGTCCAAACCCATGGAATGTGCAAAACCAAGGGAGAAATCTAATGTAAACTATGGACTCAGGTGACTATGAGGTGTCAAAGTATGTTCATCGGTTGTAAAAATTGCACCCCTCTGGTGAGGGATGCTGACAATGAGGGGGGCTGTGCTTGCATGGGGGCAAGAGGTATATAAGAAATCTCCATAGCTTTATTCAGTTTTGCTATGAACCTAAAACTGTTCTAAAAAATAAAATCTATTTTTAAAAAGCTCACATATTTTCTGACCCAACAATTATACTAAGAATTTAATTCACGGATATACCTCTCCATGTACACAAACAAAAATTTCTAAGGAATTTTGTTATAATATTTTTATAACAAGAGCCCAGAAACATTTTTAATGTCCATCAATACAGAAATGGTTAAATAAATTATGGTATACCCATACAATAGAATATAAAAAGCAGTCATTTAAAAGAATAAGGCATTATGGAAAATAGTATGGCAATTCCTCAAAAGTTAAACACAGAACTGCCAGATGGTCCAGTAATTCCATTTCGGGGTATATGCCCAGAAGTATGAAGCAGGGACTCAAACCAATACTGTACACTCACATCCATAGCAGCATTATCCACAGTAGCCAAAAGACATAAATAACCCATGTGTCCATGGGTGAATGAATGGATAAATAAGATGTGATATATATATATATAATGGAATATTATTCAGCTTGAAAAAAATGGAAATACTCATACATACTACAAAACAGATGAACTATGAAATATGCTAAATGAAATAAGCTAGCCACAAAAGGACAAATACTATATGATTCCATTTTTGTGAGGTATCTAGAATAGTTAAATTCTTAGAGAAAGAAAGTAGAATGATGATTGCCAGGAGCTGAGAGGAGGAGAGATGGAGAGTTAGAGTTTAAAGGGTATGGAGTTTTAGTCTGGGAAGATGAAAAAGTCTGGAGGTGGATGGTAGTAATGGCTGTACAACAATGTGAAGGTACTTAATGCTACCGAACTATATACTTATAAATGGTTAAAATGGTAAATTATATGTTACATATATGTTACTACCAAAAAAAAAATACTACCCCAGATTGAGATCATTTGATGATGCAACAGGAATAAATAAAAACTCAAGTTCAGAAACAGAAAAAAAATGTCATTTCTGTGTGTACTGATATGGAACAATGATGAATATCTTAAGTTAAAAAAAAGGACAGAGCAATGTGGAGTATGACTACCATTAGTTTACAAAGAGGAATATTTTTGCATGTTTGTATCTGTAAATGTGACCTATTTATGAGATATAAACACACACACACACACATGCATGCATGCACGCACACACAACTGTGTATGATAGAATACTTGTGAAAGGAGTTACAGGTAGCTGAAAGAGCCAAGTCTCTGAGGTGGAGATCTGCTGGCTGGTGGTTGAAGGTATCAGAAAAGTCACTTTTAAATATATATTCTTTTGTAATTCTTTGAATTTTGAACCATGTGCATGTATTAACCATTCAAACATTTTAAAATTATGTTTTTAATAAGAATTAATTTGGTGCCTTTGCAGGATGTGCAGAATTTGGTAAAGCAGAAAGGTCAGATATCATCAGCCCAGCTGATGAAATAAATTGTAAGAAGAGGCAGAAATGGGAACTTCTATGTTGTTTCTGAAGCAAGGCAGATTAATCACTTAGGCCCCCTGAGGATGGCTTCCGGCAGGCACAGTAAGATGGTCCCAAAGTGGGATGATTGATTGGAACCAGACTGCAAGGGGTTGGCAGACTGGATTTTATCTCGGAGGCAGAGCAGAACCATGAGAAAGATTCTGGCAGGGAAATAACAAGATAATAAGAAAGGGCATTGGGGGAAGATAAATCAAACTGCAGTGTGGGTTTAACCTCCAGGGCATGTGAATGAGCAGCTGCGAGAGGTTTGGCAGGTTGAGAACAGCAGAAAATAACCAGGAGGACAGACAACGGGAATCAATGAGGATAGCAGAGTCCTGCAGAAGAGGCCTGAGGCAGAAGCCCTGGAGGAGGCAATAAGAATAGAGGCAAGAAGAGAGGTCCAAGGGGAAGACGTAGAGAAAAGAAGGGTATGATTTCTCAACAGGGTCACTGTCTTTGAAACCTAGCCATACCTCAGATTCAACTAGAGAACTTTTAAAAATATATAGATTCATGGTTTCCATCTTAAATCTTCTAAACTGAAACTGGAGGGGTGGGAGAGACAGTAGAAATATAGATATTTATACCATCTCCACCACTGGCCTCCTAGTCTAGACTACCATCATCTCCTGCTTGAAAATAGCAGGTACAGACTGGTCTTCTATGCTCTTGCACAGGACAGCCAGAGTGATCCTTTAAAAACCAAAGTTGGATCTTCTCACTCAGCCGCTCAAAACTTTCAGTGACTCCCTATCTCACCCAGTATAATATCCTAAATCTTTTCAGTGGCCTAAAGGCCCTCTTAATCTGCGCCTAGCTTCTAGGTTCTGCTCTCATCTCCTAAAGCCTCACTCCACCCCAACTTTTTCATCTTCAGCCATCGGCCTCATTGCTGTTCCTTAGGGAAAAAAAAGGTATGCTCCTCCATCAGAACCTTTGCACCTGAGATTCCTTCTGCATAATGGCTCTTTGCCCAGACATCCACATGCCTTCTTCTGTGACTTCCTTAAGGCCTCTGCTCATATGTCACCTTATCAAAGAGGTCTTCTCTGACCATCTGTCTAAAATAACATGTTCCCTTTCCTATCACCTCTGTGACCATCACTCTGCTTTATTTTCCTTCATAGCACTTATGACCATTTAACATATTACATGTTTGTGTTTGTTTATCATTTATCTCCCCACACTCAATGTAACATCCACATGAGCCAGAACTTTGTTTTGTTTACTGCTGTATCCCTATGTCTAGAGTACAGGTTAGTACCAGTACATGTTAGAGACATAATAAATATTTTTAAATGAATAAAAATGTGTACAACCTCTCCCAAGTGAATCTTATGCAGCCAATCTGGTGTGCCACTACTGGGGTAGCTAACTAAAGTAAATTCTCAAATATTAAAACATGAATTTGGCACAGCGTTTCTCTCAATTAGTGCTGCTTATATTGACATCCGGGGAACAGACACTGCAGTCTTTTCTTTTAAAGCTATGCTTTCTGTTAGCATGGGGGAGGGCACCAGCGGTGGGCACGTCTGGGAGCAGAACCTCTGCTCATCCCCTGTATCGTTGTCCAAAGCAGCCACATCCCCCTGTGCTCACCTGGAAGCTCACCCTGCTTCCCTCCAGCCCCTGTGAAGGAAGTGTGCCAATTCATCACAGGAGCCACAGACAGGATGAAGAATTTAGAGCTTGCTGAATGCTATTCTCTTTGGTTGTGAAATTTGTCTCTTCTGGTTTTTAATTTTCTCATTTAATAGTCTTAGAATTTAAATGATATATCAGAAGTAGCACAACAAAGAATAGAATCATGCTGAAGGGACAGCTAAAGAGACAACCAAATAAATATAATTTCTATGTAATTTGAGTCTCATCATTTACAGAAGATTTTCACATATCTTATCCCATCTCAAACCTCTCGACAACCCTATGATAAAGACAGTGCCAGCATCAAGGCCCTCATTTTGTAGGTAAGAAAACTGGAGCTCATAAAAGTTGGTTGTCTTTCTGATTAAAAAAATAAGCCAAAGGCCTTAATAAGCACCTCACCAAAGAAGATATACAGATGGCAAATAATCACATGAAAAGATGCTCCACATCATATGTCATCAGGGAAATGTAAATTAAAACAACAATAAGACACCACTACACACCTATTAGGATAGCCAAAATCCAGAACACTGACATCAAACGCTGGCCAGGATGTGGAGCACCAGGAACTCACACTGATTGCCAGTGAGAATGCAAAATGGTACAGCTACTTTGGAAAACAGTTTAGTGATTTCTCACAAAACTAAACATACTCCTTGATATTTACACAGAGGTGTTGAAAACTTATGTCAACACAAAAACCTGCACATGGATGTTTATAGCAGCTTTATTCATAATTGCCAAAACTTAGCAGTAGTGAAGCTGTCCCTCAGTAAGTAAATAGATAAATAAACGGTGGTACATCTAAACAATGGTATATTTTTCAACATTAAAAAGAAATGGGCTATCGAGCTATGAAAAAACATGGACTAATCTTAAATGAATAGTACTAAGTGAAAGAAGACAACCTGAAAAGCTATATACTGTGTGATTCCAATTATACGATATTCTGAAAAAAGCAAAACTGTGGAATCAATACCAAGATCAGTGTTGCCAAGCATTGGGGAGAGGGGCATGGATTAAGAGGCAAAGCACAGAGGATTTTTAGGGCAATGAAATTATTCTGTTTGATGCTATAATAGTAGACACATGTTATTATGTAGTTATCCAAACCCATAGAATGTACAAAAACAAAAGTGAACCCCAATGTAAACCACAGACTTTGGGTGATTATAATGTGTCAGTTTAAGTCCATCGATTGTAATAAATTTACAACTCTGTGGGGGATGTTGATATTGGGGAGGGGATGTGTATGTGTAGAGACAAGGGGTATATGGGAAATCGTGGTATATCCTCCTACTTTTGCTATATACCTAAAGCTGCTCCAAAATAGTTGTCTTTTAAAACTTTTGAGTGAAAATGAAAAAGTAGACTGTCTTTTTAAAATGACACTGCTAGTGGATGATACTTTTCTAACTCAGACCCTTCTGTTTCCAAATCTCAACTTCGTTCCACTACACTATTTGGGTATAAAGAATTAACTTGAATTTGTCTCAGATCTTTTATAACAATATCACTACAATCGTCATCATTGTCCTGAATATCTGCGGAATACTTACACTGTGCTAGGCTCATGCTAAATGTTTTATGTGCATTATCCAATGTAAGCCTCACAAAGACCCAAAAAGGAGACTCTATTATTACTTTAATTTTCAAAGAGGAATTTGAGAACAAGAGGTTGAGAAACTGTTCCTTCGATAACAAAGCGAGGTAGAGGCCAAAGTGGGTTTTAAACTGTTTGTCTAATTCTAGAGTCAAGCTCCACCCACAGTCTCACATTTTCTCTACTAAAAGTTAGTGTCATAAAGATAAAACATTAATGTCACCAAGGTTCAAGTTCTCGTTTTCTCTTTTCTATACTATAAGAAAAGTCTGTCTCCAAACTTTCTCCATACCTTGTCTTGACTACTTCCCCTCTTCCAATTCTGTCTCCATACTAAAATCTAAGTAATCTTACCAAAAGACCATTGGACAGGGAGAATCCCCTATTTAAAAAATTTCCACTGATTCCAAATCACTTCCATGATAAAGGTTAAATACTATATCATTCCATTATATGCCCTTCAAATCCTAACCTGCTGTTCCAGCCTCATTCTTATAGTTTCATTCCACTCAACCTATGTTACATTCCCTTCATGGTGTCCCCAGACTTCTCTGTGCTTTTTTACACAATGTTCTCTCTGCATGAGATACTTTTTCCTGTCATTTTCATCGGGTAGATTTGTACTCACCTGTACTAGTAGGTATAGGCTAAGTTGTGCTGTGGAGATAAACAATAAACTCTTAGTAACATAAAATTAAAGGTACATTTTTCACTCACCCTGCATGCTCCTCATGAGTCAGCTAGGGGTCCTACTCTAATTCCTTCTTACTCCAGACTCCAGGCTTATAGAGCAACTCCCATTTGGAGTGTTGTCAGGCACAGAGAGACAGACAGACAGAAGGACAGACAGAGACAGAGACAGAGACAGACAGAGACATAGAGAGACAGAGAGACAGCGAGAGACAGAGAAGGGGGAAGAAAAGAAGGGAAGAAGGAAGGAAGGAAGGAAGGAAGGAAGGAAGGAAGGAAGGAAGGAAGGAAGGGAGGGAGGGAGGGAGGGAGGGAGAGAGGGAGGAAAGGCCAAAGCAAGTCACATGCTTGGGTTTAAGCACAGAGTCAGCAGATAGTTGGATTTGATTAGGTTTGAGATATACAAGGAGAACATGATGGAGAAAGAGAGGCAAGGGAGGAGTGTTTAAAATGATAAACCTTGGTGTCTGTGAATAAGAAGTGAGGTCATGATGGGGTGTTTGATAATGGTGGGGCCAGTGAACTGAGGACCTCTGTAAGACTGAAGATGAACGGTCTCTGGAGGAATTCCATATTTACTGGGAAAGGCATGTGTAAACAGGTTTTAGGGGCATAATTCAACCTATAACAACTATCTACTATTTTTCTTGTTTATTTAAATATATATTTTCTTTGTAGATTTTTTTACAGCTTTATTGAAATATAATAGACAATTAGTTGCTCATATTTACAGTGTACAATTCAATGACTTTTCTCAATTATAGTTGCCATATAGTAATATATTCGTTTCAGTTGTACAGCATATTAATTAAAGATCTATATAACTCACAAAGTGATCACTTCAATAAATCTAGTGCCCCTCGCCCCTTTACATATTTATTACAATATTATTTTGATTTCCCCCAAACTAGACTATAAGCTCTATGAGAGCAGGGGCTTTTGTCTTTTTCACCATTATATCCACCATGGCTAGAGCATAGCCCAGCACATAGTAGATTCTCTGTAAAAAGCTGATGTGAGTGAATGAATGAATGAGTGAGCAGTGGGTGTCTTCTACTTCCACAGCACTCTTGAGAAAAGCTGATAAATAACCCAGTCACCCCGGCATGATGGTTAGTCTTCAAAGATGGCACCATTACTTTCTTCCCCCCTGTATGTTCGTGCCTTTTTTCCATTGAGAGTTGTAGTTTATTTTCCCTCCCTTTGAACCTAACCACATCCTAGGACTGCTCTGATCAATAGAATGCAGTAGAAATGCATTCTGAGACCTCTCAGCCCAGGCCTTAAGACTAGAAGCTTCTATTTTCTTCTTCTTGGAGCTCAACTGCCATGCTATAGAAACAAGACAAATAGAGAGGCTGTATGGAGGAGAACCAGGTTCTCTGTCTGACAGCTTCAGCTGAGCTCTGAGCTGACAGCCAGTACCAACTATTGGTCGTGTGAATGAGCCATCTTAGACATTTCAGCCCAGTCTCACCTCTGTAGCCCCAGATAACATTACACAGAATAAAACAACCTCCTAGCTAAGACAAATCAACCAATAAAACCTCAAAAAATAACATGATGATAGTTGTCTTAAGCAACAAAGTTAGGGGGTGATCTCTTCCACAGTGATAAATAACTGAAACAGAAACGGGCAACTAGTCTTGTGATGTTGCTATAAGAAAACGTTAAAACATGTAAGACTGGCATTGGAAGTGGAAATGGAGCAGAGGCCAAAAGACTCTCAAGAGGACTATTAGTGAAGGCTGGCAGAATAGGGAGGTGAAGGGCGTGCAATTAATATACTAGGAGAAATTTTACTGCAACTGTTGCCTGCGATGACATCACAAATGGAAAAGATGCCTCATGAT
>CM053511.1:22540574-22745249 GCA_028627145.1 Eidolon dupreanum | reverse complement strand
TTTTGAGGGTCAGCCAAGTACAGGAAGAATTAACTGGCTTTCATCACGAGAAATATTACAAAATCTCAACCAACTATTATTTAGTAGAAAGAAACAAAAGGAGAGAAAATGGTGTGGCAACACTGTGGGAGTGGGTGGGAAGAGCCAAACTTCTGAGCTTCAAAGGCCCTATTTCCTAGTGTTCACTTCCCACTCATCCCTTTAAATATCTATTCTTTTGTGTTTCTGCATCCTTATAATCATTTCTTGTCAATAGGAATTGCATTGTGAATTCACACCTTTAATGTCTCAGTTCTATGACTAGATGAGCTCATAGAACCTAAAAGATCAACCTGAATAAGGTCCTAAGAGGAGAGATAGGGGATAAAAGGGAAGTAGGAGACCATGGGTGGTTCTCCCAGAGGAAGGGGAAGCTGACAACTTAGCACCTCTAACGGCCTAAAAGAGGATTTGAGTGTTCGATACCCTGAATTAAGTCAGCAAGTGGGATCCTTTGTTGGGGCCTCAATTGCACCTGGTCTAATGGAATTAATGAGGCATTTTATTCAGGGTTGGGGTATGGGAAGCAGAATCAGTCCAGTGGTTGGGCTGATTGCATCAGAACCACCTGGGGCAGGGCTTTTAAACTTTTCACACTCACACATACACACACACACACCAAGCAAGGGTCCTAGCACAGAAGGAGAGAAAGAGGTTTAAAAAGCTCCCTAGGTTATTTTGCTGCATCTCCTTATCCATAACCCAGCTGTTTCTCTGGCTTGACATGAAAAGCCACAGGACACTCTCCTTTCCTTCTCACCTGCTGCTTCCCTGGATGTGCCATTTACAACAGCAAGCACAAGTTAAACTGGCTTAAGACTAGGGAATGTAGTGGCTCGCTTTAGTGTGGCTTCAGGTGCAACCTGATCTAGGACTCAAACATTGTCATGAGGAGATGATTCCCATTCCCTCCATTTCTCTGTCTCCACTCCCTTAGTCTTAGCTTCAGCCTCTTACCCCATGTAGTTGTAGATGGCAGTTCCAGCAACTACATTCTCTCTTTTATGTTCAACAAGAGAGTAAGAGTCATTTTCCTGGGATTCCTGGTTACTGTGTCATTGCGTGTCATCAGCTTATTCTTAAACTAATCACTATGAACAAGAGAATGTGATATGATGTTTAGCCGATCAAGATCCACCTCTGGACCTGGGGTTTGAAGTCAGTCTCATCCAAACCATAAAGCTAGGAATGGGAGAAGTCATTTTCTAAAGGAAATTTGGAATGCTTCTGTCAGGAGAGATGGACGCCGGGCATTAAACCACTGGTGGCCGCTGCGCTCCCCATGTGCACTAACCAAAGCAAGCAGCTCAGGAATCACACCGAGCGTTGCTGGACTGACCTCCTCTGGTTGTTTTGAAAAACATGCCATCCTCCACACATATCAGTCTAAGGCTCACAGAAAACAAATGTCAAGGAAACTTTGCCCCTGACCTCAAGTAATCTACAATTTAGTCAACAAATATATGTTTTCACTTTGGAAAAAAAGAAAAGAAGCTGATCCATATGACTAGATATTTCCTTTTTTTGGAATTCAACTCTTAATGACCCAGCAACGTTTTTAAAGTAAGAGTTTTTTAAAGTGGTTCATTTTCTTAAACCCGGTTTTTAACATCGTTCATTTTTAATCTTCCCTCTGAGCTTGCCACCTGTTAACGTTGTGCGAGCTGTCCCCACAGAACCACCGAGTGCACTTACTTTCATTTAGGCATGTTCAGCAACAAGAGAAAGGAGCAATGGTTAGGAGGCAGAAGACCTGGGTTCACCCGCTTCCCTGCCACCACTAGTGATGGGATGCTGGGTAAGTGATTTTATTCTCCAAACAGGAAAGAGTTTTTTAAATTTCGTGTTACGGCCATGCCACTTTGCACAAGCCTGATCCCATCTGACTTCGGAAGCTAAGCAGGGTCAGGCCTGGTTAGTACTTGGATGGGAGACCACCTAGCAAGACTGGGTGCTGTAGGCTTAAAAAATAAATAAATAAAAATAAATAAAAATTAAACTTTGTAACAACTTGGAAATCAATGGAATATTGTTTCTCTAAGTAAGTAACCACTTCCAGTTTAAAAGAGCTATAGAGAAAAAGGAACTTTTGTTTTCAGGAAAATAAAGATACTCATCAGTGGTTATCTATTGTGTACCCACTACATGCAGGCACAGTGCTAGGCTTTAGGAATAGAAGATACAAAAGGCCCAGCTCCTATTCTGGATGAGCTCCCGTGTTACTCAGGGAGACAGACAGGTAAATCAATAATTACATTGCAGTGTACTCCATGACATAACTCAGATATGCATGGGCTACTATTCCAATCGAAAAGCTGCACATGAGTCTTGATAATTGATGATGAGTTCATCACATGAACAAGGCAGAAAGGAAGGAGGATTGGGGTCAAGCAAGCATTTCAGGCACAGAGAAAAGCACATGCCGAGGTGTGATGAAGAACAGGGTATATGCTCCATATTCTGTTTGCCTCCTCTTCTGTCCACCCTGCTCTGTGCCCTGGGGCCGGCCTCTTCAGAATGTATCTCCAGGGTTCTCTTGCCTTCCAGCTTCTAACTGAGTTCAGCCAATGGGCTACTTCAGGTGGAGAATGGAGGGAAGTGAGAGACAAAGTTCAGATAATTATCCCCCCAGCTCTCTCCCTGCAAGGCCCCACCTCTCTAGGATGACCCATTTCGCTCTGGGTCCTGGGAACAGCTCCTCCACATTGTCCCTTCAGGCCTAGAGGTGGTAATGACCTGACCTTCCATTCTTGTTTCCCTTAACTCTGTCTACACCTTTCTAAATAGTCTAGTAAACTCTTCAATTACCCCTTTTGTGTGTATAATGTTTCCTGTCGGGGTCCTGACTGATACATGTGCAGATTATGTGAAAACTGCAGGGACTGGAACAGGTCATTTATGTCTGCACATGACGAGGACAGAAAGTGGGCAGGAACCTGGTCCTTGGGAGACCTAGATTCTCTGTAAGGCATGAGTGAAGATTTTATCATGAAAGTAATGGGAAGCCAATGGGAAGCCACTTCTTAAATCATTAGATTACATTTAAAAAGTCATTTGTCATCATTATGAGTAATATATGCAATATGCATCATTCAAAAGCAGCTACGTGCATGCTACTAGGCCTTAGTAGACATAAAGTGTCTCGTCTTAGTAAAGGTGGAGCATGGAACACCAAATGATCATGCAACCAGAGCTGCTTATCATGAAATAGGTTCTGTCAAAGACACGCAATCCATCATAAAGTTGAAGTGGTGAATCCAGGATCATGAATCAGCAGGGGCAGAGGGTACCAGTAAGCAGCAGAAACAGATGGCCCAGAATCCCTGTTCTTTACTTCATATCTATGGCTACAAGCAGGGAGAGGGGAGACTTATCACCATTTGCAAGAGGAGGAAACTAGGCTGATCTTAGCTCATTGATGGGTCGGCTTGTGTTATGTACTGAATTTTGTCCCCCTCAAAAGCATATACTAAAGCCCTACCCCTCAGTGTGATAGTATTTAGAGATGAGGCCTTTGGGGCATAGTTAGATTAAGATGAGATCATGAGGGTAGGTTTCCCATGACAGGATTACTGCTTGTATAAGGAGAGACACCAGACATCTTGCTTTTGCTCTTTCTATGATGTGAGGATACAGTGAGAAGGTAGCTCTCTGCAAGCCAGGAAGACAGCACTTACTGGAACCTGACCATGCTAGCAACCTGGTCTTGGACTTCCAGCCTCCAAACCTGTGAGAAACAAATGCCTGTTGTTCGAGCCATCCAGTTTGTGGTATTTTGTTATGGCAGCCCGAGAAGACTAATACAGCTCAATCTGTCGATGAGAGTCTGCAGCTGATTTACGACACCACTTAGTCATGGCTCTGGAAGATAAGGAAATCTTCCCGAGGGGCAGAGTTCCGGACCATGCACCAAGTCACCCACTGTGCGTGGACAAAGTGATTAGAGGTAGAATATACATGGACTCAGAGGAAGTGGCAATAGCTTGTCTGGTTGGTTAGGGAACTGGAAAAAAAAGATTAAAATATTAGGATCAAAAAGATCTCATAAAATGACATATGGACTTATGGTTGTGGGCAAAATGTCAATGTATCACATGCTAATACCTGACAAAAATGATCCACAATGGAAGATGTCCTAAGCAGCCAAATAGACAGAATAATTGGCCAGGTGTCACTGGCCACCCACTGCTGGCACATTGGGCTCATGCATGATGGCCATAGGGGCAGATATAGAGGTTATGCTCAACAGTATGGACTACCACTCACCGAGTTGATCTAGCTACTGCCACTGCTGAATGTCCAACCTGCCAGCAACAGAGCTAAGCCCTCAAATATGACACCATCTCTCACAGACACCAGCTATTTTTACCCTGAAAGAGGTAGCAATTTATTGTGACTGAGAGCAGACATATTTTGGATAGAATTTTGCCTTTTTTTCCTGCAGGGCGTTGGCCCAGAAACACCAACCAAAGACTTGCAGAGTGTTTGATCCACCTATGTGGAATATCACATAACATTGCCCCAAAATGAGAGACTCAGGAAAGAATGTGGAGCAATGAGAACATGACCATGATGTTTATTGGTCTTATCACATTGCATGACTACTGGAAGCCATCAGCCCTATGGCAACAGAATAGTCTCTCAAAGACACATCCGAGGTGCTAATCCAGGATGATGAACAGAAAGGATTAGGTGACATTCTGAATCAATGACCATGGATTACATGGAACTGTGTCCCAACTGGTAGAATACATACATTCAGGAGAACAAAAAACCCTCACTAATCAGAACACAAGGTCAAGCAGAATCCTGGGAGGTTGAGCAAACTTACTCTAAGAAGGAAGTCAATTTTTTTATATGTAGGATTTAAAATAGAAAGTAAAAAATGAACAAAGAAAACAAACAAACTCATAAACACATGCAAAAATATGGTGGTTACCAGAGGGAAGGTGGTGGGGTGAGGATGAAGAGTGTAAAGGGGGTTGAATATATGGTGACAGAAGTAGACTAGACTTTGGGTGGTAAACACACAATGCAATATACAGATGACATAATATAGAATCATACACTTGAAACTTATATAATGTGATTATATACCAGTGTTACCCCAATAAATTTAATTGAAAAAAAGAAGCAAGTCAATCTGCATGATGCAAGTGGGGCTACAAGGGATTCTGTGGTACTCCACCCAGACCTACTCTTTGGGGCCAATGCACTTATTCCCTTAGCTGCTAACATTAGCCACTGAGAACTCACAGCTGTGTCTCTCACTGAACATTGTCTCCAGCCACAGGGATATGCCTTGCCCAAGGCTGTGCCCCTTCCCAAAGGGCAGCTCACAGCCATGACTGTTTGATGCAGAGTTACAAAGGTCAGACCCCTTTGTCCATATAGGACAACTATTAAGGGCTTTCCCACCTTCAGGCTCCTCAAAAGATGAGCTGAAGTCTCAGTTGCTACAACATTGTTTGATAGCTTCTCACTTTAACCAATCCTGCCTTCTTGTGTCCTTACAAGTAAATGTCCCAAGACCACTCTCCCCAAAACATCTTTTGCATGAAACTCTCTGTCTCAGAATCTGTTTCCAAGGGAACACGATATAAGATCTAAAGCTTACATTCATTCTAACAAAGTAAATACAATGGAAAAGAAAGCAAGGAATTAGTTTAATTTCGGGTTAGTACTAGATGTAATTTGACTTTCATTTTGAATTAAAGAAAAATATTGTACATAGTGACTAGAATTCTCATGGCCACCTCCACCAGCTCTTCCTTGACATGCTAGGCACGCATGAGTGTTGGTCAAGCCACCCGATCTATGGTATTTTGTTGTGGCAGCCTATGTAAACTCACATGGGCAATCCAGAAATTGGTCTGAAGGGCTTCAGGAATATCCAAGCATGGAAAAGAGGACTTAGTTCTAGCAACAGGAGAGAAGAGAAGGTGAGTATTTTGCAATCCACATGGGTTTCATAAATTCAAAGTCTACTATTTATCACTACTAGAAATGTATTTGTGGCTGCCTCTTTCCTAAAGGGTTTTACAGTGGCAAATGGGAATGGATAGGAGTATCAACCCCCTAAGTTATATATACTGTGGCAATAAATGACTCTAAGCACATCAGTGGCTTACAACAACAAAGATTTGTTTTTCCTGTATTCTACTTGTCTAATGAGGGTTAGCTGCTACTCTGATCCAATTAATTTCACTTTAAGACTCAGGCTAATGGAGAAGTCTCACTGTGGCTTTGTGAACCACATGTGCTGGCTCAAGTTTCTGCTCAGAAGTGCCCCACATTATATTAGCCAAAGCAAGTCTCATGGCCACTTCTGAGTTCAATAAGGCGGGGATGTATAATCTTCCCATAAACAGAGACATCATAGAGCTACAAAATTATGGGGAAATGGTGATATAGCCTACCACAATGAAGTGGTTTCTTTTGCTCCTTAAATAGTGGTCCATATACTCATGAATTCAACCAAAGTGGACCTATAACTATAATGCTCTTTGCAATTTTATATTCCTGGGATTTAAAGATTAGCAATACAAGACCTTTAGTCCAAAGACACCAAATATTTTGGATGTGTGATAGATATCCTATGATCTTTCTTATCAAAGAGAATTAGTTCATTGTTTTAGCATGTGCTAAACATATTGCTATTTCTAACCATCAGAAAATTCGAATCTCAAAATCTGAAATGTAAAGGGACAAGTTAGGTATATATACACCCTTTTCCGTAACATCTCTGTAATTATTAAATACATGAAAGAAGAGGAAAAAAGAGAGGAAGAAGGGAAGGAGGGAGGGAGGGAGAGAAGAAGAGAGAGGGAGAAGGAGAGAAAGAGAGAGAGAGAGAGAGAGAGAGAGAGAGAGAGAGAGAGAGAGCGCACTAACTAGAAATAAATTCAACACCATGTCTAACACTGGAAAGTCTTAATACAACTTGCAAGTTCTGCAAGGAACCACCATGGACAGTTCCCATGGTGGGTATCTGCTGCAGAGAAAGCAACCATATATTTCTAATGGTTGAAGGAGCAGAATTTGGGGGTAAACAACTGGGTTTTATCATCTTTCCACATAAGAAGACCAATTGCATCATGGAAAGTCATTCCTAGTATCTAATAATACAGAAATACTTGGGATATAAACAGTTACCTCCAAGTCATAAGCATTTTGGCAGGTTTGCCTCTTCAGGTGTCAGAAAAATGCCTGTAAGGTGATCCTGACAAAGCAGAGGAAAATAAAAAGATTGTTGTCACTGCTCCTGTCATGGCTGTGTTCTTGGAATCAAGATGTGAGACTCAGCCCGGTGACTAGCTCAAAAACAAATCCAAGCTTGTGGAGTTGCATGACTTATTCCAGCAAAGTTAGTAGTCTTTGGAGTCAAGCATACCTGAGTCTGACTCCTGTCTCTGCCTAACCTCTCTGAACCTTGGATTCCTCATCTATAAATGGGGAATACATTAGCACTTGGTTATACAGTTATGAGGAAGATTAAACGAGATAATATTCCTGGTACATGGTAAGCCCTTAATAAGGTATAGCCATCATCACTAATCATCATCATCATCATCAGTTTTATTTTCTTCATCTTCACCATCATCATGATGAGCCAATGCATAGAAAGAATTAGGGAGGTACAAAGGTAGCTCAATCATGAAACATTCCTCAGACAGAGGAGGTAATGTTTGTTTTCACAAAAATATTTATGGTATAATTACACATCCTAGATTCCTGACTTCAAAAGCATTGAGATAAACTGCATTAATGATTAACATATTAATGATTGACTGCTTTATTTAAAATTGTTTCCAAAATTTGGGATATTACAATACTAATTGTTTTTCCTATTAAATTTAGCATCAACCACAGCACCAAAAAATGAGTGTCTTCATAATTAAACTATTTCCATTCTCATAAGAAGTGTCTGAAATTTGTGATTTCATGAACTGAGATTTTTTTGTCCTTATTCAGAAAGAAAACATCTGCTCTCTAATAACAATGTGGAAAAATTACCACAGAAGTCAGTCATTTTGTGTTTCTTCCTTGGATAAATTTGCAAAACCTCATAACTCTGAGGATTTCCTCGGGCGGGGGGCGGGGCAGGGGTGAGGGGAACGAATTTTAAATTCATCAAAAAATGTTGCCTTCTAAACTTCATTGTTACCAAGCTATTTTATTTGCATGATGGCTCCAAACCACAAGAGAAGTGCTGCTGGCAATTTGTATATGCCAAGGAGAAGCCACAAAGGGCTTCCTTTTAAGTGAAAAGGTATGTATATATAGGGAAAAAAAAACATAGTATGCAGTTGGCCCTTCAACAGCGATAGGGTTAGGAGTGCCACCCTCTTGAGCAGTCAAAAATCCGGGGATAACTACAGCAGGCCCTCCACTTACACAGATTTCCACTGGGGATTTTGGAATATATTCTTCATGGATAAGGGAGGAAAACTGTACTGGGGTGAAAAAAACCCTCTCAACCCAGAATGTACACCCAGCAAAACTATCTTTCAAAAATAGAAGTAAAACAAAATTTTTTTTTTCAGATAAAACCTGCCTGAACACTAAGGATTCAAAAATAAATAAGAAACAATTCTTACCCTCAAAAAGATCATGGACCCTAATCAGGAAGATATACTGATAAAAAGAATTTCAATATAATGTTGCAAGTGATAGGAAAGATAATTAGTTTGATGAAATGACATCTGGGTCTGTAGGGCATCTAATGAGTACAGAAATGTGGGTCTGGAGTTCAGGTGAGAGGGAGTCTGGGAGTCCCTGACATGCGATTAGCAATAAAGGTCATGGAAACACATGAAATCACTCTGCAAGAGTATATGTGATGGAAGAGAAAGAAGACAGATCAAAGATGGAACAGGAGATCACCAATATTAGAAAATACAAAGAGGGAGAGTTTCACTAAGCTTTATTTTCATCTGCTCTCTTAAAATGTCCATAACCCAAGAAACAGAAGGAGGGGTAGATGAAAGGGAGAGGAAGAATGAACATGAGTTGAACTCTCAGTAATACCAGACATTGTTCTCAGCACTTTACATATATCATCTTATTTAATCCTCACAGCAGCTGTCAGGCAGGTGTTTTTATCATATGTAACAAATGAAGAAAGGAGGCACAGAGATTAAATAATAATCTCAGGGTCACATAGTAAGTGGTAGAGCTGGGATCCTGAGCCAGATATTTGGCTCAAGCCCCTTCTTCTTCCCACAATACTATACTACTTCCAAAGAAAGTAGGAAAGAATCACTGTCTCTGTAACTGCTCATCCCTCAGTCACAGTGGAAGTCTAAAATATAAAGGGGCAATAGGTATCCCAGGTTTTTTTTTAAAGACTGAAAGAGGTTCCTGATGGAGGATTTCTGATATCGACTCTCCATGAGATGCAGGCACTCCTATGCACTCAGGGTGTCCACCCAGCCCGGCTCTACATTTGGTTTCCTTCTAAATGGCCATGCTGGTCCTAAGGTCAAACTTCCTCATTCAACAGAATCTGGTACATATCTGCAGAACTCCCATAGCAGAACAGTACAAGTAACCCAACCCTAGGAAAATGGATTATTCATGGAATTTTAAAAAATAATATAAGATGGGGGAGGGAATTAAAGAGGGGGAAAAAAGAAAAATAAATACATAAATAATATATGGTATTTGTTTATCCATACACATAATTTCTATCAGTCACAGAGAGCAGAATTTGGCTGTGAAACACTGGTTCTGAACAACCAGATGAGAAAGTTTATAAAGGGCAACAGTAAAATGTAATAAATTAAGAGTCTGTTTGGTGGCAGGAGGAACAGTCTTCTTCACAATGCTCTGTCCCAGAGATATTTTTTTCTGCCAGAGATGATAGGATCAGTGTGCTGAAAGTTAGGACTAAAGAATAAACAGAGCTTTGTCTTATGTTTTGGTTTTATTTTAACCACTATACAAGGGGAGACAGAGAACTGGTGTTTCACATACCAGAAAGTGATTTTTAATGTTAAAACAGAGAACTTAACTTTTGACAGGAACAGAATTTAAAACTCATGAAAATTTATTGTAAGTTCAGTTATATCTGAATTAACAAATATGGTTTATGAACCATTCTTACTTCTTATACCAGTTGTGTTTTGTGACTTCTCATAATTACCTAAAACATACTTCATGGTTTTTGAGGGGTACAAATACACATCAAGTTTATATATCAGATAAGGAAAAATGAGTTCTTGTAGTAAAATAATCTTACAGCAAGAGAGTCTTTATCATGCTCCTTGATACTGAATGGCAAAGAATTTTACCACCTGGAATAGCAAAGCCAAGTTTACTTGAGACCCTGTCTTCATCTGATTAATGAGTAAATATCTCACTTCTGAGGGTCAAAAATATACTAAAAAATAAATCCTTTGGCTCTTTTTAACAGCAAATAGAAAAGAAAGCAATTTATAAGTGGTGTTGGAATAAATGGTTTGTGTGTTTCCTTCAGTCTTTCCCTATTAAAACTGATTTCTTCTTAAAGGAAGACTCATATTTCTGTTTCCTATTTTTTCTAGAAAAAGAACTATATTACTCTGTTTTCAGAGAAGAGAAACATCAACAGACTGTTGATGATGGGGAAAGGCAATTAGAATAAACGTTAGGAATAAGAATGCAGATTCTTAGTCAGTGTGTCTGTGAGTGATCTGAGATTCTGCATAGCTGTCCAGACCCCAGGTGATGTGTACAGTGCTGACCTGAGGACTATATTCAGAGTAACAAGGATATAGGCAGTAGGAGGCTGGAGCTGAGAGGCGAGTCTTAACTAAGTAGGACAGCAGAGCCCACCACAGACAGGCAAGTAAGAGGGACCAGAAAGAGCTAGGAAACCAGTGCAGACATTAACCTCATAGTCATGTGACCAAGGCAGGCTCTACTAGAACAGAACATCCCTGCAAGTGTACCCCAAGACCCTGACCCCTGGATCTTCAAGTGGCTAGACTCCTGAGCTGGTCACCCCTGAGTCCTGCAGCCTCCACTGAGGCTCCAAATTAAAATGGGGAAAAAATATCATTTTTTCTGGTGTGCCATGATGGGAAAGGGTTGGGAAACACTGCTTTAGAGGTCTGGAGCCTGAAGATTTGGCTTTGATGAGCAGGTGCCTAAGAAAAAGACTTCAGAGGATGTGGAAAGGGCAAAACATGGAAAAAAATGTGAGCAGAAGCAAGCGCCAGCATGGAAAAGCCCAGAGGCAGAAAAAAAGCAAGGCCAGATGGCTGCATGCGAATGCGTTGTACCATGGGACTGACGGTATTCAGGAGTGTGAGGCATAAAGATCAATGTGAAATTCTAGCAATGAACACAGGCGGGGACCACAAGGACAGGATTTGGAAAATGTGGGTTAGGATAAGATTTGAGATTAGGCACTCACAGCTAGAGAAGTTTGCCAAAATCTTGAGAAGGAATTGGAATTTAAGAAAAAACACATCTGTACATCTGTAATGTATATCATATTCATTATTGAGATGCATGTGAATATTTTTTTTTGGCAGACTGTGTATCATTCATCCATAGTTATGTTTTTGTTCTCTGCTAATTCTTTTTGTTGTTTCCAGAGACAGGAGCACTAAAGAATGTCTTCAGATATTGTAAGCCTGTCCTGCATAGTGAACCCTGGACAGACCCAGCCAAGTACCTGTTCTTCATTCGGACATCTTACGTAAGGACTCCCCTTAACTAGGTCAGCCACATACCCAGGACTCACAAAGGCTCTCACTGTGTGGTTGCCAGAAACAAAGGAACTATGCAGTTGGCTCTCCATTCAGACTTTTCAGAGAATCAGCTTGGGATCATCTCAGACACCAGCTCCACAAGAGGCAGGGCCTGCCTTCTGGTCCCGTGAGGGGTCTGTGATGATATTATTTGTTCCATCAATTTGGTAATTGTAACAGACCTAAAGGATCAAATATTAAATATATCAAGGTAAAAAAAAAAACCATGTGAATGAGAGATACATACCCCAATGCATTAGACTATGAGATGAAAGTAAATTCTTATAATTACATTTTTCGATATTTCATTGAACATTTTGAGAAATGTCACTCAGATTCTCCCTGCTAACAACAGAATTATGTCCAAGAAGTATCTCTTCTCTGGGGGTCCAAACTTCAGGCTGCAAAGGCCTCCAAAGATGCCTCCGTGCTCCAAACCACAGGGCGAACCTTCTCGGGAGAAAAATACCAGGATGGTAAGTAGGAAGGAGGAAGCACTCTATGGCTACTGAGTCCTGACTACGCACAGGACAACGGACCAGAAAACCTGAAGTCAAAGTCTTCACGTTCCTGTCCTGAAGGGCTCTGGCAAACTTGGCGTCGCAGCATGTACTTAAATGACAGCATGTCCTATTCAGTCCAGACTGCAGTCTGGAATCTGGTTCCTTGGGCTGGGGACTCATCGAGGTGTTTATTTACATGATTTGGTAGATCTATAGGGCGCGCGTGCACACGTGTGTGTGTGTGTGCGTGTGCGTGTGCACACACACACACCTATCCAATTCCCTCTGAAGAAAACTTTGAGTGGACTGTGAGCCACATGAGGCCACCTTTGCCAGCCTCTCAAAATATCTGGGGCTAGGAGATTTCATGGAAATAGGTGAGGGCAAAAATGGTAACTTTGGAAGACAAATTGCAGTGGGCCATAGTTTGTGCCCAGAAACTAGCTCAGCCTTGATTCCTGGCACTCAGCCAAGAAGAAGCATTTACAAAATGGGGACAATTACAAAAACAGTTAAACCTGATTATAGTGACTCACATTGCATGGATAAAGACTTATTCTGGGGCAAATCCTGACTGGAAGCAAATCTACCACCTATTCAAATTTTAGGCATAAACGTCACCTCCAGATTCTCTCTAACCATGCAAATTTCAGGCCGACTCCCAGAAAGCCTAATTGAGCAGATATGGAGTGGTGCTCAAGAATCTGCAAGCACTCACCTTCAGGTGCTCCCGAAGTGAGTGAGCCAAGGCACAAGCCTCAGCACACATCAGCTTATAGTAATCTACCACCAGCTTGCACACATAGCCACAAGTTGGGGGCATTTTATCTTCTGCAGTGAGACTGAGGGTTGAAAATAGATCCACACAGCATGAGTGCCAAGATGACTCTCCAGGTTCTCCTCCCTACATAAGTTCCTGGAGGATCAGAAATAACCTTTGAAGAAAGTTTTGCTGCTGCCAGTCTCAAAAGTTCCACCTGGCTGCCAGGTGAAGAGCTGGCCTTTTTTCTTAGCATTTTATTTTATTTTATTATTAGTTTCAGTTATACAGTACATTGGTTAGACATTTATATAGCTTATGAAATGATCCCCCTGATTATCTCTCTCTGGTTCCATACACACCTATTGCTTTACTGTGGACTGAACCCCCTATGCTCTGAAGAACTGGCCTTTTTTTTTTTTTTTTTACAAGAGAACAAATCCACTTTATTTACCTTCCATAAGTTTAAGTTCGTGAGGGGCACAACATTACATGGATTCTGTGTCCACTGGCCCTCGCAGGAAGTTTGCTTTGGAATTTGGCACGAATCATGCCACTGTTTCCATGAGCACGAGTCACCTTTCCCCAGAGGCTCCTGGTTTTGTTCGATTTGCCACCAGGAGTCACGGTGTTGTTCTTTGCCTTGTACATACAGCAGCACATTTCTTGCCTGGATAAAACTCAGTCTCATCTCGAGCATAAACACCTTCACTTTTAAGGAGAGCAGTGTGTTCCTCTGGTTCCTGAGACTCCGCTTATAGCCAGCAAAAATGGCCTGGGACAATAGTCTTCCAGACGTATTTGTCTTTCTAGAAGTCCTGCTCTCAGCAGGACACCACAGGCTCCATGATGGTGGAAAAGGCAAGAGCTGGCGTCTTTAAACAGGAACTCCTCACCCGAGGGCATCTGCAATGTCCCCATAGAGTCACAGTTTGATTAGAATGAGGTGAGCAATGAAAGGGTCCTTGAATGAATGGATTAGGCAGGTGCCACTGCTTTGTTCTCAGGGTTTGGTGAAGAAAATGTGTGAACTTGCCCAACAAGGAACCATCCATGGCGATGGGAACTTCCATGCAATTGAAGATTTCCATGAGCTTGTAAGAGAGAACTAAATGTTCAAGAAGCTGAGCTTCCAACATTTCAGAGCCCCAGAACCAAAACTGGGGTGCTATGGAAGGCAACAGACAGAAGGGAACGATCGGAAAACTGTCACCAAACTGAGGGTGTTGGAATCTACCTCAGCTTGGGAAAAAGCCAGAATACATGAAAGGGTGGGAAGAGGAAGAGAAGAGGGGCTGAAGAGTGAGCCAGGCAGAGCCCAAAGATCGCTCAGGGGCTGGGCAGGGGACGTGGGGTAAGAGCCCAGCGGGCAGCCCTTGACAAAATATGATTAAACTAAGCCAGGGGTGGCGTTCTCTGCATAACATACACAATTACATCGCCGTTAACATTTCCTGCTGCCGTTTAGCTAAGATTCCAACATCCCCTGACAGGAATCAATTGCTGGTTTTGTTCCTTGCTATAGTCCAACGGTTCTCAAACTTTCGTGTGCTCTAGAATCACCTGGACGGCTGTTGAAACACTGACATGCTAGCCCCAACCCAGGGTTTCTGACTCAGGAAGCCTGGGGCAGAGCCAGAGAATTTGCCTTCTCACAAGTTTCCAGGTTTGGGTACCACACTTTAAGCACCACTGATACAGCCCATCCTTCTCTCAAACAGGTAAAAAGAAGAGGATGGGAGGAAGCTGGAGAAAGAGGAGAACATGACCTGGTAAGAGGCAATACGTGACAATGCGGGTAGGGCAGGTAACCCTGTGGACACTGTGATTTCAGTGGTCATGAAAAACTTATGAATTTTTTTAAAGTTTTTATCAATTGATAGATGCAATAAATTTCATATGCAGAATTTATTGCACTAATTTGAAAGTAAAAACCTGAGTGAAAAATACTTAATGAGGTGATCAGTCGTTTACACAAAAGAAGTTTTAAAACGCATGAGTACATGCAAAATTGTCATCTACAGAAGAGATCATTTTACGTCTTCCTTTCCAATTTGGATGACTTTATTTCTTTTTCCTGCCTCATTACTCTGGCTGGAACTTCCAGTACTAGGTTGAACAGCAGTAGCGAGAGTGGGCGTCCTGGTCTTCTTCCTTAGCGTGGGGCAAAGCTTTCCATTCAGTGTGAGGTTGCCCGTGGGAAAATTCATATCCGAGAAGGTTAGGAGAGTGAGGAGAGGTGAAAGTTCACAAAGGGTGGGGATGGTCTGTAATTTATTCATGTTGCCTCAAAGTTTTAAAAGCCAAGTTAGTAAGCAGGATTTAAAGCTAGGACTGATTGCCTAGGGCTGCTCCTGGTTACTGATCTATCTTGCAGCAGCTGTAGGACCTTGGACAAGGTTCTTGGCTCTTCTGGACCTTGGTCTCCTTCTCTATAAAATAAGTCTGCAAGTGGTCTAGGTTATCCCGAGAATAACTCGGCTTTAAGGAGGGCCTGGCCTGACCACAGGAGAGTCAGCTATCACCGTGAACTACTCAATAGTTAACGCCCTCCAGGACCAGCTCAGCCACAGCCGGGACTTGGCCCCCTTCCCCTCTCTCCCAGCCGTCTTCCCTTTCTACACTCAGCTCAGATCCCGATTCCTCTTATTTTGCTGCAGTGAACCATTATACTGCAACTTCTTTAAACCATGGGTCAATATGTACCCTCATTTTATGGGTAAAAAAACTGAGGTTCAGAGGGGTTTAAGCCACTCACTCAAGGTCACATGGCTAATAAATGGTAGAGCCGAGATTTTTCTTGTCTAACTAAAACATTTCATCTTTCCACCTCACTGCTCTGTGTGACTCCCAACCCAGCACTCTTCACTGCACCACACACAGTGCACCTGCAACACCTCCGCTTGAGCTTCTGCCCTTCCTTCCACCCTCTCCTCCACTATCACACTCTAAACCAGGAAGGGGGCATTCCCTACCCTCCTGCCCCTTCTCACCCAGGCCACTCAGCATGAGCACACGCTCCCACGGTCTCCCACTGGGCTGCTTGTGAAAGGTGTGGGCTACAAGACTAAGCCCTGCAATTTATTCCTATCACCGGAAAGTTGAATATTAGCTAAATCATAACAAGGAAGCCAGCCATTCGCGAGTAATGCAATCAGACATTTCACTCAGTCTAAACAGACCTGCAGAAGGGAAAATGGCTCCAGCTCTGTTCCAATCTAAAGGAATCTGAGTTTTTTGTATTCCAGGCATGAGCACTTCATGTACTATTTTCAGGACAAAGGTTCTGGTTTTAACATTAAGTATTTCTAACTTGGTCTCAGCTGAAAGGCAGCAAGTAGCACAGGGATCCCACCCACTCTGACCCCTCAGGAAGGAAGGGGGCGGGGGCAGCGTCCTGGTATGAGAAACAGGCAGAACAGAACAGAACTCAGGGGCGCCTTCATCTCAGAGCTTGCTGCCATGGGGTGGGAGCGGGGACAGCAGGGCGAAGCCATGAGGAAGGCCCCTGACTAACCCCTCAGAGCTCCCTTGTGTCCTCTGCCGAATCCTGGAAAAACCAGGCTGAACCAGTAGGAAGAAACATTTGTGAAAGGTGCCAGAATTGCTGAGAAACGGACCTGGGTGTCTTACATTTTTACATGTTTTATAAAGAATGTAATTAGAGTGGGAGTACCCTATGATTAAGGGACACAGGATCTCATTTTGAATGGTTAAAAGCAGGGGGTGGGGGAAGTTGTTTCAATTAAGATGCACTTGTTATAAGTAATAGAAGCTACGAGTAAGAATGGCTTAAGTAATCTTTGTACTTACCATCTCATGGAACAAAAAGTGGGAGGTAGAAGTCTCCAAGGCTTGTCCAGCCATGTAACAGTATCTTCAAAACCAGGCATTTTGCCTTTTACCTCTTCCATCATCTGTATCTTGGCTTTTTTGTTCTTCATGCTTGTCGCTTCATGATCACAAGACAGCTGCCACTGCTCCAAGATAACATCCTTACACAGTTGTTTGAAAGCAGGGCACAAAGGAGTATTCCTGGCAGAGATTTTCTTTTCACAAGCCTCACTCTTAGCACAGAAGAAAAAATCTTTCTCCATAAGGCTCCAACAGGCTTTCTTTTATGTCTCATTAGCCAAGCTGGGCCACTCAACCATTCTACCTTCCAAGGAGTCTGGGAAAGCAAGTATATGGCTGCCTCAACTTCTATCATTGGAAGTAGGAAGGGGTTAGGAATAGCTTTGAAGTAAACAGCTAACTGTATCTATCACCAGGATAAATAGAAGTGTGGTCCCAAATAAAAATCAAAACAAAAATGCTTCCACTGGGGCCAAAGAAAAGGTTTTAGAATGTATTTACTATTTGAGTAAAAAGAAAGTTTTGTATATAAACACTTCTATTATTTAAAAGAAAAAAAAACCTGGCTGTATGTGCATATTTTGCTTCCAAATACAATTTTAAAAAGTAGTAAGGCAACATCAGAATTCTGTATTCCTCTGACTCAATTTATTCCAGGGAGAAATCACAGATATGCATAAAGTTATATACGTATATGCATAAAGGTATATATGGGTGTTCACCACCCATGTTTATAATGGCAAGAAGTTGGAGCAATCAAGCACACCTACTTCATGCTGGTCTACCAGGCACCAAAGTCCATTACAAGTTGGCCTGGAAAGGAGACCAGACCTTTTCCCCTAGGTGGTACTCTCAGTGTGGCCTGCATCCCAACATGGCAAAGGCTCTGTGAAACCATACTTTCAAGGTCTTCTTTCACCCTTGATCACCTGGGAGGGTTTATATAATGGCCTCCATGCCACATTTAGAATCAGCCACATTTAGAATCACTGCCCCATCCCATCACTTGGATTAAGCCCATCAGATCTCTGTCTCCTCCTTGCCCAAGGGTTGATTCTCTCTCAGAAGACCCCATGCAAAGAAACTTCAGGTGAGCTGTCACACATGTTTTCTCAGTATACCCAGCCATGCCCGAATCCCAGTGGTAGGGCCTAGGCTCAAACCAAGCTCTCTGCTGCAAACAATAACCCATCTGCATCCCACCTGATGCAAAGAGGGGCTTTAAAGGCAGAGGATTAGCAAGTCTGCATCCTCAAACTCTCAATCCAGGCAAGGGGACAGCAGGACGAGATCTACCAGGACTGAGGGGTCTCCTTAGAGCAGTGGTGTACTGTGGCACTAAAGCTACATGTCTTTGCTACTTATAGAACAAAATGGGAAATATTCACTATTAGGGCTTGTGATTTGTTCATTAACCATAAAAGGGTGCATTTGTGATAACAGCAACAAAGAATGTGAAACCTGTACAGATAATTAGGATGAACTGAATTTCACTCACTCCTAATACTGTAGGCAGCATAAAGCTATCTTATTTGTTAAGGAAATACAAGAATATCTTTCCCAGCCAACCTAAAATGCTAGATACTAAGACCACTTAGAAATTTATGCAAAAAAATTTGAACAACCCATCTATAAGTTGGGAATGAAACTATACAGCAATGAAATCGTTAACGGTGACATAGCAAGAAGCCCATGGCTCAGCCGTAGAGGAATTATTGACTTTACGGTCTCTCTAAGCTAATGGGCATTTTCCAAGCATAGAGTTGGGATTTTGGTGCTAGTTAGAAGCTTTGAGATAATGGCCTCAATTACCAAGTGCTTACAACGTGCTGGATGTGATTTTAAGTGTTCTGCATATTTACACGACACAAGTTCATATCGTTGCTCTTCCCAGTGTCACAGATAATAACTTGCCAAAGTCATCCAACCAGTAAATGGAAGAATCAAGACTTGAACCCAGGTAGTTTGGCTCTAAAGCCTATGCTCTTCCACACCACAAAATTGTGTCCCATATTTCGAGGTACTTTCTGTGGGGTGCAAGTGAATTAATTGGGTCAAGATAGATTCATAGGATGAAGTATCGTTTAATGACCCCCAGCTCCCAGGAAACCTGAATTGCCCAACCTGCCTTGACGATAGGTATCATTTTCCTCAGACTGAGATGGATGGAAGCTTTGGGTATCCGAGGACAAAGGAACTCATATGGCCCACCAGGGACAGCAGACAAGAGCTAGTACATTCCCTGCCATCCTCAGATTCTCTCAGAATGGGCAAAGGGTAAGTGCTATCTTTCTGCCAACTCTAACCCTGCCCTTTCCACCACCTCTATCCCCCTACCGATGGATAAGCAAATACCGACGTCACGGGTGACTCCGTGACTAGTCCAGTTCTCCTGAAACCCCACAAGGATGTGTGGTTTGTCAGTTGTTTCATAACTGCTCACCATCTGTTTATGGAAAGAGGCTTTTCCTCTTTCCACTAGCACCAAAATTGAGGGCTTGCCCTGTGGCACTGTCCCCTAGACATTCATCTCTAGACCGGCAGCCTAGGGTGCAATTCTCCCAAAGGATCCTGCTAGCAGCTTACCCTTTCTAAAGGGTCAGTGCTGAACACGAATTTCTTCTATGTGTCCGGAGACCTCACTCCTGCCAAGAAATCCAAGCTCATCTGGAAACGGAATCTCCCTCCTTTAAAATCTACCTCTTTGGTTCCCGCAGTGAAAGAGCAGCCTCTCAAGGACCAGCGGCTCAAGGGCGCCACCATGTGGAAATCAGGACGTGAGACCTCCAGCAAAACATTTCACGCTCTCCCGGAGCAGATACCACTCACAGAAAGACAAAGGCAAGAGATGGGGATCAGGGAGCCATGGTCCTGGCCTGTAGGGAATGGAAGGGGACTTGGCACAGTGCCCCCCTGCCAGCCTCTTCTGCTGCTGTGGCCCTAGAAAAGACAGAGGCCACAGCAGCCTCCTTCGGCTTTCTTCAGCTCCATCTGGGACACATGGAGGCTGACAACTTAGCTCTCCATTGGTAGCAGCTGGCAAGATGCTGAAGTTATTCTTCTCTTTTGTACAATTAGATGTAATTAGCTTTGCCAAATTCTCCCATTAGCCTTGCCCACAAAATCCCCCACTGATTGCAACAGGGAGCTTTCAGGAGACCTGGACTAGTCACAGAGTCACCTGTGACGTTGGTATCTGCCTGCCCGCTGCTAGCAGGATGGAGCAATGTCCGGCTCTCACGTCCACAGCCTTCTGCCCTGGAGCCCGACCCCCACCTGCAGCTGACCACTCTCACGACCAACTGCCACCCCAGGCTGCACAGCCCTTTGAGGCAGGTTGGGGTCCCCTGCCCCTGGGGCCTGGGACTCTGTGTCCATCAGAGCTGCAGCCATATCTTGACCAGAGGATTCTGGGGAAAGCATGATCTTTGCTATCAAGCAGAACTGGAACAGAATCCCGGCTCTATCTGAACCACTTTAGCAAAAAGTAGACATAGAACCTCTTTGAAAGTCATCTCAAAAATGGAGGAAGTTACTTTTTGCTTGCTTATTATATGCCTACCCTACTACACTCCATGAAGCAGACATATCTTTTCATGGTTTGATCTTTAGCACTGAGCACAGTGGCTGGCACTTAAGATACACTCGATAAATGATTGCAGAGGGAAGGGGAATACCTTCCCCACAGGATTGTCAAACATTAAATGAGATGACATATATAAAGCATGTGCTCTGCAAATGACTGCTTCTGGCTACCAGCTTATTCTGATTATATGACACAAGGCTTCATGATTCAACTCATATGACTGTCATTCGTTCATTGAGAAAATATTTATTGAGCAACTACCACGTGTTACATGGACAATACAAATGTGAAGAGCATTGTCCTCACTTGAAAGTGGCTCAATCGTAATTTTAATGCATTGTGTGCCAGATACAGAGCATAGGAAGCTATGAGCACACAGTGTAAGGGACCCACCCAAAGGATGGTAGGGACTAGCCAGTAAAGACGGCAGGAGCAGGGGGTGGGAAACTTTCTGTGTCAAACTCTTGTGGCTCACTGATGAGCTGAGTCCCTGGAGATGAGTAGGTGATGACTTGTATTACACCTAGTAGATATGGTTTGGAGAGATTTTTACTCGTCTGTCATCTCAAGAGATGTAAAGGCTGATTGTATCTGGATGTTACCTTCAGCAAGATAGACTCTCTCTTTGAAAACTGAGGACAGGACAAGTCCTATGAGATTTTAGGCTCCAGATTTAGAGACCCAAACCAACAGACAGCAGGAACTAGAGGCGGATGCTTCCTAATGATTTGGAATTTAAATAGATCAAAGCAAGCCTATCTTTACTTGTCATGACTTTACTACTCTAAGTTTTGAGCAGGACTTTTTGGTACATTCCACCCTGGGCAGCTCTTAACATTCTAGACAGTAGAGACACGGTTTAAGGTTTCCAAAGTTTGTCATATGCAACCACTGTTGGGATATGCCATTCTGATTTCCACATATACTATTACTTTACTTAATACTTTAAATTACATTTTACTTGAAACATTTTTGAAGATCCATTTCCCAAATATAATTAGAAAGCAAGTATCAATTCCCCTTGTAGATGTTTTCAAACATTATTGCTATTCCAGCCAGGCCTCAGCACATAAGCCCTCTTTACTTCCTCCACGAAGTGATGCTCAAACACAATTCCCAGAAAGCTGTGGGGCAGGACCTCAAGATGGACAAGTGAAGCTCTAAACTTGGACCTGCCAGTAGAGTATGTCGGGGAGACAATGTGGGTCAAGGGGATCATATTCCACCAAGTCTTCTTGAATACCACTGCAATAGGAATAAATAAGTGGGTGTACTCAGTGAAAAGATGACAGGATTTAAAGCCATGATATCTGAGTTGGAGTCCTGTGTTTAACTTTTACTAGTTGTGTGGTCTTGGGCAAGAAAATTGTCTGAGTCTCAGGTCCCTTGTCAATATTATTATGACATAGCAATTCCTCAGAAAATCGGTGAGTGGTTGGAATGACATGATTACAAAATCACCTTATAAACTCTAAATAGATACAAATGTTTATTATTGTACTAGGAATTAAATTTTCAAGACATAGTGAAGCACATTTTTACTCTCAGAACTGGGACACCATCATTAATGATGAGAGAATATCAAGAACACACTCCTTGACCATTACACAAACTAACTGGAAGATTCTCTTGTTCCCTATGATGTATAAGCATGCCGACCTGGAGAGATGAACAGAGAGCAAATGTGGTTGTGAGAGCTGGCACAGGGTACAGAAAGGCCAGGTGCATGTCACCCAGCAAGGTTCTGTAAAACAAGGACAGCTGTTTTTTTTCACTACAGGATGACCTTGCAGACCACGGACATCACTTTTTTTTGTAACAACCATGCTCTTCTGAGACTCACACCTCAGCTACACCTTCCTCTTCTACTCTTCACCTTGTCCTCCAGACAGTCCTTCTCTTTCACTGAAGACTTAAACACCTGGCTCTCTGGGTCCACCCAAGGGGCAAAGTCTCAACTCTCAGCTCCTTGACAGATACACCTTTTTTGTTTGTTCTTTCTAATCACTTTTTTTGTTTGTTTCCAGGAACCAATTTCTGTTTGAACTAGGGTCCTCTAGGCTGCAAATTAAGAACTCTAACTTGACTTATTTTAGGCACACAAAGTAGGTATGTATTACCTTGATAATGAAAGATTGCAGAATCAGGATGCAGTTGGGCCTCAGGGGAGTTAGAACTAGGACTCTTTCTCTAGCTTTGTCATTACAACAAAAGTAATCCTCTTCCCTTAGTTTCACTTAGGGTCCTGGCGCTGCCGGGATCACATGTCTAACCCTGTGCCCACGCGGATGGAGTTTGTACTAGCATTGGCAGCAATACTAGTGGGAGCAGCACCTCCCAGAATTAAGTGGCTGTTATTCCCAGAAGAGAGGGAAAAAGATATTCTTAATCACTCTCTGATTTTAATGACCCTACAGAACAGAAATCATGCACAGAAATTTGTATCTTGAATCCCATTGCCAACTTCTTAGGCTCTAGATTTAGGGCTCCTATATTGTCCAATTTTTCTGCTGACTGAGAATGTCTCTGCTGTGTCCATAGTGCACAAAGAAAAAGCAGATGATAAAGACACCTCTTGGGGGATTGAGGGTAGGAGCAGAGTGGAGACTGTGCAAAAGCAATTGTGGAGAATGGAGGTCACGTTTACCAGGAAATTGTTGGAGGACTGCAAGGAAGTGCTGAGATAGGTGATAGAAACTGTATCCCACCAAAATTAAGCTGGAACCTCCCAACTGGGTCATGAGGACAAAGGCCTCACGAACTGGGGTAGTAGCCTTATACAAAAGACCTCAGAGAGCTCCATTGCCCCTTCCTCCATGTGAGGACGCAGCGAGCAGACAGCCGTCTATGAACCAGGAACTAAGGCTCACCAGATACCAAATCTGTCAGCACCTTCAACTTGGACTTTCCAGCCTATAGAACTGTGACAAATAAAGGTCTTGTTTAAGCCACCCAGCCTCTGGTAGTTTTTATAGCAGCCCAAAAGGACTAAGACAGTGGGTAATCGTGAACCTATAGTAGCTCCACCTTGTCGTCTATGACTTTTTCTCTAGCAGCATTAGGCTGCTGGGATGCAAATGCGGAAAAACTGGACTGTTGTGTTTGTAATAAGATGGAGAAGTTTCTTTGATATTTCTATGTACAATAGAAATGCAGATGAGAAACAGTTCAAGGTATTGAGAAAGGATGTTACTACTAGTAATATGATGGACTCTGGAATCTCAGCTGGACGCAAATAGGCATAAAGAGAGGCTCATGGATACAGAGAGAACAAAGTGAGAGAACTGAGAGATTCCATTTAGATCAGAACAGTGTCTAGGGGAATAGTTAAAGTAATGCCAATATGTATGTATCTGTATATGCAAATAGAAAATATAGACATGTCTTGATTAGGGTAGGCCTTGCACTTATAAAAAACACTCTTACTCAAAAATGATGTAGTTATGATACAATGCAGTTTATTTCAACAGACTAAGCTAAAAAAAAATTAACAGATTCTATATATGCAGCTTTGGCCTGATTGACCATAATGTATTTTGGCAAAAAATATTTAGGTACAGCACACTTAATAAAGCTCTCTATGTACACAGTATACATCAAATAACTTTGCTAAATGACCAGAACATGACCATTTGGAAAAATCAAAATGTAGTTGTAAAACAGAGTCAAATGCATCAGTTAAAATTTGTGAACCTAGAAAAAGACTGAATTGTTATATTTTTATCTGTACAAAAAAAAAGTCATTCTCCAGCCTTCTATTTTCACCTATATTTTCTTTAACAGTTAATTAAGCCCAAAATTTGAAGGCTTAAATCCTTTCTTCCTAAAGCCTCAGGAATATCAGATTCTCCTTCAAACCTGTGGCTCTGTAAAAAGGAGCAAACCATTTAAAACAAAGATATACAGATTTCACTTCTGTGCCTCTCATGCACATTCTGCTGGGGGCAGGGAGTTCCTGAGCTGGCTACCTAGTCACTCAACTTAGTTCAAAAAGTAATTCCTGACTAGAGGACTCCACTGGCTCTCACGCTGCCCATCAGCAGTTTTCTTCCTCACTGAAAATCAGTTGGTGACATTTAGCCCTCAGTTTAATCTGCACAAACGCAGTTTGGAAATTCTATGACAGCGATGTTAGCATATTTAAATGTAAAATGCAAGAGTCTGAAAATTAAATAGTTTATTTTTTAAATATGTAAGCTGCTGTGTTTCTCAAGAACCACTTTTCTTAATAAACAAATGGAAAACAAACTAGCAAAAGCAGCAGAAAAATTTAGATGTCCCAAAATGAGATGACTGTAAAAATTTCATATGTAAAGATGAGACTGGGGTAAGCTTATATTGAAATAATAATTGTATATTATTGTATATAATTGGACAGCAAAACAGCCCTGCCTGAAAACACTGGATTGAAATGTCTTCCCAAATCCTTCTACATACCACAATGAAACATTCTTAATAAATGCAATATATCATAGAACAACCAGTTTTTATATTCGTAAATAAATTTAAACTACTATAGCAATGATTTAAATACGTGTTTAAAAAATTATAAACATACTCTGAATTTTTTTCTTTACTTGCATCTCTTTTTAAGAATTAAATACAAAACACTGACCATAATAAATAAATATGCAACCTAGAGGCCTGGAAAGGGGTATAGAATACTGAATACGATACACCAGTGTATTAAAAATCCAGTATTTTGGTATTAAAACTTCTTCATCTCAAGACAGTTAGGCTTATTACTATTATTAATAAGCTTCATATTAAGGCACCTGTCATTACCAATGAGGAAGATTTGAATGTGAAACAATGGAAATATGAACTATAAAATATGGACTATTTTTCTTTCATTTTGATGTGATTACAAATATCAAATTTTAAGTTTTTGTATGGCAGTCGATAAATATCTTTGAACACATTACCTGAATATAGTTAAAATGTTTATGATACTTTAATTGATGTATATGATACCTAAATTAAAGTACATGCTACTTTAATGGGGAAATAGGCAAAATCGAATCAAGATGAGTGGCAAAGGACTAAATATAAGAAATATGATAAGCTGTAAGAAAAATATTACATTGTAGGGACAGTGATTATGAGCAGATCTTGGCCAAGTCATTTAACTTCTCTGAGCCTTGCTCTTTCCATCAGGAAAAATCAATACTACCTGCTCTGTCAAGCTCAAAGCTGCTGTGAGATCGAATTGAGGTGATGTAAAAACACCAGGCAAACTATGAAGCACTGAACAAATAAATGGTATTATCAGAGGCCAAATATCTCAAGTTTCTGATGTTCTAACAAATAAGGTAATGGCCAGCTCCTTTTGCATCCACTTAAGAACTCCCAGTTTTAATCAGTTAGTTGTGGCGTGAATGGAGCAAAAATTTCTGCAAAGAGAAAATCTCTACATTTTAGCTATCAGAATTTTATAAAGTAGTATGCCGTGAGCGGGGAAGCCCTCTGCTTGCTGGGGCTCAGGCCACCTCTTGACACTTTCTAATGATAAAGAGGGGACAGACTCCTCAGAGACCTTGGCTCCTGTCCTTCCCTCAGTCCCCTCTGCAGAGAGCTCCATTTCCCTCACCATCTGTTATCATGCAGCGTGCACAGTTCCATTAAAAGAACTATACCTCATAACAGCATAAGAGTTTTAAAAGTTTTCAAGAAACAGCTAAGGCCAATCGTAGGTACATTTCTGAGGTTGGTACAAATTTGAAATGGTTCCATAGTCTCCACCAGGTTCTCCCTGGCTTAGTTCACAAGCCTTCTATGTATAAAATGGTTCTAGGCCAGCTTTTGCCAAACTATGTTCTGAAGAACACTAGTCAGTTGAGATCTTAACAAATGAAAAACAGATCTGTGTCAAGTTTAGAATATGCGGGGGGAAGTAACCGTAGCATTTCCCAGCCTCTGATGCACTGACTGCACACTGCACAGAGAAAGGGAGCCTCAGCATTTCCCATACTCATTTGAACACAGAATCCCTTTCTTCCCACAAGATATCTAGAGGGACCAATAGCTCTTAGGATACTGTTTGGGAAATGCTGTTCTAGCTAATTTAATCTGGTTTTAATATTCAAGGGCTACATTTGGCAGTACGCTTTTCATTTCTGAAGCAGCAAAATCATTGTGCTCACAAGGCCAGCCACCATGATAACCTCCTGTATTCCACTTCATAGGCATCCTTCCCGAAGCAACTAGGAACTAAATTTCTTACTACATATGGAGGAATTCCAAGACGTTATTCTCAAGTTAACGGGAATTATGAGCTTTTTAAAGGAAATCTTATATCCTCCCTCAAACATTAAAAATACTAAGATCTAACTCTAAATCTTAGGATCTATAATCACAATTACTTTGAGGAGATGGGAGCATTTTATCACAAAACCACTGCAATTAACACTATTAATAATAATAATAATTAGCAATAGTGGTGGTGGTGGTCGTGGTATTAGTAGCAGTATTGGCTAAGCCCTTATTTTGTCCCTTAATCCTTATATCCACTCTATAAATTCAGGACCTACTGTTACACTCTTTTTAAAGATAAGCACACTGAGGTTGAGACAGATTAACTGACTTGCCAAGGGTCACACAAAGTAATAAGGACAGAATATTAAACTCATACCTGACCCCTTCCCACATGCTCTTTGTCACTACATAATGTCATCTTATGTTTTAGTAACAAAACAAAAGCATTTAGGTCACACTCTGGTTGTTCAACAGAAAAGTTTTTAGAGTGTATTTATACAAATTCAAATTGATTGATATTTGGTTTTGGATCTCTTTTTGAGCAAAAGAGATAACTTTTAAGTGTTTGTTTGTTTGTTTGTTTTTAAGCAGAGAAAGACAGGCTGATAATCACCAATGATAGGTTTGAAAATGGGAGGGTTTTAAAAATCTGCATCCAAGGTGAAGACATTATCTGTGGTTTCCGCCATCACCGCAAAACGCTGATACTCTGAAACTCGTTTCTCAAAGAAATTTGTTTTTCCTTCTAAAGAAATATTTTCCATAAAATCAAAGGGATTTTCTGCATGAAAAATCTGTAATGAAAAGAAACGTTACCAGACATTCTGAAGATGCCAAATTATATCCCACAAGAGCAAGAGATACTAAAACAGTGCTCAGGTCTTCCAACACCTATCTAGCCACCTATAGGATCACACTGTTCCCTATGGTTCTAGAGGCTCTCGAGGGTGATAAACTTTAAGATGACTAAGATCTTACATAGCTAGGAAGTGGTGGAACCAGGATTCCATCTGCCTGCAGCCTCTACCTGTTAAATCATGTGAACACACCTCTTTATGAAAAACAGAAATAACGTAAAGACAACTGAGTTCAAAGGGTCAAATTACAAGAGTTAATGTCTTCATAAAAATTATTTCCTATTTCAAAGTATTAACCAAAAATTACAACATAGACACATGGAGATTTATATAGGGTAAAACACATATATACATATTAAATGCAATTACTTAAAAAGAATCTTATTTTTAAATAGATATCTGCAATTATTACAAAGTAATTTATTAACTTATTAGTTCTCAGATATATCAGCTTCCTACTTCTGTTATGAATTTCATTTTAAATTTCAAAGGATTTTGCAAAACTAACGTGTTCACTCAAAACAAGGCTTTGCCATGACATTTTAAAAGTATAAAAAATAAAAGACTAGTATGTTACAAATGCTTTCAGTGAAATAGATTTTAGTGGCCTTCCTTCACTGTAACATTTTAGCTAGTAGTAATACATTTTTAAATACCTCACCTTTGAGAATCCAAGTTCCACAAGTAATCTGTCAGCTACAAACTCAATATACTGTTTCATCAAAACACAATTCATTCCAATGAGGCCAACTGGCAAGGCTTCTGTTAAAAACTCCTGAGATAAAAACAAGAACAGAATAAAGTACAAAGAAAGAACAATAAATAAGTATGTATTTTCCAAATAAAAAGAGAGTTTTAGTTTTATTAATCTGCTAAGTCACTACTCTTGTCTGAGAAAAGTACACTAAATTCTTTCAACATGGCAAACAATGCCCATTTGTTTAAAAATGTTTGGAGTATTACTATTCACATTTTTTTATATTCTCAAATAGCCAAAATAAATTGAAACTAATTATCAAATTACTGGTATTTTTAAAGTGTCACATGTAGAACACAAATTCATATGCTTTCTAAATAGAAAGATGCTTTGTTCTGAAATATCTAGAAAAAGATTCACCAGAGATGATTATTGTGGGGAACATGGTTATGAAAGGGAGTTGTGAAAGAGAGAAAACAAAATTAACAAAGAAAATGAGAGAAACAGAAATGGATCTGAGGGTTGGGAGATAAACTGAACTAACTACACCGAAAGACAGTGGTAGAGTGTTAACAGAGGAAAAAGAAAAACATTAACCATAGGGATTCAGTTTTCAAAATGAATTAAAGATATCAAAATGCATTTTATGCCTTCCCCCTACCCCCGCTATGAAAACTATGGCTGTTAAACTATTCAGTACTAAAAAAAAAGTTTTAAAATTTTATTTTACTTTTACATTCGTTCTTTGAAATGATAAAAACACATGCTAAAACATATGGGGCGTCCTCTTCATTTAGTCAGAGACCTTTACGTGCCATAAATTAGGTTTATTACTCACTAATTCATTTATTTATTCATTCAATAAACATCTGGTGCATGCTTCAAGCTAGATACCTTGCTGGATTTGTGAGAATATAAAACAAACCAGAAACCATCACTGCCCTCCAGTAGCTAAAAATCTAAAAATATAAAGCAAAAATAATTAAAATAGTTCGTTACAGCATAATATTTGACAGGTCAATGAGACAGAAAATATAGTCCTCCAACAGATTTTTGTACACATAAAATCTTAATATATAATACCTACCTATAAACCAAATTATAAACTGATGTAACTGAAATACATCATCTAATTGGTACTGTCAGGTTGACCATAAAAAGTTGCTGATATTTTATTCTGACCTAAAAAACGGCAGTTTTGTATGAGCCAAGCTAATATAATAATGGTAGGAACATGAGAGAGTGGCATGCTAATCACACAGCTCCCCACCTACCTGCTCTATTTCAACAGCGTTAACAATGACCTCCCGGACCCTCTCTTCCGAGGGCTTGTTTAGTAAGTACTGAAACATCAGGCAAGCAAAGTCACAGTGAAGTCCCTGAAACAGACAAAAAATACAAGTGTCAAAAAAATGTTTAATCAACTACATTCACACAGTAATGTGTCAGGCATCAGATGGAGTAGGTGCTAGGAACGCAACGTGGAACTCCTGGGAGAGAGAAGAGGGATTAAGAGGGCCAGGGACTTCTTTCCTTCAAATCTCATTAAAATACCAATTATACTAACTTATAAAGAAAAATTTTCAGTGCCAGCAAATCTTAGTTTATCAATATGAAATAAGATTTAATTAAAAATAAAAATCTACAACCAAAAGCATTTTGGGGGGAAAAAAAAGCAAGAAACGCCAAAATAAAAGTTTACTCATTTTTAATGTCTAAAATAATTAAGAAACAATTGAAAAATAATAAGTATTTTAAGAACAGGTGAAACTCAAATTTCAAAAAGACATTTATATTAAATAAGAATGGCTCAAGATAAGAATTCAGTGCAATGAAAATGGAAACTGAAGAATTAAGAATACCATTTGAAACTGTATAAAGCAGAAATGACATTGCAGCTAACTCAAGCAAAAAAAAATGAAATGCCTTGAGAACAGAATGGTTATGCAAATACAAGAAATGGTATAGAATCTTAAATAGTTTAAGAACAGAGCAAAGAGAGTCAACTTACAATAATCAGATTCCAAACCACAGAACAGATGGTATGAAGCTAGAAACAACAGACGAAAATTTCAAAAAGTCAAAACAAAAAAAAAGAGAGAGAGAGAGAGAACAAGAAAGAGGCCAGAGACATGGGAAGACAACAGAGTTCTAAACAAAATTAAAGGAGACTGGCACTAAGGCAGAGTCAATTAACATTTCTAAACCACAAAGAAAAAGAAAGAATTCTGTCAGCCACCAAGGGGAGAGGAGGAGGAAGACATGTGCACTTTGAAGGGTTACAAATCAGTTTGCTTAGGTTTTTCTAAATAAATCAACAAATACCCGAAGACAAGTGAAAGAAAAGACTCAAATCGAAGGCTGTATTCCAAGGATTATTTACTAGTTAAAATTGTCATACCTAGAAGGAACCATCAGAAAAAAATCTCTTTGAACAGCTAATCTTAGATTTGCTAGTGAAACACTTTTCCCAGATTTGGCTCAAGAGGCTACTTCAAATTACCAAAGGCTAAATTTCAAATAAACTGCTGAAAGGTATTGATTTGAAATGACAGCTAGCTACCTATTACAGAGATGAGTATATCAAATGTAGGTACTTATATTGCTAAAATTAATTTTGAGGTTTAAAGCAATTCCAATCAAATTCCTAATGGGATTGTTTTTAGTTTTAAAAAAAATTAATGTGAGACTAGAACTTAATTATTCCAGCTGCTAAAAAGAAAGAATGTAACATGATAAGGGTGCTAATTATTGCTACAATGGCAATCCTATCACAATATATAAATGTATCAAATAAACATGTTGTACACCTTAAATTTATAAATATCATGTCAAATATATTTGATTTTAAAAAACAATCTGGAAGAATAAATGGGCAGAATCTTGTAAGAACACTTATTAGGAAAGTTATGAGATTTATCCTACTAATTATCAAAACATAAAACACTACAATAATTAAAACAGTTTGCTATGGCATGAAATTTGACAGATAGGTTAATGAAAAAGAAAAAAAAAGCCCTGAAACAGATTTCAGAATACTTAAATCTTAACATATAATAAAGAAGACATCACAAATCAATGGAAAGAATCAACAAAGAAAGTTGAAAAAACTTCCCAAGAGTATGTGAAATAAAATTTAGTTAAAATCTAACTATCCTATACTATACTGTGTTTATACTAAATTCTATACTTATACTAAACAAATTCCAACTGTATTAGAGAGTTAAATGTTGAAAATTAAAGAAAAATATGTGTGATTAACTCATGTTTGAAAGCTGATTACATAAATTTCAGGTTATTATATGTTAAAAGAACAAACAAAATTAAAAATCAAAGGGCAAACTAGGAAAATGTTTGTAAAAATTATAACAAAATCCATATTTCATATTACATTCATACAATAAATATTTTTTAAAATATTTATTGAAAGAGCCCAGCCACTGTGCACTGGGAATATATATACCAACAGAAATAAAGTCAAAAGACAATAGGTAAATACAGAAAAAATACAAGTGACAAATATTATTATGAAAAAAATGTTTATTTAATCTATATAGCAATCAAACAAATGCAAATAATCCTATAATGAGATACTATTATCCCTATCAAATTTGTCAAATATTTAACACATAAATCCAAATTCTGGTAAGGTATGTAAGAAAAAATATGTTCATACATTGCTAGGTAGGGGTGAAAATTGGTATAAATTTCTAGGAAGAAATCTGTGAGCAAGTATGAATAACCTTTAAAATGTTCATACTTTACAATCTAGTAATTCTATTTCTAGGGAATCTAGCTTGGGAAAATAATATGAATTGGGGACAAAGCTTAAATATAAAGATATTCATTTCGCTTTATAGCAAAACAAACAAAAAAATCTGAAAATGATCTAAATTTCTAATTATAGAATAGTCAAATAGTGATATTCATTCATTAGAATATTATATATCTAACAAACTGTTTCCAAAAAATGCTTAATGTCATAAGAAAAATGCTCACAATATTCTGCTAAGCAAAAAAATATTTCAGCTCATAAAAATACAAGAAAAAGCAGAATATCTCAAATTGTTAAAATATGATGTTTGTATATGTCTCCAGATTTAAACGTAGAAAGCTATTTAGAAAAAAATATAATGTAAACCTATTTGATTTTATTAACCAGTGTCACCTCAATAATTTTAATAAAAAATTTATTTTAAAAAAACAATGAAATATTAAAATTGATTATCTCGGCTGGGGAGCATGGCACAGGGAATACAGTTAGTATTTATGTAATGGCTAGGTAGAGAGCCAGAGGAGAGAAAGAGCAATTAGGGGGATCATTTTATAAACTACATAAATGTCTAACCAATGTATTGTATACTTGAAACTAATAAAATAAAATAAAAATAAATAAAAGTGGTTATCTTTGTGTATTGAGATTGAGTGATTTTATTCTCTTAATTCTCTATAATAATTAGGTGATATTATTATGAAAATTATTAGAAATTTAAAGATATGAAACAATAAGAAGTAATTATACAAAGCATTTTATGGCACTTAAAAAGTACTATCACACATACTGTTTCATTGTATTTTAACGAAATCCTGTTAAGGTTCATAGCTGAAGAAACAGAGGCCAAGAGAAGTTAAGTAACTTGACAAAGTCACTTAGAAATAAGCTGAGGAGCCAGGATCAATATAGCCAATAAATGTGAACTGAATTGCTGTGATGGGCCAAATACTGAGAACAGAAAGAGGGATGAGTTCAGGTTTCAAAGAGATACACATAGGAAAGAGTGGCCAATTTTACCTATTTGGGACAGGAAAGCTTTGAGTTGCAACTTATAAGAAGGTAAACAAAAAATGAAAAAACTAGTAGGAAAGATGGAAAGGGTAACATAGGCAGAGGTAGACAAGATTCAGTTATTGTTTGGGTGTAGATGAAAGAGAAAAGAAACAACCTAAAATGACTCCCAGATTTCAAACTTAAATGATTCGATGGAAGGTAGGGACACTCAATGAAATAGGGAAAACAGAAGAAAGAACAAATCTTGGGAGAAAGATGATAAGTTTTTCTGAAATATTAGGTTTGTGAAATCTGTGGAAACTTCCAGGAGAAAACGTCTAACATGTACTTGAATATACAAGTTTGGAGCTCAGGAAAGAGTATCTGGGCTAAAGATAAAGTTTTGGTTGTTATGAGCATCTGGATGGTAGCTGATTCCATAGGAATAAATCAGATCAGCCAGGGTGTCATGTACAGTGAATGAGAAAGGCCAAGGTGGGAACTTAAGGGTGAGCAGAGACAACTGAGAAGGAAGTGTAAGAGGTAGGAAGAAAACACAAGTTTCTTAAAAGCCAAGAAAAAAAATGACTTTTTATTTTCTTTTAATTACCAGAATCCTTGAGTCACCATAAGCATTTTCCAGGGAAAGGAAAAGAAATGCACACCAAATATGAATGCAAATATAACTAGAAGAATAATACTTCATTCCTTACTTCATCTCTGCTGATGAGTTCATTGGAAAAAGTGAGTCCAGGCATAAGACCTCTTTTCTTTAACCAGAATATAGCAGCAAAGGATCCCGAGAAGAAAATTCCTTCCACAGCAGCGAAGGCCACCACCCTTTCCCCTGAGAGACATAAAATAGCTTCACTTAATGAAATATCATATACTGCAGACATTTAATATATTTATATATACTGCAGATATATATTTATATATTATATATTATGTATATTACATATTTTTATATATATTTATAACAATACCACAACTATTTTACTAAGAAACAAAATCAACAAATTAGTGCCATGGCCAAGGGTCTTCAGAGGAGGAAATTGCCACCTCTACCTACTAGAGCAGAAAGCTATGTCTAACTTCAAATCCTATGTCAGACACTGGACTCCTACAGGTCTTGGTATCTAGACAAAAAAGTGGTGATTTATCTGTGAGTGCACTGTGTGTGTGTGTCTGTCTGTGTGTTGGAGTGAAAAGTAGAAGAAAGATTTTATGACAAATGTCTCCCTCTCTGTGGTTGGGAGTGGCTGAGGTTTGTTTTAGAAACTTAAGGTATCTTACAGATTAGTTGTAAACATTTCACAAAACATTACTATGCATTTGCAATTTAAAAAAAACATAAATCCAGCTGAAGATAATAAATATATCTATTGGATAAAATGTCCCATCACATAAGCAAAAATATTGTCTTCTGCTAAACCTGTAAGGCCCAATTTCAAAGGTTACTCACTGTTAGGTAAGGGTTTGCAGAAGCCCATCTCCTAAAATGTCTATAGTGGCATTATATCTGTAACAACATCTCTAGAGGATGATTATAGGTCTAACCCAAAAGAAGAGCACTGCACACTCAAGAGAAATATTTATATATGCATCTGCCTAGGGAGAAAGGTTTGGTATATAAAACTGTGAGATAAAACTGTGAGGCAGCTGAGAGCTTGAACCCACTGCAGACATGTTTCATAGATGACATAACAGCTTGTACCCCACTACTTGTTGCAGGACCAAAAACACAATAGCAGGCTTAATAAGCATCCTGAACTGAATCAATGGAAACTATATAAGCATCAGATGATAAAAGACATTATAATCCGTTTTATTGAAATTGCTAAAATTTGATGCAGAAACCGGATAAATTATAACTCCTAGAACAAAGGTAATTACAATATTTAAATTTCAAAAAGAAAGATGGCTAAGTTTAAATATTTCTGGCTATCTCTAAATAGTGCTCTGGTTTGTCCTTGTTCATTTCCCTGATTATCTTAAACCAAATCAGATAGATCTATCATACCAAACAGTTGTCTATTATTAGCCCAAAACATCAGAAAAACTTTTATAGTATTTTATTTTTATAGACACAAGTTAAAAAGTCACTTTGAAAAAAAATAAGAGAATATAAATTAAATAAGTACTTATTAGGTACATGCTATGTGGGAATTATCAAAAGAAAGCTCTTTAGTATATGCTAAATATTAAAATATAATAATAACTATAATCACTATGCTCTGCTGATCCTTTGAAAACAAAAATGGCTCTTTAGAATAGTTATATTTTTTAAGATGAAGATTTGTCATTAGCTTAACCTATAGATTACTATATTTTCGTCTTACTATTAAAGATAATGGGTAGCTATAATTGATACATTTTTAATTGGCATAAAGGTGATGTCATGTGGAGATTTATCTGTAAGAGAACTAGACTATAATATAAACACTGTGAATAAAAGGAAAATTATTTTAACTATTCTATGCATTACATGAATGATAAAGAATGAGAATCATAACAAATAGTTATAGAAGGCTATTCTTTTGGGGAGGACTAAAGAATTATAAGGGGTAAATTTTACAAATTTTCAATAGATGTGAACTAAAAAGAGATTTCAAAAACATTTATTCTAAAAGTTATAATGAATGTGAAGGCCTCATGATTTGTTTTAGAAATGGGAAAGTAGGATATATTTTTAAGATATAGCTGACCTCTATGATTCAATGCATTATGATTGTATAACTATACCTTTCTGATATTCGAAATGTAATTTCATTACATATATTAAAGTTGAGTCTATATATTTAACATTTTAAAGTTCTCTAAAGATATTTTTTAAATTAAGCTGTATCTCTCAATTTTTAAAAATTAAACAGATAATTAAAAATTTTTAGCTCTACAGGAATTGAATTAGTTATTTTACTTTCAAAACAACTAATGATCTCTTAACATCTTCTTAGGTTTTCTTTAGCTAAAAGTAAAGGATGAGAAGAATCTGGATGTGATGAAAGAACAGTTGCTTCGCTGGGTCCTATTATGTGTCAACAAAGTCACCAAAAGTGCTAACAAAGCCCGAAACCAGATGAAAGAGCTTCCTTCATCAACCTAAAGGTGCAGATGACACAGTTCACAAAACTGCACTTCCCCAGCAGGTCAAAGGAAGTACAGGTGTTCATTGAGCAAGACAAGGTTTTCATGTTATTGTCTTTTAGCTGCTCTCCCAAAGAGGAGAGTCACCAATATGTTCTTCACTGTTACCTCTTCTCACCACCCATTCCATTCCCCTAGCACCATTTTAGACCATGTTCTTTCATGAACCCTAATGGGGTTTGCCTTGAGAGTAAGCAATATGAAAATTTAACTGGAGCCCCAGATGTCACATGGTGACTGCTACCCTCCTCTATTTTCTAGGTTGCTTTCTTTGGTAGTGTCATTTGCTTTCTGTGAGTCTGTTCTTCATTTTCCATCGGTACGCATCCACACTAATATTTTCAGTGCATATTGAACACCTTGATACTTCCCTTCTTTTTGCTTTAAAGCCAATTTTTCTCAAAGTGTGCATCTCAAAACACTGTGAGAGAACCAGCTAAGTGTAAAATGCAGATTCCTTAGACCCCCAACCCCAGCCCGGGCCTCCTAAATCACTCAGGAAAGAACCAGGATTCTGCAGGGTTTTCCTACGAATTCTCAGATGATTTCACACACATTGAGAACCATTGCTTTTCTCATTCTCAGAACGAACTGAAGGCAATGCAAACATGTCCGTTTCTTCTCTATTATACTATATGCTTGCCCACACCTCACACAACATCACTGGGTCTCAACATGTGGTCCAGGGGTCCCTGGAAATCCATAGACCAAGGAGGTCTGTGGGGTCAACCTTATTTTCATTATAATACTAAGGTGCCATTTATTTATTTATTTATTTACTACCACTCTCTCATGAGTGTAGAGTGGTGTTTTCCAGAGGCTACATGGTATGTCTATAATTATATGAAAAGCCTAACTACATATCTGAATGAGGGTGGATTGTCTTCATATACTTCAACTAAAACAACATTCTGCCACAAATTAAATGCAAAAGTAGATGTAATTCAGCTGTCTTCTAGTAAGTCAAATGTCAAAAAGACTTGCAAAAATATAAAACTATGCCACTCTCCACTATTTTTTTTGAAAATAGTGTTTTTTAAAAATATATGTTAAAATACATGTTAAAATAGAATGGGTTACCCCTGTTATTTTAAAATGCATTAATAAATATGTTTAAAGTTTCTTGGTTTTAATTTCTACTATGGAAATGTCAACAACCCACAAAAATAAAAGCACTTTGGAATCCTCAATAATTTTTAAGAGTACAAAGGAGCCCTGAGGCCAAAACTTTTGAGACCTTCTTCCCCATATTATGAATAAAACCAGAAAATAAAGACCACCAATTACAAAATAGATAAGAATGAGACAGATACTTCAATCTATTCAAATGAAGCATCTGAATATTTGCATTAAATTTAATAAATATTTACTAAACAACTACTATTTATAAGATGCAATGTTAATTACTTCCTTAAAAAAAGATAATAGATCTCAACTAATCCAGAAAGGTGAAAGATAATCTTGTTGTTGCAAAGTGTTTCTTGCCCTAGTTGAGTGTACTAATCTTTAGTTTTTTAGAAACTACATATTTATTCCCTTAAAAATATAAAGATTTTGTCTCAGTTTAAATCCCTAAATGAGCATTCCTGAAAGCAGATATAAACTGTGAATTGCTCTAATACTCTCATCAGATTCTATGTGACTGATTTATTTACCTGTAATTATATACTGACATCTTAACCTTTCAACTTAATAAACAGAATACATACAGTTTTAGATTATTTTAATCCTGGTTTCTAATTAATTATTAGAAATAATGATTCTACTAAAGGTACATACTGAGATTTTGAGATAGTCACACCAGGTAAAATAGTGTTGTATCACCCAAGGCAAATTTGACATATACAAATTAAAGCAACATACCAAAAGTAGATTTTCTATCTGCTATCCATCGCAAGGCCCAATCTGCTTTTTTCTTAACGTATGGCATTGTTTCAATTGCATTAAATAAAAATTCCCTGTAAAATCAAAAGAATTAATGGCAAAGTTATTTGACTGCTTTTCTTAATCAGAATAAATTTTCATAGGTTAATCAGAGACAGTAATTATAACACAATGGTATACACCAGATCTGTAACTTTTCTGTATTTTGCATATCCATCAAATATAGAAAGAAAAACTTAAATTAGTGGTTTGGATCTGGTCTGATACAAATTTACTAAATTCAAATATTCAATTGCTAAACAGAATGTGCCCCTCAGATTAACATTCTATGCAAGCTCTTTTTTAAATTCAGTTTTAAGCAACAGAAAACATTATATTCCTAAACTTCCATATTTGAATAATATTTCCCAAGCATTAGTTCTGAAGTAAATTTTGCTCTTAAAATAAGCAATAGGATAAACCTTTGTAAATAAAATCCTAGTGGTGATACCTTTTCTTGGGATCTCTGATGTAAGTGTGTATTAGCAAACTGTACATCTCTGAGTGAACATTCTCGATGAGAATTTGAAAGCCATAGAAACAGCGAGCCTCTGGAACCTGCACCTCCTGACTAAATCGCTCCACCTACAAAAATAAGGGAAAAAATATATCCAATTCTGTGTGCTCTCATTAAACACTGCAAATCAGAATCTGGACATCAAAAATATCACTTAAAAAGTGACTGTCATGCCACAAACAAGTCAGAAAGATCTTATGAGTTATTTTAAGCAGCACTGTTTATCTATCAACAATTATTTGCATAATGTATTCTTAAGTAATAAAATGAATTGACTTGGTAAGTGGAGATATTGCCTATAAAGCCAAGTAAATTGTATAACATCCACCAAAAAAAATTATTTCACTGTAGAATTGACCTTAAGTCATTTTTTTTTCCTGACAGTATATTTCTTGAAGCTCCTTCTAGTTCTAGATGAAAGCTCACATCTTTGGATTCTTTTTAACAAGAAAACATGCCTCCTGTCCAACCATAATACAAGTTTAAAAATGAGGAGCCAGAATCCAGCATTCTCTTACAGAGCTCCAGAAGGGTTATTAAGGTGCAGGATCTCTATTAGGATTCATATTCTAAGGGTAAAAATCAAACTCATGTTTATGGATTTTAAGTAGTTTTGATTGGTACAATATGCTTGATTTAATGATCTTTTGTTAGTCAAATAACAGAAATGTATCCTTTCTTTGGACACTTCATCAGAAAAAACAGTCAAGAGAAAAGTTTCATCTAGTTCATTTCCTAGACATCATTTTTTAGGCTCAGTCTAATTATTTTATTGTTATCACCATCAGTTAACTGCTGAATGGGGACAAAAGTAAAATAAAACAAAAATCTTACCAAATTTTCATTCACAATTCCATCACTGGCTGCAAAAAAGGCTAAGATGTGAGAGATAAAATACTTCTCATCTGATGTAAGCTTGTTCCAGTGAGGGAGATCCTTTGATAAGTCAACCTGAAATGAAGAGATTTTCAAAATTTTAACTTGAAGTTAAATTCTTCTCAAAATGTTTGGAAAACTAACTTTCATATCAAAGTTAAAGAGGTGATATTCTCTTAGCAGTAAAATGTGAAAAAGGAAAAAATGTTGACTTACTGCTATAGACTGAATGTTTGTGTCCTCCCAAAATTCATATGTTGAAACCTAATTCCCAATGTGACCGTGTTTGGAGGTGGAGCCTTTGGGAAATGATTATGTCATGAGAGTGGAGTCCTTGTTAATGAGATTAGTGCCCTTATGAAGAAGACCTGAGAGCTCTGCTACCTTTCTGCCATGTGAGGACACAAAAAGAAGACAGCTGTCTATAAACCAGGAAGAGAGCCCTCACCAGACAGCAAATCTGCCAGTGCCTTGATCTTAGAATTCTCAGCCTCCAGAACTATAAAAAAAATTTCTGTTGGTGGTAAGCCATCCTGTCTAGGTATCATTATAGCAGCCTGAACTAAGACAATTGCAGGGGAACATAACAATAACAACAACAACAACAACAATAATAATAATAAACATTATAAAGGAATCTATCTTCTAGCTAATTGAGAAGCTGGCAGAATGTACTTTCAAATATTAAAATTAACATAATCTAGTCTCATCACAAGAAAGAAATGGTAATTATATGTCTAATTCCAGGTATTAGTTAACACTATGGTGGTAATCATTTTTTGTGAAATATGTATATATTTTTGTGAAATATATGTATATATATACACACACACACACACACACGTTTGTATATATGTGTATATATGTATCGAATCACTGTTGTACACCTTAAACTTACACAATATTCTATGCCGATTATATCAATAAAGCAGGGGGAAAATATAATCTAGTGGCACTGGAACAAATGAAGGAAGGGGCAAAAGGCTGGAGAGAGACTAGAAACTGGTCAAGAAGGAGCTGAGATGAATAAACTAATGACTTTCAGTGGCCACTGCCTTACCATTTTATATAACACATAACAAATTATATAACACTATAGTGTTAAGACAGATAATTAGGCACCTGTTAAGCAGTTATAGCTGCTATTTTACTGCAGGCTAAACTACTTTCATACCCAGAAGTAATGTCACGCAGGTAACAACCCAGTTTTTAAAGTAATTTATAGATATTATTCCTCTGAGAATATAAATATTTTTGAAAATATTTATTAGAACTAGTTCTTGGAATTAATAGAGAGATGCATTCTAGATTTGGAAAAATCTACGATTCAAAAATAATCTTGAAATATACTTTGTAGATATCATTTTATCTCAGGAAGATCTCCTAAGTATGTTTCACAGAAACCTCATAAACATTTGAAATATGTAATTGTCCTTTGTCCTTTCAGTTATTCTACAAAGTCCTAATCTCTTTGACCATTCCAAAAAGGACTGTTTCATGTTTTTAATCATTTGTGTTCTTTTCTAAAATTCTTTTCCCCATTACTTTATTCTTTAAATGTTTACTGAGCACCTACTACATGTCACAGTATGCTAAATGTTGGGGATACAATGGGCCAGGAAGAGGACATATTTGTACACGTCTTTTAAAATAGGCAAGTGACAAACCAGGTCCTATTTTATTTTGAGCTCAACTCAGGTTTAACTAAAGGATATCATTTTGGTTTTTATGTATTATATTCCTGATAATAAATTTTAACTTTATAATATTCTCAATCTTAAATGTTAAACTTATCTCCTCAAACACTCAGCTTCAAAAAGGTCTTATAAATTTTATTTATATTACATTGGTCATTTTCCATTCCCAAAATGTAAACTTTTCTGTCCAGCTTTATCTTATTTGAGTAAATTCTCAAATTCACCATCTAAATATTGATTCCAAACTACTGGTTATTGGAATTTCTAGGTAGCTTAAAAAAAAAAACACCGAACCTTTGTCTTCTGAATCAAGGTCTCTAATGATCAGTGATATTTAGAAATAAAGCTAAACCACTGATAAAACAATGATGGCTAAATTCAATTAAATTATAACTTACATAATTTATTTAAATGAAAAATATGTGGAACTAAATGTGTTTGACTTCCTTTCAAAATATTTATTTGAATCTTCCTATAAGCTGCCTACAAAATATATATATCAACCTACATATTTTAACTTACAAAAATTAGTTTCTTAGTCATATATTACATTTGCTAAAAGATGTATATAATTTTCAAATGAATCTCAAGAAACCCAAGTACCTTTTTAACATGATGAATGAAAATGCCACCTGTATATTCCATTCGTTCTTTTAACTATATCTAAAACATTTTTTTTCTAAAAACCACAGACATTTAGGGACAGTCAGGTGTGCCAAGCGTTATGACCCAAATTGAAAATGCTGGGGTTTTGCTTTGTTTTGCTTTGTTCTATGTTAAATATAATAAAGATGTTAATGATCTCTAACAATACAATATAGCACAGTTGGGTAAGTGGGTAAAATTAGTAATAGAAGCTTTAAAAATTGGTGCTTTAAATTTCTAATGCAAATGTCCCCCATTCTTTGTAAAATAATAGCTTACATTTATTTGGTGCTTACTAAATTCAAAGTAGCATACTAAACATCTCATGAATCCTCATAACAACCCAATGAACCAGGTACTATTAGCTCAACATACCGATGAGGACACACAGAAAAGGTAAGCAACTTTTCCACTTCCATAGTTGCTAAGTGGCAGAACCTGAATTTATGCTGAGGTAATCTGGCTTCAGAGCCTACATTCTTAACAGCATGTGTTTACATGTATAGAATCAATCTCATAAAATATAGATAGACATGTAGACAGACCCAAATATATCTATCCAACTATATCTATGTATATAGATAAATACAAACACACACTCACATAGCAAGAGTGCTATGCAGGTATCTTCCATTATATTCAAAGATGAAGGTAATGGGAAGTTCCAGTCAAGACAGCAGAGAAGGTAAATGCTGTGCCTGCCTCCTCCCATGACCACATCAAAATTATAACTAAATTATAGAACAATCAACCCGGAGAACCATCTGAAAACTAGCTAAACAGAAGTCCTATAACTAAGGATATAAAGAGACAATAACAAGATTGGTAGAAGGAACAGAAACACAAAACAGTCTGGTCCCATACCCACATGTGGCAGTTGAGAATTAAGAAGGATATCTCAGCTACAGCAGGACCCCTCTGAGGACCGAGGAGTCCCACCCAGCCCCATACCAGGTTCCCCAGCCTGGAGTGCAGTGCCAAGACTAAGAGCCTCCACAACATTTGGCTGCTAAGATCAGCAGGGATTCCGTCCATCTGAGTGAAACAGAAAATCCAGACGTCCTGTTAAAGGGCCTGAGCACAGATTCACTGGCTCACAGGCACTCACCTGGGCTCAGGAGGAGGGAACAGCAGCTGGGGAGGCACCAGAAACATACAGGGAGAAAATGAGTTGAGTGGCTTCAGGGCAAGGCCTGGAGGAAGAGACATCATTGTCTCTGTGCTGAGCCCTTCACCAACATGGCCAAATCTGAATCTGCAATATCCTGGTGAACATCACTTCTATGACCCTGATGACTTCCTGACACCCCGCCCCATCCAATTCACACACAGCCAGAGGCTTTTCAATGGCAAGCAACCCGCCACAGTGAGCCCTGTGCCTTTTTCTAAGTGGCCCCATTCTTGGAGTCATATACAATGCAAATCTGAATTTGCATTAACCTAGTGAACACCACTTGCTCCTCCATAGTGACTCCTTGAGACCCCATCTTATACCCAACTTATACACCACCCAAGGCTCTCTTAGTGGCTGAGCCTCATGGGAAGCTGGGAAGAGGCAGCAGGCCTCAGGTGCACTATGCCTTTCGCTGAGCAGTCCCATGCCCAGCACTGATGGTAGCCAGTCTCAGTTCACCACACGGCCTCTCCAATACACCTCTACCAACCATAGATAGCTTTGTAGCTCCTACCAGGTTGCCCTAGGCCAGTCACAGAAAGCAGCTGACCGTGCCCTCCAGCAGAGACCCTCCCAAGAGGCCGCATAACCAATACACCCAGTAACCAGTTTCAGACCACAACAGAGCACCACACGATTCGCTCTACAAGTGGAATACCCAAAGGGTGGTCTGAGTAGGCACCAGAACCCACTGGGGAGAATACCACTCTGTGGGGTCAGCCCGCACACAGCAGCTTATACGCTATGGTCATGGCCAATCTTCACATCCAATCAACCTGAGGGTCAACACCACCCACTAACATGCCAACAGCAACCAAAGCTCAACCAGAACAGCAGGGTACACAGAAGACACTCCTGGAGCACCTGACTCAGGTGATCAGGCACTCACTGTGCCACTGGGCCACCTACTATATAAGGCCACCCTGCCAAGACTGAGAGATGTAGCAGATCTACCTAACATGTAGAAATAAACACAGAGAGGCAGCCAAAATGAGGAAACAAACAAAAAAAAAACCATAAAAGAAGAAGAGAAAAATCCAGAAAAAAACTAAATGAAAGGGAAGCAAGCAATCTGTAAGAGACAGTGTTTGAAACACTGGTCATAAGGATGCTTAAGGAACTAAGGGGAAGGATAGATAAACTCAGTGAGAACTTCAACAAAGAGATAACAAACATGAAAAAGAACATAGAAAGCATTAAAAAAAAGTCAGAAATGAAGACTACAATAACTAAAATGAAGAATACTAGAAGAAATCAACAGCAGATTAAATGAAGCCGAGAATTGAATTAGTGATTTGGAAGACAAGGTAGCAGAAAACACCTGAGTGGAACAGCAAAAAAGAAAAAATAATTTAAAAAAATGAGACAGTTTAAGGGACTTCTGGGACAACATCAAGTGAACCAAGGTTTGCATCATAGGGGAACCAGAAGGAGAAGAGAGAGCACAAGGAGTTTAGAACTTATTTGAAGATAATGACAGAAAACTTCCCTAACCTGGCAAAGGAAACAGACAGATAAGCCCAGAAGCACAGGGAGTGCTAAACAAGATGAACCCAAACAGACCCACACCAAGACACATAATTAAAATGCCAAAGGTTAAAGACAAAGAGATATCTTAAAAGCAGCAAGAGAAAGGTAGTTAGTTACCTACAAGGAACCTTCTGCAAGACTGTCAGCTGATTTCTCAACAGAAACTTTGCAGGCCAGAGGGAACAGCACAAAATATTCAGTATTGAAAAGCAAGTACCTACAATCAAGACTACTTTACTCAGCAAGGCTATCATTTAAAATTAAAGGAGAGATAAAGGGCTTCCCAGATAAGGAAAAGCTAAAAGAGTTCATTACCACCAAAGCAGTTTTGCAAGGAATGTTAAAGGGACTTCTTTAAGAAGAAGGGGAAAAAAATAACATAAATGTGAATAATCAAATAACAATAACTATGTACATATCAATAATCACTTTAATGTAAATGTAAATGTAATAAATGTAAATGGAATAAATGTTTTAATCAAAAGACATAGAGTAGCTGAAAGGGTAACAAAACAAGACCCATGAACATGCTGTCTACAAGAGACCTGCTTTAAAAAGAAGCTGGGGTAGCAATATTTATACCAGACAAAATTGACTTTAAAACAAAGGCTATAATAAGAGACAAAGAAAGGCATTTATAATGATAAAAGGATCAATCCAACAAGATATAACCCTTGGAAACATTTATGCACCCAAAACAGGAGTACCTAAATATATAAAACAAGTATTGACAGACATGAAAGGAGATAGACAGTAACACAGTCATAGTAGACCGTAACACCCATTGACACCAAATGATAGGTCTTCCAGACAGAAAATCAACAACAAATAAACCAATAACAAACTATCAGAAAGAGAAATTAAGAAAACAATACCATTTATGATAGCATCAAAACAATAAAGTACCAAGGAATAAATTTAACCAATGAGATAAAAGACCTATACTCAAAAAATTATAAGACACTTAAGAAAAAAACTAAAGAAGATACAAATAAATGCAAGCATATTCCATGCTCATGGATAGGAAGTGTTAACATGTTAACAATTTCGTTAAAAATGTTGATACTACCCAAAGCCAGCTTGGATTTAATGCAATCCCTATCAAAATACCACTGACATTTTTCACAGAACTAGGAAAAATAATCCTAAAATTTATGTGGACCCACAAAAGATCCCAAATAGCCAAAGCAATCTTTGAGAAAGAATAAAGTTGGAGGGATCATAGTACCTGATATCAAACTATACTACAAGCCTAATGTAATCAAAACAGCACAGTACTGGCACAAAAACAGACACATAGATTAATGGAACAGAATAGAGAGCCCAGAAATAAACCCACACCTAGATGGTCAATTAATATATGACAAAGGAGGCAAGAATATACAATGGAGTAAATGAAGTCTATTCGGCAAATGGTGTTAGGAAAACTGGACAGATATATGGGGGGAAAAAAAGAAAAGAAGCCTGACCACTTTCTTACACCATATGGAAGAATAAACTCAAAATAGATTAAAGACTTAAATGTTAAGATCCAAAACCACAAAACTCCTAGAAGAAGCAGTAAACTCTTGACATTGTTCTTAGTAACATTTTTTTCTGATATATCTTCCCGGTCAAGGGAAACAAAAGAAAAAATAAACAAATAGGACTGTATCAAACTAAAGTTTTTGCATGGCAAAGGAAACCACCAACAAAATGAGAAGACAACCTATAGATTGGGAGAAGATATTTGCCAATGATACATCCGATAAGGGGTTAATATCCAAAATTTATAAAGAACTCATACAATGCAACACCAATCAACAAACAAACAAACCAATTAATAAATGAGCAGGGGACCTGAATAGACATTTCCTGAAGAGGACATACAGATGACCAATAGACATGAAAAGATGTTTACCATCACTAATCACCAGAGAAATGTAAATTAAAACCACAATGAGCTATCACTTCACACCTGTCAGAATGGCTATCATCAATAAATCAACAACCAGTGTTTGTGAGGATGTGCATGCATTGTTGGCAGGACTGCAAATTGGTGCAGCCACTACGGAAAACAATATGGAGGATCCTCAAAAAATTAAAAAGACATTATGACTCAGCAACTTCACTTTATCCAAAGAAATCTAAAACACTAATTGAAAAGGATATATGTACCCCTCTGTTCATTGTCATATTTACAACATTTACAAAATTTACAGTAGCCAAGATATGGAAACAACCTAAGTACCCATCAATAGATGATTGGATAAAGAAGAAATGGTACATACATACAATAGAATTTTACACTGCCATAAAAAAGAATAAAATCTTACCACTTGCAATAACAGGAATGGAACTAAAGGGTATTATACTAAGTGAAATGTCAGGGAAAGACAAACACCATATGATTCCTCTTATATGTGGACTCTAAAGAACAAAATAAACATACAAACAAAACAGAAACAGACTCATACATAGAACAAACTGATGGTCACCAGATGGGAGGGGAGTTGGGAGGCTGGGTGAAAAAGGTGAAGAAATTAAGTACAAATTGATAGTTACAAAACAGTCACAGGGATGTCAAGTACAGCATAGGGAACATAGTTAATAACATTGTAATAACTGTGAATACTGCCAGGTGGGTACCAGACTTACAAGGCGGATCACTTTGTAAATCATATGTCTAACCACTATGCTGTATACCTGGAACTAATATAAAATAATATTTAATGTCAACTGTAATTAAAAAATAAAAAATAATAATAAAAAGAAAAAAAGAACTATATCACTACCAACAAAATAAAAAGGCTAAAAAAAAAAAGCACAGCTTTCACAGGTTTACATTGAGTTGTAGTCATTTCTGTGCCTAATTTAGATACATTCCACATTTTTTATTCGTTTTCACAACCTCCTAGTCATTTTAGTTTCTCAACAGTCAATGCAGAGTTAAAGCTAAAAGTACACAAATATATACAGATGTAGATATATAATTATTTTCCTTACAAATTTACTTGTCTTTTAAGAACTGTTAGCATATTTTCTGTTCAAATTAACCTGTTAGTCTGTGATTTTTAGAGTATTCAAAATAGCAGGAGCCTACATTTTATAATTCAGCTTCTACATTGATACAAACATTTTCAAGTTTCCTTTTTTTTTTTAACTTTAAAGTGTTGTTGTTTGTGGTGTTTATATTTTATTTAATGCACTGTTCATATATCCCTTCTAAAATGTAAGGTATATTAAAGCAAGAAATTTGCAGGTTTTCTATTCTATCTTTAGTACCTGAAATAGTACCTGGCCACCAAAATGCTCTTGAAAGCTAGAATTGGAAAAGGTAATAAGCACAATTACTCTATCCAAAATTTTAAAAAGAAATTTTTTTAAAGATGAAGACAATAGCTATTTGTATGTTCTGTTAAGACTACAGAGCAACTAAATGCTGACCAATTGTCCTTACCAAACCAGCAAATATCTTCTAATTTGTGTTCAACTCATTTCCCAGGTGGAAAATGCCACACTAAAAGAAGGCTTTCTACAGCTGTCCTGTCTGTTGGGGCAGCTATGCCAGGTTTGACGTGGCTGAGGGCAGGGCCAAAGCGGGAGGAGCACCATGAATTCTAGCTGGCAGCTCAGAAGTGAGCACAATGCCTGGACAGTCAAACTCGAGTGACAGCTCCTTCTGTATGATTAGATAAGTTTCACAATTGCAAGCAGGACCCTAAAGCTTTCACTTTCATTTTTTTCTTTTTGCTATAGCTGCAATTCTACTGCTGACCAAAAGTAAAGACTAGTTTCATTTGGCCATAGCAAGCCAAAAGTCTGTTTAAAAATAGAAAATGTCCAAAATATATTGGAAGTAAAAATCTGGCAGACTGAGATGTCATTTTTGCAGCAGTAAACATGTTTATAGACAGTAATCTAAACACAGGCAAACACTGTATTTAATCTCAGTAATTTCAAACATTTTATAGAACCAATCTTATCCAATGTATTTTACAATATATGTTAAAATGTTTCAATATCCTGTAACAGAAGATGTGAACACTGCACTATGGAACATGAGATGAAAGTGATGCCACTTACCTCTTCTGCTGTCCAGAAGGATGCCTGTGCCTGTTTATACATTTTCCAAATATCGGGGTACTGGATTGGAAAGATGACAAATCGGCGAGAACTCTTTCTTAGGAGTGGCTCTTCATTTTCGTTGGTATCTGAAGATAACCTCTTTGAAAAATAAAGTACAATGCTCATTTGTGGACATTTGAGACATTTCCTTTTTATTCATATCTAAATATACATCCATGGGAGTGAGAGAAACGGCATAGGTTTGGGAGCCCATCTGCTTGCACTGAATCCTTATTGCTATCTGGTAGCTGGTTAATAGTGAGTGTTTGGTTAGTTATGTGATCACAACAAGTTGCTTAACTTCTCTGAGCCTCAGTTTTCTCATTAGGAAAATAATACTTACCTCATAAGTAATTATCAAATTAATTTTGATGATTAAGTGTTTTAAACAGAGGCTTGTGAATAATAAGCATTGAACAAAATTGTCATTAATGTTACTTTGAGGATAAGTACAAAACTAGGCCCATAAATGTCACCATGGACAAATTTCTAAGTTTGTGAACAAAAAGTCTCTTCAGTTTCTCTCTCAGAGATAGAATGCTAGCACAAATACGCTACTGTTATAAGCTATTTTTTTTTATTTTAATGTTTTCTAATCTCAACTGAATTATAATACTTATCTAAAAACTCCTTACCAACAACCTATCTGATTTGTTCGTCTGAGGCTTACCACATACCACTTTGTTTATTGCTATTAAATGTTAACAGTACTGCATGTGGTATCACTGTGGCCTGTCTTTGTGAAATAAAGTGAGAAACACATACCTACTTACATAGTACTTGGAAATATGATGGCACTCTAATGGGAGACGGCACCATGTGTTTTTTTAATAGGAAGAGTATCGGAAGAGTTGTGTGTGTGTGAGAATGAACATATGTAAAGTACATACAAATAGGCTAAAACATATAAAGCAAGATGATTGGGATACGTTTCAATTCTGGACTCCTAACCCAAACTGTCTTTCTCTTTCCTGCACCAGGCCCTGCCAGGCACATCCCTTATATTCCTGCATCCTTACCATTGCCTCCACCAGTTCTCATACCTCTCTAAATCAGGTGTGCTAACATGGACGAGGCTAAGGCAAGGCAAGATGAAAGGCCCTCAATCAAAGCACAGGACTACACAAATACAGGTGGGGTTTGTACACTTCACACATGTTGTCATTGTTGCAAAGACTGTTTCTATTTTGTAACTACTTATTTTGAAGGTGTGAGCCACCGAGATAGAGCTCTTGGACCCTGGAGTTTTTATTTATTGCAATGTTCCCAGAGTACTGTGTCAAGCATAACATCAATAAGCATAAACTAAGTGAATTTGTCTTTATCCTGTGCTCAGATTACTGGATACATTTGAGATTTTTAAATTAAACATAAGACTATAATACATCACTGAAATAACCTAATAACCACTCAGAGTAAGCCTTCTCTGAATGCCACTTTTCCCTCCATCCCCATTACCCCAAAGGCCTGGATTGGGTTCCTAACATAGTACATCACTCACTGAAACTTAATTCCCTGATATTTGTCTACAGTCTCTAGACTACGTTTCTTGAGAGTAAAAATCAACTTTATTCTTATGGAATCCTTACGACTTAGCATAGTACCTGGCACTTAGTCACTACTCATTCCAAAAATATTTAAGCGAGTTTTTAAAATAAAAGTTGTTATTTTTTTTGTGTGTTGTCATTGAGGGCTTGCAGTCTTAAAAGAACCGTAAGACACTGAGACACTGCAGTGAGGTGCCAGAACAGGAGGAGGCACAAATGGGAGCAGGTCCTCTGGGTCTGGCACTGAACAGGCTTTTAAGCGATCACCACAAAGATGCTTTATATACATTATTCCACATAATCAGTAGAACAACTCCAAGAAATAGTAACACTATTTCCATTTTACAGATGGGGAAAGTAAGTCTTGAAGGATATAAATAACATACCCAGGATTCCACAATAAGTGGTAGAAATAAGATTAGAACTGAAATACGTCTGCACTCAAAGCCCTGCCTTAAGTACATCTCTGTATGTATGGACAGCAGCTATAGTAGGGCTAGCCTACATGTAAAATCCACAATTCGACAGTGAGATGAACTAAGGCTAAAGAGAGTATACATTACTATCTCCTGCTAAGTCAAGTTAATTTAACAAATGGTAGTGATGTAACCAGTGACTCGGGGAGGAAACCACCAAATTTGATTCTAGGGAAAAGTAGGAAAAATAATCTCTTTGTAAATAAAGTTGAAAGAACCAACATATGACTTGAAGCTGGTGAAAAACAGCCAAACTGATACGGTTTAAAGCAGTGATTTTTAACTGGCACAAGTTTCAAAATCTACAGGGTAATACTTTCTCAAAATGTATTAGTCTTCTCTTTTACCAGGTTAAAATCACTATATGTAATGATATCATGAAGTATGTTGTTGATGACCATATGTTTCACAGGTAGAATGATGAGACAATAAAAAAGATTGAAAATCAGCATTTTGAAATTGCCATCTCTATGGCAGAACTTGAGGTGAACCAAATGGCTATATTTTATTCCAAACTGTTCATTACAGTACAAAATTATCTGTGTACAATAAGTGTACAGTATGTTCACGTTTTCAGGTAATTTAATCCAAGGATCACCATCTGTAAATTAAAGATACTATTTGTCATACTTATTTCGAGGAATGTTAGAAAGATCAGAGAAGCTAATATAAAGTACTTTGCACACTCTCAAGTGCTGTACACTTTTTAAATTATTATGTTATTATTGACTGCTGAAATGTTTCTGGTTGGCCTTTTAAAGGTTTCCTTATATTCGAAGAACTGATAAAAGAACTATTATAGTGGTTAATTATTTGACCAATCAATACCTTCGATGACTGCTCTCAGAGAATTTTTATTCATGAAATAATTAGGGAACTCCTGGAAAGGCTTAAAAAGTGAAATATTCCAGTTTAAAGCCCAGCTGAAATGGCAAGGTTTGCAGTCAATAGATACCATATTGTTCTTCAGTACTTCTAGATTGTGTATTTATCATCACATGTAGCATTTTGATACAATTCTGCATTTTTCTTTTTTTTAAGCTGTACTTTGTCATCAGGGTACAGTTACATTTCAGAGCTTGAATTTTCTATCTTCTCTATATTTGCCATGTGGGGCATACTGAAATTTGGGTAGGACATCATAAGCAGTAACCCCTGACACCAAGAACCCTGGCCCTGAATGGAGTTTTTAAATGCTGACAAATAATTGATCAACGTCAGATCTGTGAAAACTGCTCAAGACTTATGCCTTTAAATTAGAATGATAATCACATTTGTATGTATATTCTTCTGGTTCCATCCTGACAACGTGTGAATTGTTGAGAGAAGAAGCTGGATTAGTAGGATAGTAGGAAAGATTTTGCAATGTGAAGAAAAGAGGCTTCACCAACATAAACCTTTGAACCAAGCTGATATGACATATTGCTTACTTTCATGATGCTTAGAAAAATCTACACATATTTTAACACAATGTCAGAAGGGTTATCAAGCTAAAGGACTAGACTGTCCAGGGTATCCTCTGTGGACGTGGGCTATGAACCCATATTTTAGGAGAGAAAACAATGTTACAAAAGGCATAATGGCGTGTGACATTTTTAAAGAACTGGAGAAACTTTCTAAGTCTGGAGTTCATGATACGTGGGGGACAATGGAAAGAGATGAGTTCAGAAAGAAGGAAGAGAACACCTCTCAATGATTTTTCCAAATGTGTCTGAAGAACTCTGTGGTCCCTCTAATGTCACAAATATTAGATTAAAACTTTAAATGTTTTTAACCTTTTTAAATAGAAAAATAACAAATGTTTTATACTGTACAGAAAGGAAACCATCAATGTATGAACTTGTGTGTTTTCAGGTTGTTTTCTCTTTTTTAGATGGCCTCGGATGAAAGTTTCTCTAGCAATCTCTGCTTAACTTAAGAATACCATGAGACTTAAAGACAGACAGTTAAAAAAAACTAATCATTTGTACCTATTTTTCAAAAGTAAACCAAGATTTAAAAAAAAACAAAAACAAAAAGGAAAAGACAATAATACTAATAGTAACAATAATACTGTAGAAGCACTCTTATTTGAAGTGATCTAAACTGGTAGTTGAAAACTGGCTAAAGTAAGAAATCATAAGAAAATTATAAACTAATAGATTTAACTTAAAACATATAATTTACATTTATTTACTAATCTTCTGCCATAAAGCCAAAGCTTTTAGTTATTGTTGTTAATTTTGCTCATTTATTAGACTCCCAAATCTCTGTAATATAAACACACTATAATGCATCACCTGCGCTTTCTAGTTTTAACAGACTTAACGCAGAACAATCTGAGTGCAGAATCCTCATCTCTTTTATGATTGTCTCCAATCTTTTCTTTGCTTATATCTAATTCTACAGAATTTGTTTTTAATGACTCATTTTAATTGAGTTTTCAAAGCTTTAGATTTAAGTTTTCATTGAAATAACTTTCTTTTCATACTCATGTATTACTAGGTTACATAATAATTAAGTTAAAATAATTACAAGTATAGTTGATATAAATAGGATTGGAAATAAAGACAACTGATCCTGGTAAGGTATAACTCAACTAATGGGAACAGAATTATGTGAGTGGATCAGAGAGCAGCCTAAATGCATTCTACAGCCTATGGGTTGATAAATCCATAGAATTGGCTAGTTGCAAATTGACTAAGAGATCCTCTGAAAAATATGAAAGAAAGTGTTTGCTAAGTTTGATATAAATCTTCATCTATCATCTACACTCCAACTCAAAACAATGGGTTCATTAAAATAGCCTCATTATTCCATTAATTGATTTTATAAATAACGCTATATATACTTTAAAAATTATACTAATAAAATAGACAAAAGTGGATTTTATCAGTGTTGCACTTATGACTTTGTCTGGAAAACAGGCCCAGATGTTAAAGCCATGGGAGGTCCTTGAATTAAAGTATTTATGAATTTTTCCACAGCTAATTTCCTATAGCCATTTTAATACAGCTGTTTTGACACTTTCTCCTTTACCTGTGTCATAATTTTGATAAAATGAAACAAAATAAATTTTAAAAATTAACTTTCAGCTTTTAAAATCTGCACTCCATCTCTAAGCTTTATCTGAAGTTAAGGTGCCTATTTTGCATATTAAATGGTATTAATATGTTGATTTTTTTAAAAGTTCAGAGCATTTTGCCTCTATCATGTAGACTATTAGAAGCCATTGAAAGTTTTTAAACAGGTAAAAAACATAATCAGATCTGTGTTTTAAGATCCCTTTTGTAGATATGTGGTTAGATTAGAAGAGAAATTGGAGGTGCAGAGAACAATTATTGCCCTACCCATTTCTTGCCTGAAATGGGATATCAGCAGTAGAAACACCAAAGAAAACTTTTTTAAGATGCATAGAAAGTGCTCTGCACCTGAGAATAACTGAATAAATCAGATAAAAACTCTTGCTTCTCTCATTAGATGTTTAACAAAAGCTTAATATGAATTAACTCTCTCCACCAATGCAAGCCACAATAATAAAATGTTCCAAACACAAAAGTCTTTAAAAAGTCAATTTGGTCAGTAAAAAAGATAATGGGTTCAATTTCAAGATATTCAGTTGATAGCTGAAAATATCACACTATGGCAGAAGAATGATCTCTACTCCCTCCCTAATGGAGCAAAGATCTCATTAGCAGTCACCAAAAAGATGGATGTGATTTTCCAGGGAAAACATAAAGACCAGCAGCACAGCTAAGGAGAAAGCCTTGACAAAGAGCAGATGGAAGAAGAGAAGCCAGTTGGGATTAAAAATGACTGAAATGAGTGTCAAGTAAAGGCAGAAGTAATCTGATTTGGCTAAACCAAAGGGTCCACAGATGAGACAGGAAGGAATTCCTTAATCGAACCATACTCTGAATGTCAATCAGGCTAAGAGGTTAAAATTTTGTAGACCAAAGATTTTCAAACATTTGGGGGGCTTGGAGGCTCACACTCTAATTCTCCCCACTGTTCCCCAATGCCTAGGTGCTGGCATTCAATGTAGGGTACAGTTTGAAAGTCATTCCTATAGATAGTCATGGAGAGTTTCTTAACAGGAATTGACATGGCATTAGGAAGAATAATCAGATGTCTGTGTGTAGGATGAATTAGAAAAGGAAAAAAATCTAGATTTTGGTAACGACTACGTGTCAATTTCAGAGGTGGAAATGACAACCTGAATTAAGATGTGGTGGTTGGCATGAAAAAGATGCTTAAATGGGTCTTTGCCAGTCTGAGGAACTAGGCAATTTTAGGTGGGAACCGAGAGACCCTTTGGGGAGTTTTTATTTCAGGGGAGTAATAACATGGAGGCTTGTTTAATGATAGATTAATTTGTCATTGGTAAACAGGATTGGACAGCAGGTAAAACTGGAGGTAGGGAAGCTATTAATTTGACGTAGCTGCAGAAGTGTGAAGTAACGAAAATCTGAAATAAAATTTCTCATAGGCAACATTGGCAATATTCCACTGTCTATTCCAATATGGTGCCTCTAGTTTCTGCCTGCCTCAGTTTCTGGTCGCCTAGTCCCAAGATGTACCTGGACATGCCAGGGCAACCATCTAAGTCAAGATTCCCCAACTAGCATTCACCACGCCCTGATGTTTTGCTGGCCATCTACAAGGTTTCTCCCTTCTATGCTAGTATAAAATACCTAAAAGAAGGAACTCCATCTCATCTAAAACCGGGACTTCATTTTTAACGTGGTCTTACCCCTTCTCTCCTTGCTGATGTTCCAGTTAAGGTATAACTCAGCGCCCACAGCCTCTGAAGAAGAAATTGATAATATCTTAGGTCTGCATTTTAGGATTAGTCATTTAAACAACGAAGGCTAACCGAAATGTTTACGTAAGCCTTTGTTTTGCAGGACTTAAGCAGGGCCTTTTGATAATGGAAAAAAAACATCTTCTGGTCACCTTGAAACCTTTGACTATGTGTCAGACATCATAGGACCAAGAATCACATTTTTATATTTGAACCCCTTCCCACTTTTTGATGGCTTATATAACCTCATCAGAAAAAGCCTTCAGGGAGCATTTCTTTTTCCATTATGCTCCCTTGTGCACAAGTCTCCGTCTCTCTCTCTCTCTCTCTCTCTCTCTCTCTCTCTCTCTCTCTCTCTCCTTCACTCCTACCCTCACCACATGCACAAATTTATTCTGAGTTCAGTGTTCATTTCTGTAACACTGAGATTCAAAAACCTGGTTTTTCAAGTTTGGTAACGCTTCCATCCACCCCCAATTCTACCATTTCCATTTGCCTTTATCTATCTTCCAGTCCTCAGGTGAAGAACATCTGGATGCTGTCACAGTTACATACTACTTGTAGGTATGGTATAATTTTTCATTTTTCTATTCCTACCAAATCTGGCAAAACAGATGAAATACTGGTCCACTGCCAAGAACTTGATTTTAAACCTCACTCTGTCTACGGCCATGCTACCCTGAACAAGCCTGATCCCGTCTGATCTCAGAAGCTAAGCAGGGTCGGAAGCTAAGCAGAGTCGGGCTGGATTAGTACTTGGATGGGAGACCACCTAGGAATACCAGGTGCTGTAGGCGTAAAGAATAAAAAAATAAGGGATTGTAAAATGACGAGGTCCTTGCAATCTGTGAGGTCAACAAAGGGTTGTGTCTTGCCTAAAAAATTAAATAAATAAACAAACAAACAAACCTCACTCTGCTACTGGGTTTTGTGGTCCTGGGCATGTCGATTAATCTTTTCAGGCCTGAACTTTCTTACCTTTAAAATAGGGACTATCAATTAGATTAATGATAGTTAACTTTGAGAAAATAATCAACACTATGGGCCCTTTCTCAGGAAATTCACATTTACACATACAAAATCTACAAACTTCAGGAGACTTGTCAATCTCCTTCAAGCCTATCTATAAACCTTTTAAGGCAATGTTCTTAAAATATGTGTACAGGATGACCATGAAGTGCTTGTTGAAAATTCAGTCCCCATCCCAAAACATTTTGACTATGTCTGGAGCATAGGCTCAGTAATTTACATTTTTTTTACAAGTACTCCTGGTGATTCTGATGTAGGTGGCCCATGATGCACCATTATATTTAGAGAAACAAGGTAATTCAGGCATCCTTGCACCTCAGGTTAAAAACTTGGAACAGATCCTCACTAAAATTCATTCTGGATCTAAAGTTCTGCCTCTGTCTTTGTGGGTCTCTATCAATGAGACAGAGAAAAATAAAAATTAACTTCCAGTCCTTAAGTCTGAATGACTGCTAGTACCATTAGCACAAAAGGATAAATCTGAGTTGTCCTATTCTAGTAGTGAAATTGGTACTAAATGTATTTGTTTCAAAGGGGAAGAGTTTGAGGGATATTTGCAATTTGTTGGTTACTAAATGTTTACAAAATCAAAATAAAATAAAATCCCAAATCTGGAATCTACAACTTTCTAAAGAAATGCAGGGCTAAGCATAAGTCTCTGTGAGTTGAAACTCTTAAATCAGATACCACACAGAGCAACCAGTTCGAGAGAAACACAATGGTTTAGAAGTATTTGCAAAATAACAGGGTACGAAAATTATAGAACAACAATGTGAGCTACCCTACAACACTACAGTCTACTAAATCCCGGTTCATTTACTGTTATTATGTATTTTTATTAATATAGAAGCAGAGAGGATAAACATGCTAACTTAGGTTTTATTAAGCACCCACGACTTCCGTAGTACTTTACATAAAGCATTTTACTTAATCCTCTGAGGGGAGTATCACTTCCACTGTATAAATGAAGAAAGTGACACCACAAAGATTCAAAACTAGTTAAGTAGCCTGGTCTGAGCAAAACTGGCCCCTTGAACTGATTATTTTCATTGTTATGATGATTTCCAGTCTTCTTTCTGCCTATCATCGCCACCTCATCCCCTTGTGTCGAGTTCCACGGGAGTCCTCAAATTCCTTTAAATATCCCAGAGATGGCATGAATTTCTCCAGCAGATCCACCAATCCTCGTTCCTTGCCTCAGTTTCCCTGGCCTGAACTCCAGAACAGGAAAGAATTGGAGGAGAGTAAAAGAGGGGGTGCGCCTCGCTCCGGCCTGAAGCCTCAGGCTGGCCTCGGGGCAAAGCAGTGGAGCGTAATCCCGGCTCCCTCCTCATCCCTCCCCGGGGACAGCGCCCCAGCGCTTGCGAAGACGAAACCAGGCTGCGGCGAGGGCTCAAGGCCGGGCCTGCACCAGGTTTCCGACGGCAATGGGTAAGATTTCCTATAGCGGTCCTGCACCTTGCGGATCCCCGACGCAACCTACAATGCAGAGGTCAGGGATGACTGTGGGACCGGAGAGAAAGCGGCAGCAACGTTTACCTCATTCTGCTCCGGCCAGGCCGCTTCCGGCCTTTCCAGGTCGCCCATCGCTCAGACTCCGCCAGAGCTACGAGAGCTGAGGGAACCGAGGGCCGCAGGCCAGATCCAACTAGAAGAGGACTCAGGTGGCTCGCAGAGCTGCTGAGTCCGCCCCGCCCCCGGCTGCAGAGACCTCTCCCGCCCCGGCCGGCCCCGCCTGCTTCACTGCTCCGGCGCGGATCCCTCCTGCTGAGCGTCTCGCCCGGCGCCTGCAGGCCCCGCCTCCTCGGCCTCGGGGCCCCGCCCACTCCGCCCCGCCCCCCGAGGGGCGCGCCCGAAGCCCGCCGGGCCTTGCGGGCGGCCTGCGATGCACCTCCTGCGGCTTTCGGCCCCGCCCGCGTCGGCGGCTCGGGCTTGCTCCCTTCGTGCGGGGCATGCCCACCAGGCCAGGTCACCTCTCCAGGTCGCGATTCCCCAGTAGCTCTTGCCGTGCCTCAGGAATACGGTATGTGGCGCTACCCCGGCCTGTCCCGAGACACTGCCAAGTGGTGCTAGGACTACGCACAGAAGGAGATAAAGGAAGAAGCTCTATCAGGCGAAGTGGTGATAGGGAAAAGCCACGCTCTCGTTGGCAGAGAAAAGCCGCACCATTAACAAATTACTAAGGAGGAAAAGCTGCCTTGTTTTGAATTTAAGCACTAGAAAGGAAGTATTTGAGGGAAGAGGGTGCGGGTGCATGGGGTGGGTGAGGCTCAGAAGTGAGGACAAGAGAGAAAATAACTCAATTCTGGAAAATACTTTGAAAGCTCTGTGAAATTGTTTCAACAAATTAAGCTTTTTAAGCATATTTATTGAGCTCTTACAAAGTGTCAGGCGCCATCCTACACACTTCATGTGAACTGTCATTTAAAGATTATCAGGACATCTCTGTGAGGTAGCAATAGCAATGACCCTCTTGTTACAGATGAAAAAGCCCACGAAGGTTATCCAGCTAGAAAGTAGTCGACTGCACAGTCTCCCAGCTACATGCTCTTTTCAAGGCCAAAAGTTAAAGTCGTGGAGAGGAAATCCTCCTCTGTAACGGCAGTAGGCAGTGGATACTGATGATCACAATAATTTGATTGAATTACTAATACCTATCTCTCAGGGGAACTACCTAAAAATAACTACAACAGAAAGTTAAAAAAATAGTTTAGCCTAACAAAAATGAGGTGAAAGATTTGTTTAAGAAGCTTAAAACTGAAATACTGAACCTTGAACAACATGCACCTGTTTTGTGGATGGCTCTGTAAAGTGTGGTAAATAAAATGGAAAATTCAGCTTTAAAAATGACTGAAAGCTCTTTCTAAAACCTTCCCTTGAGTGGGGGGGTGGTGAGTTATCCTTTTTTAGGCAACTCCTAGGAGTCAAGCGTGGAGGAAAATTTTTTAATAAGTTAAATTCTATGAGGAAGCTGAATCTTAAAGAAGTTAGATACTTTTTCCTATGCTACATGGCAAACTAGGAACCAAGATTCCATCATTTAATTAAAGTCATTGAACAATATGTCTACTATATGTCAGGTATCATATTCAGCAAAGATATAAAAATGAATGAACTTAGTGAAAAAGAACATGGAGCCAGCCATGTCATCGTGAGTATGAATTCTAGCTCCCCTGTTTATTAAATGTGCTACCTTGGATGAGTTACTTAGCTTCTCCGAGACTACGTTTTTTCATCTGTAGGCTAAAAATAATTACTTCCTCATAAGATTGTTCTGTAGATTTGATAATATATTACTTGTAAAGCACTTACTGGGGTGGGAAATTACAACTGTAGCTTGCAAGTACAGTACTTTTCAGGCCACCCTAGAGGTCATGGAACAGAAAGGCTCAGATAAAACTGAGTCACTCGAAATTCTTTGTTTATTAAATTAATTTAAAACATCCATCAAGGAGAAAGAGATGGGGTAGCTAACACATTTAAGATAGAGCGTGAGGAGGGGAGGGAGTAGAAGGACCATATTATCCAAATCTTAATGTTACTCAGTATTCATATATCCTGTCTTTGCTACATCAGCTTTCCTGACTGTTGGTGTAGTTATGAAGACTAGAGTTGAGGATGAGCAAGTGGTGGAGCCAACACACATTCCTTCTTTTGGAAAGATACAGGCATGGTCATAGCTGTCCCTTGTCATAAATTAGCCTGCTGAGCAACTGTGAGTTTAACCTGTTTTTCTTGGGAAGAGCACATGTGGGACCAGAATGGATGTCACCAATTGGTGGCTTATTTAGGAATAATATACTTGTCAGTCTGGAAGTGTCATGATCCTTACCTTATGAATATTTAAGATTTACTTGGTCCTTCCAGCCTTTTCTATCTGTGACACTCTCATTTGTTCCATTATTTTTATCTGTTCAACATGGATATTTTCCATTCTTTGACATGCCTCATAGGTAGTAACATTATTTATACTTAACCCATCTTATGACTTTCCTTATGTCTTATAAGCTGTTTACTCCTATACTTAGTGTCTTTCCATTTTTATAGCAGAATTGAATAATCTTGAGTAATATAAGAAATACACATCACACTGCTTATAACAGTGCCTTGTGCATAGCGGGCAGTATGTATTGGTTTCCTCAAGATGTTTAAAGCTAATAGGGAGATCAAATGTAAAAAGTTAAATGTGTAACTGAAAGATCTCTGGGAATAAGAGGCTTCTACATTTTCACATCGCCTTTGAGACATATTATATTTTACAAAAGTAGCCACAGTAATATTTCTGTCTCAAATGCTGTTTCAGAACCTTGATACTCCTCCCATCAAAAGGTGGAGTCTAATTCCCCTTCTGCTATAGTTTGAATGTTTGTGTCCTTCAAAATTCGTATATTGAAAATATAATACCCAAGGTGATATTAGGAGGTAGGGCCTTTGAGACGTGATTAGCTCATGAGAATGGAGCGTTCAAAATGGGATTAATGCCCTTACATTGGATTGTTTGTTTGTAATTGAATTGTATGAGTTCTTTATATATTTTGGACATTGACCCCTTGTCAGATATATGATTTGCAATTCTCCCATTCAGTAGGTTGCCTTTTCATTTTGTTGATGTGTTCCTCTGAAATCTTTAAATGGTCTTAAGACATAAGATGAATAAAATGGACATTGATGGGGTTAAAACAAAGATTTTAATACAGGACTACCTAAGGTTGGGCAGGCCAAAGAGACTCCTATTAGTCTCCCTACAATAAAGGACTCCCAAAAGTCTACTCCTCCCCACTTTAGAGAAATGTAAAAAGCTGGAAGGTAGAGATAACTATGAGAAATGTGACCATCAATTGCTGGGTGCAGTGGTTAGGCATATTAATGAAGTCAAAGATGGAAAAAAGGGCCACAGGCCTTTGGCTCAACCCCTCACTGGGCATCCAAAGCCTTTCATGTAAGAGTGGGTAAAATGGTCAAGTGGTGAAGAGAAGTTTACAGGGCTTCTTGATATAGGAGGTCCCTTGAACTGTGATACCAAAACCCACTGATGAAACCCTGGCCTGTCTTACAATTAGATTGAAAGAACATAAAAATGTAATATTTGATAGGATTATGAAAGTTGGAATATTTAAGCAGGTATTATGTAAAGAAGTTGTATCTTTTTTACCTTGATGTATTATGAGAATGGATATTATGTTTGGCTGGGGAACACTTCCTATTCCTACATGCAAACCCAGGGAAAAGCTCCCAGACTGAAACTCAAAACTAGCACATAGTAGAGGGAAGAGAAAGACCAAAGAAACAGGCTGGCCACTCCAATCTGCTAATTAATAGAGTTTATTAAGGAAAAATTACATGAGGCATGTCTTGGGTGGCTGCAAGATGAAATGGATCTCTGTACCCACTTGGCAGATGCCAAAGAATTATATAGGGTAAAAAGTGTGTGTGGGGAGGGGGGCAGGGATAGTCACAGGTAGTCACATAAATGCTACCAGGTAGAGGACGTCTCATGCTTTACCAGGTCAGGACAGCAGTCTGTTCTAAGAACCAGCACACAGTGGGAGGCAGGATAGGTACGCAGTCGCTCTCTTCTGGCTCAGGTCCATCTTGTGGGTCTGGCAGCAGTAATGTCATGGAACAGTCTCTCCTTCACACTCCCCCTACCTAGTATTATAAAACCAACACCTGTTGATGAAGTCCTAATGGAGGCTACAGTTACATAAGAGTTGTTGGAATTACAGTAAAAGTTAGTAGGAGAATTGATGTGTTTGAACAGGCTTTATATGAAAAGGGTGCTTCTCTATTACCTGATTATATTTTGGGGATGAACGTTTTCCCCCACTGAGTACTGTAAAACAGAAGGCATGTAAATCTACCCTTCAAGCAACGTTGGTCATGCTCAATGGGAATCAGTAAGATTGTCTTAGCCCACAATGGAATGGAAGCTGGAGTGCCGGTACAAATTTGGGACACATATTCTGTGTGGTAGCCCTATGTGGAGAATAGAGTGGGGATTATGGCAAGAGCCTATGTTCACCTCAGACTGACAACTACTGGGACTGTGGATGAGAGAACTTCCATTTGAGGGGCAGTTACTACCTTGCTATCTGTTATTTATTGAAGCTACTCCTATGACTGAAGAGTGTAACATGATCTTGAAACAAAATACTCACGTCTTTGATGATATCCAAGAAACACCGTAATGGGGATGGCAGTGTCCAGAAACATTCCAGAATGAAATGGTTTACACAGGATTGTGCTTCCTGAGGAATGCAAGGAGAAAATCCTGTGCAGGGAGCCTCTTTTCCTCCAGGACTGACTCTGGAACTGTATGAGGAGCTGCTCAGACAGTCCCTATAAAGAGATCTCAACTGACCAGCAAAGCACTGCTTGGTTTGTGGACAGCAATTCCATAACGAATGGACAACATATTGTTTGGAAAGCCACCACTCTGATCGAAGATGATAAAAACAGATCAATCAGCCTGGTGTGCTGAATTGCATGCTATTTCCCTAGCAGTGATGAAAGAATTGAATTGTAAAAGCCCCTATGTTTGGGTTTTTAATGACTCATGGGCAGTGCCCAATGGCCTGGTCATATGGTCAGGCAGGAGGGCAATGAAACCAAGCTTATTAAAGGGATGCCTATATGGAGCATGGCTCTATGGAAATTTGATGGGTGCCTTAAAGTAGGACATGTCAGTGCCCATCAGAAGAACTCCCTGCCAGGTTTGGAAGGTGCCTGGAATCAACAAGCAGATATGCCTATGTGCTCCCTTGAGATGGTCTCCTGTCCATGAAATGAATGGATATGTGGGTACAACTGCAGTACAGATATGGGCTAAATCTAAACATATCCCTCTTGCAACCTCTGAAACACAAAAAACAATAAGACTTTTCTCTCTGATAACAAGAGAGGCAGAGACTGCAGATCTTCTGGTAGGAAGGCTTTGAACATAGCTAGCAAGTCAGACTCATGCTGGGAGCCCTAGGGGCCTGCAAATGGGTTTTAACAGGTATAAACACTGACTCTGTACTGGGCTTTGCTTACCCAGTGGTAGACGCAAATGCTTAGAGAATTATGGGAAAAGAAAAAAAAAAAAAACAACAACAGAAAACCCAGAAGCTATTGTACCAATTTGGATGGTCAGCTTTCATTTCGTCAGCCCAAGGAGCAAACATACTTTATAGCCTATAATGTCCAACAGTTGGGCAGAGATATCTCTGTCAGTAAGTTTGATAGAGAATTGGAATGGCTGATTAAAACAGTGGTTGTCTAAAACAGGGAAATAAAGGCATGAAGTACTGGCTTACACACCTTCCCGAACGTGCTGACACTCAACCCGAATATAAGTGGGGCTAAAGGAGTCTCCCTACTGGATAGGTTTTTCTTTTGGATCTGGTGAAGAGGAAGGTGCTGGTATTCTTTCTTCATCACTTCAACTTTTTTTCTCTTCTACTTGATGCAGTGGTCATAGGACCTGGCTGTTGCAAATACAAAAGCTGGAAGCAAGGGATGATTGCTAAGCAAGAAATTGCTTTTAAGCTTTGTGTCACAATTCCTAAGGGTCTGATGGAGCAAGGTGTGCCTTCATCCCATCTGCCAAATTTGGGCCAACAGTGAATTCAGCTATATTGCAAGGTGGTAAAAACAGCCCACTAGTTCTGCACCTGTGTAACCTTACCTTTTCTAAATAGAAGTGGGAGGGACTTGCTAGGCTAGTATTGCTGTCTGCAATCTAGACAAGCACAGTGGCTGAACCTAATGTCCTTTCCAGAGGTGGAAAAGTTTGAGTATAAACGGAGAGAAGGAAAAATAGTAGCTGTGGGTAAAAGAATGAATAAATGGGTCATTAGGAAAATCCAGTATTACATTAACGCCTTGAAAGAGACTCAGAGCAAGAGATAGTATAGTAGTTCCTTGGCTCGATTATACCAGATGCCTAGTGAAGCTATATATCACTGATCCCCTTCCTGTTTTGGGAACCTGACATGATCCAATGGAGCCTGCAAACCTGAGTGGCCTCACCCTGGGAGACATTTCCTTATGATATGATGATGGATTCTAGTAATGTGTCATTTTCTTTCGAACTTTGAATCCTTTGCTGTAACAGATTTGTGTTCAAAGACCAGGGGGTAGTCTGCAATATGATTTATAATAAATATATATTTAGTCTTTCTTGTTTCTGATACAGACCTTCTAAAACCCTTGAAATTTCCTAAGTGATTAAAGTGATAAAGGTGTCTTTTGTTGTCGAGGTGACTTTTGGAATGCACCAAAGGGTGGGGGCTGATTGTCAAGGGACTCTGGCTGACAAGAGGGTTGGAACTTAAAGCCCATTCCCGTACAGCCACTGCCCCATCTCCAGGGACAGGAGGGGCTGGAGGTAGAATCAGTCACCAATAGCCAATGATTTAATCAAGCCTATGTAACGAAGCCTCCATAAAAACCCAAGGACAGGATTTGGAAAGCTTCCAGGTCAGTGAACACGTGGAGTTGCAGGGGAGAGTGGTAGGCTTGGAGGGGGCATGAAAGATTCCTGCCCTTTCTGCATGTGTCACCCCATGCACATATCTCGTCTGACTGTTCCTGAGTTACATCCTTTTATAAACTGGTGATCTAGTGTTTCTCCAAGTTCTGTGAGCCACTCTAGTAAATTACTCAAACTCAAGGAGAGAGTTATGGAGACCTCTGATGTATAACTGGTCAGTCAGATATACAGGTAACAACCTGGGTTTGCAACTGGTTTCTGAAGTGGAACGTGGTCTTGTGGGATTGAGTCTTTACTTATGGAAGCTGGTATTATTTCCAGATAGTGTCAGAATTGAGTTGAATTGTAGGACACCCAGCTGATGCCAGAGCATTGCTTGGTGGTGTGGTGTAAAAACACAGCCTTCCCCCACCCAGATATGAGAATTGGGTGATCAGAACCTTTCATGACCAACTCACTTATAATCATACCTGCCCCCCCCCCCACACACGCCATAGCCTTATATTAAGGAATGCAAAGCTCCAGAATGCCTGGAGATGTGCCTCAATTCACTTATTAGCTGTGTAACTTTGAGCAAGTTGTTTAACCTGTATCTAGCCCAGAGAGGATGGTAATAGCCCCTACCTCATAGGATAAAATGAGCTATAACTCAAGTATAACACTCGACAAAGTGCCTGGAACGTTAAGTACTAACAAAAGTTGGCAATTAAGAGAAACTTCATGTTGCAGTCCTAACAATCCAGTAGTATTTCTAATTTTGAGAGGTAACATAACTTTCCTTCTACTTAATGTATCTTGACATGAATAAAGTCACATTTTAAATACATTTCTACATTAACCAAATGATGTAGAGAAGATTTAATCTGTCCATTCCTAAGTTAATGTAAACATTAAAAATATTTTCAGTCACTATTCAGGCAGTTTATTGAAGACACTTCAAACCAGCCTTTTATCAGGAGGGAGAATATAATTCAGAACTAGGTGATTATCAGAAGTACTTTTTCATAGGTTATAAGTAGGAAAGTTTTGGTTCTAGGAAGCTTACCAACAAGGTAGTTTATATTTGTAAATAAAAAGTAATACTCTTAGGGTAGTGTTTCAGATCACCTGGAATGCTGTTTAAGAGTAAAGACTTTTGTCTTCAAGATTTACTGGATCAGAGTGTGATCGATCTTTGTATTAACAAGTGCCCCAAGAGTCATGCATACAGTTGCACGAGAACAGCTGCCTCAAGAGCAGATAGCTGTTTGGCTGTTTGACTTTAGACTTACAAAATGCTGACCACCTTTAAACACAGTATCTTAGGAGAAATATTTATGGGTAAGTACGTGAAATCATACTCTTCAAAAGCCCTCTCCAGCCTGCCTCAGCAAGCCATTAATTACTCTGGAGTCTTGACACTCAGATGATTTAGGAAAAGAGTAAAAGTAGCAAAATTTTGAAACCCTTAGCAAAGTTCATTCTTGGTCTTCTCTTACTAAATTTGTTTTTAATTCTATTGGATTTAATCACTAAACAAGACCAAAAGAGAACTTTATTTTACATGACTTTATTTTACATTTAGAACCATTTTATGCTTTACTTAAAAAATTAAATGCCTTGCTCTGCTTTTAATATTCCTAAAAGCATATAACCAAAATCTTGATTTAGGAAGACTTAAGATGTTTTGCATTATTTTTAATATTTTCATTCTCTCAGTAACTATTAAAAATAAGTTCACAATTAGGGTTTCAAATGTCCTAATCATTTGTTCTCATTTTATATTTTATCAATCTCGTAATGTGCATACAGGTGATATATAAATGTTATCTTTCAGACACATCAATGATAATCAGCTCTTAATCTAATTACTATTTCATTTATTCAGAAATAGCATTTAGACATAATAAAAACCAATGTCTCACATTGTAAAATAACCTTTGGTTAATTTACACAAATCTAATACAGCATGTTGTGTACGTTTTAAGTAATACAATGAGTTTCACTATCATTTGTTTTTAATATTTATTATGTCAGCAGGGCTGAGATCATGTGGTTCAGTCTTCTGAAGGAAGTTAAATAATAAAAGTGTAGTGCCTTTGAACATGAAAAACATCCCGAAGGCCAAGAATCCTATGAAGAACTGAAAGGCAGGAGAGATTCCAGAGAATTTCCTATTTTCAGTATGTAAAGCAACTAGTTTAAGTCACTTTATTGAAGATTTTGTGAAGAAAACAGTATTCCTTATTATGTAATTGAATAAAGCTGCTAAAACCACAAGAATTTAGATATTGGTCCTAGGCTACACAATTAATGGACCATCAAAAAAGAACCTGTCACTTAGTTAAGTGAGTTAAGTTCCTATGTCAAATAAGGGTCCCACTTCACTTCCCCCCATTTGTAAAAAAAAAAAAAAGGTGGCCTGGCCAGTGCCATTCAGGATTCTCTGCTAACTGTAAAATGTGGACTGATTTTCTTCTGTTTCTCATAGTCCATATATATATAAACTTTCAGTTTTTAAATCAAAAAATTTTTATGCACACAACCATGTCGGTGTATTGCCCTTAGTTTAAAATGTACAACTACATAAATAAAAACTATTGTTTCTTCAATATTACTTGACATTTCTTCTATAATTTCTTTATTTAAAAAAGTAAATGTAACAAGGTACTTAAAAAAGGCTAGATACAAAAGTAGTTAAGCTGCTCACGAACATTAAAATTTTGCAAAATGTATCTTCAATAATCATGATCTTATAAAACATTTTACAGTTATCAGAAAGTGCCCAGGCTGAGTTTACATAACTGAAATACCGTAGTACAAATGTCTAGGTTAGAACTGAAGTACAGTAACCTCCTGACTGACTGCTCATTGAAATAGGGATACAAAGAAAAAAAAGTCGATTGTGATAAACTGTTGTGCATTGGCCCCATCATATGTACAAAAGTACCCTCACTCAAATGAACAATCACATGCAGAATATTAGTGATATCATTTAATACCCTAGAGCTCAATGCAGCCAAAATAAACTGTAATAAAAGTGGTTTTTGTAGGTTAGTGATTTCATCTCTAAGATCTGAATGTCCAGAACTTGTTACAAGTTCCATATACATGATACACAATTGCAGCCAACCACAAATTAAACACCATAAAAAAGTTAAAATGAAAACACAGAACATACTTAATTTTTTATTTTGAAATTCCCTATTCCCTCTATACAAGAACCTTTGCTGAAACACTTTCCACAAAGGCAGCAGTGAATTTTCAGAACATTTTACATTTTTTTCCCCTCAGCAAAAAGATAAATCACAGTGTAAATTATGTTGTTCTGCTGTCATCTTTGGCTGGGGTTAGACCCAGAAGTTGTTGACTAGCAAACCATTATAGTCAAATGTTGCTAGTGCTCCTCAGGCCTTTACGCTACAAACTCAGCAAGGAATGTTTGCATTTAATCTCTTTAAGGTACCTCCAGGGGGTGTGACAGCATTAACTTCCATAAACTTTTATAGACAAATGGAAAAAATCTACAAAATTAGCTAGTAATATTACACAGCAATACACACTTTTTATATTCTACACAAAACCAAAATTCTTGGTCTTAATGGCGAGTAACAATTTCTGTTTGAGAATCTGTTTAGAGGAATAGAGTGGGACATAAAGTCGAGAAATGCAAGTGTTTGCAGTGGGAAGATGTTGGTCATCTGGTGGTCTTATTGTGATTGAGGGCATGGGCTGAAATCCTTCTTCGCTGGCTGGTAATGATGGGCTTGAGGTCCAAAAGTAAACCTAAACGGGAAAATAATAATTATAATTTGGGCTTTTAACAGATCAACATTCTACCGTCAATTCTGGTAATAGATCCACAGAGCCCATTCTTGTATTCAAATCCTACAAAAGGGTACTATTGTGAACCAGATTTAAATTTATTCCTTGTGAAAAGGAAAGGTTCAGGGTCAGAAAACAGTGTCAGATATGCAGAAAAGTAACTATGTTTCACAGCCTCAATTTCTCATCTGTAACATGAGACTGTCGAACCAATTTCTCTAAGGCCTTTCCAGTGGCTAAAATCCATGGATTATCTCTTAGGAGAAAGAATGTACACTAACTCCAAAAAAAGGTTCAAAATTCACACAAAAAAATTATTTTGCATTTTATCTACTAGTAAAATAACCCACTATTTTCAGTGCTACGTTAGATACAGAATAATTCTCTAACAGTAATTAAGTGTTAGGGAACATCAACCATACATTAAAATCCATGCAATAAACTATGCATCTATTTTCTGTACATAAATAAGTTAAATATTAACTTGCACTTTTTACTTAAATATAATAACCAAAGATATGCTTTCCCATAATGTTTTTATTAATACATACCATTGCTCATTAACTCATACATACATACAAAAATATCATTCTTTAATGATAGTGAGACAGTGCCTACCTCTTAAGGTAAAGCTTTTTAAATCTAATGCATTTGTAGTACACAACTAAACAGAAAAATATACCCTCACAAACTAATTTGCTATTTCCTAAAGTCTAGTTTTATGAGAAATCCAATTAACCCTAGAAACCCTATAATTTGCTCGACTAATAATTCAAGGGAGAATGGTTTGAGAAACCCTGTTATATCCTTAAGCCCTTCCCCTCATATCAGACACATCAGAATAAAACCAACAATATTTGAAGGATGACCTTCCCACAAGAGGGAAAGGGAAGAGGAGAAGGAAATGACACTCTGATATACTGCTTAAGCCCTAAGCATAGATTTTATACTGGAGTTTGAAGAGTGAAGCTCACAAATTAAAGCTGTTGATAGGAAATTTTGAGGGAGGAGTCTCTCTCTCTCTAAAGACTGAAGAGTTAGCATATTTCTCTTCTAGTGAAAGCAGAAATTGCAGTTAAGATTTAACTCTGACTATACACAGGATATACTGGTTTAAAAACAGCAGAAAATTAAAACTAAGGAATAGATAAACATAGATACATAGAATTCATATCAGATAGCCAATCATTTCTATTTCTGTTTTTGGTAGGTATTATAAACAGATATGGTGCTTGTCTTAGGGAAACAAAGGTACCCAAATCCAAAAATTGACTACAGGTGATATAACCCTAACAAGCTATTCAGGTGCTCATGAAAGCAACAGGGCCAGATAAAGTATTAGCAATGGTAGGGACTTAGGATCCGCAAGATTGGGCAAGTCAAATTATATGGAATTATACAGAACCAATTATACAGAATCTACCTAGGGAACAACCTAAGTGGTAATTACCAGGATGGCAAAGTCAAGAACAGAACCAGATGACAGCTAGGGCTGCTGAACAACCTGAAATATTAGTGGAGAAATACTGGAAGACTTTTTGGAAGGGGCAGTTTGCACATGTAAAGGTTAAGGAGTACTAAACACACTATAGGACCCTCCCCTCCCCAAAATAAGTTACTGCTTGAATTGAAGGTAAATGGGAAACTGCAAGTTTTGTGCTTTCTGCACAAGTAATCATTTTCTCTCAAATAAAATTGGGGGATATATCTAGAAATGGGATCATTTTTCTAAATTCCATGAGTAGTATAGTTTAGCTTACTGAGAGCAAAGGCTGGTTCGATAGGGGAAATGTCACAGGGAACCACAAAGAATATGAGTATAAAGGATCTCTGGGGTTTTCTGAGTAAGAAATGTCCCTCAAATTTCTACAAGAAAGTCTAATGGATTAAGGAACAGGCTGATTTGGTTATAGATATACTTTAGGTTGGACACAGACTTTACAGACTTCAGGGCAGACTTTTCACTTTGATCAATGTTTATATTATCTATTTGTGTTTCTAAGTTAATATATAATATTAAAATCATAGGTTTAATAATGCATATCACAATTAAACTACTCTATTCCTAGAATAGATAGCCATCTACAAATTCTGTGGAACTTACAAGATCTTGTCGTTCTGTCATGCTCATTTTCTCTACAATTGACCAGAACCAACGCTTGAACTGTAAGAGCTTCTCAGCATTTTCTCCTAAGAAAAAAGAATATAAATGCAATATACTGTATCAGTTGTTATATTTTCAGAATACTGATTATAAATATATATGTAATTCAAAATGTTATTTAGGATAGGGAGGATCTAATTCCTAATACAGGAAATTAGGACCATTTGCATAATGTAAAACCTCTATAGTTAGTTAGTTAATCTTGACTCAAGATGACCAAGAAAAATGAACCACCAGTCTCAAATTAATAATCACATGGCCTTAATCCCGTCTCTAAGTCATGACTCTTCTCATGATCTTAAGTAAGTGCTTCTCAAATTTTAATGAGTTTATAAATCACTTGGGGATCTTTTTAAGATGCAAGTTTTCATTCACTAGGTCTGAGGGAAGAGAGAGGAAAGGAACCAGAAATTCTGCATTTCTAACAAGCTCCAAATGATGTTGCTGATCTAAGAATCATATTCAGAGTATCTTTAGATATATGCTTTCCCCTTCTAGGTTTTTGATTTGTAAATGAGACAAATTCTTAGAAGTACTGAAAACTATACTAAAATATAGCACAAAAATTATTATATAATGACCTATATGTTGCCAAGCACGAAGGAAAAACAAGAAAATTTACCCAAATTTAACTACTGTAATTTGGCTGAAGCCGTTTGCAAAATATTAAAAATAAAGGGGGAAAAAGTGGTACCTTTAACGTATGCAATAATCTTGGACTATAGGTATAATCCTCTCATAATGACTTTCTTGGAGCTTCCAGTTTTTTACTATATAGTCACAGCTAAAAAGTCTAATGCCACACTACAAGATTTTGAAAAGAAAGAGTTGCAGCAAATCAAACACTGAAGATAAATGTCATTCTGGGAGGATTATCACTACCTCTCTTTATCCTTTCTAGATTCTCTTTGTGTCTGTGTGCTGTTATGTCTCTGTAAGTGCGCTTTGGGTCCAGCTCTACAAAGATAACATCATACAGTCAAATTCTTTAACTAGGGAGTTTAAGAGACATCAGGAAAGTTCAATGGAATTATCACATGGATTATTTTTTCTTAATAAGTATATAAAAATTCTTTCACCTAGTTGCTCACCACAAAGAATTTTACTTGTATGCATACCAAACCATATATTCTTTGAAATCTGGAAATATTAAGCAATAATAATAATAATAAAAACCTAATGCTAAGCCATCACCATTCAATATCTTTAATAAAAAATGATGTAAAAAAAAACTTAAAGATCTCAGTAATATGGCATTTCCCAAGCCCTGTAAATATATCAAAAACTAGAAACTCAGAAAATTTTGGCTGACCAACTACGTAGCTTATTCCTTAAATAAACATTTCAAAAATTTCATACCTGATTCATCATTGAAAGAGGTGAAACTGATCAGCATTTGCACATTAACTTCACCACAGCCATTTACCAAAAGCCTAAAATCTTCTGCTGTTAAATCTTCTAATGAATTTTTTGGAAGCACATCCAGTAGACCCTTCCTCATTGCCTAGAGAATTTCAAAAAATTACCCTTTATAACTATCAGTTCTTTAATTTCCATGTTATGTTTATTGTTGTTAAAGTCCGATATTTAATTTTAGCAGCCTTTAGGAATACTAGGTCTCATTTTAAGTGGGTGAGAAAAACATTAAGTTCTATATTTTGAATTTATTTGTAGATTCAAAAGAGAGGCAAAGGGAGGAAAAAAAGCAACATCAACAGGCTACACTTTGAAAGTGAAGTATTATTACATACTAGTTATTAACTGAAATAATTTTTAAAATTGTGTTAATAACAGGCTAGTCATTAATAAGAATAGCTTTGATTTGTCAAACGTACTATCCCATCAACATCCTAGGAAAGGTATAATAATGACAAAAAGAAACCTCTGGCAAACCCCAAATCTAGAAGCTTACTGAGAAATTACCACATAGCTAGATGTGGCACAGCCATGATATGAACCGTGACAGTATGACTCCAGAGCCTGCACAATTACTTCCAGCACAGGGATTAGGAACACTTGACACTACCGGTCCTAAATCTATATAAATAAACATTTTACCCTGGAAGGGGAAAGAGTTAAGTTAGCAATGCTGATGTTCAGCTTTAGAAGGGCCTAATTGGCCCTTGGCTAGTGTCTAGGAAGTTAGTTTTTGAAATGTCCCCTATATTACTGACTGATAATGGCGTTTTGAAGGTCCAGAGCAATAAACCCTGTTGTACCAGCTTGCCAAGACCATTTTTGTAAACAATGTGATTTAGAATAAACATGTGTTTTCCTCTGCCAGTCTAATTTTCCGTAATCATGGCTGGTTGTACAGGCAGAAAATGCTTATGAGACTGACCTCCAATTAAAAACCCTGGGCTGACTCTTAAGTAGGCTTCCCTAAGCACAAACACTGCACATGTGTTACTGTAATTCACTGAAGGAAGTGTGTTCTTTGTGACAACCCCTGTCCCCAGAGAGAGCTTTGGAAACCTGCACCTGGATGCCTCCAGACTCCACACTTGCTGAGAGTCCTTTTGCTCTAATAAACCGTAACTATGAGTACAACTGCCTCTGAGTCTTAGAAGTCCATCTAGTGGGGTCAGCAAAAGTATGGGTGGTCACAGGACTCCAAAACGGTAGTCATTTCAGTCCACAAGCATTTTTTGTGAACTTTCGCCCACCAAATTAACTTTCTAATGATTATATGGTTTTTCCCAACTAGTTTTACCCGAAAGAAAAGTGAATAATACATATGGATTCAGGTATAATTTACATTATAAATAAATTCACTTGGTTTTAAAATTTTTGACTTTTTATAGGCATAGTAAATATACTGTGAGCTAGTTTACCACACAGGGATACAGACAGCCTCATCAGATCAAGTAACACTTTCTAGAAAACACTTACGTGTAATGGCTGTTCTGCAACTACCAACATTCTGTGTTCTGCATATTTCCGCACATACTCATACACATTCTGGGGAGTCACTGGTATATTTACACCATTAGGGATAAGTTCAACCTGTGAAAAAGTTAGCAGTACCATTTAACAGCAATTCTGTCAAGCAGTAACAAGTCAACAGACCTAATATCTTTAAATATAAAGATAATTCTATATCTGACTAGTATCTCTTCAGTTAATCTCTTACTGTGTCTTTTTTTTCCTGTTTCTGGTCTCTCTGTTTCTCTCGGTCTCTATCTAAATTGTTTCCACAGTTAAGATAAAACTACGTAATTCTTTTACCTGTCCTCCACCTTCTTCTTTACATAGGTCAATTGCAAATGCCAAATCCATTGCTGAGAAAACAGCATCAGCATCTGAACTCTGAGAAGCAAGGATAAGTTGCCGCAAACTCTCATACATCACAGGGTCAAAAAAAGCAAAATCATGCCAATTGACCTAAGAAAGTAATCATATGAAAATTATAAAAGAAACATCTTTACTGAATTCATTAAATTAAAATCTAAGAATAAAGATATGAAGAAAAATTTTACACTAAATATATAACTGATTTAAAGAGGTAAAACTTAATAAATCATTGGTTCGGTAATATATTTAATTTTTAAAGTGTAAAAAGTATACTTTTTGAAAAAATTTAAAGCCAATAGTGTAATTTTTAAAAGTTCCAATATAATTTACTTGCAAAATCCAGCACTAATTATTAAATAATGATTCTGCTGAGCAACTGGTCTTAAACACCCAATAATCATAAAATATAGATTATTAATTCCAGACGACAAATCCGATGCTCAGAGGAATTCAATAACTTGCTGAAGATCATGTCATTAGGTTAAACTTGAGTCTATTTGATTCCACAATCTTTTCCATAAACCTTTTTAAAAGCTCGACATATCAACATTTCTCTGTTGTTGAGCTTTAATTCCAGTTCTTTGCATAAGAACATTTTAGCAAGAACACTTTTAAGAATTTAATAGGGTCAAAGTTGTAACAAAATATGTATATATACATATATACATATATATATATGATATTTCTGTATTAACAGAAAACAATAATCAGTGGGTTTGATAAAAGAAAATGCTTGAAAATGATTTACAATGGCTATGATGCGTGAAAACTTAATATTTAAGTTATTGCCATAAACAATATACTAGTATATAATTATTTTATAAAAGAAAAACTTTGCAATTGTAAAAGCAGTTAGGTTCATTAAAATCACTTACTTTTCTACCAAGCAACACTTTAATCACATGTCTATTCAATGTGATAGGACATAGTTCATTCTGTAACAGACACAGTCCAAGAATCCTAAAAAAACCCCACAGAAATAATATTTAAATTCAAAAATAATTCTAGAACATGTATAACCCTTCATATAAAAACACAATATACACACAATATATTTTGAGAAATCTTCTATAGCTTCATTTCTAGTCAGTATTAATTCGTATATACACATTTTAAAAACGAATGTTATTTTACAAAGTCTCATAAACTCAAATTAAAAAAAAAAGTTATATATAAGATTAGAGTTATTTTACCTGCCAATGTTTCTGAAACAATTCAACCTTGCTTCTGTGTTTTTGCCAGGTCTTGGAGTATAAAATCCTCTTTTTCCAGGTTGGTAAAACAAAGGGGCATTGTCATCACCATCGTCTGTATCATCTAGATCCATATCTACTACACTTCGACTAGAGCCATGACGCTTTCGGTTTTCCTTAATAAACAGTGTCAGATTAATTTTAAAAACAAAACATATGAACTAAAATCACTCAAAGTGAAGTCAGGTAACATTCATATTTAAATAAATGTGTACAGAGTAATAAACTTTTAAATTCATTTTTTAAGAACTGATATTTCAAAGCCTGTGCATATTTTAAGTCTAACTTCTTTGTTCATTAAATACAATCACTTAATGAAACTGGTAGCTTCTTTCGCCTTAATTTTTTAAAGATATTTTCACTTGATATAGATAGAATTCTGGATTGATCATTCTTAAAGCACTTTAAGGATGATGTTCCATTGTCTTCTGGCCTTCACAGTTTTTGACGAGAAATCCAGTCTTGTCTTTCAAATCACTGTTTCTGTGTAAGGCACTGTTCTTCTTTGGCTGCTTCATTTTATAGCAGTTTGATTAAAATGTATTTGGATATAGTTTTCTTTCCTGTTAAGAATTCACTGACATTAATCTATAAGTCTACGTCTTGCATCAAATTTAGGAAGTTTCAGCAATCATTTCTTCAAACAGTTTTCTTATAGCAAGCTGTTTCTCTCCTTCTTCTGGGTATTCCAATGACATGAATATGTGTGTGATCTTTTAAGACAGTCCCAACAAGTTCCTAAAACTGTTCTTTTGTTTGAAAGCTTCTCTCTCTGTACTTCAGAGTGGATAATTTCTAGCTCCCTTTAAATTGACTCTTTCCTGTCACCTTCATTCTTCTGTTGACCTAGCCAGTGATATTTTTTCTTTTAGACATTATACTTTTAATTCTAAAACTTCCCTTTCATTCTATTATAAAGTTTCCATTTTTCTACATAGAACCTCTATCTTGCCATTCCTTAGTGTTTACTTTTACCTCTTAGAACATGATACAAAGTCTTTGATAAATCCTACAAGTGGGTCATCTCGAAGTTATAGCATCTACTGGTTCTTCGTATGCTTAGTAATTTTGGAATGTATCTTTACACTTTGAATATTAAGTTGTAAAATCTGAGTCTTGTTAAAATGATATGGAGAACGTTGATGTGTTCTGGCTTTAGAAGGCAATCACCCTGGCTAGGTTCAGACTGGAAGTGTCACCTTCCATGTAGTGGTTCCCATACCAATTAAGTTGGCAAAGCCTTTTATATTGTTTAGGGTCTGCCCTGCATATTCACCATTTGGGGTAGTCTGGGACTTGGACAGTGATCTATATTATAGTTCTCAAAGCCTTTGCTCTGTCTTCCAGCTAAAATGGAATAACAGTGATCAGTTTTACTCTCCTCCTTCAAACAATGCCATACAAATTGTTTTTCAAGTTTTGACTTCCCTCTTCAATCTGTACACTACTGTTTATTTTTTGGGATCCTCAGCAGTTCCATTTTGTATTTTATCCAGAGTTTTTAGTTATAAGCAGTGAAAGGGATAAAATATTGGATTTGCTCCAACTTGACTGACATTGAAGTTCTCAAGTAGCTTAAGAATGAATACATCACATATTAAAAGCTTTCCTTACTGCTATACCACATGTAACATTTTTTTCTGCATCTGTGGCATTCACTGCCTCTTTGACGAATAAGCTCTAGGATTCCATACTCCTCTTTCCTTCTCTGCTATGAATTCATGACACCTCTAAATTAAAGCTTTATTCAGGCTGTGATCAAATGGAGGTAGCCAGTGAGTAGGGTTATAATGAGCCTTAACTAAACCAATTTTATTACTTGATTCTGTACACAACTTTATACCTATCTTTGCTTTTTCTCTACTGTAATCAAGCATTTTACTCATAAAGACAGTTTTTTCAGAAATATGGCTTTCCTTCTCTTCTGTCAATTCCAAGTGCTTATTATCACCACATGTACAAAATATCCCTTACCTGTACTTTTTCTGAGGAGTCTAATAATCCAAGATCTAGGATACTATCAGCTCCGTTTTCCCTAAAAACAAACAAAAAGCCTTTCACATTCCCAGTAACTGAAATTTATAGAATTCAGTATAGAGAAACCATATGAGTTTAAATTTATTAGAATTTATAAACATATTTAAGTTTTGAAATAAATATCCAGGACACTTACTCGTCTTAATGCAGTTCTAGGAGCAGAAAAGTTAATAATACACAAGAAAAGCACCAGATGCTACACGTATGATTAAAGATAATGAGCTAAAGGCTAAGACAAAATAAATTTTAGCAATCTTCATAGGGATGCTGAAACTTAAGCTCAGGGGGAGCACTGTAAGGAACAAGAAAACATTCAGAAAGCAATCGCAATACAAATCGAATTCTTTAGTGTATTATTCTAGAATACTAACAAATTCACTGGTCACGCCATAAGCCAGGTGAAGGCACTCAATATATTATTTGCATTCCATAGAAAACACTACTAGATTAGCAAACCTTACATATATTTACAAAAGCCTTTTTATCAAAAAAATGTACATTCCTCTCAACTTCTCTATAATGGGCTGAGCTGTATCAGTGTGCTAATATAATACCTCCAGAGACACAGAAAAGGAATAAAGAAACAGTATATAAAGTAAAGATAAACAGCAGTAATAAAGAAAATAACTTCTAGCAGTAGTCTTTGGCTTGAAGCATTCCAAGGCTCTGAAACAGTGAAGCAGCTGTTCAGTTTCAGTGCTTAGACTGTATCTAATAAGTTCCTTATTCAAAGTAATGAGTAGGAAGAAAAAAAGAAATTTTCATCTAAAATAATACTTCAGAGCCTCAAACTAGGTATTAGAATAGACCCAGGATAGGAGACACAGAATAAGTATGACATATATCTTCCTAATGTTACTTTAACTTGTCACCTTAGAAAAAGGAGGGTAATTTAACTGTTCGAAGTTACAATTTTTATATTAAAACAAATATATTACACAATGGAAAGCAAAAATGTGCATGGATTAAGATACATCAGGAGGTCTAAAATAAATTTCATGCTTATGGCAAGAACTCAGGGACTATATCCCAACTCATTGACATATTTGGTTTCTGCCATGAGGGATATCCTGGTAGAGAATTTGAGATGTACTTTTTATAAGTAATTTCTAAATATCAGATACATAAAAGATCTTCAGAACCTAAGGGACTGTTAAAACTCTACCTAATACGTGTGAAACTCAGCTATCTCACTCATGGATTTTAAGCCATCTCTTTAAAAACCATTTGAAGTCTTGTGCTGTTTTATAGCATACATTCTAAGATACGGTGGCACCCACATCCTAATAGCAAGGCAGCTGCTGTTTAAACTCAAATGCCTCCCCAGTGTACACATTACCGTCCATGTGCGATAATGAGTTCCATGGCTTCATCCACTCTTGCTCTCAGAGAATCTTCACTTGCTAGAAGGAGAAGCAACTGAGCTGGAGATAATTCCAACAACATGCCAGTGATTTTACTTGCAAATGCCTGTAAAAGATGAATAAATGTTACTTGCCCCTACTTGAAACCTCTTGTCTAATTAAATCAGCTATCTTTTATGTTGCCCCCCCCCCAAAAAAAAAACAAAGAAGTGTAAGAAACTTAGATAACAATTCAAAAATTTCTGAACCAGTATTTTATTAAACTAGAAGCTTAACTGTGGAGAATTTTGGTAGGGAATGCAGAGTCCATGCACTAGCATAGTCTTGTTAAAGCTAGTTTAATGTATAACAAGCTTTTTTTGTAAGGTTTTCAATGTTCATGAGTAGACATATAAATACTCAATTTCTGTGTTTTTATTTTTTATCAGAGAGTCAGAAACATTTCTTTCATTTAGAGTAGAAAAAAGAGAAAGGGAGGGAAAAACTGAAAGGGGGGGAAGAGAGAAAAAGATGTCTATATTTAAGACTAAAGATTTACTTTGAGAAATATAATTGGGTTTCTGTTTTATTCTTTTGCTGTAACATGTGCATTGAGTTATATATAAAGACAGAAAACATTAGTTTGTTCCACATGACACGAAAGAAACTTCTGACAGAACATTCAAAATAAAAATTTTCTTGCAATATTTATCAGCAGTGAAGTACAGTATTTGCAGTGTGTTCTAGCTACAGGTTGATAACAGATAATAAGTCTGCTTTAAAATTTAACAATAACATGTGCAAATAGGGGTACAAATAAATACAATGCACAGATAATTCTTTATGTACACAAGGAGCCTATTAGGTAGAATGCTAACCAAGCATAGGTAGGAAAATCAAATAAACATCAAGCTATATTCACAGTTACCCTCCTAAGCTTCCTTCTTACTACAGTTCTCAATTGCATGGCTTGCAAATAACTGCAATTTTTTTAAATACCCACTTTAATTCAAAAACAAAAATGGCACAAAGCCAGTTAAGTATCAGCTAAGTGCACTGTACATACTGGTTGCATTGCTTGTACACGGGGATAAAGTCTCTCCCCAAGCGCCTGACGATGTGCTGGCAAAGGATCAGGATCATCACTAGGATTCCCTTCAGAGGCTGGTCTAAAGGGCCTAGTGTCAATAGAAAGCTGTCTTCTAAAGTCCCTGAAAGAAGAATGAATCCATTATTACTTCATTTCCTGTCTGCAAAATGAAAATATCAGCACAACTAGTAAAGAAGTTAGAAAACCGGAGTGCAGAGGTTGCTCCTGTTATGGCACCAAGGTAGAAGAACAGATGACAGCACTTAAAGATTATCTAGATTTTGTCACCTGAGAACCTATAAATTCACAATACATAATTCAATTTGATTCTAAAGGAGAGGGCCTTAAAGTACCAGAAATCAAGAGCCCACTCATAACAATTCCTGGAAATTTTAGTCAAAAGTTAAATGCCAACCATCCTAACAAGAGAAAAATTAAAAGGTTTATAAATAACATAATTGCCATAATTATAGGACAAATTTAAGAATGATATAAAGTTAACAAAAATCTCAAAAACTTATGAACCTGAGTGGGATAAATAAAAAGCCAATATAACCGCAACTGCCCCTCGGTTTTTAAAGTGAAACATTTTAAGGACAGTTGGTTAAACTATTTCAGTTACTATGTATTTATATCCAAATACTGAAACTTTCATTTTCTAATAAATAGTCCATAGTTGAGAGTATTTTCTTTACATGCATCAGTCAAATTCATCCGAAATGGCAGAATTCAACAAAAAAAAAAAAGGAAAATGATCTCACCTATCCCGATCTCTCCGAGAACCTGCTCGCAAGCCACTACTCCTCCTCATTTCCCTTTCTCTCTCCCTTTCCCGATCCCGCTCTCCTCTGTTCCTTAATCTCTGCATTAAACCTGGAAGAAAATATGAAATACAGTTTGTTTAGATGAATGTAGATGCAACTATTTAAAGTCAACGTGAAGACATTACCAAACACTACGACAGCTGAAGATCATCTTTCTTACTATCTATGTTAGTGCCTTTTTCTTACTCTCCCTATAGTTTTGCGGGTTGGGGGCAATTGTGCAGCATCTATCTAGCATGAACAGATGTTCACTCAGTATCTGTTTATAGGCCACCCAGAACATTACCTAAAGAATATGCAGAAATGTTATGATTCCCCAGGATTCCTCATTTACATTTGCCAATTTCTTATTAAAGGACTGTAGAAAGTCAAAAGATGAAACTAATACACTCCCCATCTTTTCATCCTCAATCCTTTCTAAGCTCGTTCAGCCCCTATGGTGGTAATTTACCGAACCCAAATAAAATGTATCTATAGCCTAGATAGCAGATAGGCTTTTCTTAATAACTTCCTCTCCATCAATAACTATTCGTACCTCTACAAGACTGACACTATTCTGCTCCTACTTTATATGAATCACCAATTATCACCTACTTAAGGCTTTTGTAATTTTCACAGATTTTTTAATTTGCTAACTATAATCTTGAAAATTAGGCAAGAGTCCTAATCCCAAAGTGCTGGTCCTAGAGAAGGTAAAGAGCATGCACCAGGAAGTTAACAGAAATCTTACTACCAAAAAACAATCAGGCTAAAGTAAATAGTGAGGTTAGTGACATAGCCAATTTATTTCTGGTTGCAAGCTCCATATCTCATTAGGAACCAGCAGCAACTCTACAAATCATACTTGGAATAGCACTGCTCTAGAGAACAGTATTTTCTTCTCAAGTATCTATACCAATTAAATACAGGGGTGGGGGAAATACTGCAATCTGCTTGTTGAACTTTTGTATTATTATAGATCTTACAACCTCTCACTCTCAAACCTAAAACAACTGAGATGAGAAACTCACTAGTACAATCACAAACACTAATGAAAAGAAAGGTAGCAGTAAGAGTAAACTGCTAAATTATCGATTAGTTTAAACAAGATTAAATCATTAATCTAAAATTTACATAAAAAATGTAAATGCACATTAAAGTTCTCCCACTATAAATACATATAACCATGATTATTATTGTTTCAGTCAAACAAGGAAAGAATCTGTATGATGCTTGTTATCTGTAGAGTACTTACTTGTGTGAGTGCCTTTGTTAGCATTTTGGATACAATCTAGATTTGGCAATTTTTCATTTGACAAAAACGCTTGTGCAATGGCTGTATAAAAACTTCGTGCAACACCACTGCCCTCTCCTGGCTCATCCTTAAATGTGACTTTCACTCTGTGTACAGCCATTGGTGTAGTAGCACATCTTCGACCAAAGTGATTGTTAAGCTGCCTCATAGTCTGCTGAATAAGAAGATCTCGATCCCGATCAACCTATTAAATCAAAAAGTAGTAAATTCAGTGCTGGAAACCACCTTAAATTTTTTCTGTGTAAAATCGGAAAATCTAATTTTAACTTTTCCTTGACAATTTAAATGACTACAAAGCAATCTGGGTTCTCAGAAGCTTTACATTCCAAATAAACAACATTCTAAAGCATGCAAGAATGTCTTGCATTAAATCAGGATAACGGAATTTAACTCAATTCTAACACGAGAATAAATTCAGGTAGACCAGAAGTATAAAAAAAAACTTTTTTTAAATAGCAAAGCAAATACTAGAAGAAAATGTGGGCATTCTTTGGGTGATAGAATACCACAAGCAAAGTAAGGAAAAATAACAAACTGGGAAAAATATCTGCACCTTCTATCACAAAGATACATATTCATGAGTAATATGCATATCATCTAAAGATAAAGTGCTTCTAAAAAAAGCTGAAGAAAACAACAAATAGAAAAAATGGGCAAGAGAAATCAACAAAGAGTTCACAGGAAAAAGGAACTTTAAATATATGAAACAATATTTAACTTTGCTCATAATAAGAGAAATGCAAATTAAAACTACACTGAAATGTCATTTCTTAACCTATTAGACTGACGAAAATCTAAAAATTTGACAATTGCTGGCAAGACTGTGAGGAATCAGGCATTCTTGTATTGATGTTAAAAGTGTAAAAATAAGGAACCTTTATGCAGAGGTGCTTGCCATCATTTGGTAAATTATATATGTACACACCCTTTGACTCATGTCTAGGTTCCCTCTCTAGGAATCTGTCTCAAAGACACACTAATCCAAAAGAGAAACATACATGAGGCTATTCATCACACCACTATCTGTAAAAGCAAAAGACTGAAAACAAACTCAAATGTCTATCAATAGGAGACTGGCTGAAAAAACTGATATAACCATAAAATGCAGTATAGTAAGACTAAACATCTATAAAAGGAACGCAGAATATCTCTAAATACAGGTACAGCTTTATTATGAGATATACTCTTAACCGGGAAAAGCAAGATGGAATAAATGTATAGCATGCATTTATTATGGGAGAGAGAGATGGGTAATGAATACACATGTATACCATAAAAAATTATATTTGTTAAAAGAGGGGAAGGAAATAAACTTCAATAAAAAATTTGGGTGAGGGACATGGTAAAAGAGACAGGATTGGAAACTAGATTTCTCAGAATACATACATCTTCTCTGTAGAGCTGACCTTGCAACACTGTAGATATTTTACATTAATTATGAAACAAAAGAAAAAAAAGGGGGGGGGGGAGGCAATCCCTAAAAACTAAAAGCAAAATGAAACAAAAGGCTCTAATTATACATAGGAGATGGTGGCAAAAAGAAAAAAGGAATTCTTTCAAGTGATTTTAAAACAAAGTAATTTAACTGTACATCTCCAACTGGATGTGTTCTAAGGACAAAAGACTCAAATAAATCTTAAGCTATGTTTTCCCCTCTCAAATGGCTGGTAGTATTGACACTGTGATTCTAAGACTGCTGTGTGTACGCTGTGAGATACAAGTAAATGAGTGATTTCTCATCAATGTTGTTGGCAAGTTGGAGATTCAGTTTGGTAGAAAAGAAGATAAAGACTAAGAAGTGAAAATAAACAAAACAACCTTGTGGTCCTTAATCTTGAATTTGAACTGGGAGTACCAATATAAACTCATTACATAATTTTTTAAAAAAGCATTTCCTAGCTCTAACCAGTGGTCAGAGAGCAACCCTAGAGCCCAGATTATAATCTCAAAATAGAATTTCCTAATAAAAGGAAAAGAGCTTCTTGAAGAAATGGCTGATTTAAGGTCTATGACAGAAAATACACAATGAGAAATATCAAAAAGGAAGTTATCGAGATTACTGAAGTCATGTAAAAAGGACTCAGGAACCAAAAGGACCTAGGACTCCCACCAGCCAAAGAAAAGACAATGTGCATATCAACTGAAATAATATCCTCAATGGAATGAAGAACATCAAAAACATTTAAATCCATGTGTTTGTAATGATACTTAAAAGAAACAAACTAAAACAAAAATCTCACTGATCATCCTTAGAAGATACTTAGAAACCAACTGCCAGAGATAACCACTATAAATTTGATGATTACCATTTATTTTCTTTAATTTTGAATCACACATGTCCCCTAAGAAAGGTTTTTGTCTTTAAACTTTGTATGAATGGCATGCTATATGTATAGTATAAGAAAATCTAAATACCTTTACCTCTAGTGATAAATCTCTTGACTGCTGATTTCTCAGTTTTTCCATTTCTCTACGGAATTTTGATTCTTTTACCTCAAAACCACCCAATTCGGTTAGGATCTTAAAAAAAAGTGTATGACAATTATTCTCTGAAATATGTACTTAACAGGCAAAACAGAATTTTAAAGTGCTCAAAATACATACTGATCCAGGTTCTGCTCCAACATCTTCCATGAACACTCTGCCGAACAGTTCCAATGAAAGGCGCCAACGTCCTAGCAGCATGTCATGGGAAATAACCATTCCCATGAAGCTACACTGTGGCCTGTAAGAAGTTTAAGGAGAGGGGAGAAAAGTAATTTAGCCAGCTCTAAAAATTCCTTGACTCTTGATCACTGATGGTAATTTACTTGGTCTTTTAATAATTTTGAGGTTTTAAGTACTTCAAACCACATCTTCTCTAATGGAGAACATTCTCTAACTATTGATTCCTCACAAAACTTCTCATTTTTATTCCATTTTCCCTCTGTCCTTTATGTAAGGATATATCCCCAGGCTGCTTCCTATCTTCATCTTTCATTTTACTTCCTCTCCTTCAAGTACGAGGTCCATCTCCATGTAAATGATTCCCAGACCCCTCTCTAGTTCATACTTTCACAATGGACCAGAATTTCCACTGTGTTAAATATATCCACTTCAGTGATACTCAACTCAGATTCGACATGGTAAATCTGACCTGTTCACTACAACCACATTGCCTCCTGACTTCTTTCAGCAGTAACATCTACTTCCCTATGGCACCAACTTGAAACAAAGTCTAATTTTTCTTCCCCATTTCTTCAGATGGATCAAGTCCTTCATGAGCTTCTTTCTCTTTTCCATGATTTCCTTTCCATCCTCAAAGACAATATTCTACTTCGGCCCCTTTTTTACCACTAGCCAGAACTAATAACAGCTTTCTAACTGTTCTCCCTACCTCTAATTCTTCTATCAGACTATCTGCTTCTACATATTCCAACCATCTCAGTTGAAACGTACTGTCTCTAAGAAATTTGGGCCACCCAGTCCATAATTTTTCCTTGTTAGACCGTGTATATAAAGTGTATACAGTTTCCTAAACTACCTTAATTCCCTCTAAGCAAAAAAATTATTTGACGTCACATTACCAAAAAACATAGAGCATAAAGCAGATACTCTATAATCATTTGGTGATTAGCCATACTGAGCCACAGTATATATACTGGCAAATTTTTATTGGGAAAGCAAAGAACCTACCACCTCTTGCAAGAGAAGACTTATCACCTGCGGACCTGGCAAAGAAGCCCAAGCGAATGTGAGAGCCAAAAATCTAGAAACTTCTTTCTAGTTATTCACATGCTCCTTTTAGCTGAGCTGCTGGTAACAAGTCCATAATTGGCAATTTGACATGAATATATACTTTTAGCACTAAACATTAAAAACATAGTCTTTAGAATCTCAATAAATTGAAGAGAAAATCAGAATGCTAATCAATGACAAAATAGTCACAAAAATACAAAATCCAGAAAACTCAAATTTAGTATTTAAATATCTGGTTATAATCTAGGAAAACACAGAAATAATACAGTAAATTTAATCCTTTTATATATAAATGAAATAAACAGAAAATTCTAAAATTCCTAATTAAAAATTTTTACAAAAATTATATAAAGGCCATAAAGTATGCAACAGAAAAACTATCTTCACTTAACAAAAATACCTGAAAGATGTAAGAGGTGGCCCTTCACTTTCAGTCAGTCCTATTTCTGCTAGTAAACTGCTTTTCAGTTGCGCAGCAAGATCATGAGCAGATGGCCCTGGTTTTGAACTCTCAGCTTCTTCAGGCACCATGTTCTGTTCTTCCCCTTCCTTTTTTTGTCGATTTTGCATGTTCATAACATTTTTCAAATTGGCAGCATAAGACATTTTAGTTGGAAGAACCTATAAATTTTTACATTTAAAAGTTACACATTAAAATAAAACTGACTAGATTTCCTTTTTGACTTACTAATATTCCACAGAAATCTCACAGAAGTGAGGTTATTCCTTTCTGGTGCTTCAGCTACAAAGATGCAGCCTGTTTCTTACCTGATTCCCCTTAATGACCACCAAATTCCAGTGCATTTACCACAGCAGCCTCTGAGACCTTTTAAAAGAATCTCTATAATATCTGTGGTTCCTTAAGTCTCTTATGCATTTTCAATCTTTTCAGTATTGTATTCTCCTTTATCATTTAAATAAAAAATTCTATCCAACTAATTTCTTTCATGCCTGCTCTTAAGCACGTTACTTTTTCATCAGAAAAACAATGTTATAAATTTTAGCCTCTCACATCAGATTTTTATTGAAAAACTAGACCTTCTACTTAACTAGCTGTGTAACAATAAAACATTCCCACATGAAATTTACATAATTTCTCCAAGCCTCAATTTCTTACCCAAAACCAAGATAACATTCTTTACCCAATAGTTATAAAGATTAATCGAGACAGTGCCGAGAATATAGAATGCTGTCACTATTACTTTATTTTTTCGTATTCTAGATTGAAAAAGTTTTAACCTAGTATTACATATGCTCATATATAAAATATACCTATATATATAATTTTAAATTTTCAGCAGCATTACAACTATCGACTCTGTGAAAGGGGCAGAGCACATAATGAAACTGCCATTTTACAGATGAAGTAATCTGACGTACAAGTTAGTCTCAAAGCAAGCTAATTAACAGGTAAAATTCTTTTTATTGTCATAAAACAGGAATTTCTGATGCTTCAATTATTTGGGGATATAGTATTCTGAATTAATAAATTTCCCAAAACCTGGATGCCGGGACAGTGCTCATTCACGAATACATTGCGTATTTTTTTATTATCTTACCTCAAGGCAGTTTCTGTCCACGGTAACCTCCATTAAGCACTTCCCACTACTAGCAGATGAAGAATAAAGACCTTGACTTGGACGGCCAAAAAGGTCCTCCTTTCTAGCGTTTGGCTGGAATTTTAACAGAAATATTCTGGTTATACTGAACACTTACGAAAATAATAAAGCCAATTAAAAAGAATCCTTAAGACCAGTTTATTTAACCTGCAACAGATGTGGTTGATCAGCCAAGGGGATGGCTTCAGCCAGAGGCACTTCAAATGGATTTGGGGGTATACACCCAAGGAATGTCATGGAATCTGAACGCCGGAAAAATGGATGGTTTTGGCCAGTTTCTGCAGGAAGAGTATCATCATCCTTATCATTCAAAGTAGCACCTAAACATCAAAAGATAAAATGTGTGGGTTTTAGAAAAATTAATTATTAAGGAAGGGTAAAAGAACCTTAACCTGCTCAATCCAAAAAATTCCTATTATCTCTATAAATATTAATGCCACTCAAAAACAAGTTAATAATCCGAAATTTTGATATTTTTTTAAGTGATAGTTTAAAATATTAGCAGTTTAAAAGGGTTACAATAGCCTGAAACTAATATAAAATGATGTCAAAAAAATAAAGGGGGGGGAGGGTTACAATGGTAAATTTCATGTTATGTGTATTTTAAATAATAATAAAAGCTTGCCAAAAAATTTTTTAGCGATAATAAATGTTCTTCCATTGTGTTAGATGGAATGTCCTCCTCTTTATCTCTCTAGAGATTCAGACCTGAATACAGCTAGATTCCTGAGCATATTTAGGACCCAGCTCACACATGGCTTCCCAAAGAGATGTTAAGGAGCTGAAATTTGAGTATTTGCTTACTTGTAAGTTCTGCTTCCTCTAGAAGATAAACAGAGAAATATCTGGGCACTCATGCATCCCAATAGGAAATCAGCACAAGTCCCCCTATTGAAATTAAACTTTGAGCCACGCATACAATAACAGTAAGCGATGGCTGGAGTCTCAAAAACTGGCTAGTTAGGTAAGTTGTCTTTCCTTGGACTGAATAAAAGTACTGGCTGATAATTAAGAGTCAAGTGGACTACTTGATGCCCCCCTTTAAAAAAAATTTTAATTTCACTTGAAATAATAGCTGAAAACTACAAATAGACTGCAGAAAACTACAAATAGACTCCAAAATTTCATGAGTTTGAAATACCATCTCTCTTTCTATTGCATTGTTAAAGAATTTTGATATTTAGGAGTTATAATTGGTATTTCTCATTTTCTTGACTAAATTTATTTTGCATCAAAATTCATACAGGTTCTGCTAAGGCTTTAATTAGTGCCTACATACTTAAAAGTGCAGGTAAACAAGACTAAAAGAAATGCAAAGGAGTGATACAAAGGTAAAATTTTAAAAAAGTGATTGTTGAAAAGTTTGTAATATTTCTTCTATCATCCTTATTTATGAAGCAAATTATGTGAAGATATATAAAGAAAAATAGACAGAAAAGGCAAGAAATGGGACATAGAGAAGAAAAGAGAAATTCCCACCCAGACAGAAAATAATGAAGTTAAAAAGCTTGAAGGGAACTACTGAGGCAGCCATTTCTTGAAGTAGATTAGCAGATTTTCTGTACACTAACTTTGATTGGTGTCATCATCATTTTCATGTTCTGAATCTTCATTATCAATACCCAGTTCCAAGAGTTCTCGTGTCCTTTAAAAAGACAAATGAGTCATTTTACATGAAATATTTGAGCAATATGAACAGGAGCAAAGATGACTGGAACTATATAAGCAAAAGACACTGCAAAGGTCTGTTAACAATTTCAAACACTGTGATAAAGTTTCAGACCCTGGGAATGGTAGACTAACCAGCCAAATGTACTACAAATATAAAATAGGCTCAAACAGAAGCATAAAGCTAATCACACCAAGAAACAGTGATGATACGAACTATAATAGAAAACATGATAAACAACCAGGCCAAACTAACTCAAGCAAAAAGCTTAACGTGGATTCTTAAGTTTCCTGTTTTAAGGGAAGAGTAGCTATGGTGAAAGGCTGGATAGGTTCAAGCCCACTTTCCCCCATAAAATTTCCTGTACTATTTCTCTTTTGCAATGTTCTCCTAACTCAAAATATCAGACAATATACTAATGAAGACCACACTGAGCAAGTAAGTATTTCTTAAACCAACCTCATGGCAAGAATGGATACCTTTTGCGTTCCAGTTGAGGTGTATCCAATGTTGTCTGCTGATTCATTGCTTTAATCCAATATATAAGGGCTTGAAAAACATATGCCACATGCTTCAATGAACAAACATCCAAAACTGGAAGAACATCAGAATGCTCATCATTATGAGACCGCATTAGAGACAGAGCATAATTTAGGAAGTCCCCTCGAGCAGACATCATTCCTTGGCGGGCGCTAAGCAATGTGGCACGTCTATGGGAATAAAGAAAAATGAAAGTGTTTACAAAAAGAACACAAATGTGAAGTTTGCCACTATCATATATATGCAAAATTAGGAACCAAGACTACCCATAAATAAAAATTCTATAAAGCCTGTGGCTCTACTTTAGAAACGTAATCATTGTGATATGATTTACAATCCTGTACTTTCGTACACAGAAGGAATTCCAGTCTCCTATGGAATGGCAGAAGGAACGCCTTCCCTAAAGACAATGGTTCTCAAACTTCAGCATCTATCAAAATCACTTGGAGGGCTTGTTAAAACAGATAGTTGGCCCCACCCCCATAGTTTCAGTAGGGCCCCAAAACTTTCATTTCTAACAAGTCTTTGAGTGATACTAACGCTGCTGTCCTGAGGACCACACTTTAAGAACCACTGCCTAAAATGACACCAAAAGTAAAAGCAACAAAAGAAATCAGGATAGCACTAGACTCTATCAAAATTAAAAATTTTCGTCCTTCAAAGGATACCACCAAGAAAGCGAAACAACAACGTATAGACTGAGACGTGATTTCTGCAAATTATATATCTGATAAGGAACTTGTATCCAGAATATATAAAGAACTCATACAACTCAATAATAAAAAGGCAAGCCAATTCTAAAAAGGGGAAAGGTTCTAAATAGACATTTTTCCAAAGAAGATATACAAATGGCCAATCAACACATGAAAAGATGGCTCAACATCACTAGCTACTAGGGAAATGCAAATCAAAACCACAATGATATATCACTTCACACCCACCAGGATGGTTATAACCAAAAAGACTACAAGTGTTGACAAAAATGTGGAGAAATTATTTTGTGATGGTTGAAATAGCACTGAATATACTCAAAATTATGGAAAGTACTTTAAATGGGTGAATTGTATGGTATATGAATTATATCTCAACAAAGCTGTTGTATTAGAGTGAGAGTGAGAGCATAGGTGAAAGGCAGAAGCCTGTCACCAAGGAAGATCTATTTTAGAACTCTGTCTTCGGGGTACGTTAGCCTAATGAAGACAAAGTTGTGCCTGTTTAGAGCAGAAGGAAAGCCAAGGCTTCCAAAACCTTTATCTTTGGTCTAGATCTCTCTGCTAAGCATTCAATTTTGCATACTAGCCATTTTCATCAGGTTCTCTCTCAGTTCGTGACAAGTTCAAAAGCAAGTATATCCATTTAAAACTCCTCTAGATTTTTCTCTTTATTTTCTTATTAGTTATTCATAATCAAAGTCAAATTTTCTGTCCTTCAACAAGGCCCTAAATTGTTTTTATAATTTCAAAGCTCCTCTCTCCTCTTTCCTGACTTTTACTGTCCTGCTTTAGTAACTATTACTTCTCTTGTAGACCACAACCAATCTTGTTACATTTGCTAAGCAGTCTCCTAGACCCTGTCTCCCCCTCGCCCCTTTTATAATTCACCCAAAGAAGAAAGGTCGTTTAGCCCGAGCCGAAGCTAGAACCACATTCTAGGACTCCGCCTTTAGATATGGGCACTTCCACTATATGACACTGCCACTGCTCTAGTGATCAATGTTTGGGCTCATTCCTAGTCCTGAAAAGGTTATTTTATAATTAAATAGAAAGAATACAATGAATCCACAAAGAAGTATTCTTTAATTATGATTCAGCAGTCTGGGGAAGGTAAAAAATGAAAACTGAGAAACCAAAGAGCAGCTCTGACAGACTCCCCGCCGCCCTTACCAAGTACAAAGTACATCATGGTCAAAATAAGTCTTTCCATGAATATATGTCTTTCAAGGGAGAGGGAAGGAGGCCTTGGGGATAAGAAGGATAGAGACTAATTACTTTAAAAATAAAAAGTATTAAGTATCAGATCCCTACAATACAAATGAATTTTTTAAAACACAACTTGTATTATAACTCATTTGTTTTGCTTCATCTACACAATTTAAAAATAAGTAATGCAAGGTACTTCCTCCTTCACGACACAGTGGAGTCTTATGTAAAAAAGTTCTAACTTTCGATCATTTAAGTTCTGTCTAAACATACAAGCGTAAATAAAGACTTTCATACCGTCTGCCTTCAAGGGTTCGTAAACTAGCCTCTTCTCGTGCAGTCATCCTTTCTCTTCGTGCTGAATTCTGAGAAGCGTGAAGAGGATGATTTGGATGTCCCGGGTCACCAGCAGATGCTAATGCAGAACCATAACGTAATTGAGCTTCAGTAGAATCCATAATACTGACCATCCAGTTCCAAGTGGGAATAAGTTTTTCTTCTACATAGTTCTATGAAGACCAAACTAAAATAGTTAAAACTGTGAAAACCAAACTAAAATAGTTAAAACTACCCAAGTAAAATTAAATTCAATATATAGCACATCCTCAAATAACATCATTTTGCTAGAGGAACTTAACTTTTGTCTATATTAATTAGGTGAGAACTTACTGTAGTAGTATTATGTATTCAATATTGGTAACATTAATTCCCATTATAATTGCCAGCCAAAAAATACATTTGAATGAGTAACGTTTCACTGGTTTCATACCTGTAAGTTTACTGCATCTTGGTAAGTCAATTTCACAGCTGCTGGAATCTGCGAGTATACCAGGTGATTATACTTAGGAATAAGGCCCATCAAGTCTGAGATCTGTCTGATGACAATGCTGTAGGCCCTGGCTAAACTGCTTGCAGATGTCAAGTAGCTGCTGGCATTGCTAGCTTCCAACGCAGCTGCTGCAGCTGCAGCACTCGTGCTGATGGTACCACTCCGGCGTAAGTTTGAAGGGTCGATATAAATCAAACCCGCTGAGCTTGCTACAAGGAAAAAAAGACAAGTACAATAAGCTCAAGTCAGTTGCTAATTGAGTTTTACTAGCACTGTATATATTTAAGTAAGCCAAAAGGTCAACTGCATTAGCAAATATGCTAACTGAGCAAAAAACTTCTTAAGTCACACTAATTTAGGGAAGGGGATGATGATGGGAACAAGAACTGCTATCATGTCCACAGCCAGAGGCACTTTTGCTACTGTCCCTGCAAAGGGGGGATATTTGACAATGTCTGCAAACATTTTTGGTGTCACACCAGGGTGGGGGGTTGCTGCTGGTATCTAGAGGGCAGAAGTCATGAAGATGTAATGTACAAATAAAGAATGATTTAGCCCAAAGTAGCAATGGTGCACATATTGAGATACCCTGCTATAAGCATATGTAAATAATTTTTGCATTTGAACTCAGCAAAAACATAAAGAACTATTATGAAACTATTTAATTTGTTCTCTAGAAGAAAATGTATAACTTAAAAAAAAAAACCCCTATTTAATAAGCATTCGTAAGAATACCAAGTTTCAGACTTGCCTGCTGGCGTGGATGTGCTGGAAGGGGCTGTGCTGGCTGCCCGCTGATGCTGGGTGTTGCGCACAGCCCACTGCATGGACCGGGGAGCTTGGGCAGCACCATTGGCATGGGAGCTATTTGTGGTTCTCTCTAAAGGCTCATCAAGCATAAAGGTCTCCTGTTCTATGTCGTCACTCTGACTACTGCTGCTATCAGAATCACTTGAATCATTTGATTGTGAATCATCTTCAGAAAAGAAGGCAGGAACACTGCTTGCACCTAAATTTTTTGTTTTTAAAACCAAAACCATTGTGAGTTTGTTGGCATTTAAAACTACAGTGTACATATTCAACAGAATGTAGGCTGCATTTAACAGTCCACAAAACCATTAAAATGGTTTAATTAGAAAATAACCCTTTAAATGAACCCTAAAACTAATTCATTATTTAAAAAACAAAAGCAAAAAGTCATTAAAATAATATCTTCTTTACTGACATCTATAGGGAATAAGGATGAAATTATAAAAGGTTTAGTCACTCTTGTGCATATCATAGTGAGTACAATTTAACAAATTTATGCTAAATACACATGTAGGCTTAGTATAAGCAAGAAAGTTACTAGAATAAGGTAATATACCTGCTTCTGAGCCAGCAGTTGCTGCTGTGACAACACTTCTGCGCCCACTAGCATTATCTTGGTTGCTATGGTTACTTTCACTGTCACTTTCAGTTTCAGCAGCTGCTAACAAGTCCAGTTCCATGTCACTACCTAGCAAATATATTTAAAGAAGAGAAGTACAAACTCACTCTGGATCAAGACAGGGTCTGATAAGCCAGAAATTCGTAAGGGTGGGAACAAAGAAGTGGGGGCAGGGCAAAGAAGTGATAACTACTATCATAAGCATCACTGCCTGCTTAGGAGGAAAAGAATGACTAGGTAAATTATGGTACTCAGTAGATTATTACACATCAATTCAAATGAACCCTGCAGAGCCTTATGTAAAAAGTGTTGAGCAGGAAGACTTCAGCCAGTGGGCAGAGCTCTGGGCTAGGTCCACTATATCACTTGCATCTGTTTCACAGGCTGGGCTTCCAAAAAAGGGAAGGAAGTTTAAAAAATCTATCCTTTATATTTTCACAGTATACATACATGTGAAAACATACAAAATTATAAATGTTAAACATGTGCAATTTATTCTGTCAGTTGCACTGCAAAAGCTGATTCTCAAAAATGTCTATCTATGGCTACTGATGAGAATGGTTAAGATGACTGTGTACCAAAAAGGCCAAAATGATTGTAAGTGAAAAAAGAAAGTTACAATAATCACATATATAATATCTAAAAGACATGCATGGGAATGGAGCAGTACAGGGGAGGAATAAAATAAAATACAAACTGTTAGTGTCTGGGTGGGATTATGCATCACTTGTTTTCTTTTTCTCTAACTTCGAAAGGTTTCATGATATGGTTACAGTTATTTTAATTTTTGAAGTATTTTTTTTTTTTTAAAAAAAGAAAGTTACTTAAACTAAAAGGTAAAGGGAGAAGAGGATAAATTATATAAGCATATTTATATGTATATACTACCTCTTAAAATTCTGAAACAGATGCTACAGAATCCCTTGGCAGATTCTGTGTTGAACATTTCGCTATACATCAAATGGGGCTTTCCTCTGTATTCAGATCTCTTTAAAAGTACATGATTTACTCATACTGAATAATTTCTCAAATAACCTGCATACCATCTTCATCATGCTCATCGTGTTGTCCCTCGGCCTCGGCATTTTCTTCCCCATGTTCTTCCTGCTCATCATGATGATCCTCTTCTCCAGCCACACCCTCCACCACCTCAACCTAAACCCAGAATCTTATTTGTAGACAAAGTACACAATAAACCCACATCTCTACCAATGTTCCCCCATAGCAATCAGTAACAAGGACCCCTAAACAAGGAATTGAACACTAAGCAGTTTTGAAAATTTTCATTTGTTAGTGACAATTTGCTATAAAAAATTGTTGCCATATCCCAAAGTTTGTGATTATTGTCTATATATACCAGACCTTACAATTTTAACTGTGGAGTTTCTTTTAACTTCTGCAATTATAAAATTTACCTAATAAATATGCAGTATTCTACCTTCAAATACAATGTACAAAACTACTAAAACTATTTTTAACATTGAGAATATCTTTTCTATTAATGCTTAAGTAAAGAGTTTGTTTCCAATTTCCTATTACCTAGTAAATCAAGGATTACTAAAATATTTTTAAGATGTATAATCACAAAAGAGAACATATAACGAAAATCTAAGAGCTGGAAACAAATGTATTTAACAGTAATAAGCTACTATTAATAAAACTTCTAGTTTTATTCCTCCCACTTCCCACCCAAATAAAAGTCTCTCATCTACCACAATTCAAACAGTTAAAACCACCTCTTCCACATCTGCTGAAACAATGTCATCCTGTTCTTCGTCTCTGCCCCGAACAGGCTGCGACTGGCTGATGCGCCTCTGCTGTGGGTTCCGGATGATGTAGGACGACTGGGCCTGGCTGGGGCTGTAAGGAGTCCAGAGGTTAGCAGCGCACTCTGCTGCCACACCTGGCACACAGCACCAACTTCTGTGCTGCTCAGTGTTATTCCATGTGATTCACTTGCTAGGATGCTATTTTAAGTATGACCTAAAAGTTCTTGGAAACTAATAATAATTAATTTATAGTCTCTCAGAAAATATGAACCCCAGAGAAATTACTTTACCATAAAGATTTAACCTATAAATCTCAGAACTGCTTTGACTTTTTAGTAGGTCATTTCAAATCAGTGTTAATGCACATACATACTTTTATGAGTCTTCCCACTGAAATGTTTACAGGGAAGGTTTTCCCTTTCCCACAGCTTTTAGCACCAGCAGTCCTTAACTGCCAAAGGCTCCGCTAGCAGCATTCATCCATTAACAAAAGTGTGCTTTCCACAGTGATATACTCCTGCAGAGACCTGACATACTCTACCTTGCATCAGCCTATTCAACACTGACTTGCTGATGTGTGTGGGGGAAAAAACATGAGTTCAAAAGTGTGATTTTAAAATAGAATTGTAACGAAAGGTGGGTTGACAAAATAGTTTCAATACCCTAAAAATCAAACTTGCAAAGAGCCAAGAAAGGACAGATACCCCATTATAAAAGAAAGGGAGAACCAGAGAGTGCAGCTGAAAATGCAGGTGGCTGCTAAATAACACTGTGACCTATTACCCTTTATTTAGATTTTAAAGCTTCAGTCTAAAAGAAGTTCAAGTTAAAGTGTTTATACTGTTAGTGTTCTTTCCTCATCTCAGCTTCTCTGAGAAACAAGAAATCATACCAGTTACACATGAAGAGTCATCAAATGAGATACTCTGCCTTCAAATAAATGTGTCTCTTGGGCTAGAAGGGATTCAAGGAGCCATAGATTTATTTCACAGGAGACAATCTGGGGTCTAAGCAAGATAGAGATCCTCTCTTCTGTCCCCTTCAAATTCATGAAGCCAAACATAAATCATGAAAGGGCAACAGTTTTCAAAAGACTCCTATCAGCCATGACTGGGAGGAGACAGAAAAAAACCATCTTTTCAGATATCTTCTAACTATAAGCCTGCACTCATCAGAGTTTAGGACTGCAATTTGCTCTATGAAGTAGGGTAGGTGTCAGTGTTGGTTAATACAATGCCATGACACTACCAATAAGAGCCAAACAGTAATTTTTCTCCCTACTCTGCTATTTAATGCTATGCCTAACATAACAGGAACAAGAAAAATACCTGTCTAGAATTATTTTAACTATCTCTAAACTTTAAGAGCTGTGTGACTTAGGACGAGCTATCTAACTTTTCTGAGCCTCAGTTTCCTCACTTAAAATTAGATAGTGGTATCTATGAGTTATTGGGAAAATTAAAACAGATAATGCATCTAGAATGCTTAGAGAAGTTCCAAATTTATAGTAAAATTTAAATAACAGTTATACGAGGCATGGAGGTAGAGCAGACACAGATTTATTAACAAGGACATATGAGTTTTAAAGAGTGGAGGGAGGCACCAGAAAAAGCAAAACTACTAAACTTAAGAATATATACTCAATGGAGTGATAAATACCATCTACCATCTAACACAAGAGAAATCCCGGAAACTGGTCTAGTGTGTATTTTTTATTTAAAACATGCTTGGAACACTGGTCAAAATACATGTGACAGAAGGAGTGGTTGTACTGGAGTATAAACTAAGACTCTACATTATATCAAAGTTGTAGAGAACATTAGCACTGCTATCTGTTTATTCAAATGACATCTCCTGGGAAGACATGAGAGATTAGCCCAAGAATAAACCAAGGGGAATGGAGTAAAAAGGAGAGCATCGGAGTGCACAATATTAATAGAGAGACTACGAAGCTGGGCAAGGTGACGCAATCTTGAAATTCCGTAGGGAGCAGGCTCATGGACACTTTAGAAATGAGATGATCCCAAACTCTGAATGCATAAACAATTTTTATGTTCTCAAATTAAGCCAAGTGTACAAAGAATTCACAAGTTAATACCACTTTAACAATTAGGGGAGGTTCCTCAGAATCAGAAGCAGCATAGGGAGTCCAAGAAGACTTTACTAGCAGAACCTTTGGATAATAGGGTATATTTAGCAAGTCTAAAAATATATAGCTTGATCTAAACCTGGAAGTCTATCAGTGACAAGGCTATCATCAGAGAGCTCTGATAGACAAACCTGGATTTAGATTCCAGGGTATCCTATGAGACTTGACAATAAAGGAAAAGTTGAGACACACATACTGGCACATGGGGTAATAAGAAGAATGAGAGAGCAGATACTCAACATCAACTCAGATGAAATCCAGGGATGAAGTCTTTGGAACTGTCCAAATACTAAAGCAGGCCAGCCTTATTAACACACAGATGTTCAGAAACGAGGAAGAAGGGTCTTTAGGTGCTAAAGATCCTTATTAAACCATTATACATAGTAACAAAAGCAGACTTGAGAAAACCAAATAAAATAAATATCTGTTAAAGATCCCTAAAGCCTTGCAGTTCAAAAGTGTGGCCTCTAAATCAGCAGCATCGGCATCATCTGGCAGTTTATAAGAAAAGAGAATCTCAGCCCCTACCCAGACCTCAAGAATTAGCCTCTGCATTTTAATAAGACCCCTAAGTGATTTGCATGTGTATTAAAGTTTGAGAAGCACTGTGCTAAATAAAAGACATCGGAATATTCGTTTAGTTTATCTTACTCAATAAGCTTATGGTCTAGTTAGAGCAATTATCAAACAAATAGAAAAGATGAATGAGATTTTAGAATAAACAATCTTATAACTAGAAACCTTTTGAATTGTTTTAGACCTATCATAGATAATATGGCTGTTGTAGAGAATATTTTAAAATTGCAGCATCCTGATTATACAATAAGCTGTCCCCCTACCCCCATAGCCCAAGCCTTTGGAGAGGAAGTTACATCTTTTCATTCCTCAACTTGACCTTCCAACAGGCTATATTTAAAATAAAACAAAATAGAAAGTAATGATGTCTATAGTAGCCAGCCTAAAGTAAGCTTTTTGTTATCAGCTTACTTCATTGGCATAATAAAAACAGTGCCTTTCCAAAACAAAAACAAAACCCACTATATGTCTATTAGCTGAGATGTATAGACACATGTATAATTTTAAAGTTCTTTCACATGTTCTAAACAAAGTAAAATCTTTACCATTTGTTACACAAATGATCAAGTACACCACCAGAGTGCTTATACAAAGGTTTTAGTAAGCCAAACATGACACTGTCAGAGAAAGAATCAGTATCTATTACTAGGGAGAAATTTACCTGCTAGACTGATCAGATGATGGTCGTGGTGGCAGTGGTTCCACTGAAAACAATTCTTCACTGCCTTGCATGGCATCTATGCTGGTACTGGCCAGAGTAAAAGGTGCAGTCGGGCGAGCAATCCCCATCCTGACAGGAACAATCAGTGACTCTGCGACATTGCACAATTCTTCCACAGCATAAGGTAGTAGTGCCTGGAATACACGCTTGCATTTTCCAATTGGCTGTGGAATAAAGTTGCTAGAGCAAAAAAGGAAAATACAGGAATATTTTCATATACATGATGTTATCATTTTCATTGAAAAAAAAATCTGCAAAATAATATAAAAGTCAAAAACCAAAAAGGATGCCTTACTTTTTCTTTTTGGATGAGGCCATTTCCACACTAAGAATGACAAAAACTCTTGCCACTGAACGCAAAAACCTCATTGTCACAGCAATAGCTTCTTCCCTACGTCCAGGTGTATATTTGTTTTGGAGTTCTTTCACTAGTGTGCCTAGTAGAGTATCTAGAAGCTTTAAAAAATTGTAATCACTCTATTAATGTTGAGACACCTCGTAAGATGTTTAGATAGTCATAAAAAAGTTCTAATACTTTTTGAACATTAACATTTTACAACAGAAATCTCAAAATTTAACCAACACATTTTGCAAAGTCAGTGATTAATTATTGCCACATACCTACCACTATGCTTGACCTACATTAGGTCTTGAATATCTGATTTCTTTTTAGTCTCATAGTCCTATGTATATCAATTAATATTTATAAGAGCAATACCAAATATATCTAATCAAAAGAAAAATATGTTTCACTCACTATAGGGGACTTACTGAGTCAGCAAAGTAGATTCAACTATTTATATTAATAAACTCATAATCTCATCCCTGTCACTTAACCATTATTACTTTCTACTTTCATTTCTATGCATGGTCTATCATATATAGATATTAATTACAGAAAACACCCAATTTCACATTATTTCTTTTTCTTTTAGTTATTTAAAATAACATTTATTTTAAAATTATTGCAGTACACTTTACTACAGTGGATGAGCTATAATTTGACTCTGTAGTCCACAATTATTGGATCCATAAAGTATTTCCATTTTTTAATTTTACATTATTCTGTGACATGATTTTTTTCTCACATCCTAAGTTATTTCTTTATGACAAATTCTTAGGGCAATGATATTTTTATGGCTCTTGACAGTGCCAAGTTGTTTTCACAACAGCAGCAAATGCAATGCCACCCGATCAGTGTCTAAATGTGTTCTTTTTACCATAACCTCACCAGCACTGGGTTTTATGGTTTACATTCTTTTTTGACTTCACAACAAAGAGGAGCACCTAAAAGTTTGCATTCAGTTACTATTAATTTTCAACACTGCTCCATACATTTTTATACAGCTGTATTTTTAACATATTTTAGGAATTTATTTAGAATAGAAGATGGACCTTCTGCTGTTAACCGAGACATCTGAATCACACGCAAAATTCCATTCACCTTCATGTACTATTTAATTAGAGCTTGAGTACTTAGGAGTTTGGATTAGTAAAATTATGGGAAGCTAAGTAAGAAAAACATCCTTTTCATGTGCTTGAAAATAGACATTCAAAGGACTTACCAAGATATCTGCTGTACACTTGACTATAAGGCAATGAGTGAAACAGTCTAGCCGAATTGTACCGCTTTGCTGATTGAGGTATACTTGCTCTTCTGGCAAAAGATGGCCTATTCTACTGCTGGCACTGAGACTTTATGGGGAAGGAAACATAGAATGCACTGTAATTGCCAACACTAACATGAAAAATTCATAAATATAAAATAATTTTAATGAATACATACGGGTCTTTATTCTCCTGTGACCCAAACATAATCATAGATTTCAGAGCATTCCAGTCCTGTAGAACACGCTCCAGTGCAAGCTGTGCAAACCTTGGGGGCTCTAAATCATGATCAGGCATATCTGAATCTAAAAAGAAAAGAAACAGTGGGTAAGACAAAAAAAAATCTCCTTTTCATGTGTGTCATAATTGTGACATTCACTCACCCTCAGGGTTGGCTGTTTTTCGGTTACGATCCTCCCGGATTCGAGGAGGCCTGTACTGGCAATGCTCTACTGTCTGCCTTGCAACCGTCTGCACTAAGAACAGTAAGAGGTGCTCCCCCCTGCAAAACAGAACATTGTTGGGGGAGGTAATTAAGATGCGCTGCGCTTTTTCAACCTAATTTATGTCCTAAAAACCCCACTTGCCTGCTATTTGGCAGAGTGACCAGATTAGTAGCAGTGAGCAGGCGATAAAGCAGATCAAGACGAGCAGATTTCTGTCCGGCAATTAGAGTTTTACATTTACATTTCTCCCAACAATCACAATAGGCTGTCGGTGATGTCCGTTTGAGTCTAAAAAGAATTCATACGCAAGTACAAAAATTGAAATTTTTAAAAAGGATGAAGGTCTATATTGAAATTATGAAGGCATAACTCATTGAAACCAAACAAACCCTTGTTCATTTTTAAGTACAAAGTACAATTGTTAAAGCATACATAACCAGAAGGATTACTTAATGCTATGAAGTTTATAAAAGCAACAAAAAGTCCTCAGGAGAAGAGGCATCTTATACATTACTTGGCTATAATCACTTCCTCTAGAATGCCTTCTCTAATTGCCCACAGCCCCAGTTCAGTTTAAGTGATCCTCCTATGTGCATCTAATGAGCCCCCAAACCCTTGTGGGTGGATGTTTCTTGCATGTGTCTTCTGACAAGATCGTCAACTCCATGAGGACAAGGACTATCCTGTCCACCACCCGGGCTTCTAGTGCAATGAGTGCACTTAGTCAGCAATCAGTGAACAGATTATCACCTTAGATGTTTAAAATAGGAAGATAAACATAGCTAAAATTCTTTTAATAAAAATCGTAAATAAGTATCAATATAACATCTACAAAAATTTCTCCCTTGACCTATAGAATTACTTATGTAAAGCACAATAGATGGTTTCTACAAACCAAGTCTCTATTAACTATAACATCACACACTGTACCAGTTACAGCTGATGAGACTGAGGCACTGCGAAGGTTAGTGCTGGGTGTTTTATTGCTTCTTAGGTCTACGAAAACAAACTAGCCGTGATAACTCTACTGATGGACTGAAAAGTTATGATGTTTAGTTTAAGACATAAATGAGGCACAGGCCAAACATTCACTATGATTTTCTAAATGCCTATGGGCGATTTCTCACTAGTAAACTCTATTATAGGGGGCCTGAGACTTTGGCTGGAGAAAACACACACACACACACACACACACACACACTGTAGATATATATCTAAAAAATTTAATCTGATCCTAATCATAATTTATAATCACATATTCCTTTGCATATGAACCTACTTTTAAAGAACTAACAAACATCTCAAGTACACTTTAACTCAATAACCCTATTTTATATACATAAACTGGCTTTTTAAAGAGAGCAACCTCATGCTTTCTGAATTATGAAAACAATTAAAACATGAACCGCTATAGATTATTTTAATGCAGCAGTATGATTCTAAAGGTTATAATATTAAAGTAAACTAAATTGTACTCACTTGCAATCATGACCTTTATGACAAACCCTTGCACATTCCGTACAACAACAGAGTGACTCAAGCAAGCCACAAGTTCTACACTCAAAAATATCCTAAAATTAAAAGGGTATACTTTAAAAAAGAATGACATGTACATCTCACCATAATTATTATTTCTGGTAGTTTCTAAAACAATTCAATCACAATAATAGCAGAGCAAAATTAATGTGCTCTGGAAAGAGAGTCATAAACTGATATAGCGAATATACATTTTACATTAGACAAATGGAAATCAAACACTTCCAGTAGGGTAAAAATAATTTACATCATTCAAAAAAAAGTATTAATAGTTATAAGATCTACATTAAGAGTTGTAGATCAGATTTATAATACCCAATGAAGATTTCTCATTTTCGTGATATCCCATTACTAATCTAACAATCAACTCCTTTGCCTCATTTATTTAGGAATTAAATAAAAATTAATTTTCTCTGGAGAGTTTTATAATTCAGAGTAAAAGAAAGCTAAGAACTATAACTCTAGTGATGGTGAAAGGGAAAAAAAGCAAAATTGGAGATAGCATAAATTTAGGGAAATGTAAAATAACTCACCTGGTTAATGTGCTCTGCTCCTGTCCATGTAAAACTGCAGGTATCATTACAACATAAGACATATAAAGGGGAGTCATCAGGGTTGGTACCTGATGGGCAAACCATTCCCATAAATACATCTTCTTCTTTTTCACTGGAGGATACTTCGGCTAAAAAGATTAAGAACACAGCAATTCATGTATCAAGAAAGGACTTAAAGCCATTTACTACTTTCCTCAAATGGAAAAGCTCTAACATTTACACAATGTAAATGAGAAACTGCTACATATTAATAAGAAAATAGATACACAAAGTCAACATGTAAGGAAATCCAGTCAATTCTGGCACAAAGTAAAGCAAAGTGTAAATATATCATAATCACAAACGAGGACAACACAAATGCATCACACATCAGTTACACGAGTCCTTAGCACTGCATTACGCAGTTAAGATTCAAGTTCTAGTTCTATTTAACAAAGTTTAGATAATCACATCAATTATTTATAGCCATTATTTTTAAAAGGATAACTACTTATCTTTTAAAGGATGAATGACAGGAATGATATACCTTAATGCTTTCTATTAAGCAGAAATTCCAAGTCAGAAGGAAGAACAATAAGACATGTGGCCTATAATTTCTATAAAGTTTTATTGCTACCACCATTTTTAACCACTGACAGGTTCTACTAGTAATCAATTTTTATTTTCAAAGGATAAATCATCATAATGTCCATTATGGAAATTTTTTTAATTTTAAAAATTTATACCAGCTGCTTTTGGTGGAAAGTTAGAAGATAGAATACACTTGAAAAAGTATAAACACATGAATTTTACATACACACACACAAACATACACAAAAGAATTATCTCAATAGTTTCTAATCAATCATATCACTTCTATATACAAAAATTAGGTTTGAATAATTATGGTATTATGTGTATAGAAGAGAATCTATTCAAATTAAAAAATAAGTGACTCATTAAGGACTTGAAATAAATTACCTTTTGCAATTTTCTGGGCTGTTTCTAAGATGGTAATTGCAGCAGGATAAGCTCGGCCACTTACAGCTGACATAAATGGGGTCATTCCTCTTGCATCCCTAAAATGAGAGAAATTTACATAAAAAGATTATCAATTACTTTTCCTTACTAAGAAACATGTTCATGATGAAACAAAAACTAGTTGTATTTTATTAAATAATGGACTACCACTCAAAGAAAATCACTGCTGGTATTTTCTAGTCTCATATTATCTCATTTAAGAAAGCAAGCCGTCTCTGTGTAACCCTTCTCTCTCTAAATCATGTTCTCCCTTTCTTAGCCTTTAGTGACACTACAGACCAGCAAAGGCTCTGGAGTCAAACAAATACTTTCTAAACGTGGAAATTGGCACAGGCTCTATTCTCATATGATTGTGATGAGAATTAAAGAAATTATTACTTAAAAAGCTTTTAATACAATGCCTGCCAAATGACATGTACTCAATAAATGTTAGCTATTATTATAATGTATTTGCTTTTAAGTGCATGCCTTCAATATTCTTCACTGAATTTTTATTCCCTCTTGGGTTTCCCAAAATTCCATACTCAGGCATTTGTACTTCCCTCTCTCATCTACCACAGCAACTACCACTTCTATGGATGAAAGCACATTTCCAACATCTACATTTGCTTACTTGATGACTCTCCTTGGTATTTCCCAGTGATCCCTCACATTTGATATATCTAACCACTAAAATCATCTTTCTCCCCAAACCTGCTCTCTACCTGACTTCTCTATGTCAGCCAATAGTATCACTGTCCCTAGTGACTATGACAAAAAACCTGAATTCTTCATTAAGTCTTTCTTCTAAATCAAAATTTTACTTTTGCATCTAATCTTTCTTTTCCATTTTCAACAACTCATTAGTTCAGTTTATTGCAACATACATATTACAGGCTATACATAGGCATACAAAACATAGCCTAAATTCTAATCTCTACTCTTGCCTATTTTAATCCTTTTTTATACTACCATCATATTATTTATCTTATAACTCCCACTTTGATACTATTATAATCTAAACAAAACCATTATTCAGAGGATTCAAGCCCAAAGAATACAGACCAGAGTGGTGGCTTTAACCTAACTTTTCAGATTTACTGGCTACTGTTCTTTTAACCATCCACTTCCAACTGGATGAGTCACTGTCTCTTGAAACATTTATAATTCTCCATTTCTATGTTGTCACTCACTCTCCTCCCAATCTACTTCTCATGGTTCTAATCAAACTGCATCTTCGTAGAGCTGCTACTACAGAATAAACACATTTCCCTCTCTGTTTACTCCAATACACATCCCTCCTACCCTAAATTAATGTACATATTACACAAGCCTAATATCCCAATTTATTTCTAGGCTACTAGGAGGCAGACATAAAGTTTAATTCTAGACTGCAATGTTTTTCAGCTTTTTAAAAACATGTCTGCACTTTTAATTAAAAACCACCAACCAAAACAATCCCATATACTACTTCTCAGGTAAGAATCGGTTGAGAATTTAAAAAATCTTCTTCATCTTTACTAACCAGGATTTTATCTAAATTTACTTTCTTTAGCTTATAAAAGCAAAATCCAACCACCCACTCTCGAGATTGAAGGAAGGTTGGAATGGTAGTGGTGGTAGGATCACTAATTTGAAAATAATGAATACATTTTTTTAGATAGCCTACACACACACACACACACACCCATCACTGCCGTGCTCAAAATGAGACAATGCCGCTCTCATATTTTCTCTTAGTACTTTATACACTGCCAAACACAATTAAGAAAAAAACTTCTTAACTGAGTCATTTCATGGTTAACTAATTTCAAAATATACCACTTAGGGATTTTAATTAGCATCTAGGAAATTTTCTGTATTACAGTATCAAGAGGAAAAAGAACCAATCGGAGAATTTCAATGTTATCACCTAAAAGTCAGGCAAAAAACTTTGCCCTTCCTCTAATTTGTTTCAAAGATGCTATCAATAATATCAGCTTATTAAAACAATGGAATATTGAGTGTTTTCCAGATATTTTATATATTATCTCAGATGGGGAGATCAACCATTGTGAGAAAACTAAAAGAACTAATGTAATAGAAATTAACTATAGAAATTAACTATAGAAATGCAAAATGGATTAAAAACAAATAGAAGAAGAACATACAATAAATTGCTAGACAATACCAAATGATGTTAAGGAAATTATACAAAGATAATATGCCTAAAAACACATAAATGAAAATTAAAAATGACAATTGAGAAAATAATAATACAAAGGTATGTATATAATTCTATATACACAATTTTTATCTATGCTTCAAACCACTACTAAATTAGTAAGCTGCTTCTGTAATAATAGCTTTATTTATAATCCAATGTTTCATGTTACTAGTAAAGCAGTTTTCATTAAAGTAATCATAAATTCATAAATTGGGTCATTTTCAGCCTAAGGTCAATAAGGATTACGCATAAAAGCTCCCTTGCTCTCAAAATTAAAAACTCAAAACAACTTCTTATACTTAAATATAGGAAGGTGACATAAGGGTGATGACTGAGCATCTCAGATCTGGAAGCAAGAGACAGACTAGGGTTGGAATTCCAACTGTGCCACTCACTAGTTTTATGACCCTGGGCATGTTAATTAACCTTTAAGCCCATTTCTTCAAATGTAAAATGGGGACAATTTCACCTACTCCAGATGGTTACTGCTAGAATTAAAAGTTAATGCAAGTAGAGTTTGGCATAGACAGTGGCTAACTTTTATAAAAAGCTTATTGCTATGAGGCTGTAAAGAAAGATAAACAAAACCTATTAATGGTTAATGAGCATTTACCACAGAATACTTATCAGAACTCTGCATAATCTCATGATGATGCATTCTGCAAGCCAAAAAGATTTCCCAAGAAACCATCAGAATCACAGTCTTAAAATACAGATTACAGGCCGCATGCCAGACCTACTGAGTCATACTTCTGTGTAGATGTTGGGGAAGAATCTATATAATTTTTAAATTTCGTCATGTAACAGTGATAGAACTAATTTATGGATCCAGATTTGAGAATAACACTATAATCTTTCTAACATATAAAATACATGCTCAGATCATGCTAACGTAAAATCATTTTGTATTTATTTTATCATGAAGATCTCTTTCACTGAAGAGAGCTTAGTAACAGAGGCAATACAGCGCTAGATTCTGGTAAGTTATTTTAAATTTACTTAAGATAACTGTTGTCCATATATTGCAAGATCAACTTAACTGAAAAGGAGCTAAGCTGAATCTTATCAAAAGTATATTAAACTTCTTACTTGGCGGAGAGGAGTTCCCGTAGATACGGCTGCAGAACAACACTGTCACATAGCAATTTTAATATAAAATGAGCATTGGCCTTTCGATCCTTGGATTCTACTACAGATGGCTCCGTGGAAGGACCTGTAATGAAGCAGATCCACTTGGTAACAAAATAAGAGTAAACAAGACAGAGTGAAAGAATACTCTGGAATAATATACCAAGTATCTATTAAATAAAACACCAGGAAAATATTCTATGTTAATAATAACTTCATTACAGAGAATTTAAACACATTAACACATTTTACAAATCTCAACTGATGAAATGTACATACATACACACCGTAATTTCACTGACATATGGAAGATAATTTAGAGAATTAGATGCTTTCAAGCCAAGGGAAGTCTCCTTGAGATCAAGTGTGGATCTGTAAAACCTATATCCAAAATGTGTTTTTTTATCTTCCAAATGCCTCAACAGATAAAGTAGTCCAAATTCTCACCTGGAATGGTGGAGGTGCTTGGTCCTTGACCGGTGCCAGTCGCTGCTGTGGTAAGAGATCCCACAGCAGGGGCCAGGATAAAATCAATGTCACCATCTTTCAGTAAACAGAACAGTGGGATGTATATCATTATAGGCAACATATCCCTAACATGTTCTCTTAGCTGGCCTTAAGGCTTTTCTGTGTAAGCCAAACATCAAATCAGACAGAAGTTTAAGTGTAAACTTAACTATAAAAGAAAGAACCTACTAGGCAATTTATTGACATTTTGATGTATTACTAGGTAGCTTCTTACCAGTATAGAAATACATACTTCAGTATAAGAGGGTTACCTAACAAGATTTCCTAGAATTTCAATTTTTAAATTATTAACCCCTTAAACCAAATCTTTATAACTAAATTAGTTATAATACTCTTTATGCTACTTTTAAATATTTCAGATTTCTCAATATCCCATTAAAATGCTCAATTCCTTTTCTTTCATGACCTTGTCTTTTTGTTAAAAACTAAATAAAATAACAGATCTTACCAGGATCCATCGCAGGAGGGTCAGGAACCCAACTAGGGGGAGCTATGGGAGGTGAAACTGGATCCTGATGGTCACTGGATGAAGCTCCAGCTTCATGTCTACCCAAACCAGCTGCTCTCAACGAACGCCTCATCATTTCCCGCAATCTCAAACTAGAAGAACATGGACAAAATCAGAACTCACTACCATGTCTAAATGTAATGAAAAGGTGCACAGAACTTCTCATCTGAGATCAAAGTTTGTTCTACAAGCAAGTACTCCAGGCAAGGGCAGTGAAGTACAAATGCCAATTCTGGAATCACAGAATAAGTCAGTGAGGGATAGAAACGAAGCTGGGGGCTCCTAGTACCCACAGTTCAGCATTAAAACCACTATATTAAGCTCCCACACAAACTTAAGCACAGGGAACAAAAGTTGCAGTGAAATAAGAGTAGAAAATAATCTTTCATACAGTTAAGATAAACGAACAGCTGAACATTAAAAAAATTTTGTTCTATCCCATTTATAATCAGTAAGAATTAAGTTTAATGATAGACATCAGTGAACATACTGATTAGCACAAAACCAATACTGTTAGCCTACTAAATACCTTTTCTATAATCTCAAAAGCAATTGAACTAATATGCACACAGTAAGTAGTTTTAAAACAAAGACCAATTTAGATTTATTTTTTACACAAAAAAAAAAAGGTTTTTTTTTTTTTTTTTTTTTTAAACAGTACAAATTGCATCCCAAGGAAATTAATGAATGAAATTGGAGCTTGTAAAATGTGTTGTTAATGTCTGGGCGTGATTTTTTTTTCTCCTGTTATATCAAAAATTTTTTTAAAATATACTGCACAGATGTGCACATCACTAAAAAGAAAAAGAAATAATCACAAATACAGACCTTGTTAGGGGAACTGGTAACTGCCTCTACAAAAATCTGTACCTCTGAATAAAAGCTTACAAAGGCTACAAAACTAACACATTAAGAACTAACAGCAATTAAGAGAGAGCAAGCAAGGCAAATCCCTTCAACTCAGCCACAATTTTAGAGCTTCTAAATGAATAAAGAGTAAAAATTCAATTTTAAGGGCCAGGCAACACATAAGGGACTTTATTTTCCCATACAGGTTTAATCCCAAAGATAATGACATTTCTGATGTGAAAGACCTAACACCTTACCAGGTGAGCATTATATGCCTATGAATAAGTGTTTTAGAAAAAAATTTATTAATGTCTGAATCTCAATTATAATGATTATTTACTCTGAGAGTAAATGTGCTTTTCCATAGCAATACATTTTCAATTTTATAAGGAAATTTTTATTTAAAGCATTTACAAAAATTTCTTTTAGAGGCTACTTCCAGGAACACATCTATTTAATAAGGTTTTTGCATAATGTACCTTTGAGAACAGAAACATTCTTTGGAAGACTCTGCAAAGTAAATTTTAATGTCTCAAATAACATATTAACTATTATAGTATTCACTATTAAGAAACACCTATGGTTAATTCTTTTATGGTATCAATATTTTCTCTCTCCAAACTTAGAAATCTTGAGTTTAAGAGTTTCTGTAATATGGAAGGGAGTAGGGCACAGTGGTTACTTCAGTCGAGGTCATGGCCCTGTCCAAAGATATCGCCCACAGAGAAGGTAGGCTCCTTACCAGTAACAGCACACACCAGGGTGACTGTTCATGCTGTGACGCTCCTACGTAATTTTAATTAAGCTCAACTTAGATACTAGGTATCCTAATGTGTCTTACTCAAAACAGAGAGAGAGAGAGAGAGAAAAATCAACAATAATTGGGAGACACTGCAAATAACGTGAAAATAAATGCATGTTTTGGGCTTATCAAGAAGAATACGTCTATCAGGGTCACAAATTCAATCCCTACTGGAACCGGAAGATAAAATAAACTGAGAAAAGGGCAGTCAGGTGTAAAAAGTAGGGAGTAATGGCAAACTAGAGGCATACATACTCATCTAAAGGCATTCAAATTTTAAAGAAAAAAAAAAATTAACATTTTACAGGCCAAACAAAACATGTGGGCTATTCTCCAACCTCTAGCTTAGAGTAGATTAAGAATAAATGAAGATAAATGGAGACCATAGTCTCATCTTGAACTTGCAAACTCCCAACTTTGTTGTTCTGATGTAGTCAATTCAATATTAAATGAGGGAGTCATTCCTTGTCATTAAAAAAAATTGTCCTTAACCTCTTTTCTTCATTAGGTCTTGGGAACATTTTTAAGTACAATGCCCAGCTCCTCATACAGATTCTTTAAAAACAAAAACAAAAACAAAAAAAGAAAATTATTCTTCAAGATGTTGTACACAATTCATGAAGATTCACCTGTATCCTCAGTGGCTGAGGACAATACTGAGGAGATACCACCTTGGCTGCTAAGATTCAGAGTTTTGACATTTCTTCGTAAAGGCTTGCCTGGAGTCATCGTATTTTCTGACAATATGGAAGAATTCAAGGATGATGTAATTTCCTCTTTGTAAGCACGTTATATCCATGCTACAGAAGCCTTAGAATCCAGTCATGTTCAAACATACCACTGTGACAAAAAAGCGAAGGTCATGTGTCTTCCAGATTAACAATCTCTAGAGTACATACACCTGCAATCAGATGCATCAATCAAGCTTTCCACTAAATCTGCCCTTTGTACTCAGGAACTATTGAGTCACATAACAAAACTTCTGAGTCAAATCATCATCTGAAGGCATTTAATAGTACTCCAGTCAACATTGAAATTGCATCAGTTTTGAGCTTACAGCTCATGAATCCCAGCCTGAATACTCATCAAGGGGCATCGCCTAGAAAATCCATTGTAGGCTAGAGGAGGGTTTCACTTCAATGAAGCAGAGTCTGTGGACTTCCTACTGCCCGGCGTGGATAATAAGACTCCTGTGCTTTCATCTGTTCAACCGGCAGCCCTGAGTTTGAACTGGGTAAGAACACTGCAGTGAAATCTTCGGCAAATGCCTCAAAGGAGCTTACTCTGCAAATTATTTCTGTGAGCAACACATCGCCCACTCCTGAAGCTCCTTTTAGTCTTTGCCTTCAAAATAATCCTTATAGGAAAAAAAAGATGGCAGCACTGGCATTGGACCAACCATATCAGAGTCCAACTTGGAATTGCACCTGTATTTTCCCTGAGGAAATGAAATACCTGACATAGTTCAGACACTAATTTCTTCATGAAGAATTTAAGTTGCTCTCCATTTTAAACAAATACTTTGATTACAGACAAACACTTTGTCTGCTTAGTGTAATCCTAAACAAATAAGCTGGTGATCATTTTCATTTTGTGTAGTCTACATTAATGTTTTTGTACTGTTTCAAATTATAATTTGGCCACCCAAAAATAGTTTTTGATAAATCTCACTTCAGGATGTTTTTGAACCTAGGAAGCTATCAAGTTGGTATCAATTTCAGAAGAATCATTTTAAAGGGAAAGTTGAATATGAAACAGAAAATAGGCAAAGAAGAGTCTTCATTTTGAGTAGACTTTACAACCTATCACAATAGCACAGTGAGCAGTGCTTCCATTAATGATCTGTCAAGTATCCAAGTATTTTGGCTGTTGTGTCTAATATAAGTGTGCTTTTTCTTCAGAAAAGCAACTATATTCTGAATTCTTTATATTCTTCATATTTTCTAACACCTAGTAATTTTCAGTGTGTTAAAGGTTTGTCCACCCCACAACTCAGAAAGTCTGAAAATTTATAATACCAAACATTCATAACACACACCAGCCTTTCATTTCTTCCCAGATCATTAAGATATCTGAGAAATTGACCTAAGCAAGCAATCTGAAAATAAAAGATTAAAGTTTTTTCAATTATTGTTATTAGGTGTTCTCCAACTAAAGACAATAACTTCCTAGGAAACAAGAATGATAAATTTAAAACACATTCAAAGAATCGGTTTGAACTGCTTGTCTAAATTATCTCCAATTTTTGAAGCATCCTAGGTCCTACTGTTCTGTACTTAAACTCTAAGTAGATATTATCAGACATTTTTCCCGGGGTGCTATTGGGAAGAACAAAAGCAAAAGGACCCACCAAAGTCATGCATGTGACAGGTAGGAGATACATTTCTTTAAGTACTTGGAATATGTTTCCGCCAATTAAACTTTCCTGGTAAAAATCACATTACCTTCGGCTACTTGATGATCCAGCCCGATTACCTGGGCCATTACTTGAAACAACTGATATTGCATTTGCAATGGCCTCAACAGCAGAAAGCCTTTCGGCAAATGTATTTCTTTCGGAGCGCTCTGCTTCTGAAACAGAAGAGAAAAAATTAGGATCGATTTAAACTGTAAAAATAATTAAAGAGATTAAGTACGTACAGGCTAGTAAATGTTAACTTCTATGTTCTTTAGTGCTCTAATCACATACTAGAGATAATTAATAGCTTAATTTTTCCTTAGAGCAATGAAAACTTTAGATTGAACTATGACCTTTAATATATGAATTATCTCTTTATTCTACCTTTTCAGTCCCCCAAAGGTCAAAAATATGGTTATTCACAGTAGAATGAAATATAGCTTTTACTACCAAGAAAGAAAAAGACCCACATACCAGTAACTCAGTCTTGGTTTATATACTACTTACACTCTTTTAAAGATAATGATTAAGCTCTGAAACCTGCAAACCACTATTCAAAAATGTGGCTATCAGAATAGCAATGACAGAATTCCAAATAAGGAAAAACATTATGAATTACACAGCTGTACTTTAGGTTTTCAGTTTCCCCTTCATTCAGCCAATTAAAAACTTTATGGCAAACAAAGCTTATTTAATTTTCCAAAAATATCTAACAACTCATTGGGTTATTTTTCTCTCTGCATTCTGAAAATTAGGATAAAGGTTGCTTCAATAACTTGCCTTCATCTGCTAAATAATTCTCATGGGTAATAAAGTCATCTGCAATTATAAAATCAGTAAAGCTCGTTAAGTATTATACATATGGTTTGTATATATCACAGAGAATAGAACTCAAGACAACAAAAACACATTGATAAAAATATCTGCTTATGTTACATACTCATCCTAAGAGTACAGGAATTTTTACCTTCTGAGAATGTCAAAATTCCTAGATTCTACAAAACAAAGTAAAAGCACATATAAATTCTTTAGTGATTTTTCTTTCCTTTAATAGTTGTTATATTTTCAAATTGCCTAAAATTCCTTTTAAAGACTTTGGTATAGTTCTTAATCTCACCCTCTTCTTCTTTAGTTTCCTTATTGCTGGTTGGAAAGCAAACTGATACACAAGCATGCAAAATATTTCGATTTCCATCACATCTGTGGCTGATAAATGTCTGTAGCATCTGTAGATTCTGCTCTAAAACAACTGCTTGCTCAAGATTCATAAGATATTGTCGACAGGCCTCATAGTCACAGCGTAGGATGTGCTGCATTAAGGTTTGTTTCTGTGCTCAGACAAATTAGGGAAAAAACTTCAATGAATTTGAATAGCACATTATACATGTCAAAAATTTCTCATGACCAACATTATAATATAATTAGCTCTGCAAATAAGTAGAGACAATTTCAGGTAGCCTGGCAGAAAAAGATGAACTGAAGGGTATCCTTTAAACACAGCACATAACAGGAATGCAAAAGGGTGGGTACATTTTTTCTAAGGGACCAGTAAATATTTTCACCTTCTGCAACTAACTCAACTCTGTGGCTATAGTGAGAAAGCAGCCATATATAATGCACAACTGAATGGGAGTGGCTGGATTTGACCTGCAGGCCATATTTGATCAAACTCTGGTTTATATTATAAATGTAACTATCAAATTAGAACACTATTAGTATTGTTAACCAATTAAGAAAAGGGTATACATTTTATTTCAGGCTTGCTCATCCCCATAAATCATGACATATGCCATACAATAGCCCAAAGGTGACAATGAATGTACTTCACTGTCAAAGTCATCACAGTACTGATAAAGTGTAGACTATATCATTAACTGAGGAAAGAGTATGCTATAGACTAAATATTTGTGTCTTTCCCAAAATCACATGTTGAAACCTAATCCCCAATATGATGATGTTTGGAGGTGGGACCTTTGGAAGGTGATTAGGTCATCAGGGTGGAGCCCTCATAAATGAGACTGGTGTACTTGAAAGGGGATGAAGAGACCAGAGTTATGCCCTTCCACCATGTAAAGACATGAGGCTGTCTATGAAACAGTAAGTGGGCCCTCACCAGACATCAAATCTGCCCATGCCTTGATCTTGGGACTCTAGCCTCCAGAAACATATGAGAAATAAATTTCTGTTGTTTATAAGTCGCTCAGTCTATATAGCAACCTGAACAGACTAAGAAACATCATGAATATACCAAGGAGTTCAAATGTACTTCTTTCAGAATATAAAACTATAGCTGTGGAATATTTAATGGAATGAATATAAAGAATGTTTTGAAAAACAAGTAATATTGTTCATTTTAACTAAAAATAGGAACTGGAAAAAAGCAGGTGGGAAAAGTATGTAAATATAAAGGGAAGAAAGAAAAAAGATGCATTTGGACAACTTGCCACCTCCCCCTAAACTGCCTAAATAACCTATCCCTTCTCCCAATTTCATGGAGAGGAGGTGAGTAGGAGAGCACAAGAAAATATAGCTAAACACTATTTTCAGTACCTGCCACACGTGAGATGCCATTTTGATCTTGGAACTAAAACTACGGCTCTCTGAGGTGACCCCATAAATTGCAAGTTCCAGTTCAAGAGTGTGAAGTGGGCCATATAAGACTAACCTTGGCAAAGTCTGGTGATATCTATGCATTCATCAGCATGCTGAGAGAATATGTCCAAGTCTCTCCAAAGAATAAAAAGCACAGTACTTTTAAAAGTAACGAAAATCAAGATATTCTGCTGTGATAATAGAATGTTTTCAAGCTATCAGCCAATCATATGGTTGGAAGCAGCTACTCTATAGGGAACAACCATCTCCAACCTGCTGGGCTGGACACGGGCTCTCACACTGAGTATTGTACCACACTTATTGTGTTAGATGCCAAAAAGTTTATTCTGCGTCACTGCATATTGTATTTATCATTTATTCTTGCAGCAAAAGGCAGGGAGAGCTCAGTAAAAATAATGCTTTTAGGTCTACTGTGCACCAAACCCTAAGCACTGATAAATGATGACAAACTTTATCCCTCCCTACCCATGGGATGATGTCACATTTTTATCTTTACCCTTGAGGTGCTGACAAAGTGCAGGGGTCATAGAATCAAATGCCTACAGAAGCGTTTGAAGTAATATAATTGAGTGGAGGAGGCTAAGTGTAAAAAAGATAAACATGAAATTAGTGGCAGCATTTGGACTCACAGCAATAAATGTTAAGTCACAGAAACTGCCATGAATTGGAAAGACCCCGTACAACCTCTAAAAGAAACAGACTGATGTTTTTGTGATGGCCTAATGTTACCAGATCTTTAATTTTTTAAGAGCAACTGAGAATATGGATTTTACATATAAATCCTATAATTTTTATCAAGAATTTTTAAGCAATGTGAAAGCTATTTCTAGGGGCCAAGTTCACATAGCCACCTCCTTAACTGCACACCTCTACCAGTTTGGGACCACTAGTCTGATAGGTTACAATCAAAGCTAAACTAAGAATATGAGCACTGCAGATACAATGATGACTACTAAGTATATTTCTCCAGCTTGGTCCTCTCTCCTGCTCTTCAGACTTACACATCTAACTCTCTATACACATCTAACTCTCTATTCATATCTCCTCTTGGATATCTGAGAGGCATCTTAAATCTAACATGTCTAAAACCAAATTCCTGATATCACTCCCTCACAGGATACTTTATCCCTACAGTCTTCATCTCAATAAATGCAACTTCATTCTTCCAAAGTCTTTCACCCTTTTGCTTCCTCTATTTGACATCCTTTGTTTAGTGGTAAATAAATCCTATTGGTTCTACCTTAGAATATGTCTAGTATATCCGAATCTAATCACTTCTCGCTCATAACTGTACCTCCTAGACCAAGCCACCTCATCACTTCCCACCTGGATTACTCTAACAGCCTCCTCACTGGTCTCCCTACTTCCACCCTGTTGCCCTAGCATTCTCAGCATGTCAGCAGTGATCCTTTGTAAGTCAAATAAGGTCCATTTCTGCTCAAACTACTCCAATAACTTCCAACGGCATTGCCTCCACATCTAACAAATACCTCGACCACATGTTCAAAACTAAACTCATCCTCCCCCCATGCCATTTGTGCCTCCTCCCATTTTTCCTCTCCACACTCAAATCAGAAGCTTTACAACTCCTTCTCATTTACTGCTGATGCCTAGCCATCAAACTTTATAGTTTCTACTTTCTTAGCGATCTCTCAAATCAAACCCATCTTTCTCATTTCCAAGAGTTCAAGCTTACTTTGTTTCTCACCCGGATAACTAACTGTATTAGCCTTTTTATCTGGCCTCTGAAATTGTTCTTTGTACAGTGCTGTTCTTCTTTGTGAAAAGCCAGCTCAAAGTTCTTCTCCCAGCTCTCACAGGGAACTCTCACGCCCCTTAGGTTAGCACACATGGATCTGCGTGCCTTTCTCCAGACTTATCAGTGCCACTCACTTATCTTTATAAGCCTACCTTTTGGTTATATCAAAATAGCAAAAGAAGGTATACACTCCCCTGTGCCTGGGACAACTCGTCCCGCCTTTGTCTCATGTCTACCCCTATCTGATTATTCAAAGCTGCGTCCAGGCACCACCTCCTCAGGGATGTCTTCTCTACAGTGACAGTCTGACTTATATTCCTCCCTTTGTGCTCCCATGACACTCTGCATGACTTTCTCAAACACTTAAATTACACGTAATCACTGATTTACTCATCTCCCTCGTCTTGACAGACTATTAGCTCCTGTAGGGCAGAGGCAACAAATGATCTATTCCAGATTGTCTCCCTAGACTCTAGCAGTGTCTTCCAAACTCAAATATCAAGCGGTTTTACCTCTACAGCCATGATGATAATAGCAGCTTTCTTTTTGATTGTTGAATTGGCAGGGAGATTTATTAAAGAGTGTACACCCATTCCAAGACTACTAATAGGTGGAAGATCGAGCCAATCAGGATCCCTTATTCCTCCCATGCAATCTTTGGCCATTGGGTAGATAGTACCATTTCCATCTCGAAGAATAATGGGAGACTCCTATAACAGAGGGAAAATAAAAACTTTGGTTCACAATCAAAAATGTATCCTTTATTTTTACAATATGTGTATTTATTTTCAAATTAATTACTTATATATAATAATAACCAAATAAGAAACCTAGTATTAAAATGTGCTAAAAATTCTAAATTCTTCAATAATTTAATAACAAACTAGAGTTAGACCCTAAGCATTGCAAAAATGCCCATGTTGTTCTATTGTTTTTCAAAAGCAAAAATAAGCCTCTGCACCTGTCCAGCAGTGAAAATGGCCACGTTCCTCTCATTCTGACCAAGGAAAGCAATGCTGCTGGTAGGGAAATTATTTTCCTGTTCTGCTTTTCCTGTAGCAAGATCAAAGATACAGTACCGTACCCAATTTCCAGTCTTCAAAACAGCATGCACACCTTCAGAAACACACAAATGTAAAAAAAATTATATTTATTAATCTTTAATAATTACCTACCAAATGTTGATCTCTCTGTTCATATCTGTAAATCAATCCCAACAGATGCATTTCATTCCATTATGTTACACACAGAGGAGAAAAACTGCCAAATGCCCCAAACCACTTTATTCTGTTCACTAACTACATAGTATTAACTGTATATAGAGTATGTCACTTGAAATATTCATGAAATATTTACCTTTGGAATCTACGTTCACTGCTAATATTTCTGTTTTTTCAGGTATGCAAAGCTTTTTAGGAGTCCTTTGGAAACAGTCAGGAACTTTGGGTGTTCCACCAGTTTTGACAACCTGCATGAAACAAAAGAAATTTTGCTCTAGAATTTTACAACACCTTAAGCAGTCAGTCCCAAAATCTGCCCGCTGAGTCCCCTACACTTACCTGCAGTTCATCAATCCTAAGTAACCTACAATCCTGCAGGAGAGAAGAAGGGTCTGCATCTGAACCAGAGCTGCTCTGACAGTTTGTATTACTGGATGTTCCAGGAAATTTTACAGCAACATAGGCACCATCCACTTTTAGCACCTAGACATACAGGTAAATACGCTAAATATTAATAATTTATATGAAATCAATATGCAAATGATATTCATTGGATTAATTTATAACTGAAGGCATTTAATTCCTTATGAGTATATTTCTTCAATGATCACCGTTATAAAATTAACCCAAACAGATTCACCAAAGCTTTGTTGTTGACATCTTTACTCAAATCTTACTTTCTAGAAAAGAAAATGACCCACATAGTCAGTGATTACAGTCTGTGGATGTTTGATAATCACCTAAAACCCACAAAATCCTCCCATCATTCCTCTTTATTAGTTTAGAGACTTGCACAATGGTAGTAACATTCTATACCTGCAATATCTGATATGGTAGCTATTATCCGTAAATGGCTCCTGAGCACTTGAAATGGAGCTAAGGTAACTGAGGAGCTGGCTTTAACGTTATTTAATTTTAATAAATTTACCTAGCCATATATACAGCTAGAGTCTACCGTATTGGACAACAGAGGTACACAATTAACAATGCATGGTAAGACAAGCACAGGACTTGAAACCAGAATACTTGAGGTCTCACATCTGCTACTTACTACTTTTGATTTTGAGCCAGTGTGATCTTCTCAGAAGAAAATACCCACCCAAAAACTAGTTCTATTTTGAGAATCAAACGGAATAGTGTATGAAAAAGGCCCTTGTGAACTGCAGAGCATAGTGTATCTACTCTTTCCTTTAAGTACAAAGGAAAGACCATCACATTTCAAAAACTAATGAGTAATCAGGAAAACCTCTACTTTGCGGATATTCTACAACTATAGATCCATTTTCTTTTTAAGTATATGTGGAAAGAAAGGTGAAATTCCAGCTGATGGTCTCTACAAACTTGGTTTCTTCTCCAGAAAGAAGGGAAGAAAAAGTAAAAGGTGACTTAAAGAGAATAGTGAGATTTTTAAATGTTATGGAAGATGATCTCCATTAGAGCTGTCTAAAGTTCCAAAGAATGGACTGTACCTAAAAGCAATGTATATCTCATTGTAACTTTTCCATAAATCTAAAATTAGTCCAAAACAACATTTTCTTAAAAAGTAACATATCAGCATAAATGCTCAAGGAGAGGCATAATAATCACGTGTCCATCAGTCAGGGACAGAGGACATCTGCATCAGATTAAGGGATGGGCTGAAGAAATCACTGAGGGTGAGAAATAAAGCAGCTCTGAAGGACAAGCTCATGAACACTCACCAACCATAAGTTCTTGGATAACCAACACCATTACAGTTCTAATTAATTATGAATTCTTAGCTATTTTGAACAAACCTTGCCAACAGGAACATTCTTAACATCTTCCACAAAAACGACTTCCCGAAGAGACCACTGCTCTTCGTTCACCTTTTCCTCCTCCTTCGGGGCAGGGGTGGACCGTCGTCGTTCTTAGACAACAACAAAATGGTAAGTACCAAAAAGAAAATGTGAAAGAGACTTTATAGATTTCATCTAAATATATGAAAAAAAAAAAGATCATTTGTAAAGGGATACAGAATTAAGATATCTCAATAAAAATTTTGTGAACTGCTGCTGTATGAACTCAGGTTTTATGACCAACTTCTACTTCTAATGAATTCACAGTGAAAAACAGCCATGACACTTGAATGTCTAACGATATTAACACTGCTACCACCAACTACAAGGAAGAAATACAAAACATATTTTGGACCCTAGAAATTAGGGCTAACTAAACAAGTCTTTTTAAAAATGAAGATCTGTTGGTCTGTTCTTAAAACTATTGTGTAATTATGAAAGTATAACTTTCAATTTCCTCAACTGCAAAGCAACTACACTGTAAAACAAATTTATTTCGAGGTACTTTAGAAATTTTTTAAATCTAAGGTGCAGTAGAGAGGTTTATAAATTCTACAAATTCTGAGCAAAAGCTGTGACCAAGTCCTAACCAATTTATAATAATGTTCTCAACAAAGGTGGGCAGATACCTAGCTAGTGACCATTATTTCTATTACTTCAATATGTTTTACATATTGTAAAAATGAGGAATAGTCAACACTATAAACACTATTTTTTAATTTAAATAAAGCTGCAAACAGAAAAAGCTAAACCAGTAGAAACACAATTATATAAAAAGATATTAAATATGGTATGAGTTGCCTCAAATCAGGAACAAACTGAACACAGCAACCTGCCTGGCACCTTATTTTGACCACCACATCCTACACATAAAACTTACTGTATGGCATTGATGCACTGCTGGCAATTGAGGATGCGTCACTGCACGTGGATGCCGGAGATGGTGGAGGACCCATTTCTGTTTTCACTGGTTCCTGCTTGTTTTCAGGCCTGAGATTAAAAATAAGATTCTCTTTATGATTAGGAAAATTAAGTTAGGAACTTACATAAAACTCAAGTTTATTCTTATGTAAGGGAATTAAATATTAAAAACTTGTACAAAATGGTATATTTTTAAGACTCAAGGTACTAAAAAAGGTATAGAGTACGTACTTCAAATTTTTAATGTTTTAAAATAGGGAAGAAAAATATACCATATAAAGCTATCAACAACTTGGAACAATGATTCAAATAAGCCTTATTTAGGAATACCAACAAAAGCTACACCGAATTTGTCAATGTAGCTTTATCATAAGCCTCTTGAATAAACAAGTTTCACATTTCAGTGAACCCTGACTTGGACATAACAATTTAACTGAAAAAAAAAATGGTAAAGGCAAATAAATAAAAAGCCCACTAGATCATTTATTTGTTAGAGATCAAAGGCAGAACTCTACTCGCTATAATTTATAAAAATTTATTGCTGAACCATCTGGCAATAAACCATCATCAGCTACAACTAAAATGAGAAATTATAAGATTAGTAAACTATCCCTCTTGAGTTATTTCATTAATTATACTTAATAATTATACTTAGTTAAGAAAATAATTACAGCAACTATAGAATATTCCATATATAGTAAAAGCATTTTCATTTACTAAAGGGTAGAAATCAATTGTTAGTCAGAAAATTCACATATTACTCAGAAATTTGTTATACACAGATCATCCTGGTATACAATATAATCAGAGCCATCATTTTAACCTCCTCATCTCCTGCTGCCCCCCACCCAGGAACTTCCCCAGAGTGTAGAAATAGTCCATAGAAAACAGGTATTGTTTTCACCAGCATCTTAGCAAAGTGTTTTGTGCAAGTACCCATGAACACTCCCAGCTGCTCTGCAATCTTGTGATGGTAGAAGCAAGCTGATCCTGACTAATCTCTAGCATGCTTTAAAGTGAAAGCATTTAGATGATTTGCAAAGAAGAGTCGATTGACATGAAAATGATTATCCTCTAACATTTAATTTCACTTAGCTCTTTTACTAAATTTGTTAATAGAGATGGCAAATTTCAAGGAAGATCTTGAAAAACTTCACATATACAGGATTGATATAGCATATTCTATTTTAATCTCGTTTATACTATTTAATGCACATCAAAAATATTTCAAACGTTCTTTACAAAGTTTCATAAAAAATGAAAATTTGTTTCGTTACTTTATTTTTAGGATGAAAAATATCAACGTAATTAGGAAGAAAGTCTATAAACCTATTTTTAAAAACGAGAGCACTAAAACGAAGCAAAAAAACCCTAATTAAACATAAATTACAATAAGTTTGGTTTAGTAAAGATTCTTTTAAATTTAAACAGTAATCCCTGCGTTTCAGAATTTCAATTTGTATTTTTAACATTAAGAGGAATAGCAGCTATAAAGGTAGTAAATTTATAATGATTGCATTGTTTAAGCAAATTAAAAAATTTCAGAACTTTAAAACTTTGTTTAAAAACTTTTATTAAAGTCTTTAAGTTCATGTACCTCACAATCAAATTATAATACACTTAAATGTTTTTAAGGAGGAGTAGATGCACCTAAAAGTCCAGGTATTAAGATCTGTGTATCTGGTTCCCAAACCATAAGCCAGAATGTGGGCTATCCACAATTTCGTGGTATTTCTGTTCACATATCCCTTCAACCCTAAAGTTTACAAATCCTTTACGGAATTTCCCTCCCCAGCACACTGACCTTTAAAACCCTTCCGATGATCAAGATGTGCAGCCAAGACATTAGTTAGAGAGTAAAATGATGAGAGCGAAGAAGGAGAAAGTGAGCTTAATATAGTAGGGCTGAACACATTGTTACTGCTACACAACACTTACAAAGGACACACTCTAACGACAAAACAAAGACATAAAAGAGGGCTTCACACCACCATTCTGGTCACTGAATGGGAAGAACAACTATAATAGACAAATAGTAAACAAGTTTCAATCAGCGAATTTTACCAATTCCTTCCAAAAACTTCTGGGTATGTTAAGAAGACCCCATCGTGTTAGCACTTTTGTGTGTCACTGTACACCTCTAAGTCTCCCTTGATCAACCTCCATCATATACAGCACAAACCGGTGTAAAATCAGGACTAGTTAGGTATAGTACTTACTTAGCTTCAGTAGTTTTGCTAGCTTTGTCCATGCTTTTCAAGCTCTCAGGAGATCGAAGTTGAAATCTACAGCTATCATTCATATTCCAAACCGACTCCATTAAGACGCCAACTTTAGGAATCCCAGCACTAATCGAAAATGCAACTGCTCCAGCATGATAAAGAGGATTATTTCTTAAGCACACCTATCAAGCAAAAGAAATCACCATCAACATGACATAATTTTAAAACAACCTAAAAAAGTTTTTCAAATGTATGAAAACAAAATATATTAAAAAGTATTGCTTCCTTGGTTTTCCAAATATGATTTTATATAATCAAGAAGGCTGATTAAAACATGGACTTACAGGTCTCAATTAAGAAACTTTACTCCCAAATTAAGGAGCAGGAACAATTTTAGTAACATTTGAAAATGAAAATTTCATGCAGCAAATGTTCTGACATTGTTGTAAGGAAAGAGAATAGAAACAGCAGAGAAGAAACTAAAAGGGTCATTAAAAAATGAAATGTGAACAAAACAGTTACACTTTTTATGTTTCTTATCATTTGAATTATTTTCTTCCTTAATTCATGACACTCTATAGGCTCTATCACTTCATATCTACTGATGACTCTTTCCCCCAGAAGACTGTTGTCTTCTCCAAGTCAGAAGCATCCATGGATAATATAAGCCTTCTCTTAAATTAAAAGAGATAATATGCAGATGCTAGCGTTATAAGTTAACTGAGTTGAGGAATGAACACTCGATAACTTCTCACTGCCAGGAACATGCTGAAACCAACAACCTGCATGGCGGCACTATCAAATGCACTAAGAACAGTTCCAAAAAACATATGAACATTATTTCTGGAAATCTCTTTTGATTTCTCTGGTCTTACTAACATTCTGTTCAGTCATCCAATAACTAATGATTATTATGCTGGACCTGACCGCAGCATACGTGAAGACCATGACTTCTGCTGATTTGTTATTAAAGTGACACAGAAGAAAGTGGTGCAGCTGAGAAGCATGGGAACTGGAAACAACGGAGAAGAGCTGGAGTTCCACCAAAGAATTAGCCGCGTGCCACTAAATACAGTGTTAGAATTAGAAGAATCGTTCATAAAAGCTGACTTTTTGAAAAAGGTATGCCCTGCTTAGCTCTGACTTAAAAGGAAGTTTCATCCATAAATTTTCAGAAAAGATTAGTGGAAGCTTAAAACATGAAGGAGGACTAAGAAGGAACAAGGCTATGATTGAAAAAGAAATGTGGCGAGACATATTAGAAGCTATTTATTAATGTCTTCTTATAAAAATAAATGCATCTTAAAGACAAGGAGGTGTCTATCCAGGGTCCAGTATATAACAAGACATGCGATGAAAATACAGGCATGCCTCAGAAATATTGTGGGTTCCATTCCAGATCACTGCGATAAAGTGAGTATCGCAATAAAGCGAGTCACAAATTTTTTGGTTTCCCAGCACATATAAAAGTTATGTTTATCCTATATTGTAGTCTATTAAGTGATAGCACTGTCTTAAAAAAAAAGTATATACCTTAATTGAAAAATACTTTATTGCTAATCTGCTACCCATCATTTGAGCCTGCTGGAAAAATGGTCCTGACAGACTTGCTTGATGCAGAGTTGCCACAAACCTTCAATTTGTAAAAAATGCAATATCTGCAAAGCACAGTAAGACATGGTATGCCTGTACAGTTCTCTCAACAATTATGATCTGTGAGTGCAGTTGTAGCTGAAACCTCTAACGATTCTTTCCAATGTTAGCACACGAACGCTCTCCTTGTCCTATGGCTGCTGACTGTCTTAAACCTCCAGTTTTCTACAGCTTTAAAACAAAATCTCAGTTTTACACCAAATATTTTATTGTTTTTTTTCTGTGTTCAATCTTTAAAAAGCAAAAGAAAAGGAAATAAGCAGCACCTGAGTGCATCACATGACACAAAATATTTTAAAATACTGCTTTCTTTCAGCAATTTAGTGTCAATTTTTGGTTAGCTTTCCTTCAGTATATCTTTCAAGTATTTTTTCTGCTCTGTTTATAGTAATGCCATCCTAACACGCTAATAAGGCAACTGCTAGGATATCCTGCTATTATGTGAATCCAATGAACATGGAACTTTCAGAACATCAGAAATCAGCATTTGAACTAAATAAGAAAAGGGGAGTTCCACGGAGAGAGAGAACTGCTCCATGCAACTGGTATAAATAATGAAGGCTGAACAATAACATTCAAAATCATGAAAAATTGCTAAAAACTTCCTAGTTGGTAGGCGAACAAAGGAGTCAGAACAAGACAACCATGAATAGGACAAAAAAAATAGAGCCACAAACAAAAAGAACAGCTCCATTTAAGTTGAGTTTTAGAGAAAAATAACAGCTAAAATGGTTACTACTTTATAAGACATAGAAAATATAAGTAAAACCACCTTGTAGTGATGACCAAAAAAAAAAAAATTGAAAGAAAGTGCTGGATGAGGAAAGTAGCACTACATTATGTAAAAACCACCATTTGCCTAAGCATTAGGGATTAAAAATTACTTCAATATTCATTGCAGCACTTGCTATGATGAATATTAAGTGTAAAGTTTTATCCTAAAGATAAACTTCAGTGAGAGTCTAATGAATTAGAAGTATCACAATAGTTCTCCAACTCTTTTGGTCTCAGAATCCTTTTCCCTATTACATTTTATCAAGAACCCAAAAATCTTTCATGTGGGTTTTATCTAGTTAGCATTTAATATACTAGTAATTAAAACTGAGAAATTTAAAAATATTTAACAGTAATAAACCCCATGTTAACATTAACAACTTTTTTTTATAAAAAAATAACTACATTTTCAAAACCAGTGAGAAAAGTAGCACTGGTTACATTTTTGCAAATCTCTTAATGTTTGATTTAATAGAAGACAGCTGGGTTCTTATGTCTGCTTCTGCATTCAATCTGTTGTGATGTTACTTTGAGTAGAGTATATGAAGACAATTCAGCCTCACAGAGATATGTAATTGGAGAAAAATGGACTCTGCAGAGTCCTGGAAAGGGTTAAGAAGCCAGCTGCAGAATTAGAAAAATCATTTTCTATCAGATACCTCCAGGAGTCTACACTATCTCAGAGTCAAAAAGAACAACTGGTAAAATCAAGTAATTTGATGATGCCTCCATCCTCATGTTGACAGTAACCCCAGAGAACGGTATCTTTCAAACAGCTTGGTTGTAAGACTCATGCGTCATGTGTGTTAAACACAGTGATGCCTGGGCCCCACCACCACACAAACTGCAGGAACATGTCAGGTAAGGGGTACCAGACTCTGCATTTAAGTATCAAATGATTTTTAAATCAGATAAATCTGGGAACCCTGCCCTATAGAGAAACCTCCTGACATCAGGGCAGAATCTGTTACTCAATTACTGAATAAAGAATGATGTACCACATAAATGCCACTGGAACCTGGTCCTTCAAATAACATTCATTTGTAAAACTGCTTATAGCGGAAGTGGGGAAGAAAGTGATTCTGAAGAGAAACAATGTCCCTTAGGACAGGCTTAATTCTAATCATACCTGGGTACCAACAGTGATGTTCGGCATCGAAGAAATACCAGCACTAGATTTGGGCTTTTTATTTTTTGCTCTAGCTTTCTCTAACATTTTTTTCCTTTGACTAAAAGGAACTACACCCCTGAAAAGGAAAAGCATAAATTGGTCAAAGAAACAGCAAAAAATTCCATTAAACAAATCTGAAATTACACACGATCTAGGTATTTCTGGTATAGTTGAACTTCCCTAGTATTTTTGCTTCGGAATCGCAGTAATATGTTCAACTTATTCTTAATTATAACTTATCATAAGTTTAATATATAACTCGATCAAATTTTTATTAAACCTTTAGGATTAAAATTTACAGGAAACTCATCATGTGATATGTTCTTCCGAATAATTCTATTTCATTGATAGGTTTTTCTATATATTATTAATTCTGCTAATCCAATTTACTGATAACTCCTTAAAACACAACAGAGAATTCTTTTTAAATAGTAAACATTTAAGTAAGGCAATGAAATACTTTAACAACCCTCAAAATTATATTTTAAGTCATAGTGAATGATAAAAGCATGAAAAAAATACTGTATTACCTATCCTTTCAACTATGTAAAAGCAAAGTACTCATTTATATACAGGCAATAAAGATTAAAATATCCCCACATGTTAACAGTAGTTATTTTGGGGTTGTAAGATTATAGGTGATTTTTATTTCTATGTTAGATTTTTATGAAATTTCATATTAGTCACTAGGTGAGCATTTTTATAAGCTTTTCTTTCTTTAAGGGTTTTTTTTTTCCTAATGTTACTTTGCTCCAAAGTGAACTTTCCCTCTCTATAAAGCATTATCTTTGCTGACCTTCTCATACTGGTGTTCACTACCCAAAGCACCTATTTATTTATGCACATGACACATTCACTGAGTGCCCAACCTGTGATACTCACCACCAATATAAATTGTTCTCTAGCTGGGCACAGGTGTAAAGGGCACAGCAATGTAAAGACACAATCCGTTCGCCTTGAAGTTCTGAGTAAGTCTGTGCAGTGTGCTCTAATTTAGAAGCCACAGAACTTAAAGTTTCATCGACCCATGTAGCAACCTAAAGAACAAAACATTGGAGCTATATAAGTAATCTTTTCAAAAGAAATGGTCAAAAAACTACATACTCTATGGACTGGAATTCTAAAAGGTTCTGAACTAAAGGCTAAAAAAAAAGTCATTCAGAAAAGGTATTTAATAAGACTAGAAATTAAAATACTTTCTTAACACAAATAAAGCAAGAGCAGTTATTAAAATAACTGTCTAAAGCCATCGAAGGCATTCATCAAAAGTAAACATTTGTTGAGACAATTTCTTAAAAGAAGTTAGTGACTCTAAAGCCAAACTGATCATCTAAGGTATAATATCCATACTTTTCAATCTATAATGCAATCTCAAGCTACAATGCATTTCAATATCTTTTTTGTCATCATATATCTGAATATTTTTTCCTTCCCTTAAAGCAGAAAGCTACTTCTAATGCTGGATTATAATAGAGGTAAAACAGTAACAAAAAGATTATATACTGAATTACTCTAAGGCTAAGATACTTTGTATTTGTGGAACTAGTCAGGAAGATAAAAAATGAAAAGATAGAAATGGGGCAGGGGAAGGAAGAAAACCAAGGATTTAAGCATGAAATGTTTATCAATCAATGCAAAGTGTTTCATACCTTGTTATTTTCTGTAGCTACAGTTGCTCTTATGCTATTTGCAGACAGGAGGACTATCTTTTCATTGGTTAGTCCCAAAAACGTCGCTCGTGGATGATGTAATGAAGGATTCTTTGAAAGTATAATAAAAATTATTACCATTTTGTATGTTGATATATAGAGCTATCTGATACAAGAATTAATAAAATACCTGTGCATTTCTGTAAGGCTCGGATTCACTCCACTTCCACTGATAAAGTTCTCCTTTACTGCTAACAGCCAAAAGCTCAGAATACAGAGCCCCAATACAGATGAATTTTGTTCCATCCTATAAAGTAAAATAATACAATGGTGCATATATATAAAACAATTGCAAAATTGTATTTGATCACTACATCAAAACTGGATTGATTATGTGAACACATAAACCACAGCTATGAAGTCTTTAGCACAGTCTGCACAGCCCCCTCCCGTCACATTGGCCACCTTCCTGCTCCTGGAACACGTCCACCAGGATCCCACCATGTCCTTGTTATTCTCTTGCGTTGCTGTTTCTCAGGTGACTCACTTCCTCACCTCAATCAAGTCTGTTCAAATGAGACTTTCTCTGACCACACTACCTATGAAACTGCCACTCTCATATTCTGCCTCCTTACTCTTTCTTTTTAGTTCATAGCATTTCACAGCTTGACATATATTAACTTGTTTATAGTCTATCTCATTTGAATGTAAGCTTTGTCTTGTTCACCATTATAACAGAAGATTCCCTCTCTGTAGGCTCTTCCAAGCTGCTGAAACAAATGTCTGTGTTGGATTTTAAGGGGAAAGTTCATTTAGTTTTAATGCCATGCACACAGAATAAGTCAGAATGCAATTAAATTATACAAAGCTTAGATAATAAATACAAATAAATAGTAATAATTTTTTTTTTTTAATATAAGACCAGTATAACCAGTCATGAAGCTACCTAGAATCTCACAGCAAAACTTGCTAATAACAGATTTTAGGTTGTACCTTTTGCGAGTGGTCTATACACGACTTCTGTTCTTTTTGGATTTCTGGCTCCAGAGTATGCTAAACTAATAGTATCTTTTTGGGTTTCTGTTAAATTCCAATCTTATTTGGTGTAGATGGGTTATAGCGCTCAGCTAAAGCCGGTGAAGTCTGCCAAGATTTTAAATACTGTGACAACAGGTTATGCCTCAGAGCCATCCAAAGAATGCACATTTTAATCTGCTATCTTATCAGTATCAGTCAGCCTTATTTTCAAGTCATGATGGAATAGAGACCAAATTTGAAATTCTCCAGTTAGCAATTCCTCTCCACCCTTCCCCACGGGTATATGAAAGTACAGTCTACTTTCTCCATGGCTGCTGCATCAAATATTTTCCCTCACACTTCCTTCTCAACCCCTTGGTTGAAAGGATGATGAAATCAGAAAAAGTGAGTCCAAAACCTGGATCCAACACTTATTAAACATGTGACTTCAAGTAACTTATGTAATTTTTCTGAACCTATTTCTTCATCTCTAAAATGAGTATTATAAAAATACATATTTTACGGAGGGTACAATACGGAGAGGGCCGAGGGTAAAAACCAAATAAAGTAACATATATAAAGTGCACCATACAAAGTCCAGCGCAAGTTAGTCAACTGAATTCAGCCATCACATTACTCTGCTCCCCTGACTTCATCTCCTCCTTGCCCAGAAAGGACAAGCATCCTGAGTATTTCCATTCTCCCCTACTCCACTCCCCCATCTCAGAAAAAGAAGCATCCTTCTCTATTTAAAGGTAACACCCACGCGCACTGGATATAACAGTCTCTTGTAACCCCAACAACCATCCAAGCTAATGTCTCCTCAATCCCACTCACAGTCAAGTCAATTATCACTTGGCATGTTTCACCGTACCAGCTTTCCTTAACAGCTATAACTGCACTTCCAACAGCCACATCAATACCCCATGTATTTAATCAATCCATCTTCTCTTTATACTCTCCATTCGAATCATTTGACCCTGGTTCATCATCTCTTCTGGAGCCTCTTCTCTCCTTTGTTCACAGATCACTACTCTCTACTGGTCTTTTTCCCATCTTCATGACTATTATCCAACTCCCGCACACCACCATGTACTACTTGCCCCAGATTCTGTCCTTGTCCCTTTGTTCAAATTATGCTCCATCCTTAGCCTAAGTGACTGCATCCACCAGAGCACCATGCTTTTAATCATGTAAATCTCCTGACTCTAGGCTAACCTGCAAGAGCACTCTACCTGGATGTCTTAAAGCACTGTAACATGACCAAAAGCTGCATGTCCCCTGTAATCCCCATCTCCAAGGATGACATCCACCACCCACTCTGTACAGGAAAAACATGGGATGGGTGGTTTCCTCAACTCCTCCACCTTTTCTCTTAACAATTTAATGACTAGTAAACCAGTGCTGCACTTGTCCTCTCAGATTCTTCCTTCTCTCTGTCCCTACTGTCACATTTCCTTTCTTTAACAATTCTACCAATCTCTTAGCTGACTCCACATTTTTCCTATTCCTATCTTTCTCCCTCAATGCCAATAGCTTGTCTCCTTGAAAACAAACAAAACAAAATCCCACCAATTTCATCACTCCTGGTAACTCCAGAACAACACTGCAACTCCTTGGCAAGCTGTCTGGGGCTCTTTACAGTCTTGCTCCATCTTGCTCTTCTCCTATTCCCTACAACATAGCAGCAATTCTAAATTTCTCCTTGTTCCCCTAATATACCATGACTTTCATGACTCTAGGCTTGTGCCTGATACATCTGGAATGCCTGTGCACCTTGGTTAACACCTACTAATTTTTTACAGTACTGCTGAAATGTTACCTCCTCTGTGAAGTCTTGGCCAAACCTGTCATGTGGTATTAGTCATTCTCCACTCTGAGCCCCAAAGCATTGTATTTTCACCTTCAGTCTACCACTGATCACACTGTAAACACATTATACTGTACTGAGTGTCTGTCTCCCCTCTCAGTTCCCTATGGAAGGGTCCATACTATAATCACCTCTACATTCCCTAAAGACAGTTTGGCACACGGCACATAATAGGAGCACACTGACAACTGAACGAACAAATAAATCTTAATTCCAACTGCTCTGAGTAAATGCTTGCCAGAGCAGTGCAATCCTGAAGGAAGCCATTCCTATGGCAAAGCCTAGTACGCAAGGCCCTCTCAAAATGGACTTGCCTATATCCTTCAAGGGTGGGCCAACATTCTACAAGATAAGTCCTGAATGAGCCAACTAAACCCTGAAAATTTCGAGAACTCACAAATGTGGATGGCTGGTACAACTAGCAACCAAAGAAAGATGACAGAAAATATCACCTATTGCTTCTTGCTTGCTTTAGACTTGTGCATAGAGAAATACAAAACCATCAAATACACACAAAGGAACAATATTTTCAACTTACTCATTTATAATGTCAGAGAAAAGAGTACTTTTATTGTTTTAATGAAATACTTAACAGCTGCTTCTGAACAAGTTGGGGGCCTGCTTCAACCCAAGTGGAAAAGAAAATATGCACTGTTTCCCATAGGATCAGTAGTTTAGCTCTATTTAACAAAAATCAAATCATCAGAGGTTAAATCTAATTAGTAAACTTGCAATTGTATGAATATGAATATACAGGTCATTGATCAAATTAAAAATTCTTCCCCAAAGAGAGAGGGAAACTGTTAAAAATATGATGGAAATTAGGTCATGGCCAAAGCTTAAGGAAAAAAAAAATCATTCAGCCCAGCAACATGAACTCCTACCGCCCACATCTGCATTTAATGATTTATATTTTTAAAAAGTTGGTCTCTTTCTATTCCTATAGTTCTCCCACAAAACTTGATTTTTCCTTTTATCTTTTAAAATTTTTCTACTATCAGCAAACACTAGTTTTCCCATTAAGTATCAGATCCAATAGCAAAGTACTATGTATTGTGGTTGAAATGGATGGAATACAACTAACTACAGGTCATACTGTGCCATCTGGTCAACTATACTTATTCACACTTCATTTCTCCTTGCCTATCTACTTTTCCATATCCTTATGCTTGACTTCTTTTCCTTTTTATGACCATTTCATTGTTAAATTACATCTGTGACACACCTAGCTAACTCTTAACAAATACTTCCTGGAAACTTTCAAGTGTCAATAACAATGACAACAACAACAAAAAACCACCACCCACCTTCCACATTCAGAACCCTGCAGAGGAAGTAATGTGACCAAAGAGTTTGATAACTGGTTCCAATATGGAAGCTGCTCCACAAAGTAAGTAAGGAGCTAAATGTCCTCGGCTATTTCCTCTCAATACCATTCAAAGAAAGAGAATAACACACAACTCTACTATTCAAAAGGCTTATTTCCCCTGGACTATATAAAGAGATCCAGAACAGTAAGGAATTGACTGTAAAGTAACAGTACTGACTTGCTCAATTAGTTTTGTTTCTTCATCACCCACCATACAACTCTCACCAAGCTCTTCTCTGCGAGTTTACTGAAAGGAAAGGATGAGTCGTGCATCCTTCAAATAGAAACGGCTTGTTTTGTGATATGGCACAAAACGATGTTTTTATGTTCAGCTTCAGCAGATTTACTTAGCATCACTTCCATGTAATTTTTCTCCCTCCTTTCCCTTTAACATTCTACTCTTAATAGTCTTTGTTACTACTGTAACTGCATTTTTTTTCCTCTTATAAGTCACTTTATATTCTTGTTGGAAGTGGGTTGGTATAAATATGTATACAGTTACAATTTACATGTACATATTCAGCAACACAGAACTAAATTTGTAGTCTGAGAAAAATGCAAAAACGACTGAGAAGTAAAAATAGAGCCATATTAAATAATCACCTAATTGAAAGATTTCATCTTCTCATTGGAATAACTGAATTATCGAAGCTACTTCCAGATATATAAAGTACAATAAATAACCAAAGAGAGGGAGGGATAGGAATGCGGGAGAGAGAAGTGCTGAGGGAGGGTTGATTAGGGGAAGGGAGGTGACAGCATTATAAAAAAAGTTGATATTTTTGGTAAGACTATTCAGAAACCAGTATAAACTTGGCTAGTTTACACATGAGGAACTAGGACTTAAAGATACAGACTAATGCGCTCTCTCCACTTCTTACTGTGGTCCATATAGACTGCCCTTTTATTTCCTCTTATGCTAAATTATCACTGTAATGAGATGTTTCCATTACCTGTATTCTAGTCCAATCAGACGACAGTCTATACCTCTTTCAGCCTGTGCCCAATTCTAGCAGAGAAAGTGACACACAAAATACCATTGCCACACAGACCTTATCGGGAATACCCCAACCCACTAGGCTCTCTCGCCCGCTCTTCCATGGTGTGCAAAAACTGCCTGTAGTCTTTGTAGAACAGGATCCTGCAGGTTATCTTACTCTTTATACTTTACTTTTACTAACTTTGTCCATCTGGACAAAGGCCCAGGGAGGTTACAGAATATAAGGCCACACAGCTAGTAAGTGGCAGAGCCAGGATGTGAACTCCAGCAGTCTGGCTCCAGATTCTACACTCTTAGTAATCATTCCGCGTGGCCTCTGGCAACTCTCCAAAGCCCCTTTGTACCTAATTCTACCACAGTACTTACTTGAAAGTATTTAATGTCATTTCTCTGCCTTCCTACAAAATTCTCACCCTAACACCTAAGCAAAAGACTTATTAACACATGGTAATGCATTTAATCAAGGCCAATGATTTAACACTGAATTACCCTCACCTCTGTCTTCATGGAGTTTTCAACATCCCTATGGTAAATTTTAATTATGCTTTTATACTAGTTTTGACATTTAACTCAAAGAATAATTCATGGAAATACTTAAAGTTTAAGGTTACTTCAAATATTTTCACTTCAAGATTATTCTGTAAACCCTTAAAGAAAAGAGAACATTCCACCATTAAAGGAGGTTTATTAGCCTACAAAATGGTAAAATTTTGAAGAAGTGGCTGTTCCTCTGCATAGGTGACAGGAAAGTCAGTACTAATCCAGGTCACATACCAATGCAAGTTTCTCATGCAACCTAATAAAAGGAAGAATGAAAAATACTATGAATGCTACCAAAACTTACAATAAAATATTAAAAATATTGATTACGTCATTTCTGAAATTAATCTGGGATGCATATGATGCATATTTTTACAAGAGAGAGAGAGACACACACACTCCTTCCAAGTAGTGCATGCTGACACATCTATCTTCCTGCATTCTCCACCTACCTCTCCACCCTCTATTAGCCTTCCCCCCAAATCTTCTACTCTTTAGGGATCACTGCCCCCAAGTTTGGAGGACTAACATGGTCCTTCATATTACCTGTTTCCTCATGTGGTATTTATCCTATGCCCCGTAGGACAGTTTTGCATGTCGCCCTAAAGTTATCTGAAGGCAAAGTCCTTTTACCCTTTAATAACTCTGCATTCTCTTCCTGAATGTAGCATTCAGCCCTGCAAACAAGTATCCACTAGTATTTATTGATAACTAATAATGTTCAATGGTTTAATTAGGCTCACACTGATTTCTGTCCCTGAATTAAAATTTTTGATGTCTAAATTTCCATAAGCTAATAAAAAGGGGTTCTTGTTCAATGACAACATTTTAAGTTAGGTTTAATAGGGGAAAAAAAATGTATAGTTAGGATAAACTTTGTTTCACATACTGCTGTTCCTCCTTCAAAGTCTAAACAAACCAAGGAAAAAACACACTAAGTAAGGTACTGTACAGTGTTAAGATTTCGTGATACACTTAGTAACTGTCTCTGAAAACAAGCTGCACCTAAAAACATGCCTATCAGTAAAGGGAAAAATACTGGCTAACAGAGGGTATCCTGGCCAGAGAAAAAGCTTGCTAAACTTGTACTGTTCGAAACACTTCCATTAATCAAAAATCACACATGATAAAGAAGCCTAGACTTATACATATGCGATGTTACTACTAAAACAAGATTCATAAGTCCTCTGCAACTTCCTGACAATATGAAGTAGACAAAAGCCCTGGTATGATCCAGGCAAGAGAAACAGAAAACACAGAACAATGCACTAAACAAAAGAAAAGGCCCAATGTTAAGTTTAAATGGCCTTCTCCTACATGAAGTGAAAGTAAAACTTGAGAAGTTTCTAGTTTCATGGAAATAAGAGAATTCAGTTCAGGGAAAGTATGTCAGCTGCCAAAGAAAACAGAATAACTTTTTGCTTACAAAGAGACTGATTAAAATTCATTTTCTCTCCTGCATTCAAGTTTTCTACATGACCTGAATGCACAGGAAAATAAATGAACTACATCAAGATTCACAATAACTATAAAAATAAACAAATTCAGAAAGTTAGATAATATTTTCCTTTAATCTCCCAAATTCAAATTCAAATTCAAAGAAAAGAAATCCCTATCAGAATTTCCTTATCTGCTAGAGATTAACCTCAAAGTTCTTATGTTCTTTTACTTTACTTCTACTTTGGAAATAAGAAAGAAGCACTCTAAAAAAAGAGGTGAGAAACATGCCTTCTTGTATAGGACCCTCTGAAGATGAATTTCCCATCGCTTAAGGACAATGAAACCTATACACCATCAACAGGATGCACCAACTCTATTTCACTGCTGACAGTGATGGATTTTTAAAGATTCAAATCACCTTAAATCCTGAATACTTTCTAGAGCCTAGTCATCATACTTCTCAAGATGCAGAGCAGAACTGCCTCAGTCCATTCCTGTTCAGCCTGTTTTGTCTCCCACAGCATTTAGAGCAAAAGGGCCTATTGGAATTCACTGTGTCATAAAGGAAAGCTAACTAATCAAAGAAACACAGATCCCTAATCTCTGATCTGCATGCTTGCCTGGCAAAACCTGGGGTCCACATGACATTAAAAAACAAATTCTACCAGAGCTATACCATCAGTTACTGATAAAATTATCACCAAAAAAAAAAATATGCTGAAAACAGAATGCTGATGTATTATCTGGAATTACCATCCTAATTTCTGACCTCACTAATATGACTTATGTAATGTCAAATAAAGATGATCTACTTATATTTTAGACAAAACAAAAATGTCACTTTATGTCTGTGTAGTTTTTCTTTTTTTATAATGGTAGTACAAAAATCTGAAATAAAACAAGCTTTTTTGTGGGGGGGGGCGGGGCGGGGGAGGGTATTGCCAGGAATCTATTTAAATGGAAAGGGTGGAGATTTTTCCCAAATACCTTATCAGGCCACCACTGCAAATCTTCTCCTAGAGATACTGGACTTTGAACAGGTGTATTCTTCTTATCCAAGTTTGGCTCTCCTTCCTTGCTGGTAGAGCCCCTCTCATTATCAAATGAGGCTCCATCAAGCCACCTTCGTTCACGTAAACGTAAAACGGATTCACGTTCACGCAACAGTTCAGAGTCTCTCTCTAAGGGAAGAAGGAGAACTGGTATGCAATTGGGTCACACCAGTGGGATAAAAGTAAGCCACTCTCTAGTAAAGACCCTTTAGGATGCAACTAACAGCAGTTTATCTACTCACAAAAACTTAATGTAAATGTATGTCTAATAAGCCTGACATGCAACATTCAAAACATTAACTCTTTCAAGTGAATGTATGAAAGTTATAAACTAGTATTTTTAAGAACTATGTAGAGGCAATCTTTTCTGAATTCCAACTACATGATTTTAGAGCAGAATTACTTTCTTAAACTGGACTCTAGATTTTTTTTCAGTGGAGTTTAAAATTTTCAGCTTTCATTAAAAATGTTTACCATAACTTTTTAATTTATTTCTTAGAAAATGTGTATAAATGAGAATGTCAACATATTAAGATATATATGCAAACCAAAAAAATATTTGTTAGACTGTCTTCAGTTACTTTAAAAAAAAAAAAAACCTTGCACACACAAGAAGAAAATCTGAAATGGTTAAAATACAAACCCGTTAACTATAAAACTTTCAGTAATCCAAGCCCTTGTTTAGAAGTAATTTTATAGGCTAGATTTTTATGTGTAAATTTTATTAAAAAATTTTTGAGACACTAGACAGGCTTTTCAATTTTTTTTAAGAATCTTTATAGAAAGACTTCCTTACAAAAATTCTTCCCCTGCAATTGGCTATAAAGTCTTTAAAGCCATTTTTTTCACAGTTGGTGTATACACTATTTTTTAAAACAGATAATCAAAATAAACTTTCTAAGATTTGGATAAGAAGGAGTAAAAACATTATTAAGTTGAACCATATGAAATCGCCATCAATACAGGTCAAAAATAGTATCAGCAATTTCATATAGTTCAAATTAAAAGTAATGCCTACATAGAATGACCGAGGGAAAAGCAAAATGGAGAAATTATGTGTTAGGTACTAAATATCTGAAAATGGAATACTGATACATTTAAGGCAGTAAAGTATGCATTTATTTTTAAAAAAATTTAAAGCTATCACATTATAAGTTTTGTACATTAAAAAAACCATAGGTTGTTTTAAAACAACCTATGCTTATAAGTACTCTAGGTATCTGGCACAAAGATCTTAATGTAATGTGGCATCTTTGCCAGTTTACTAATGATCAGTATATAACACAGCTGATTCTCATCTGTTATCTGAATCAAGCAGTTTTACATTCTGCAAAGTAAAAGCACTGACTTAAAATTAAAATGCACGCTAAATCTATACCAATATACTGAGAAAGTCTTATATTTATGATTATAAAATCTTGTTTCTTACTTCTACTCTGTACTATATCTTTTAAGAATGTCAAACTTTTGAAAATAGCATTTTAATAAGCTAAACATTTCTATATATTTATTATTGGCCACTACCACTCTAAGAAGTTATTTCATATTTCACCCTTACATTTAACCAGAATTTAAAATGAACAGAATAATCAACTTTATTTTAATCAAATAAACTAAAGAGACTTGTTTTCTGAATGCTGCATGTCACTGTAAAGTAGAATTCTGCTTTTAGTTCAGAACCCATATTCCTAATTAAAAATACAATTAGGTAAGTCGTAACCCTTGATGAGTATTCCATGATGTAGATAAGATCACCTCTAAAGTATTGTGGCTCTTCAAAATAAAAAATAATTACTTTTAATGCCAAAGCATCCAAAAACACTAATAAGTAATGATTTCATCAACTGTAATTTTTAAAGTTCAAATACAGTGAATTTTACCACTCTCTCTCCACACGGCCAATAATCACAAGAAATAAATGCAAAATTACCTCGAGATGAGCCTAGCCTGGAAAGTGATGAACGGCGAAATGAAGGGTAACCAAAATAGCTAATGTCTTCAGAAAACATGGCATCTGCATCAATAATGACACTTGGGTGGGCAGAATGAATATCAGCATCAAGAAGGGACATAAGATCCTCTATAAACAGAAACAAATACAAATGAAGCAGATATAGAGAAAACATCTATAGACCACTGAAGAATCTCTGAAAATTAAAACATTAAAATCAGGGACTGCTGACATAACCTGAGGAAAAAAGCACTACCTACCTAGGAAATGAAGTTAATGTTCTTAACAAAGATTTTAAGGAATATCAAATGCATGACTGCTGCCTGGGCTAACTCCTAAATAATCACAAGAAAATAAGATCTCTATTTAAGATACCTGTGACATCGTAGAGCTAACAGTCAAATCTAAATGCAGTTCAGTTATTACATATTCAGTAATAAAGGCATCAAAAAGCTACATTCGAGTCATCTGTCAGCCAGTGATAAAGCCAGGCCTACACACCCATGTTTTTATTGAGACCAAACACAAGTGCACCGAGCAAAAACATGTCCCAATTTTCCCTTAAAAAAAAAAATTATAATTAAATCAAACACTACAATGAGAAATGTCTACCACCTCGGAAAGAATAATCAGAAAATCCATTGTACTTTAACATTCCATTTCCCAGCCAAAAAAAAAATCTCTTCCTCCAGAGAAGAAAAAACCATAATGGTAATCCACCAACCTCCAGGCAAGTAAGATTCACTGGCTGTATCATCCCCATCATCTCCGTCTTCATCGTCTCGGCTAAGTAAATTATTTACAGCAAGGTTTACATCAAGATTTGTTCGCTGAAGTTCCCGAATAATGACACTTCTGGATTTGCCTTGTAAAACAACTTGGGCCTGAAATTAAAAATGCAAAAGAATACTCTGCTAATTCTTGTTTGAGTAAATTCTTTATCAAAATCAGCTTTCTACAATCAATATAGAAAAACAGTATATCACAATTTATGAGTCATGACTAAGTCCACTATATTCAGTTAAGCCTCACCTTGTCCTGTTTTATGTTAAATGTTCTACAAGATCCATACCTGTGAAATCAGCTCCTCGGGAATGACAGACGCTGGAATAACAGGCTGGGGCTGACTGCCCAAAAGCCCAGATCCTCGATCCCGTCCTGTCCGAATCACTCGTGTCTGCCGACGGGAATCTCGAGCTCCGGCTGACGACCTACCAGAGGAGCCTCCTCCACTTCCGCCTACTCCAGAACTCCAGCGACTTCTAAATATTGAAGAATTTATATAATTAGCATTTCATACCACCGTTCTGAAAAATCCCTTGGGATATATTTTCATTCTCTAAAGCTAAAATAAAGCTATTTGTCAACCTGACATAATATATAGTATTTTGAGGTAATAAGTATAAGGTAAGAAAACTAAACTTTAAAAATAACACTTTCAATTTTTAAAAAATGTTTACATATAAATTTGCTTTTTAGAAAGATAAATGCACTTTTGCATCTTTTAAAATAATTTTTTAAAGATCCACATACAAGCATTTCTAGTCCAACTCTAAAATGAGTTCTAAAACACAGCTCGCCTTTGACAGCCCCAGAAGATGATATAATTACTAATACTCTGTTATTGCACAAAAAGTAAAATTCAGAATTTAGGACTCAGGGTGCTTTGCATGGAATACAAAATTCATTTTCAAAGATAAGAGTTCATTAATACTTAACATTTTTAACCACCCTGACCAAAGGGAAGCTACTATTTAAAACATTCATTAATTTTTTTCTTAAGTTTGAGAAAACTTAAGAAAGGGTATGACATCCACATCTTCACTTACTGCTCCAAATGTGAGAACTGAGAATCTTCAAATTAAACTAGATAACTGTAAAGCAACTGCTTTTCTGTATTCAATCAGATCTTAGAAAAATGGTCACACAAATCACATTAGCCTTTTACATTATGACAGTGACAGTTCTCTTTAAAATGAATTTAATACTTAATTCTAGAGAGGTACTTTACTCCCACCTCCTCTTCACTGCATTCACCTAAGACTGAAACCTTTCAGCACCCACTGCAAACAGATTAAGTTTAAATTTGATTTCTCGTCTTTTTTTCTCTTAAAAATGTCTGAATTTATTAACAAGTAACAATTCTCAAGTCAATATACTACAAACTTCTTGGTCTCTCTTCTCACTTGATTGGAAAGCCCAATCTTTTCTAAACAAACAAAAACTTTTTAAACAGTTTTTTCAGTAAAATGAAATCAAAATTTTTTTTCAGAAAACCTGGTGTCATCCTTTTTGAAGGCTTCTACACCAGTTATTGCACTCTGTGAATTTACGTTTATGCACTGTCTGTATCTACTGTCTAACAACAGCCCAAGATAATTTTAGAGGAAAACAATTATTGTGCATTCTTAGGGCTGCGGTATGAAACATCACTTAATTTTAGCTATGTAGTGGTAAAGAACTGTTCAAAGACCAAAAGAAAAACAAAGGGGCATTAAAAGTACATTACATAACAAAAAGGAAATTTAGAAAACAATTCCAACTACCATAACATCAATAAGAATAAATGCCTAGTAGTAAACATCACCAAAGAGGTGAAAGACCTATACAATGAAAACTACCAAACACAGCTGAAAGAAATTAATGAAGACACAAATAAATGAAAACACATCCTGTTTGTGGATCAGAAGACTTAATACTGCTAAGATGTCCATACTACTCAAAGCAATCTCCAAGTTCATCACAATCCCTATCAAAATCCCAATAGCATTTTTTACAAAAATAAAAAAATTCATCCTAAAATTCATATGGAATCTCAAGACACCCAAAATTACCAAGACAATTTGAAAAAGGTCAAAAAAGAAAATTGGAGGACTCACACTTTGTGAGTTCAAAATATTATTATAAAGCTACTGCAATTAAAATAGCATGGTACTGGCATAAAGACAAATGCACCAATGGAATGGTATAGACAGCCCAGAAATAAACTCTCATGTATATATATGGTCAAATGATCTTTGACAAGGATACCAAAACCACACAATGGGGAAAGAACAGTGCCGGGGAAAACTGGATGGCCATACGCAAAAGAATGACAGTGGACCCTTACCTTAGACCATATACAAAAATAAATTCAAAATGAAATAAAGACATAAGCATAAGACTTACTAACACTATAAAATTCCTAGAAGAAAACACAGAGAAAAAGCTTCATGACAGCAGACTTGGCAATGATCTCTTGGATATGACACCAAAAGCACAGACAATAAAAGCAAAAACGGACAAACAGAAGTACATCAAACATAAAAATTTTTACACCTCAAAGGACATAAGAGATTGAAAAGGCAACCTACGGAATGTGAGAAAATATTTGCAAATCAGACATCTGATAAGGGGTTAATATCCAAAATATTTAAAGAGCTCCTACATCAGACAACAAAAAGTCCAATAACCTGACTAAAAGGACATGAACAGACATTTCTCCAAAGGTGATACACAAATAGCCAAGCATATGAAGATACCTAATGCCATTAACTATCAGAGAAATGCAAGTCAAAACCCCAGTAAGATAACACTTCACACCCATTAGAATGGCTACTATAAAAAAAAATAAATAAATTGTAAGTATTGGTGAGGACACATACAAATTAGAGCCCTCATGCACTGTTGGTCGGATAGTAAAATGGTGCAATGCCATGAACACAATGTTGAGAGTCCTCAAAAATAAAAAATAAAAAATAAACTATCATATGACCCAGCAATCCCACTTCTGGATATACATGCCAAAGAATTAAAAGCAGAGTCCTAAAGAGATATTTGCACACCTATGTTCATAGTAGCACTATTCACAACAGCCAAGAGGTGGAAGCAATCTAAATGTCCATCAAAGGATGAATGTATAAACAAAATGGGGTACATACAAACATTAGAATACTAGCCTTAAAAAGGAAGGAAATCCTGTTACATGTTACAACATGGATGAACCCTGAAGATGTTATGCTAAGTAAAATCATCAAGTTGCAAAAATACAAATACTGTATCAAATTCATAGAAACAAAGTATAATGGTGGTTGAGAAAGGCTAGGGAAAGGCAGTAAATGGGAGCTATTTAACAGACAAAGTTTCAGTTTTGCACAATGAAAAAGTTCCATAGATCTGTTAATACTACTGAACTGTACACTTAAAATGGTTAAGATAGTAAACTTTATGTTATGTGTGTTTTACCATGATTTTAAAAAAATAGTCATGTTATCAAAGAGGGATATTCTAGAAAGTGGAATGTTTTCTTTTCAAGTTACATGCACTGTGACAATCATGCAACTGAAAATAATACAGGATCAATGAAACAAACAGGTATACAAATCCAATATTAAGTCAGTATTTCTACTTCGTGGTTTCCTGTAAGTTGCTAAAACTAAGTCAGGCAGAACTACTCTTGAAATTTTTAAACATTCAAGAGCTACATTTATTATTTCATCTTGAAAACAGGAAGAACCACACTAAAGTGTCTTAAAAAGATAGAATTACAGTGACTATGTCCCAGTTTGCCTGAGATTGCACTGGTTTAAGTCTACTATCTGATCCAAGTTACTAATTTCATTCCAAAATGTCCCAGTTTGGACAATAAATTATTTGGCCAACACAGACATAAGGGATGACATATTTTCGCCAAGGAATGCATACCATTTTCCTCCCATCGAAGTACGCATCCACCCCGGGCAGGCCTCATAGGTATCACAAACTCAAATCTCCATGAGAGATAGACAGATTACATAAATAAGAGAAGTCAAGATAAGAAGGAAGAGTGAAGAATATCGGCCTATCTAAAACATTCAAATTCACTGCTGGATCACTCCATCAAAACACAAACAGCTGCCAATTTGCAATCTCTGCTACAACAAACCTTCAGCTGAGGTTCGGTGAAAGACAAATGTCAAAATATCTCTGGCTTGCTCGTTAACCTGACAGCTACCATGGAGGATATATCATGTTTCCCCACTTACACCCATTGTGCCAGGTTTCTTCTATCAGAATCCAAACAACCTACCAGCCTCCCTACCTCATTTCCTCCTGAACAGTCCTCTAACCAGCTTGCTTTCTAGATAAAGAGTAATGTGTCGAGCCAATATACACTAATAAAGGTTTATCGGTGGTCACAAAAGACAGTACTGAAACCAGTAATTTTCTAAATTTATAAATAGTATAATTTTTAATATTAAACTCAAAATTACTGGGAACACCAGTTTCTAACATCTGTACCTTGCTTATCAAATTAATCCTACAATTTTAATCCCACTATATATAGTATGCAAGGTAGCAGAATGACTTGAAATCAAGTGAGGAAATCACACACACCTAGTATGAAATTAGTCCACAGTTTGAAAACTTAAAACCCGTGAGCCAAGTCTTGTCTATATACCTAGTTGGTTATTTATTTCAATTAAAAAGTACATACATCGTTGAAAGTAAGGAAAGTCTGAGAAACTGTTGCAATCAAGAGGAACCTAAGGAGAAATGATGACTGAGTATAATGGGGTATCCTGGAACACAAAAAGGACATTAGGAAAAAACTTCAATTAATAACAATGTATTAGTACATATAAATTGCAAAAAAAATGTACCATGCTAATGTTAGATGTTAATAACAGTAGAAACCAGGTGTGGGGCATATGAGAACTCTCAGTACTAACTTTGTAATTTTTCTGTCAATCTAAAACTGTTCTAAAATGAAAACTTTATTTCAAATAACAGATACACTCACAGATGTGTGCACACATACTATGTGTGTGTATGACTGGCATCTGTGGTCCTGTATATAGATGTTTATTTATTTCTATGAAATTATTAATTAGTTCCAACATTTAAATCAGGGCTTTCACATAAAAATGCAGGTTTGAAGCTTTTCTTAGGATGAAACAAGGGAGGGAGGGCACGGAGGCCATGCATTTGGCATTAGTGACCCTTGTATTCTCCTATGGTAATAATTAGCTGCCTCCTTTAAAAATGGGGTAGCTCTACTACCTACTATCTTACCTACCTAGCCAGCTTCAACTACTTACAATTCCAATGACCTGCTTGTCTTTACATTTCAAATCCTATACTAATTAGCTAAGATTAAATTTCAAAAGAAATATGGTAGCTCAAAGCAATGTAAGCAACTTATACCTATCATCTATTAAGTCCAGTGACAACAAATAACAAAGAGACTTTAGATACTAACATCTTCATTTCAAACTTACTGTTGAACACAAACTTTCTCTTTACCCAATACATTTGATGTTCTTATCCTTAACCTGGTTTGAAATGAGTTTAACAAAAATACCTAGGAGATTTAACTATCTCCCAGGACAAATTAGAGTAATTATTAAAGGGATAAAAGAGCAGCAGTTAGAAATCTTTAGCACATAAACCTGTCAATTAGTATAAACGCCACAGGGAAAAATGTTAAAAGTCTCATACATTTTGACTGCTACACATTTCTAAGAATGATCAGTCAAAATAAATGATCAATGCTCAATTATCCATGCTGATAGGGAAAAAAAGTACCGATTACTCAAAATCTTTCCAATGCAGCTCTCAAATACAGAGACCACTCAAAAAACACTCTCTGATTTACAACACCTCTGAACTCAACGGGAGCAAGCTAGGAATCTGAAGAAAGGGTAGAAAACACAGTCTGTGAGGATGACCTTTGTCCTATCTGACTGCATCTGGTAAATTTGTGGGTCAGAATCCCCTTTAAGGACTTGAAATCTGCCTGTCCTAGATTCTCTATTACATGTAATCAATGGCAAACTTCTTTTAAGTTTATTGTAATCAGAACAGAATGGAAAAGAAAAAAAACACTATACGACTCCAGGGAAAATGATTATGAAAGAAAACATTTTTGACTCTATACATATTTCTTGATTTACGAAATAACTTGATCACAATTTCACCATTAACAAACTGAGAAGAATTTTCATTGGAGTCAAAAGACATAATTAGCCTTTAAGTGTTTATACTTTCTAGGCATCTACAAGGCCAAAGAGAGCTAAACAATGATCAGCAAGGACTTGTCAGTGGGCATTGTGACATTTTTCAATCATGTAATAATGAACCAAATGCAAAAGTTTACAGAGTTTGTAAAAGAGAGAATGAGGGAGGAAAGGAGGGAGAGAAACATGGGTATGAAAAGATATGTGGGTGAATATGGATAAGGGAGACTCAAAAATTATTGATGCTCTATTTATCTCAAAGTCTTAAAATTAGCCCTAATCTTCTTTGCAGTAGGTCTACAGAGATTTTATTCAAGCTCAAATGCACTATATTATCATATTTGTTGCACATTTTATTAGGCAAGTCATGCAACTCCACTACTCTATTTGAGTCATTCTGTCATACAGTCTATTATAATTGGCTATATCCAAGCTTTATTTATGATAAGAGGATTCTAATCTAAGACAATTTGAGCAACATAATAAATAATAGTAATGGATTATAAACTATAAAATACAACATCCATGAGACCATAACGATATAACAAAACAGAAACAGAATACAAAAGAATAGGATACAACAGAACAGAACAGAACAGAACAGACTAGAATAAAAAAGAAATGAGTAAGGGAAAGTTCTTCCACAGTTGAATTCCAATTAATAAGTGTAAAAGAAATGGCGAATATTTTTTTTAATCATTATTTGTCCAACATCACAGAAATAATTAAGGCAAAAAAATCATCAGTGGATGCTAAATTCAAGCATAAAAATAAGATATTTACATAGTCACAAACTATCTCCCCACAAAATTCATATTAATTACAAAGGGGAAAACAGTAACTTTATAGTTGAGAAAACTGGCGAACACTACCTTAACTAAGTGATCAGGGTAAATAAACCTCATCACCAGTAATGAGACATGAAAACATCGTGTGCGTCCTGACAGGATGCACTGAGAAGGGCACATCATCACTTCTGTGGTATTCTTGCCCAAAACGCATCACCTGCAATCCCAAATTACCAGCAAGTAATTTTGTGTATATCAACAACCTGATTCTAAAGTTTACGGGGAGAGGAAAAAGACCCAGAAGAGCCGACACAACATTAGAGAAAAACAAAGTTGAGGACTAATGCTACCCAACTTCAAGACTTACTATAAAGGTACAGTAATCAAGTCTGTGTGCTACTGGAGAAAAAACAGACAAAAAGACCAATGAACAAAACAGAAAGCCCATTTAAAAATAAACCCCATAAATATAGTCAACTAATCTTTAGCAAAGGGAATATAGTGGAGCAAAGATAGCTCCTTAACAAATAATGCTGGAATAACTGAACATTCAAATGCACAAAAAAAAAAGGAAAGAAAGAAAGAAAAGAATATAGAAATAGACTTGACACTCTTCACAAAAATTAACTTGAAATGGATAACAGACCCAAATGTAAACTGCGAATCTATAAAATTCCTATAAGATTACACAGAAGAAAATCTAGACATCCATGGGCCCGGCAATGACTTTTTATTAGATATGACATTAAAGGCATAATGAAATAAATAACTGATAAATGGACTTTATTAACATTAAAAACTTCTGTTCTTTAAAACACTGTCAAGAGAATGAAAAGCTAAGCCACGAACTGGGAGAAAATATCTGCAAAAGACATATCTGACAAAAAATTTTATCTAAAATATACAAAGGACTCTTAAAACTCAACCATAAGAAAACAACTCGATTTAAAAATGGGCCAAAGACTTTAACAGACACCTTACCAAAAAAGATATACAGATGGCAAGTAAGCATATGAAAATATGTTCTACAACATGTCATCAGAAAAATGTAATTTAAAACAATGAGACATCACTACAGACCTATTAGAATGACCAAAATCCAGAATACTGACACTACCAAATGCTAGTGGAGTAATAGGAACTCTCACTCACTGCTGGTGGGAATACAAAATGATACAGCTACTCTGAAAAACAGTTTGCCAGTTTCTTACAAAATTAAACATACTCAACATATGATCCAGCAATTGTGCTCCTTGGTATTTATTCAAAGGAGTTGAAAATTTATGTCTACACAAAACCTTGCACACCATGTGAATGGCAGTTTTATTTATAATTGTTGAAACTTGGAAACAACCAAGATGTTCTCCAGTTAAGTGAATGAATAAATAAATAGTTATACGTCCAGACAATGGACCATTATTCAGCACTAAAAAGAAATGAGCTACCAAGCCATGAAAAGACATGAAAGAACCTTAAATGCACATTAAATGCACAGTGAAAGAAGCCAATCTGGAAAGGATACATACTGTATGATTCCAACCACATGACATTCTGGAAAAGATAAAACTATGGAGGCAATAAAAATATCAGTGGTTGCCAGGGATTAGAGGGAAGGGTGGGATAAATAGGCAGAGCACAGAGGATTTTTAGGATAAACTACTCTATATCCTATAATGAAAGATGCATGTCATTTTAAATTTGTCCAAAGCAAAGAATGTACAATACCTAGAGTGAATCCTAATATAAACTATGGACTCTGAGTGATAATGATGTATCCATACAGGTTCATCAATTATAACAAATGGACCACTGTGGTAGGGGATATTACAAAGAGACTATATACATGTGTGGGGACAGGGAGTATATGGGAAAACTCTGTGCTTTCCCTCTCATTTTCGTTGTGAACCTGAAAACTGCTCTAAAAAAAATACTTTAAAAAAATGCATCATCAAGAGCAGAATAGTAAATAGTTTATTAGTCTTTGTGGGCTAACCAATCTTTATAGTAACTACTCATCTCTGCCACCTTTGCACAAAAGTAGCCGCAGATAGTAAGTAAAATATCAAGCGTGACTGTGTTTCAATAAAAACAGGAGAGGCCAGACAAGCCTGAAGACTGTAGTTTGCTGACCCTTCAACCAAGAAATTTTTATCTTCAAAGAGGGTATAGCTTGACAAAGTAAGATACGTAAAAGTTATTCTTTCTTAAATAAATATAATCAAACATTTTCCAGGTTTATCAAATTAAATGGAAATTTCATTTATTATATATTATTTTTAGAATTATTATAAACTGTTCTTATGTTAGTGTTATGCCCAGGACTATTAAAAGGAGATTCATAACATTTCAATGAAGACCAGAGCTATGTTTCCTATTAATAGTTGTAGCAGAGAATGAGCTAAAGGATCCACTCAACTAAATGGCGTTCCTCTGACCTCAAAATAAACTGGTCCGCTAAAAACAAAAAAGGAAAGAAAGTAACCACTTTGGAATCTCAATTTTCATATCTAATGCCACTTAAAAATTTAGTGTCAAAGAAAAAAAAATTTTTAAACCTTTCTTTTTTCTCTTTATTATTTCCAACAATTTAAATTGCTTCTAGTTATATTTCTCTGATCAGCTCTTGAACACACATGCCAACCTAACTGATTTGGCATTATCGAATTATTAATTCAATAGCTTCAAGAAAATCGGGCTATTCAAGAATCAATATATAAAATAAATAAAATCATCTATGTTGAAATGTGTATATTATATCTTTCGTTTGACAGCATATCAACTTTAGATAAAATGGAAGAGTTGAATATCTAGTTCGATATACATTTTATAAATAATTTAAAAAGTAAAAATAAGGTACAAACTTCCAGTTAAAACAAACAGGTAATGGGGATGAAATGTTGACTATAATTAATATTACTGTATTGAATATTTGAAAAGTTGCTAAGAGAGTATATCTTTAAAGTTCTCATCACAAGTAAAAGAATTTATTTTCTACATGTTAACAGATGTTAACTAGACTTATTGTGATCATTTCACAATATATACAGGAGTATCTCAGTTTATTGTGCTTTGCTTTGAGCTTCACAGATATTTCACATTTTACAAACTGAAGGATTTGTGGTAACCCTGTGCTGAAAAGTCTATTGGCATCATGTTTCCAACAGTATTTGCTCATTTCATATCATTTCATGTTACATTTTGGTAATTCTCACAATATTTCAAACTTTTTCAATATGATTACATTTGTCATGGTAATCTGTGATCAGTGACCCTTGATACTACTATTGTAATTGTTTTGGGGCACCATGTACTGTGCCCAAATCCACACCCATATAAGACAGTAAACTTAACTTAAACATACTGTGTATGTTCTGACTGTTCTACCAACCAGACATCCCCCCATATCTCATCCTCTCCTAGGGCCTCCCTATTCCCTGAGATGCAATAATAATGAAATCAGGCCAATTAAGTATTCAAGTGAAAGGAAGAGTTGCATGTCTCTCACTTTAAATCAAAAGCTAGAAATGATTAAGCTCAGTGAGGAAGGCATGTTGAAAGCCAAGACAGGCAGAAAGCTAGGCCTCGGAAAGGTTCTTGAAGGAAATTAAAAGTGTTACTACAGTGGCCACACTAATGGTAAGAAAGCAAATAGCCTTACTGCTGATATGGAGAAAAGTTTTAGTGGTCTGTATAGAAGATCAAACTATCCACAACATTCCCTAAGCCAAAGCCTAATTCAGAGCAAAGCCAACTCTTTTCAATTCTATGAAGGCTGGGAAAGGTAAGGAAGCTATAGAAACAAAGTGTGGAGCTAACAGACGTTGGTCATGAGATTTAACGAAAGAAACTGCCTCCATAACAAAAAAGTGAAAGGTATAGCAGCAAGTGCTGATGTAGAAGCTGCAGCAAGTTATCCAGAGGTCCTAGCTACGATAGTGAAGGTGGACATACTAAACAACAGATTTTTAATGTAGACAAAAGAGCCTTCCTTACATTAGAAGAAGATGCCATCTAGGATTTTCAAAATTAGAGAGAAGTCAGTGAATGGCTTCAAAGCTTCAGAGGACAAGCTAATTCTCTTGTCAGAGACAAATGCAGCTGGTGACTTTAAGTTGAAGCCAGTGCTCACTTACCATTCCGAAAAGCTAGAACCATTGAGAATTAGGCTAAATCTACTCTACCTGTACTCTACAAATGGAACAACAAAACCTGGACATGTGTTTACAACATGGTTTACTGAATATCATAAGCCTATTGTTGAGACCTGTGTTCAGAAAAAAAGATAACATTCAAAATACTACTGCTCACTGACAATGGACCTGGTCATCCAAGACCTCTGATGAAGATGTATAATGAAATTCATGTAGTTTTCATGCCTGCTAACAAAACATCTATTCTGTAGCCAATGGATCAATGGGTAATTTTGATTGTCAGGTCTTATTATCTAAGAAAGACATCTTATAAGGCAATAGTTGCCACAGACAGTGATTCCTCTGATAGATCTGGGCAAAGTAAATTGAAAACCTTCTGGAAAGAATTCACCACTCTAAATACTATTAAGAACAACTGTGATTCATGAGAAGAGGTTGAAATATCAACCTTAATAAGAGTCTGGAATTAGTTGATTCCAACCCTCACAGATGACACTGAGGAGGAGTTCAAGACTTCATTGGAGGAAGTTAAATACAGATATGGTGGAAACAGCAAAAGAACTAGAAATAGAAATGGAGCCTAAAGGTATTGTGAAGATAACTGAAATGACAACAAAGGACTGAGAATTTTACATAAACTTAGTTGATAAAGCAGTAGAAGGGTTTGAGAGGATTGACTCCAATTCTGAAAAAAGTTCTACTGTAGAAAAATGCTATCAAACACCACTGCATGCTGCAGAAGAAATCACTGATGAAAGGGAAGAGTCAATTAACATGTCAAACTTCATTACCCTGATCAATCAGCAGCCATCAACAATCACGCAAGACCCTCCACCAACAAAAGATTATGACTCACTGAAGTTTCAGATGATGGTTAACATTTTTCAGCAATAAAATATTTTTAATTAAGGTACATATGTTGTTTTTGTTTGTTGGTTTGTTTTAAATATAATGCTATTGCACATTTAACAAACTACACTATAATCTAAATATAACTTTTACAAGCACTGGGAAACCAAAAATTTCATGTGACTCGCTTTTTTGTGAGGTCCGCTTTATTGTGGTGTGGAATGAACCCTCAATATCTCCAAAGTATGTCTGCACAAATATCAAACCGTTATGTCACACACCTGAAGCTACCTGTCAACTATACCTCAAGTCTTAAAAAAGGCAAAAATAATTTTATTAAAGGCTGTTAAGATTTAGTTTACATGAATTTCAAACCTCATTAATTCAGAAAGAACTATCAAATTTGGATACCAAAAAAAAAAAAAAGGTTAGCTTTTTTATTTACCCAAGAATGAGTCACAAAACCAAAAATGTTATCATTGAAATTTTTAAATGACATAAATGATGTGATAAATAACATCATAAACTCATGTGAACATTATACACTTCTAAAAGGTCAGGAACCTGGGTTAATTGTAATTAGCCTGTGTGGGTCATTTTCATCGTGGTGGCTCACCATGAGCAACATGAGCTCCTGCCCAGAGCTCAGGACTTTCCTCATTCCATCACTAGACAACACTGAAGACGAGCACTCACAGTGAGAGCACTCTCAGAACAATAAACCAGGCCAACGGATGCCATCATCTGGTCACAACTCACCCCAGGGTGTTGCCTGCCAGCCTGCCCAGAGTCTCGGAACCTGAGAGAAACCAGGGGGAGTCGCTTGTCCGACCAGGCCTCGACGTCCTCCCTGCCCCCGAGTTGCTGTTCAACTTCGACCTGGGAAAAAACAAGTGGCAGAACAATACAGAACAGTCCCAAACTGCCTAGGAAAGAGCCTGGATTTCCAGGCCTCACTACTCTGGTAAAATATCAGCCTAAATATTCTCTGATTAATCCTACACTAAAATGTGTATTTCACATCAAATTGCAAACCCAACAAACTTGTTGCCTCCTAACAACCTGGGGTCCTTTGCTAGTTCAAACTATTTTGAAGGTTTAACTACAGATGAATTATACTTCAGGTATTTTTTTTTTTTAATCATGCTTTCCTTAGAAGCTGTCAAATTGAAACTCATCACATGTTATCTAGCAATCTTTTTTCATATGTCATCATTTATAAAGACCAAAATTTTTAAAACCTTGTCATTTTCAAATTTGAGTTACTTGATTTGGAAATATTAAAAGGGGGGGGGGAGTGATCCAAACAAGTTATTTCAATCAAAGAGCATATCTGAATTGAGGCATACCAAATATGTATCATTCTTCTGGTAACCTATTTCTGTTAAGTGATCATCAACTCCTCTGCTACTTTCAAGGCTAATACTTTTAGCTATAAATAACTGTGCTCACATAAAAATTAAAATCAAACTACAAAGTAACCATTTCACTCTATTTTAAGTGTCTCATTTCCTGTAATGCTTTTTTTTTAACTTGAGGGTTACCAAAATCAAGACACAGGTTTAAAATAATACCTATTAAGAGCTAAATATTAAATAGAAAGGAGATAATGCCTTACCCATCATTATTATCAGGTTTACCCAATTCCAATCTGTCTGGCTGTACTGAAAAACCAATCCTGCAAACTCTACCATCCTAAAAAGCAAAGAAAATAGAAGAATTTTCAAAAGCAAAAATATGTATTAAAATTCGAATTTATTCAATAAATAAATAAATAGATAAATAAATAAATATATTTTTAATTTATTCAACAGATATATACCTATCACTGTCAATTCAGAAGACAACAAATAAGCTCCCTTCCAAAAGGGGCTCATGCCTGAGTACGGGAAATATGTTTTACATATATTATCAAGAAGCCAATAAAAATAATTTAAAATATTTCAATCTAACAGAATTCAAAATAAGAAAATGACTGTATATCAAAAACTTCTCTATTCTGTTACTAATTAGTTCCAAGCTCTAGCAAATTATTTAAGCTTTCTCTGAGCCAGAGAAATTTACACAATAAGGAAATGGAACTGAGTGATCTCTGAAATAACTCTTGCAAGAAATTCCTGTATTCCATAGCTAAAAAGAAAGAAACCCGATGATGCACAGTTGTATTTTAACTATTTATACTCATTTCTCTACCTTATAGTAAACAATTTACCTCAAGAAGAAAGGCAGCATGATTTGGTCCCACCACACACTGTTTAATAGTAGCCTGTTCCAATACATTCAAAGGGGGGTGGCTGGTGAATAAAAAAAAGGTAAGTAAAGTTACTTTTAAAATGGTAAATATATCATCCAATTAACAACAACAAAAAAGACAGCTGGCAAACCCTGTTTTAAAAACCTAATATTTACATATTATAAAGCAATAACTGAAAAACAGTAATTATGATATCCCCATTAGAGCTCCATGGTACACAACATTTTTAAAAGACCAGTATGAACAGAAGCTATAATTCAAATGAAACCAACTCATAAAAAGTTGATAGTAAAGTATTCCTAACAGCTGTTCCCTAAATATGAGAGGTTTTTCCCTAATAAAGAAAAATCGTGCTTTTCAGAAAATTTTAAATATATTACAACTCTTACCTGTTTAAATTATATTTGTTCAATTTCTCTGAAACTTCCCGTAACCTTTAAACACAAAACAAAACATTACTAAACAACATGTACAGATCCTTTGTAAAAACAAAATAGTTCTGGATAGGTACTTGTACCATTATTTTAGTAAATCTGCTATGGCAAGAATGTTTTTTATATTGTCTTTGATTTTTGTCCCCCCAAAATCACAAGTCAACTCTACAATTCCCTTCTCTCACCACTCTATTAGCAAAGTCAATGATAACAACATTAATTCCATTTTATAGATGAGGAAACTGAGGCTTCTAGAGTTGATATAACAGTAAATGACAGTAGAGCAGAGTACTAGAACCGAAGCCCAAATAAAAGCCAGTTTTTAAACACTGTGCTAAACATGTCAAAAGAGACTGCTGAATGTACATGTATATAATGAAATATGCGAGAAGCACAAATCTATTAAGAATTTACTATAATGGGGCAGAAAAAATCGAAAAGCTTTAAGGCACAGTCTCAAGTTCCTGAAGGGCCTCATGACACAAAATTGTACTAATTAAAACCTAAATGTCCATATCTATAAAACAAGTTTAATACCTCCCATATTTAAGAGTACTGAATATTCTTAGAAAAATCTCGAAGGACTGCATTAAAAAAAATATTAACTCATAGTACCTATTATGATTTTGCTGTTTTTCTCAAAGAAACAGCCTTGAATTAATATAAAATATTGCTGATACCTTTTAAACACCTGTCAACCTAAAGAAATCAACTTATAATGTGAGGATGTAATCAAATGTTGAGATATTAAGAGTTTGATTCTATGAAGTTACCAAAACAGCTGCCTGGTCTTTCCAAACATTTTCAGAAATAATTCTCTTAAAAATAAACTGAGAATTTTAGAATGCAATGGGGGGGGGGGGACAGTAAATAGGAAATTCCATAAGTTTTGCTCTCTAAAATGTGACAACAATACATAAATCAAATTTTAATCATTTGTACTAAGATGAAAAGTATAATAAATCCTCAATTATAAATCACACCTTAAAAGCTAGTTTAGGATTAAAGAGCTGCCACAAATCATATAATGGGCAAATAATCTAATTATTTCAATAAGACATTCTAGTAGAAGCCAGTTGTCCCTCAATTTTACTTTATCTCGGTAGTTCTATCCTCTGTCCAATGCTGAAGAGCATCTTTCAAACATAAAATACATACAGTAACTGTCCAACACCAAATAGTATTCCTAAGAATAATTGTTAAATGCCCTAATTTCTCTCCCAAAAAGTAGATATGGTGACTTCATTCTCACTCCCAAAGAATAGCATCTGATCATGTGTGACTTCACTTCTAAGAAAACGTTTCCCTCTGGTAGTATAGTGCTACAACTATTTTCTTTAACAAAAAATGTGTTTTCATAGGTACTAAACACCAAGCTTTTTCACCAAACCCTAGTTTCCTCATTTACAAGGCACACTTTGTATCCCAAGACAAAACACCATAAGAGTAATGCACTGGAACTCATGAGCTCTGAGAGAAGGCTGACTAAAATGCAGGGAGAAAGTAAACAGGAAGGTTCCATTCTGGGCGACAACAGTCTCCATGAGACCCAGAGTGGAGGGCAGGGGCTCTCAACCACCTCCACCCACATTTACTGTAAGTAATCTACAAAACTTTTCACCCAACTAGAGCCAGAATATGAAAAACAGCTAAGAAAGGTTTTACTTCTCAAAAACCATAGTAGTGACACTTTTCAAAGGTATTTATTACTAGCTTAAACTAAACTCACTCATTTCTACTCCTTTTTTCTTAGCTCACCACTGTCTCTAGAGTCTTCACAAAGTATTCAATATGTGGGAGAGGAGACAAAATTTGCCAGAGCCTTTTCAAATCTGGACAATAACTGAGAGTAAGAATTAAATGCTCTTTTTATGAGTTCCAAATGTCATTCCAGATAGACAACATTTATAAAACTAAAATAGGCATTGGAGACATGAAAACGATAGAAAATATTTATTAACAGGAGCTCAGAATTTCAGGATACTATGGAGATAGAGGAAACATTAACTGCCATCAATAAAACTTTCCAATCTAAAAATCATGGTGGACTCCTAACCACATCTGAAAAGTACACACACATCTGTACTGGAAACGATACCCACAGAATAGCAAGTAATCTGGGATTATTTCTAGTTCACCTACTACTAACTGGGCTCATTTAAACCCATTAGGTCTCAAGTTCTCACCTACGTGAAGATGAATAATCATCTCTGGTTCTTTCAGTCCTAAAATTCTTATGAATGCATGAAAAGCAAATGTCTCTGTAGAGGAAATACACATATGTGCAATGTTTTTTGTGATAATAGCACTTCCTGTCATACTCAATTTCATCTTACTCATCTGAAACTTTCACATACAAATTGATTTTACATGGACACTTAGAATGTTTCCCTAAATATCAAATTTTCTTTTTCTTAAATTCAATCCCAAGTTTATATAAAATGTGTCATTGTACCAAATCTGAAGGCAGTTATTACAACTAAATTGGCCACCTACATGTTCATTTACACGGATCCCCGATAGTAATATGACAAAGAAACGTTCAAGCAAAGAAAAAAAAGAAACTATAAAATAAGCATTTAGTTTCCTTTTGCATTTCCTCAGCAGACATGCAAATCACAGAATCACTGTAGGTCAACAATCACATTCATTTAAATTTGATAAATTACTAAATGTTTCTACATAATTATTAGGCCTATCTACTTTAAAGAATCTTTCTCTAAAAGTTTATAATGCTTACAGTTATTAACTATACTTCCACAGCAACATTACCAAGTTTTCCCTATTTTTAAAATAAAAGGAAAACCACCCTTTAGCTCACCAAAATTCCCTTTCAGAATAAATTTTTACATGTGGTTGTGATGGAAAACAATTTTAAGAGTAGAATATAACTACAAAATAACCTCATAACTCAGTATTTAATCTCATCTAGGAAAAAAAAAAAGCCTTTTGTGAAGTGGCTGTAAGAATGGATAGGTTAGCAATAAGCTTCTGACAATCCTTAGTACTCCTACACCAAAGATTTATTCTATATTCCGATTCAATAACCTACTTTATTTCTTTAAATTTATAGACATTTTACAGATTTGGAGGCTGGAATTTTTTTAAAAAGCACCAAGGTAAGGTAACAGCAAACTGCTGTCAGTAGAGAGACAAGAAATCAAAGTATAACAGTACTTTTTAGAAACTAACATATTTCATTGCTGCCCATAAAATCTCCTATAACTTCAGTCTCATTTTCTCCATATATAACATTATAATTTTAAAGATAATTCATCTCACTGCCACTACTCAACTGGCAACAGCACTTAGTGCAGTTTCTTCAATTTTATAATTAATTCTCTGCCTACTCCCTCCCTGCCATCTAACACACCTGCATTCTGACACACACACACACACCCCTGAACTGAATGAAGCCTGATGCATTTCTAGCTGGACTTCTAAAACTAAAAAATGTCAGTATATTTAGATCCCTAAAAGGCTTCAATTCTCCAGGAAAGAAAAATATTCCTAACATCCCACGTTCTACAAGATGATGGCTTTCATACATCTGGAACTGTAAGACAAAGTACACCACCCATGTTTCACGTGTATCAGCAATCATCTTAATGGTGGCAAACAGCATAATCTGCCCCCGGTACACTTCCTTGTCTTCACCGTAGTTATTTCTGGCCCAGCTCAAGTACAGCCTCCGCCATGAACCCGCCCGGAAGCCTTCACTTCCTCCCTACAGAAGCCTACAGCTTCTGCCTCATAGAGGACCTTCACTGCCTGCTTTACGTTCTAGTCATCTGTGTTTGTCTGAACTGGCTTCACAGACTCCAAGCAAAGACAGGCTAAAACTTCTCAAGTCCTTCCTCGCTCTCCCATATCTTAAGATACAGTTTCAACAGTAAAATGTGTACAATGATACTATGAGACGCAATCCATTTAAAGGCAGAAAAGGTTCCTGATCTTAATCTCAACAAAACTAACTCCCCAGATCTTCCATCTCAAATTAAAGTTTAGAATAAGCAAGAAAAGTGTGAACATTTAAATTTAAAAGAAATAGTTGGCCTTAGAACTCTTAAAAGCAGACCAGATGACATACAGAAAACATTTAGTAACTCAATGTTTACTCAATAATCATATAAGCAAATCGCATTTAAAGTGACCTCACTCCAACCTCCAAATATCTATCCAGAATAAAACTTTTACATACCCATAATTTTACTTTGGAGTAAAGAGCTTAGTAATTCAGACAAAAAAAAACAACAGCCAACAGTCAGTAAAGGTTACCTACACTAAATCAGACTCTCACAGAAAATATCTTAAAGCTCACCTCTTTCCATGTCAGATAGGCACGCATTGTCAAAATGCAAATGAAGTACATTAAAAACCTATATCCGGATATCTAATTGCAGAAAAATACTCTAGGAATATTTACTAAATTCTTCCCAAAGCAAACCCTCTAAATCTTAAAGCCTAAAACTCAAGAATAAAGTTGCACTTATTTTGGGGGGTGGGGAGGTATGTTATTAGACAGGATGGTTGGATAGCAGACAAACTCATCTGCAACCACAGAACATGTCTTTCCACTGTCTCATCACGCACCCTCCTGAGTGCAGGCCATCAGTCCTTGACTTTCACATGTTGTCCTTTTACACAATTCTTACACCATACTAAACACTGCTACCTCTGAACTGCTTCTCTGCATGTCGACTGTTCACATTATTACTGATTTCAATAAATTAAAACTATCACATGGTGATCCCACCTGTTAGCCACTGTAACTGGCAGGGTGGGGAGAGGCAGGGTTGTAACTGTACTTCAGGCAGAGTTGTAGCGGCATTTTAAGATAGTCATTTACTTGTGCCAGCATCAGCTAGCTTATTCAATTCAGTCCAAAGGACATCCAACCCCAAACCTCTTTTCACACAGCCCTGAGCAAGCCAATGGCAAAGCATCAAGAGTGCTCATAGGAAAGCTCCTTTAAGGGATTTGGGTGCAAGATGGAGGGGCTCAACTGCATCTTCATGCTGCACTGTGAATTTGTTTTGTGTAAAGAGTGATAAAGCCTTCCCCTTCATCCACCTACCCACTTTGTGTTGTGACTTAAATATTAAGAGCTACCTTGACCCATTGGTCTAAGGATGGCAGGGAAGAGCCTGGAAGGATTAGAATTGCCTTGGCCCAAGAAAGAAGCACCAGCACATTACGGACGATTGTCTTTCTCTCTGTGATCATGAAAGACTCTCATTGTATGTTTGAAATCTGACTTCAAGACATTAGTTGTATGTGAATGTTTATAGCAACTTTATTCATAACAATCAAAACCTGGAAATGATTCAGATGTCCTCAAGTGAGCAAATGGTTAAGCAAACTGTGATACATTCACCAGCGACCACTACTCAATAACAAAAAAGGAATAAACTACGAATACATACAACAATCTGGATGAGTCTCCAGAGAATTACGCTGAATGAAAAAAACGAATCCTAAAAGGTTACATACTGTATGATTCCAATTACATAACATCTTTGAAATGAGAAAATTGCAGAAATGAAGAACAGATTAGTGGTTGCCAACAAGGGTTAAGGAGGGTTAGGGGGTAGGAGAGAAGTGGGTACAGCTATAAAAGGGCAACATGAGGCTCCCTTGCAGAGAGAAATGTTCTGTATCTTGGTTGTGATACTGTATTAGTTTTGAGCTACACACACAGTGAATTTGTCATTCCATCATTCCTTGTATATTTATGACCTGTTATCCCTGTTTAAAAATTTAAAAACTTCCCTTTTTCTTCTCATGCTCTTTTATTTTTATTTTTTTGAAATCACCAAGATCCATAGATTTTTTCCTTATTCGGAACTGAAATTAGCCAGTAGGAGCCCCTGTAATCTGGTTTCTATGTCCTTTGACATAATTTCATAAGTCTTTGAGGGCTTTCTTCCTTTACATCCTAACAAATATTCCTGAAAATCCTTCAGATTGTCCATATTTGTTCACTAATCAATTAGTTCTCTTCCTCTGAGTTACTGGCAACCATGGCTGCTGGAAAGGAATAAAAGAGGTGGGTGGTGGGGCCTTTTGAATTACTTCATAAAGGTACACCTGAACACTCCCAACCAAGAGAGGTTATTTCTCTTTATTGCCATTGTGCATTAGTTCCAAATAAATATTATTCTGCTCATTACCTTGATGTCTGGGAACCTGTGTTACAGAAAAATACTTCATTGAACTTAATTACAGCATTCTTTTTATTATAGCTATATAGTTTGTTTTGAGGTAGCAAACTACAAATTTTTGTACAGTGCTGTTTATAGATATGTGAATGAAAAAATTATTGTAATGCTGCAAACTGATCTTAGGCATAAAATGTCTGCAGTTCTTTACTCGAATAGCCAGGGAGCCAACCACATCCCCCAAGGGCGCCAAATTTGGTGTGTCAGGTGTTACTTCCAGATCTTTACTTTCAGCATGCACTTAGGATAACACTGATGTTGATCATTTCGGGAACAGTTTCCAAAAGCCAGTGTGTTATCACTTTATGCATTACTCTTATTATAAATGAGTGTTATTATTATTTATTGCAATTAGTTTCAAGTATACAGTACATTGGTTAGACATCTATGTAGATCGTATAACGATCCCAATTGTTCCCTCCACCTAGCCAACGTATTAATAATGCTAACTGCATTCCCTATGCTGTGCTCCCCATCCCCGTGGTCATTCATCAGCTACTAGTTTGTACTTCTTTAACCCTTCGCCCCATTCTCCCAGCAACCTACACACTCCCCATCCGTCACCAAATTGTCCACTATATTTGTGACTCTGTTTTTGATTAGTTTGTTCTTTTTATTCCTTAGATTCCGCATATAAGTGAAATCATATAGTGCTTATCTTTCTCTGTCTGACTTAAATACCTTCTAGGTTCATCAAAGCAATCTTTTTCCATCCTCTTCCTTTTAGTCGGTGTCTTTTAATCTGAAGTGAGTCTCTTGTAGGCAGTACATAGGGGTCTTGTTTTCTTATCCATTCAGACACTCTATCTTTTAGTTGGAGCACTTAATTCTTTTCCACTTGTGGTACTTATTGATAGGAATGCAGTTGTTACCATTCTTTATTCTTGTTTTTGAGAAATGCTTTTTCTTCTTAAAGAAGTCCCTCCAACATTTCCTGGAATACTGTCTTGGTGGTGATAAATTCCTTTAGCTTATTTTTGTCTGGGAAACTCTTTTATCTGTCCTTCAACTCTAAATAATAGCTTTGCTGGATAAATTATTCTTGGTTGTAGATCCTGGGTCTTCATCCTGTTGAATATTTTTTGCCAAGCCCTTCTGTTCTGCATAGTTTCTTTTGAGAAATCAGCTGCCAGTCGTACGGGTGTTCCCTTATAAGTAACCTTTTCTCTTGCTGCTTTTAATATTCTTTCTTTTTATTTAACCTTTGGCATTTTAATTATGTCTTGGTGTGGGCCTCTTTAGATCCCTGATTTTTGGAATTCTCTGAGCTTCCTGGGGGTTTATGTCCATTTCCTTTACCAAGTTAGTAAAGTTTTTCATCATTTCTTCAAACAGCTGTTCAACATCTTGTTTTCCTTCAATTATGCCAATCAGACAGATTTCGACCTTTAATAGTATCCCATGTGCTTCTTAAATTATTTTTATAGTCTTGGTATCTTTTATCTTGCCATTCTGACTGAATGTCCTAGGCTTTCCCGTCCTCTAGATAGGGCATTTGATCCCTTTCTTTATTCACTCTGTTTATTCCATTTAATATACTTATCATCTCAAATAATGTGTTCTTCATTTCATACTGATTCCCTTTTATAATTTCCTTTGTCATTTTTATTTATCTCTGTTGAAGTTCTCACTGAATTTAACCAATAGTTCATCGAGCATCTTTATAACCAGTGTTTTGAACTCTCCATCTGTTAGATTATTTGATTCCATTATATCTGGATCTCTGTTCTCTTCTTTCTTATGGTTTCTGCTTCTTTGTCTTCCCATTTTGACTGTCTTTCTGTGTCTGTTTCTATGTACTAAGCAAAGCACCTAAATCTCCCAGTCTTATTAGCATGGCTTTGTGAAGGAGGACGTCCAGTAGCACAGTCCTGAGAGGGATTCAGCTGCAGGCCAAATTTAGCCCAAGCTTCTGCCCCTCTGGGGCCACCTGTTAAGATTCAGCAAGCAATTTACAGGTGCTGTGCTTATAGCTGCCTCAAAAGGCCACACCAGAAACTGAGGCCAGCTGCCTCCACCAGTGTGAATCTCAGCACGAAGCACCTGACTCTTGCTGAGCATACACCTGGCTGTGGCCTGGGTGGGGCCTAAAGGTGGGGGAGGCGTGGTTCAGGGAATCCTCTGGGCAGAGCAACTTGTTATCCAGTTTGATGACATCACGGCTATCGGGAGCGGGAGGGCTCAAGAGGGAACAATGGAGACCACCAGCACTTCTGTGAGTCTCGCCTGGACCCTCACTCAGACAACGTCTCCCTGTAAGTCTCTGGTGCCCCCTGTGTACTGCCGAATCATCACTGGTGCTCAGAGCAAGCAAGTGTATCACGACAAAAATCCGCTCATGGACGTGGCCCCTTTAAGAGGCGTCTGCCACTGCCACAGCCTCCGTCTTAGCTGCTCCAGACCGGGAAGCCCTGTGTCCTCGCCCCGTCCTACCTTCTGCAGTTGCAGGGTGCTTCTCAATTTCTCTCTAGCTGTATGGCTTGTTCATCTAGATCCCAGGTGATTTTTCCTTGCACCTTGCTCCTTGTTTCCACCACAACTTTGATTTGGTTGCCAGAGGGATGAACAGAGCCTTTATCATCTCCGCCATTTTAGCTGCCCCTCTCTGGATGCATATTTTTCTTCCTAAAAATTCTTTCAATCTTCTCAATATTTTCCTTTCTTAATCACTCACAATGTATTTTAATGATTCTCAGGAACTTTGATCTTAGGACCACTTTACACTTAAAAATTATTGAGGAAAAGCTTTTGTTACTGTGGGTTATATCCACTGACATAATATTAAAGCAAAAACCAAGATGTTTGCATATTTATTCTAAAAATAATAAACTCATTACATATTGACGTAAATCACTTTATGAAAAATAACTCCTTCCCAACAATACTTGTGATGGAGGACTGTTTATATTTTGGTGGACCTCTATTATCAGGCTCAGTATAAGATTCTCAGATCTGCTTTTGGAGTCACTATGTCACTGTATATTGTTTTGGTTAAAATATGTGAAGAAAAGCTGTACTTTATAGATAAATTATTGGGAGGAAAAGGAATATTTTAATACCTTTTTCAGACTGTTGTAGGTATTCTTCTTTGATATCGCACCAAAACTCAACAAGTAGATAGTTTCTTAAAGGTTGGGAACAATGTGGAATCTAAAATATATCAATAAACTGAAAAAATCTTTTGCCCATTCATAAGTCTGTAACATCATGCACTGGTCATGTGGAAAATACTGGTTTATTGACCAATCAGACCTTCAAAACCACATCTGTTCAAACTGCTATCAATTTAAAGTGTCAAACTCAGAGTGATACAGATACAAATTTCCCAAAATTCTAATTTTTACTTGAAAGCTCAATTTTACCACTGACGGCAAATAGCTTCATTTGTCTTCCTTGAAGTAACAGGCTTACTTTGTTCATTTTCGAGCAAACATCAAATACTCATGATCTGAATAACCATAGTTACTCTCTGAAATAAAAAATGATGTTCCATGAGGAAAATAGCTAGTTTAACTTGCAACTAAAACAACTGCAAAAGTGTTTTTATTTAACACAACCAATGTTCTTCTCATTTTATCACACTGAATATTAAGATTTAATAAAATTAATAATTTTTACTGCTTTATCAAGGACTCCCTTAGGTGAAACTGGCTCCCCCCACCACACGAGTGCAGAAAAAAGTGAAGAATACAATCATTTTCAGTAGTTTGGTACCAATACTTTGATTCGTGCTAAGAAACTGGTATTTTATTGCTTTTGAACAATAGCACAAACTGTTCAAAATAGTGAAAAAGACAAGTAAGTTTCAGTATTGTTGTGAAGACGGTTTTGACCTCAGAGCCCCCAAAAAGGGTCCTGGGGATCCCTCAAAGTCCACAGATCACACTCTGAAAACTGCTGTGGTCTATTTTAAAATCTCAGTGCCATTAAAGTAAGCAATTACTAAATCAATGTTAGAAAAAACTAATTGCTCATTCTTACTAAAACAGCCACACATGTCGACCAAAAAAACCCAATTATGTACTTTAATAATACTTTTTAAATAATAGTCTGTGACACTACAATAACACCCAACAAGTGATAGTTTCTTAAAGGTTAGTTGCCATGTAGAATCTGAAACCCTATCAATGAACTTTTCACACTGTTATACAAAATCCAGTCTATCTTGCACTCTGAATAAATCATTTACCCATGCACGATTCTATTTAGATACAAAATGGCACAGCAAAGTACCTAAAGCATATTAAAATTTTTAGTACTGCCTCCCTCATAGTATTAAACTCCCATGAGGCACTAAGTGTCTATCATTCACTTGCCAATGATTTTCAATAGAGGAGGCAGTAGGGGCAAGGATTCGCAACAACCTCTTTAAAGACTTATATGCAAAAGCTACAGTCAATTACTAAAAGCAGCAGTTGCCCCGCCTACATATGGACACATAATACTGAATCAAACAGTTATGAATTTTTGAAAAGATTTTTAAAGATTCTTGGCTAACTTTTAAAATCAAAATATTATCACACAGAATTTCAGATTTCCAGCTTGTCTTGTAAAATGAGATCTAGCAACACAGCTTATATTCCCTAATGGTGACTAGAGGTGCCCTTACCTACCTAGCACCTGTCGGCATCTGGGTTTGAGACAACGGATACAGAGGATTCCTCCTTACTCTCTCTGAAAAAGGATACTTTCTGGGTGAAGAGTAATCTGATCATAGTTTTATGGTTCAAATCTCAGTTTGTACATTAATCTATAATGTATCTTTGCTCAGCCATAAGTCTGAAGCACATTTTATTTCTTTGACTTGACAATTTCTCAAATAGCAGCCTGACTTTACTCACTTTTTGCCTAGCCAAAGAAAACTATGCCAAGTACCAAACATCTGACTTTACTCTTAAAAGACCCCAAATCACACAAATGACAGCTTTTTTAGAGGAAAAATTTTGTCAGCTTCCTGAATGACAGTTATAGGCAACACTTACACATACTTTATGCTTTTGGAGATGACATATCTCTTGATATAATGTATTCACTTTAAATGATACAAGACATTCATCTTCAAGGTACATTCAAAACTAAAGAGAAAAGCTAAATAATTATAAATTCATAAAGTAATATAAAATTTTGTAAATGGGAAATTCTTTTAACTATTCCCCCTAAAATGGTTTTCAGTTGAAATTGTTAAAAGATTTCTATAAAACTAAGAAAATTCATGTTACAGAAACATTCTGTAAATTAGCACAGAAAAAAATGATATTTATAATTTCTTCCCCTAACCTGAAAAATTACTCTGGTTTGACATTCATATATAGTGTCATAAATAACATTTTACTAATAAAATGGAAACCAAAATCCCAAACTACTGTGCCATTTGAAAGATAAACAGGTCTCTGAGAAACTAACTGCTGAACACAACAAAATGAGTCATATTCCTTTAAAACAAACCAACCATGTTATTTTCAGCTCTGTTCAAAATAGGAAAAGGGAAATTCATATGCCAAATAAACAAGAAATCTGGTAGGAAAAGACGATATGGCCTTTATACATTAATTTTTTTGAGACTTTCCTAAGTGCTAGTCTCATCAAATTTCATTTTCTTAACATGAGATATACATACATATAAGAATCAAACTGCTGACAGAGGATGAGAAGACTTCGTTAGCACTGCTGTCCACAAAGTATAGCATCAGCCAAAATTTCAAGAGAAAATTCTTGATTTTCTTCACTCTTAGGCCATATCCACATTCTGAATACCTGCAACATCATTCATACAGTATCTGCCAAATGCAGATAATGTATTCAAATAATTACAAACCCAATTTTAACTTTACATACAAATCAAATGTCTCAAGAGATAACTGATGTACTTCACAGTATAAATACTGCCATTTGGCAAATTATTCAGTCCTTGAGATAGAACTACAAACTGAAATAAAATACCTGTAATGAAATCTGATTTTTCCAAAGAAACAAAACAATTAGGCGGTTATATTCCTGACCAAAGATCTTGATGCCATTAGATTCAGGAGAGTTTCTCTAAACTACAGCTACTGGGATTCCTTCTTGTTGCCCTTTCAACACCAAAGATGAAATAGCAGTTTTACTGCCTTCAAATGGTCATTTGACATTCCTGAGCTCCCACTGCATCTGCCCTAGGAACCACACCTGCAGTCTTGTGAAGAGCAACATAGTGGAGTGGGAAAAGAGTGCGCTCTGGTGTCAGGCAAACAAACCTGGGCTGGATTCCATCCCTACCATTAACTGGTTCTGTAACCTTGTGCAAGCTTACTTTAATCTCCCAGAGCCTGGAAGGTTTTCTTGGTCTGTTAAATGGAGACAAAACCATTTATCTGGTAGTACTGCTACAAGGGTTAAAGACAATTTTGTAATATACCTTGGTAAGAGTCAAGCATTTAAATGCTCAAAAACTGGCAGCCATTATCACGATTAATAAACTGTATTTTTCATCCTTGGATAACATGATATATACGCACGCGCGTGCGCGCGCGTGTGTGTGTGTGTGTGTGTTTATTGCTGTTTCAAATCCGCCATATTCTAGCTTGAACTGGCTGCCAAACTAAACAGAGCCCAATGTGAATCCTGAGATCTGGTAGGAACCTGCAGATCCAGGGAATGACTGCCTGCCAAGTCTGGGAATTCTTGGAACCGGAAATCTGCAGACACAGTACAACTCTCTTCCTTGAGCCTGGACTTATTTCACAAAGAGTGAAAAATTCCTTCTCTTCTGTCTCCTAATACTCTCTCTAATCTCATCTCTCTCCTCTAGAGTACTCTCATAACTCCCTACCTAAATTATACTCACAAACTACTCTTCTTTTTTTCGTACATGTCTATTCCCTTGGTGTAGAGACTATACACCCCCCCACACACACACACACTGCCTTCTACACATCTAGCTACTAGTCCCTCAAGGCTAGGCTGAAAGAAACTGTGGGAAACCTTAATTTACCTTTCAGCCCAAGCTCAACTAGGTATAGTTTATTGAGTCCCAATCAGACTTGGGCATGCTTCCTCCACAGCACTTCTTGTGCTTTGACTATTGTGCTTTGACTATTGCTTGATGAAATATTTGTGTCTTTCACCACCAGACAAACTCTATGAAGGCAAGAACCATGTTTTACTAATTTCTCAGTCCCCAGCACCTGACCTATAGTAAATCCTTAGTAAATGCCAATAGTGGGTGGCTAAACAAATGAATGGGCATCATCTACTGCCTCAAAATGATGGCTTTACAACTTTCTATTCTTTTCAAAGCCATTTTTAAACATTTCCAGATATTCTGCTAGGTGACCAATATTATAAGATTGGGTTTTTAAGGAATGCTGTCCTACAAAAGAAGATGCCTGGGGGACATACCCTAGTTCAAAGGGTCCTAGGGTGCTATCACTTTTGAAATGCTTTCTTTGAAAATTATTACAAGAAAGAGTTTACCAGACAGGAAAATCTCACAGTCCTGGGACACTCTCTTTGAAAATTATTACAAGAAAGAGTTTACCAGACAGACAGGAAAATCTCACAGTCCTGGGACACTCTCCCCGCCAGTATCCTCCACTGAAAGGATAGTCTTCTCTCTCTCTCCCTCTTGCCCTCCCTCCTCTGATTTAATTTGGGTTGGTGTTAACGAAATGTGCTGAAGGGGGCCAAAGGAAGCTGGAAGCAAAGGGAAAGGAAGGAATGCTCATCAGGAAGCAAAATTACAGATAAAAGTCTGTGTGCAGCCTGCCTTTTAAGTGTCTGAAATAGATAAGACAAGTCTATCTGGCTAAGTGATTTAAAATGCAAAGAGAAAGTCTAATCACTTGGCAAGTAATGCAATAAATAGTCTAACATTTAATGCTATACCAAAGTAGGAAGAATTGGATATAAATACCCACATTAATTTTTTATTTGTTTGGGTTTTTGTTGTTTGTATTCTTTTTGGCCAATCATCAGCAGTGTGGCCATGAAAAGGCAGTCCCACTTGGTCCCACACCTTGATAACCAAAAAAAAAGCCCAAGTTTTTGAGTCCTGGCTCCACCATTAAAAGATGGAGCATGACCTCAAGGAGGTCATTTAACTGCTCCTGCTCTTATGTTTCTACCTCCTGACCAAAATGGTGGTTACTGTATCTGTTTCACAGAGTTGTTTTAAGAATTGGATAACATGCCACATACAAAAGTAATATGTACCATCTAAAATAACAGTGCCTAAATCTGGCTACTTATCATCATCTCCAGGGAACCTTTTAAAAGACATACTCCCAGGCCCCACTCAAACCTACTAAATCATAAATCTCCAAATACAAAGCTCAGTAATTTATATTGTAGCTAAAAAAGTAACAGCATGTGCATGAAATATCCCTGGAAAGAACAACACTAAGAAAAAAGCAAGTAGAGGAAGGAGGCAAGTGGGGAACAGAGCAGGGTGGGAAATTTTTCCTGTGTGCCAATGTGCACTTTTTGAATTTTAAAACTTGTAAATGTATTCTTACTCAAATTTTTTAAAAAAAGAAATTTCTAAGCACTTAAAGTGATTGATGATCAACAAGGTTTGGAAATCCCTTCTTTAAAATACCACATGTACACATAAGGAAGGATTGCTTAAAATAACCACAAGATTAGTAATCCATTCAGGGAGATATTAATAATAATCTTACTATCTCAAATTTTGTTAATGTTGCTTAGGACAGCCCCCTCTTAGAAATTCCCAACTCACATACCTCCATTAAAGACTGATAAATCCTACAGTAAAAAGACCTGTTTAACTGTGCTTAATCTTGTGTTTATCAAACTGAAGTTGATTGTGGAACATAGTTCAGTTCCTTCTTTCTAGTAAGATCTTAGGGAACGAATCAGTGGACACTGATTTGAGATCACAGCTCTCTGCAGTAGAGACCAAGTCTTATTTCTCTCTCTACCCCAGAACCCTGGAGGGTGCCAAGCAGAGAGAGAGCCTCTCTAAACAGCTAGAGCTCAACAGTGACAAACTGCTTTTCCTGTCTTTTCTCTTTATCTAAATAAAAATGACTTCCCAATTTTCTTGTTGTTTAAATAACTTAAAGGATAAAACAATAAAGCATAAACAATCCCAACTCTGCCTAAAATTATGTTGTTAAAAATTGCAGCACCTCCAGCAGATAATTTTTTAAATCCAAGTAATATGGCAACAGGCGTTTTTATTCCTTTAAGTGGGAAAATAAAAGATCTTTAACTATGGTTCAAAATCATCTACTTTTAGGAGACAGCAATAAATTTCACTACCATTTTCCTTCTACAGTATAAGCAGACCTTGCTGACCATCTTTACTATCATGAAGCCAGGCTAATTAAGTGTGCTTCACAATCAAACTGCCCAACAAACTTTGCTTTTAACTGAAAGCACGCTCACTGGTATACCTGGAGGCCTTTGAAACTGTATCAAATGCCTTCCTTGAAAATCTGCACCTCCTAGGGTTCCCAACACTCTCAACTAGGGTCTCAATCCCAGAAAGCCTCCCAGAAGGTATAATTCAGAGATCTAAACCAAAGAAGCCAAATAAATGTCGTTAAAACAATAAACCACCATAGTCAAATTCAAGGGTGCACCCAGATCCCTGCGGTTTTATCACTACAGAGCACAAATAAACACAAATCTCTCCTCTCTGGCAACACAGCTTCATAGCAAAGGCTTGGTTCCACATTTGGCCTCAGAGATCGACCATTAATGGTTCCAATTCTTTGTCTGACAACAAATACGTTGACTCAACAGGCAGGCTCCAATTTACATACCCACTTTACTGAGAGGCTCTCATGCCATCTCAGTCCCCACTCTTTGTCTCCCAACCACTTAAAACAGAAAGAAACAAAAAACCTTAATGCTTTTAGATAGTGTGTGGCTATGATAGAGTGCTAACTTAGAGAAAGACTATGAAGAAGGCAGATTATGACTATATGCCAATCCTTAATTATCATCCCCAAAGTGCTGGCTTTCTCCACACTCTTTTTTAATGCCTAGAAATCACTTACTAGTCAGATACTATGCTCTTAATCTTGCAGCACCCGGAACTAAGTTTATTATAACTAACTTCCACTTCTTGAAAAGGAGAGATGGTGAGTGAGGTAGATCCTAACAGTACACTGATGTAGCCTGGTGCTCTTCATAATGGCCTCCGTCTCAGATCCTTCCTCATAATAATCATCAGGTTAAGACAGGAATGCTTGTAAAACTCAGTCACCATCATCATAGCTACATACAGGGTAGCCCTTCTGTCCCCCGCCCCCCCGCTGCCCAAAAAGTGCCATCTGTATAATGCTTTATTATTAACAGAGCAAAACAGTTAACAAACCTAACAAAAATGAAGCCAGTCTACAGTAAGAACATTTATTAATAAATCTTGTCAATTCAAACTAGGACTCTATAGTTGTTCTGAACCAGACTAAATGCTCTGTACCTCTTTTCTTCTCATAATTCTGAGCACCCCACCACACTCAAAGTAGATAGTCAGTGAAAAAGCCACTGCATAGGTCTGGGTGCTCCTGTTCCCTCCACTTTCTCTTTTTGTCTAGAGTTGAAAAAAGTAGGTAAAAGTAAAACAAGCAGAGGGAACAAAATGGATAAGATACTTATTAATTAACAAGTATTTACTGACTATTATGTATAGGCCTGCAAACCAGCAGGGTAGAAGAACAGTGACGATAGAAGTGTGTTAAATTCTATTTAATATTAGTAAATACAAAATGTTAATAAAGATAAGAAACTTTGAAAAGGAACATTAACAAGCTTGATCACAAATATGTAGAAATTTGACCCCTAACTGTGGTGTCACAGATTTTTTTAAGACTATATAAAGCATGTTATCTCTGACTTCCGGATTTAATGGCTTAATAAAATTTCCCTCAAATTATAAAGACAAACATAAGATTGCCAACTTTTCATTTTGCCAAGTAAGATTTAAAAAAACAACTAAATACTATTACCAATATTCATAGAAAGATGAATTTAAACTTTAAAAAGCAGGAAAGACAATCTAAAATAAAAAAAATTTCCTCGGTAACCATGGACTGTGAAAACTCTTAGAAACTGGCATCAGCACAAACTTGTATTTCATTTTATACTTAAAGTGTTTTTGATTGCAGGAAAACAAAACACTTTTTTTTTTCATTTACTAAGGAGTCCTTGATATAAAAGTCCCCTTGTTTTCCATTTGAGAAAACAGAGGACTACAGAGGTTAAGTGATCTACCTGTAATTACTCAATTAAGAGGTGGGAGAGTGTGAGACAAAATCTCTCTAGGCCTCTATTCTTGCCATCACAGCACACCTGCTAAGGGCCCAATTTAATCAACACATACTTTCTGAAGTCCGAGAATAAGGCCTGGTGCTAAATATTAGAGGAAATAAACTGTATTTATAAAATACACTGGGGAGAGTGAGAGGCTAACAGAACCACCTGAAAGGGTTTCTACACACTGGAAACCACCTCGAATCCAGGAGCAGGTATAGGAGACAGTATGATCTACCACTTGAGAAGCCAGAAAAAAAAAAGGAAAATTGAGAACCACCAACACAATCCACACATCTTAAGTAGTTTACAACCTACTTGTAAAAACAAAATATATACTTAGAAAGACATAAAATTAAACAGAAAGCCAGGTACCAAGATGAGTGCCAGAAGCAAAAATTACCAGAAGGCAGACTCATTTTGGGTTAGAAGATTCAATGGGGATTACAGCTTCACGGGCACCAGAATTTGGAAAAGAATCGTGTTGGGATTCATCATCTCTGAAAAAGGGGCATATCTGAGTGATGATTTATCTATTATACAAAACAAAAATTTGGCTCTTATACAACTAAATAAAGTAAAGTTCTCCAAAAACACTTCCGGAAACCCAAGATAATTCTAAGACTTGAAATTATTTCTTCTTACAAGTCACTTAAACAGTGGATGGTGCTAGAGCAAGCAGTCTGTTAAATCAAAATGCAATACAATAAATAACAGAGACAAACTATATACCACACCTTCTCATGATCAAATAATTATTCACTTTGGAATCAAAGTCTCCTTTCAAGTAAGGCTGAATAAATGTTAAAATTGACTATTTAAAAGCAGCTGATATGACAAAAACAGTAAAAAGGAAAGACCAATGTACTTCATAGATGGAAATCTCATTAACAGGACAGTGGATATAAGGGACACGTATCTGACAGTACTGCTTTGCTACCTGCTGTGGACATGAAACCATACAAAATGAAGGCTGTACAGAAGAACTTCAACACTCTGAAGAGTCTTAATAACAGGAAAATAAAACTTTTCTTCCTGCCCCTCACCAGGATAGGAGAAAATCAGGAAGAAAACATTTCCAAAAGGTAATACAACACAAACCCTGATTACTATAAGTTTTTCATGCCTGAAGACCAAAGGAACAGAGGCCTCCCAAAATTATAATTAGTCAATCTTGAGTAAACTTTGAAAAGTTATTAAACCTGCACACCATGGGATGCTCATTTCCAGAAGGAAAATGTAGGGTTACTGAGAAGCCCATGGCAAGCTTCAAGCCTCTTCTGAGAGCAAATTGGGCCATGGCCAAGAACCACAGATATAGGAACGGAGTTTACAAGCTAAAGACAGAATCACATAAAAATCATGCTGTTATGGGCTGAATGCTTGTGTCCCCCCTAGAATTATGTTGAAACCCTAGTCCCCAGTGTGATGGTGTTTGAAGATGGGAGCTGAATAGGTCATAAGGGCAGAGCCCTCGTGATGGGACTGGAGCCCTTATAAGAAGAGACAGGAGAAAGCCTGCTTCCTCTCTCTGCTCTCCGCCACAAGAGGAAAAGAAGAAACAGTCTTCTACAAGCTGAAAAGCAGGACGTCACCAGAACTTGACTATTATGGTAGGTCTAGTCCCTGATCAGGGACTTCCAGCCTCCAGAACTGTGAGAAATACATTTGTTGTTTAAGCTAACTAGTTTATGGTATTTTGTTACAACAGCCCAAGCCGACTGAGACACTGGGTATGAAGAACTAGTGTATTTAGAATAAACAAGAAATCATTTTCTTGTAGAGGACTTCTCGTTAAACATGTGTTTATCTCCATTACCTCCTACAACCCCACTAAAATGACAACAAATGAATTTTAAAGTTATAAGGACAACAAGAAAGAGAGAAGGCTAGAGCATTCAAGAGATGCCCACAAAATTTTGGAAGCTCAAAAGCAGTTGGAGAAATGGCAAATGACTGAGCAGACAAGAGAAAACTGAAACCTAAAATCTTCAAAGAGGAAGCCAAAAATGAATAGACCCATTCTTAGGAACTGAAGGCACCAAGTACCTCTGAAATCTGGGGGTAACCCAAAACAGGAACACTGCTAGATAGAAGCTTGCATAAGGAGCAATTAAGACTCCCACCCTATAGGCAGAGTCTGTCCCTCCCAGACTGACAAGATGTGTTGTTCCCTACTCAAAGAAATTCTACCAGAATAATGGCCTGGGGATACCTTGCTAGACAGGTATGAGTACACTAGAAAAAGTGAAAGCTGTCTATTGAAATGAGGAATCGGTCAGTCAGCCCCCATCCCAAAATGCTTGCAGCCACACTTAGCTTTCCGGATTTCTCTCTCTGGGGAAACTGGCCCAATGACAGAAAAAAAAAATGCTCAACATACGGTAAAACAAAAAGTCAAAGCAATGGAAAATAGGAGAGAAAAGATAAGCAAATTAGAGTAGCAATGGAGGTGTCAAACATTCAAACACCAAAAATTCCAAAAAAAGAAAAATAAGAAAATAGCTGGGAGAAAAAAAGTATTAAAGAAGTAAAACAAAATGTCCTGGAACTGAATGATATGAGCTTCCAGAACAGAGACCTACCAATTATTTGGGCCCAAAATACAATGAATGAGAAAAGGACCTACCATACATATCAAAGTACATCAACATAAAATTTCAAAGCACCAGAGACTGAAGACCCTAAAAGCTTTTTTTTTGGGGGGGAGGGGGTTGTGAAGGGGGAATCAAGCAGAAGGGATCAGGAGTCAAAAAAGGCACTGAACACCTCAAAAGAAATACTGAAAGCTATCATTTTGAAGAAAAATTATTCCCAACCAGAAGTTCTATACCTAAGCCAGTAACAATGCATAGATAAAAAATAAATTTGCTTTCATCTAAATACAGCAACAAAAATGGTACACCAATAACAATGTAGGAATAAGCTTAAAAAAAAAAAAAAAAAAAACTTTGAAAACAAACTATCAAAACCAGATCCAGAATTCCTTAAAATGTCACCAAAACAGTTAACTTAGGGGAAAAAAAAAAAAAAACTTCCACTCTCCTACCTTTTTGGAAACAGAATGTGCACAGATTCACTTATCCAACCAACCTCACAGCAGTGACTGTGGTCTCTACAAAATGACATAAAAGTAAAAGTGCTATATGTGCTTAAAAAGTTTACACGGACCTTTAAATGCCTTTAGCACATCCACAAAGCCAAAAGCTTGGGGTAAAAGAGCAAAGAACAGAGCAAAGACCAAAATCAAACAAACCAAATCAAAACCCCCTAGAGACAATAGTCTCCTTTAAAAACTTAAAGGAGTTCTTTGCAATCTCTTCCCAAAACCAGCAAGCCTAAAGTGCCTTGACCCGAATTCTTTAAAACCTTACCAGGTTCTCAAGTTATTGTCTTGACAGTGGTCTATAAAGTATACAAGCCAGAAAAACTCTTAACCACAACAATCAGATTTAAAAACCTGGTCTATAAACTAAATCAAGAGTTTTGATCTGAAATACTCATAAAAAGCTGTTCCCTCAATACATCTAAGAAACAATTCAGACTATAAATTCACTTCTTTTGAGGCAAAGTTTACTTATACATTTGAACCAACAGGGTATTGTAGCACATAATACGCTTAATACAAAGCCTACTACAAAATGTGAGCTGTTCCTGCTATTATTGTCACTACCACTTGGAATGGAATGAAAGATAAAGCATTGCTAAATGGGAACTGATGAAAAAAGGAATCTGGGGATGCAGAACTATTATTGACGAGCAGTACCACTTTGCATGAAAGCAGCAAAGAGTGATTCCAAATATCTACCATCATATCTCATTAAAAAATAAGTACTGAAAGATATCTGAAATAATCTCATAACTAACACATAACAATACCAACTAGACATAGCTGAAGTTCATGGATAAAATTGTACTTCTTAGTCATATGTACTATAAAAACAGTGTGAAGCCCTGGCACCTATTAAAATTCTATCTATCTCGACTTCTCCAAATTACATTTAGATTTACCTCCATCTACCCAAGGTACATATCAACTATCTACAGAAAGCATAACTAAGATGTTAGTCAGGTGGCACTTCTTCTGATATCTAGAACTTCTCATCAATTGTATTCCATTTGCAATTACTCATTTACCACTTTGAACTAATGTCTCTGATACTGCTCTTCTACTTTTTACATCTCTATTTTATTTTCCAAATACATAGTGCATTGCACAGGTACTGCACAGATTGACCAAACATATTAGACTATAAAGCAACACCAGAGACCAAATGTTCACAAACTTTCTCATCCAAACAGAGGATAGAAACAATTCAGTGTCACATCCAGTCTACTATCAGACACCCTATCATGTCAGGATGGAGAGCGCAGCAAGACCTTAATAGGTGCTGGCTTCCGAAACGAACAATGGTCCTAGTTTCAACACTCAACTGAGCGTGGAGACTACCCATCACTGTATGAATACATGGCCCCCTTTCCTCCCTCAAACCCCCGGGGAAGAGGGAAGAGATACACAATGATGACCCTGTCCTCTGCAAACTGATCAATATTTTAAGCAATAAAAAAAATGTGTTCATGTAGGCACAAGATAGTTAATGTACTGCTTTTAAAGGCTACAGTGGTATCCTTTTCTATGACATTTTGTTTTTATCTACAAATGTTTAAAACTACAGTTCACAAAAAACTTACCCATGAGCCTCAGCAGCAGAGCCTGTTGATAAGACAATAACTACGGGCCTGGGCTGGGAGAACCTGCCACTCCACAGCCAGGCAACCTGGGAACCACACTTAATCTCCTTTAACTCAAATTCCCTCTACAATAGTGCTGCCAGGATGTTAAATGCGATGTTCGAAAAGCATAATGCTTCATACACAGTAAGGAGTTAACAATATTAAAAATGTTTAAAATAAGCAAATCTCAGAATTTACAGGACCAGCCTCTAAACATTATATAATTCTAACCCAGAAAATAATATTCGTCAATCCTCACAGAGGGGTCTCCATAAAACAAGGACTTCTTATGATATTTTCAGTTTGTTTTTTCATATAGTCACATAAATAAAACTTTGAGGTCAATTATCAAACTCGCTGTCCCTGGGTTTCTTAATAACTCTAAATGTAAGTAAGATTCACTAAAAATTTATCTCAGCGCATGATTAAGAAATAGTTTCTCTCTGATATAATAGGTAGTGTCATTTGTTAGCCATTGCTCTATATTTCGGCTTTCAGAAAGTCCAAAAGATGATTCGACTTAAATTGACACTTCACTAACACCTCCTACCATCTTTACTAAACATCCAGAATCTATTCACTCTCTTCCCAATTGTGAGTGTTAGACCTGGGAAGGCTCTTAAAACTGTATAGTCCCAAATCTTCATTTCATAATGACAATAGGCTTCTTTTATTAGAAAGAGAAAAAAAAAACAAAGTCCTGTATGTACAAAATAAACATAGGGTCTTTTTCGCATTTACACAAAAGATGCTGCAACTTCATCACATATTTCGATAAGTAAAAACTATAAAATGCCAAGAAAAATGAAACATGACTAATATCTCTTTAAAAACTGACCACAAACAATATTTGAAATCCCACCTTAGAAAAAGGTATGGGATAATCAGGCCTATTTCTAACCAATTTTACATGCAAATAGATGTCTCCATATTAATCATACTGATAAGCTGCACATTTATTTCCACAATGATCATGCCCAAAAGATTTTTGGAACTCTCCTTTTGGAATTGGCTGTAGGTTTCTTTTGAATGCTGCCACACAGCTGGTAGTGAGTACAATGCCTGCCACATAGCAGGCATACAAATTATTAAAATAAATGGACTCGGCAGTGAAACCTAATAAATTCAGGGCACATGTGTCTACAGCTGACTAATCAAATGGATGAGTCTGAGTAGTAGTACTTGTCCGAAGAAAACTGTTTGACAGCAACTTACGCCCTGCATCTGAGCACGACCAAAGTAAAAGCCCAGCCAGTACTTCAATCTTTTAAGTCTCAGCACATATTCAATGTTTCACATTTCCTAAATAATGTGCCCAATCAACCACCTGACTGTAAACCAGTGATATCAAAGAAATACATTTATACTGACTTCCCTGTGATTCTGACCTGGATGCTTTTGGGACCTCTGCGATGTTAAGATGTTGAACTGTCAAGTTCAATACTTCTACCTGTAAATATGTTCATTAACAGTTACTACATCCACAAAACATATTATGTCCAGTTCCATAACTGTCAAATCTTGCTTTTAATTTTCAAATTCATGATGACATCAATCATTTCTACTACTTTTGATACCCAAATCTCCTTCTGAATAAACTTTACTACTAGAGTTTACCATCTTTTTAATGCTTGTGGTGGTTACCTATAAATTCTTTGACACTCCTCCCATCAAGAGGTGGAATCTAATTATGCTCCCCTTCCCCTCCCAAATATGGGTCTATGGACTTGCTTCTTGAAAAAAGAATGAGGCAAAGTGACTCTGTATGATTTCTAAGACTATGTCATTAAAAGGCATTCCAGCCTGACTCTCTTTCTTGAGACACATGCCTTTAAACTCTGAGCTGCCACGTAAGAAGTCTGGCTACCTAGAAGCCTCCATTCTGTAGAGACCACACACAGAAGTAGAGATGCCTGAGGAACCAGCTGTTTCAGTTTTCTAGATGACTCAAGCCACCATCTGACTGTAACTACAGAAGAACCTAGAATAAGAACTACCTAGCCGATTATGGTTGATCCCCAGAAATAATAGTAAATAACTTGTTTTACACCACTAGTTTAGAATGGTTTATTACACAGCAATAAAAAACAGAATTTGATTAAAGAAAAACTCAGTATTTCCTTTGGTCCTACTCCCAGTGGTATATGAATAAGGCCTCATTTATGCTTCATTTGTAATATATTCCTTACTAGTTTCCTTTAACTGTGCCAAGTTTAAAAATCAAAACTTTATGTTACCTACACCTGTGAACTTCCTTAAACATTTGTTTCAAGTTTCTTATTTACAAATCTATTTAAATAAACTTTAGACTCATCAGAATAGTAAATTTTTATTTAATATAAAAGCCACTCTTTATATAAACATAAACAAAATGCCCACAATTTTATATACAACACTGTATAGTAATTAATACAACAATGACAGGCCAACTCTCCTGTCAATCACCCAGGTAACATATACTGATAGAAATGAGAACATTCTATCATCCCTGCAGTCAGAAGATTGCATAAGAAAACAAAAGCTGACAAGGCCAAAACCTTCCCTAGCCGCTGATCTCTTATTAAAATGGTCTCAAAACATCCCTGCAAGTTTAGCAAGTGGACCACCTGGCCTATCATTTCCACATCTTTTGAAGCCAAGCTGCTGGTCATAGGCTGTTTTCTGACAATAAAATGTAATCCAGTGCAAAATGTGCAAAGTGAAACTGCAAATCTTACAAAAGATGCAAGATTTCATGAGGTCTAAGAAAAGTAATCTTGGAAAATTAATCAACACACACCTCTGACAAATAAAAATGTATACAAAACCCATTAAAAGTTCACAAAAATTGAAAACAATGACATAATTATGCTTCAAAATAAAATGACTTTAACATTTCAGTAATTAAGTGTGGCCCTTGGAAAAACTGCAAATATTTTTGTAAAAATGACCCATGACAAATTCAAATGATGCAAAAATGCAATGTGTGAAGCTTGATTGAATTCTGGTTTGAAAAACCCAGCTATTAGATACAGACATTTGATGACAAGTGGAGAAAAGTGAGTATCACTGGCTATTGTTTGGTATTAAGGAATTTCTGTTAATTTTCTAAGGTATGATAATAGTATGGTGATTATACAGAAGATCCAGTCTTAGGAGATGCCACAACACTTTAAAGTTAAATATAAAAAATAAAGCATCATAATGGCTGCAACTTCCAAATAGTTCAACAAAGTTATATTCATATATACATATATATTTTGCAAATTTGACAAAATGTTAAGAATTGCTGAATCTAAATATTTCATTGTTATTTTTACAACTTTTCTGCATATCTGAAAATATTTACAATAGAATGTTGGAGGAAAAAAGCAATCTCACACCATACACACACAGTCAAGGATCACCATTTAAGGAAGGCCTCCTACATGAAACTTGGGGGTAGGAGAATGTCAAGTGAAGTTATACTGTACTTTCAATGTGATTGGAATAACGCATGCCGAGAGAAACCCATACACTTAATACATTCCTTATTCTAAAGATTATAGCTGTAAAAATTAATTTTTGAAGTATTTTGCTCACTTTTGAAGTTCGAATTAATTCAATAAAAAATATATGCTAACATCAGGTATGCAAAGACCACATCAAGTCTGTCCTCAAAGAGTTCACCTCTCAACTCTTCCAGTGGCACTCACGGACTCCAACTGAAGGAACGGCAAGCTAAAGAGCCGCCCAGCAGGATGATGAGGATACTCAACAACAACAGTCAACTCGGTGTGCTTTCCCATCCTTTCAGATTACATATTTAATAAGAACACATTTCACATAGATGTAACACATGAACGTTAAACACCACACATTTCAAAGGAAGTGTTTCTTAATTAGCAATATACAAAAAAAGCATGTCACTAGAACGTAAGCTCCACATGGGTAGAATTTTTGCCTCTTTTGTTAACTGATATAGACCAACTGGCCCAAAACATGCCATGAAACAAAAAAAAAAAGGAAAAGAAAAAGAAGAGAAAAACTTTAAGTCAAATTTTAAAAAATGCTTTCTGAGAGTATTCATTTAAATTTGTTATAAAAGTTCTGGTCAATTTACTAGGGGGAAAAAGTGCTTAATTTTTACCACGATGTTTTTTTACAAGCTATCTTCTCCCTTGGCAAACTCTAAATATAAAATGGAAATGATAAATTCTTGTCCAAAATCCAAAGGCTTTCAGTACACACCATTCCTTTGGAGTAGGTCTGTGAACAAATATTCTGTAAACTCAAGTCAGAAATTATGCCCATATATATGATCCTAATAGGCTCTGTTCAATATCAAAACCCAAAATAAAAATGTTAAATTAATAAATCTATTTATAGACTCAATCCTCAGCTTTACAGAAAATTATATTTCCTGTAAGAAGTTTCTAGAAAAAGAAAAAATTTAATGAAATTAAATCGATATTATTTATTCAATGCTTTTCATGTTCTTTCTTGTTTTAGATAGATAGCTAACTAAACTAAAACACTCTCTAGGGATTTATTCCTTTTCTATTATTAAAATAATATGTACTCAATATGAAAGTATGTGCTAAAACATACTGAGACAGCAAAAGTAATTGCCCATAACCCAGAAACAAGTACACTGTCATTTTTATTTAGCACTTCTTATGAAACTTTTGTCTTTAACTTGGTTAAGACCATAGACTGTTTTATCTCAGTGATATTACTGGCCCATCGGCAGGACTTGCAATATTTTCCAAACAGCGATGAGGCATGTGAACTGAACCATCCATCAAAGTTTGTTTGTCCTCATTAACAATAGCAAACACAGCCTGGCTGGACAGAAGTGAAGAATGCTACTTGCAGCCATGAAATCAAGCAACTGGCCTTAACTGGGATGGAATTCACACCCTTTACTGTCCTGGTTTAGTTACTCTAAGACTAACCCACTAACAAGTCACAGCCAATATGTGACCTACCACAGCAGATTTATTGTATCATAATACCAAGTTCATTACTTTATCATGATAATTGCCATATCATGATAATTGCCAAGAAAGTTAACAGGGTATCCTTTCCTACAAGAAAAGGATTCCACTTATTTGAAAGCCTATGTACTTGTTACTTCTCTAAACACTCTGGGCTTCTTTTAGTTCCTCGGATGCACTCTTACCTTAGGGTCTTCACACCACGTTCCTTCACAGAAAGCTCTTCCAGTCCTGAACACCCTGCCCTCTCACTAGCCCCCCAGTCTACTCCCTATTCAGAATCCAGATCCCCCTTTTAAAACATTTCTTCTTCCAGTAAGTTTCCCTTCTTCACAAGACTGGCTGTGCCTCTGGTAAGGAATCCAGAACTTTCTCTTTCACTGCAGTCATCAGACAGCCCTGTACTGGCTAGTCTTTGCCACAAACTAAACCCCACCATCACACACCCGACCAGAACTGACATGTAGCAGAAACCTCCCAAACTTTGCTGAATTAAATGGTAAGAAACCAAGGCTCATATGTATATACACAAACATACAGTGTTATCCATATTAATATTTAATGCATTAGATATTAATATTTAATATTTAATATATTAGATATTAATATGTGTATAACTTCCTATGCCCATTCCAAAAAGGAAGGTAAAAACAATAAAGCTGAGTTAATGCTGTCTAGTCTAGTTAAGGAGTCTAGTCTTTGCCACTTAACTAATTATCTGGGCATTCCAGCACTCAATCTTCTCAGCTGTAAAATCCTAAAATCCTCCTTGGTGTAAAATTTTGAACATCTCAAAAATTACTTCCTACTGAGCAATCAAAGCCAAGCAAACGTGCAGTTGACTCAAGTCAGACATAATATCAATTATTACAGCCTAACATACAGAATGATAATAGGTATCCCGGAAAACAGGAAATCAATTCCCACTGAGCATTTGACAGTACTAGGACCTTCTAAACAGCCTTCAGAAAGAGAACAGTCTCAACCCACCAAAAATCAAAGGTGAGCAAACACTCCCACCCGCAGGAAGTGATATGCGATCACTGTGCTTTTGGCTTTATCACACATTATTTCAAATAAGCTTTCACCACACAAAAACTTTCCCCATTAAATTTATATGGAAAGTATAATTAAAAGATAATATAACTGTACTAAAGTATTTTGTGTCAAATCAAATACATCAGCCCTAGCAGTTCGAAATTAGAACAAAAATACAGAAGGGTTGGCTGGTTTTTAAGAGCTTTCCTCCAGTTAAACAAACAAGGCAGGAAGAGTTTATAATGACTACAGATTCTAAATATCTATTAGAATGAATACAAAAGGGCAGAAATGCAGGTCTGAGGAAGGAAACAAAAATCAAATCTTAACATGGCAAAGCTGACTAACGCATATCAAACAGTATCTAGAGGCCTACAGTCACACAAATTCAAAGCTGAAATGAGCTTTCAGACATCAAATACACCCCCTCATCTTACAAATGAGTAAACTGAGACTCACTGTAGGCAACGACTTACCCAAGATCCCACAAGTGGTTAATAGAAGGACCAAGCCTCTAACTCCAAATTCGGTGTCTTTCCAGTTCTCAGAACTCCCCCCACCCGCCCCCCCTCTCCATATCAGGACCTGTCCCTGGTACACAAAAGCTTCCAGATACACAGTAAAGCTCCCAAATTCTGTAAGAATTCTAATATTTGATAATGAATATCAATATTATAAAACAACTTTCTGAAGATAGGTAAAAATGTATGACAAAACTTAAAACATTAAGTAGATACATCTAAATTCAGAAATGTATTTTTTACCATTTCATCTTACCTTCAGGTTTTCAATCTGGTATGAAATGCTAAATACATGCATTAAAACAGTTCTATCACATGGATATCTATAAGCATAAACAATCTTGAAATATTTATTAGCAGTACACTATATGAATTTAAGTATTTTAAACAAACATTAACAACAAAAGCATCATTTTGGTCTCATTTCTGTGTCTCTGTGATACTACACTGCTCTCCTGGTGGCATTCAAGGAGGCCACAGGGTCACAGGCCCAGCCAGTGTACAAGTGAACAGAAAGGAGCTGACTCCTCACATATGCTTCAGTTAACCCTAACTCCTCTTCCACTCCTTGCAAACTCCCGGTATAGTCTCTTCCAGCACAAAGTCAAAGCAAAAGGATGAAGCAACCAGTTTCACACCCTGATGGCCCATGACCTTCTAGTTTTATCCCTAGACAGTACTTTTTGCAAACAAAATGTAAAAGTACAAAAAAACACTATAGGTAAATTGTTCTCACACAGCAGAAAACCTCTGGCCTCTCAGGATCAGTATCAAATATAAGCACCTATGATTAATCCCTGGTGCAGACAGTATCTTCGATGCCTATGAATGAAAATTCATTAGAGAATGTAAGAGGAGGAACCAGTCCCCATACCTTGAAATCCTGTTTTCAAAGCCCTTCATAAGCATCAGGTTTACTCATGAGAGGCTTCTTCTCAGTCACTTATATTCTTTATTAGCACTTAGAATTACATCATTTATTCATGGTCACATGGCCAGTTAGTGTCAGATACAAACAGAACAAATCCCAACCACTGTTTGCCTCCAATTTATAGTCCACTCAGCATCACAGCAAAGACTACAAAATTAATCACTGCCTAGTACTGAAATATTTCATCAATTTAAAATCATCTACGAATATCAAGTTCTCTTTAAATCTATGTCTTCTATGTTAGTAGGGAAATAATTTTCAAAAATGCATATCAAGAAAATGCTCCTTTCTATCTCTATATTTTGAGACGGATGTACAAAGTATTTGACACAATCAAGATGTTAACCATTGGGAAGAAGCTGGGTTATAAATACAGGGAACTCTCTTCTGCATTATTTTTTAACTTCTTATGAGTCTATAATTGTTTCGAAAAAGTAAAAAATAAATAAATAAATAAAAATACAGAGTGCACGCACCTGATGCCCACTCCCTACACCCACACTAATCTTATCACCTTGCTCTTCTCCCAACTTTCCCAATGAGCCAGAAAAAGTTCCAACTCCTTCTCAACCTGAAGTTCCAAGAAGGGCTGGTGCAGCAAAAACACAGCAGCACCCCTGGCCTAGCACAGTGTTTGAGAAGCACACAAACATTTACCAATCAAGGAAAACTAATCTAACATGGTTCCCAAACTGTGTGCAGCAAACGCAGGGCAAATATTTACATGAGCCAAACTCTTCAACCAGTCTTACACAGTTTGCTACTGGTCAGTGGATCAGCTTCACTGCTCCACCAACTGGACTGTAACCCTATGAGCACTGTTCTAGAGAGGACCTGATATTTATGTAATTCAACTCAAATATTTAAAATTTCATGTATAAAAACAAAAAAGCAAACAAAAACAAATTACTCTAGCCTCAAAGGTCAGGAAAATGCTCTTTTCTCAGACAGTTATAGGACCTGTCATCTAAGGGGGAAAGGAGAGCTATGGTCAGTGAGAACTGGCAAGCCTGGTCCTGTTTGTTGTCATCTATTCATTTTAGGACAAATGTGGGTAAGAGCCTTTTATATTGTACAATGGTCAAGTTTGTGTGCTCCTGATGATGGTGGTCCATTTGGTCACCATGAGAAGCACTGCTTTAAATCAAAGAACCTCTTGATCAGAAAAACCTGCCACAATAAATGTTCTTACTACAATTGGGTTAGATTATGTTATTTATAAAACGTCAACATTATTGCCAGAAAAACTTTCCATTCAAAAAAAAACAATAATTTAAACATATCATACCCCAAAACAAATGCTATCACCCCTCAAGAACATCCTAGAATTAACCAAAGAAAGACTGAATCTTCACGTCAACTACAAAGGCTTTTTACATTTCCAAAGTCTTCTGAGGAGTCAAGAGACCCGAGAAGACAAGCAAAAGACCAAGCCTCCCTAGAGTCCTCGCCACTCAACAGTTTTGTGAAACCAGAAATTTTCTGGGATGGCATGGGCTGGCTGCTAACCACATACTGATTCTGTCTCTGGATGTGGGTGTCGTATGTATTTTTCAGTAGCTCTCTGATCTCAGAAGTGGCAGAAAGATGAGCAGCTGCCAACAAAATGAGCCCACATGTCATCACTGACATGCAGTCCATGGGCTGCCAATCTCCCCTACAGAAGGCGCCCATTCCTGGTTCTATACTCCCACAGCAGTGACCTAACAGGGAATCAGTACGAACTTGTAGCAGCAATTTGTATTCATCCCTGCTGGCAACTGCAGAAGGCAAAGAAAAAGTAGTTCCTATATCTCCCCAAAGAACCACCACAGAAACAAAAGATCACACTGTCCATAGCAAGTACTTCCCCCACCTCATTATTCTCTAGAGAGACTAATCACAACACCTGATAAGCAGAAAAAGGCAGCAATCACTTAAAGAAAACATCAAGGGGTTTCTATGATATGAAGACTAGTTTAAACACCACTAGAAATCTAAGCATTCTAAGAATGTTTAAACTAGGTTTACATGCAATTTAAGAAAAATCACTTGATTGGTGCTTCCTTTAAAGAGAAAGTAGGGCTTCTATATGCAGATGATGACACAGAGCAATAGCCCGACTAGTACAAATTACTTTTGGGCAGGAAACACAGCCACTCCTACAATATAAGAAAACAGATGATTAACTGCACAAACCCAATACCCCTCGCCCGCAAAGCCTTTCATGTAAAGCCCTGTTTTCAACATTCAGACATTAAAATAACCCTACCTTATTGTCTGTTTTTTTTTTTACTTTCTACATCAAATTAACTTCCTAATCTCAAATTTGGCTTTTTCTTAAGGCTTACAAAACCTACCATCCTCTGCTTCTCACATCACAGCAAGTGGGCTGTCACAAAAAAATAAATACTTTTGGGGTAATGAAAATTTCCTATATCTTGACTGGTTGTAGGTACACAAGTTTGTATGCACTTGTCAAGACTCATCAAATTGTACATTTAAAATGGGTAAATTTTATTGTATGCAAGTGATACTTCAATAAAGCTGATTTACAATACAAATAAGAGTAGAGAAAGTTGAAAACATTTTATTAAGGTGAATTATACTATCCCATCAGAAACTGAACAAATATCACTACTTTTGCTATGTAAGACAGATTGTATCTTAAATAAAAACATGAATACTAGAAATAACATTGATTTTTAATACTTTACTAAATATGCTGACAAAAAATGAAAATATCACAAAGCATAGTTGTCCATCAATTTATATTTCTTATTTTGAAAGGTTTTATTACCATTATACTAATTCTATCCAGAAAAAAATATAAAATATAATCTCATTAGAGAATAATTTCTAATAGCCAAATTCAATTTACTAACAGTCTCACCTCTAACTTGGAAGAATGCTGCAAACTTTTCACTAGCAATCTTATTCCTCAATGTGCCCCACAGAAAATAAAGTGATTTCGAGAATCCCATCTTACCATCATTACACAATCATTACAAGTGACTGCTGACAAAATCCTATCACACTAGAGGTTGAGAAGTGACAGCACAAAGCTGTAAGGAACCTTATAATTTCCAGTGTGATCTGTCTCTCCGTCTAAGTCTACAGTCCAAATTTTCTCTTATTCTTAAGAATGTCATATTTTATAACATATTAGAGCCTAATTCATTTTATCAGGTAAAATTATCAAAATTGCCAATCAAAACTAAGCATTTGTGTGACAACAGGATAATCCAAACAGACTGAATTTTTATATTAAAGTAAGTACTTTTTTTAAAGTTTTCATCTTTGAGATACATTTTGAAGGTATAGCAATTAAATGATCTGATGGAAGGAAATAAATGTGGAAAAGGCTTGAAACCAGACTGGTCATGAGTTTATAACTGTGGAGATGGGGTGAGAACTGTTGTACACAGGTATTCATTATACCATTCTCTATACTTTTGTATATGCTTAAAATTTTCCATAATAAAAAGCTTAAAAATAATTTTCAGAGGAAAACTTAAAAATCAATTATAAAAATAAGTCAGCAAATTCATAATTACAGTGAACCAGGAGAGAAGGCTGTTTTCATTTGTTCAGAATGCCAAGGTATCAAAATGACAGGAACAGACTGTAATAGGAGTTTAAGTAGAAGTAGGCATGATAAAAACCAGGGAAAGAAGACTTAAGTACATCCTCCTGCAACATAAAATTGCTCCCTTCAATATACCCTATAAGGTTTACTGAAGTGTAATTTGATCCAGTCTTCAGTGATTACATTTTTCTTTACAGACTATTTCCTAAACAATCTAACTGTTAAGGAAAACTTCTGACCTTTCTGAAGTTCGTCCCATCATTATTCCTAGTTGTACGCCTGTGTACAATAATTTCCTTCACAAGTGTCTGTTTACTCCAAAGCTTGTAATTTAGTCACTGATCTTGATTTATAAAATTGATCTGCCCTTCAGATTTTCAGTATTTTGTTTGGCCATTTCATACCCTGTCTTTAATCTCATGTTCCTTCATCGACTTCATTTAATCATTTTAATTAAGCTCACCTGTCCTTTCCCAGTACAGTTGTTCTGTTATTATTTCTAGGTACCGATCTCAATAATCAAATAATGAGATTTCCCACTGGTTTGGCAATGTGACTGATGCCCTATCCCACACAGACTAATACTTGTGTTTTTTGGTGCAGCACACGGAAATTTTAGGTTGCTCTCAACTACCCACCACACCTTTGTTCAGCTCCATGAAATCCATGGCGCCTGAGTCTTTACAACCCAACAGTTCCAAATAAAAATAAGGAGCACTTACTAAATGCCATGCCCTGTGCAAAAAAAAACCCCACACTTTCTATGTCAATACTGTCCAACAGGACTTTCAGTGATGAAGGCACTGTTCTGTATCTGCACTGTCTAAGATGGTGGCCACTAGCTCCAGGTGGCTACAGAGCACTTGAAATGTGGCTAGTAGTACTGAGGAACTTTTTACTTTTAGTTCATTTTAATTAATTTCCATTTAAATAGTTATGTTTGAGACTTTATATTGCTTGGATTTTTCTTCATAAAAATCATTTCCATTTAGTTGTACATCTATACACATTTAAGCCCATCTTAGACAGTTTCTCAACCAGCGCACAACTGACATTTTAGATATTCTTTGTGGCAGAGGGGCTGTCCTCTGCACTTGTAGATGTTTGGCGGCATCTCTGGCCTCTACTCAAAAACAGGCAAGGAGCAAAGCTCCAGCTGTGAAAATCAAAAATGTCCCCCAAACACTGCCAAATATCCCCTGGGGGAGCAAAAATCACACCCAGTTGAAAATCACTGATCTAAGACTAAGAGTCTGGATTCTGTACTCAGTACTAACAATATTCTAGGGCAGGTTCTTTAGAGGTCCTGCTTTTTTATTTGGAGACCAGACTACAACTAAAAGCAGTTAAAAGTAACCATCTCTTCATAATATTTTCCACAGAACCTACATTATAATATTCGTGTTTTTATATTCACTATCTCAGCAGTTCCTCATGGACCCTGAAGTGGGTATTCTGCCTGATTCAGAACCTGAGGTGTGTGAGGGGTGGGGGGTTGGAAGGAGATACAGGGAGTGAGGGTCTCAGTGGTTAAAAGACTTGCCATAACATAGTTAATAAATAGCAGGGCTGAGACAAACCCAGATTTAGGAATTCCAAACTTCAAACCCCTGTCTACACTATCTTGCCTTGTAGCCCTATATCACCTTATGGAGAATCTCCTTAGAGAAAAGCCCTTTTGCTATGACAATCTCCACTAAGACTATTTATAATTGCACAACACATGACAACACCAGAAAACAAAGCTCACAGGAAAATTCCACATATAGACAGAACAATGAGAACTGGTTTCTACTTTACCAACCTGCATCCTAAGGAGTAATTCAGGACAGTGACAAGTCATGCCAAACCCACGTCTCTTTAAAAGATCTCTCCTAATCTAATACTAGGAAAGGGTTGAGAGAGTGAGCAAGCTGACAAAGGGCAAAAGTCAGTTTGGATCCCTGGAGGGAGGAGTTGAGGGGGAGGGAAAACCAAACTCTAAGACAAGTGGCTGCTCTAAGACTGGGATGCCTCAGAAAGCAAAATATCCCAGAAAATGGACCACATGGAACAGTGGGAGGAGCCCTAGACCTTAAAAAGAAGACCTCAGAGACCACATCTGTCAGTAGCTCAGAGTACCCTGGATAAATGCCGCAAATCTACAGGCCTGTTTCCTCAACTCCTCAGTGAAAAGACTGGTCTGCGTGACTTCTTGGGCACTTTCCAGGTCTCAGTGAGCGGGCACTTTCAGCTCTCCCCTCAAACTGAACATGCACAACCATGTTCTTGGCACTGGTTTCCTATTTCTCTGAGATATTTTAAGTAGGAACATAGCACTAACTCAAGAAATTTACTAGAAAGAAAATCAAAATGTCACAAAGGTATCTGAGTATGGAATAGTTTCAATTCAACACAATGAATGTTTGTAGAGGGCCAGTCACTCACCACTGCCAAGGACCTTGTAAATTTCTGGGAAACCACAATCAAGATCCTAGGCTCTCTGAATTCCTCTCCTCTGCCCTAGCAATCCCCACCTACATTCATCAACTGCATTCATTATTTGGTCTCCCAGAGCCAATAATTACTTTAACATACAAAAATATACAAAGACTACCACAGAATTAGCAAGTTTGAAAACACGAAGTAAAAAATTTCAGATACAACTTTTTTTAATGCTGAGTACACTTGAGATGTGAGACAAGTCACAAGATTACACTGAACAAAATATTTGATTTTTAACAGGATGTACTGAAAGAACACATATTTGAAGAAAATACTGTTGTTCTTTAACTGAGCAATTTATTTGCTGTACCGCACTACCTACCTGATCTTACAGTTTTGGGTACAGAATAAAATTTACCTATTTATACCTCTTTTCACTCAAAACTATCATTTATCATTTGTGACTGTCATAGGCACATTTCTCATATATAAATCAAGCTATAGTAGCACACTTTTATCAGAATTTACTAAACCTTGGTAAAGTTTTCACGTGAAGATGAAAATATTCTGGGTTTCTTGTTCTAGTTAAGATTCCAGAAAACCAATATCTTTTGGAAACAGATTTTTCTCAAGCAATGCAGCAACAGACTGATCCTATTACTTTGCAACTAGATTTGCAAAGAGACTCCTTCCTTTTGAAGGGGAGTCACAAACAGAACGGCCCCACCACAGGTCAACTACTGTACTTCAAAACTTAGAGTGCAGGACTGTCTCAAATCTCAACAGACCATTTTTACTACTCCTAGATATAACTATAGGTCCCTAAAATTTTACCTACAGCACTTTCCTATTGTTTCAAAAAATCTGTCCCCTTGATGCACACATTTCATGATCTGAATCAAATCCACTTGGCTTTTATTTCGTGAAACTAAAAGATTACCTAGTCTCAATACTGTATACTGACACAGGAATCAAAAACAAAGCTGATTATTTATTTATACCAGGAATGAAAAAGAAAACGTAGCTTTAAAAAGATACATTACTTGTAAATTTCTCAGACTAGGTGAAGCAAAAGCATGCTCAAAAATGAATCAAAGTGCCCAACACCACTGCAACAAAAGGTTTTGGCATGCATAGTCATTGATATAAAGAAAAAACACCCTACTTCTCTCCTCCCTTGTGCAATTTTCTAAGTTACAAGATAAGTTACACTATAGGCACTACCAACTTGGTTCTATGAATGACAGCAGAGCTATCCCCACTACCAGCCTGATTCTAAAATTTATCCAAAAAAATCTTGTTAAAATCTTAAAAATGATCTCTATCGCTAACGAAATAAAATTAGAGTAAGGATCACTTAACAAAATGTTAAAATAAGTGACTTAAAACTTCTTTCAGTATTTAAAAATACTATGTGGCAACTCCATGTAGTGAATAGTTTCAGAAGGTATTCCAAAAGTTTTATAAGCATGTTAAATACAACATGGCTACAGCAAAGATCAGAGAAATCCCAAGCCAGCGCCAGAAACTAAGCTGGCAGCTTTAGGATTGAAAAACTGTCCGCTCCACCTGAGGCAGACAGAGACCAAGGCCAGTATCTTAGCAGCAAGTTAGGCCTCTTTCTCCGGGAAGCGCACGACAAACAGGGCGTCGTGCAACCTATGTCACCGGTCACTTGGCAAAAATTATATCTAACTTCAAAACGTGGGTCCAGATGGCCTCCTATATAATCGAATGAAAGAGAGGAGCGAAAGCATCAGGAGAGAAGGAGGTTTAAAATGTCCCACTTTCTGACCCCGTAAATATTTATCCCATTATTAGATCCGAGTCCTAGATTCTAAGAATTGCTTTAATAAAGGCCTCTCAACCTCCTCCAAGAGTGTTTTGCAACAGTGAAGGAACTTTTCCGGCTTTATCTCAGTTCCCTGAGAGCATGCGGCCCTGCAATTCAATATCCTAAACTGGCAGGGAACCGTGGAAGAGGAAGGGAAGGAATCCACGACCAAAACAGCATTCTTATAAAAAAAAAAAAAAAAAACAAACGAAAACAAATCATCATTCTTCCTCCGCCCATAGTAAACCCATCCCAAAAATTTACAGCGTGTAAAGAAAAGCAGCATTGCGAACTGCTAACGTAAGTTTTCCTTGGACTCTACGCACGGTTTTCAGCTGTCAAATTACAACTCAGGAAAACACTATCATTAGAATAAAAAAGGAAACAAAAAAGCTCGCACTGTAGGGGCCGGGAGCTGATCAGCCAGCACCGTTTCGGGAGGAGAGCAAAGGGAATCCAATCCACTACCCCACCCCCGCCTGAATTCATCCCCGCCCTGGGCAGGCAAACCTCACTGCAGGGGCTCAAATTTAATAATAATAACAATAATCATGGCGCTTCCTCCCCCGCCCCCCACCGTGATCTGCCGGGAATCAGCCTCTCCCCCGCTATCCCCTCCCCCGGGATCTCCAGGCTTGGCAGGTCCAAACCACCCCACCGGACACAACTCCCGGGGGCCCGGCCGAGCCCAGCCTACCCCGGGGCCTCTCGCCCCGCTTCTCTTCTTCCCTCCCTTTTTACCTCCACCATCCCCCATCCGCATTGTCTGTCTCAATTCAACTTTGAGTAATATGGATTCCTCGGGCCTAGGCCGGGCGGTAATTACAGCCTGCCCCCCCCCCCCGCCCGGTAGCCGGAACCCCACCATCTCCGTCGAGTTCAGCGCGTCTCCTCCGGGGGAGGGGGGGGTGCAGCGCGCATTCCCGTCTACACCGCGCTCCCCCCACGGCCCCTGGGACCATAAGTTTGCCCCGGAAAGAGCCTAGTTGGGGGCAGTGAGGACCCCCCAACGCCCGCCGGCCCGCGCGTAAATACTGGAGCCCGCCCCGGCGCGGCCCCATGGGGGAGGGAAGGGAGGGGAGGCGCCCCTCCCCCCGTCCGCCGGCCCTATTACCTGTCATTGAGCTGGTCCTCGGTGCCCGGCAGCGGGTGAACCACGAAATGGATGGACGTCATGGTGCTTCCTTCTCCTCCCGAGGACGGCCCCCTCCCGCTCTCGCCCGCCCCCCCCTCCCCGAACCCACTTCCCCTCCCCAAAGCCCACTGCCGCCGCCGCCTCCCAGTCCCCAAATGGAGGGAAGCAAATGCGCAGGGGCCGCCGCCGCCTCCCTGCCGGGCGTGTGTCCGCGGCCCGGCGGGGCAGGCAGGAGAGCGGATCAACACGCCACCCGCTCCCCCGGCGACAGCGCGCAGGTCTGCGAGGCCGACGGCCGGGACCTGGGGCGCGCCGCCACCGCCGGCAGCGCCAAGCGTCGGAAGAGGGGGCGACTGGCGAGGGTGGAGAGGGGCGGACTGCGGGGACGGTGCGGTCCCGGCGGCAGACGGGGTCCGGACTAGGGAGGTGGGGAGGGAGATGAGCCCGCACCGCGCGTCACTGGCGAGAAGCTACCGCCGCCGCCAGCGCCGCCGCCGCCATCTTCACTTCTGCCCCAGTTTCTCCGTCTCGCAGGCTCCGCTCCCGAGCGGCGGGGGAGGGGCGAACGGGGTAGGAGGGCGGAGACCGGCGGGCGGGGGCACGGCTGAGAGGGGGCGGGGCTCCGGGAAACGGGCGGTGAGGCCCTTTCAATTGGGCGGCTCAACGTTGTCGGGCCACGGCGCTGTAAGGCGCGTGCCGATTGGTCCGTTCGGGCCCCCGGGAGGGTGGGATAGCTCCCGAGTGAGTGTTCGTAGAGCACGTGTTAGGGAAGGGGGAGGTGGAGGGGCGCGTCCGCCCGAGGGGGAGGGAGGCCGGCAGGAACCTGAGTGTGTGTCCCCGGGGAGGTGGGAGGGAAGCGGGGCTTCTGCGTTGTCTCGCTTTGATTTCCCTGGGGCAGCCCTAATTATTTTGCAAAGCCTTGAGGGTTTTTTGTTATTTTTCGTCCTTCCTCCGCAGTTATATTTAAAGTGGAAGTGTAAAATCAGTTAAGGGACAAGAAATGCACACCCTTTTATTGGAGAAGATAGTTATGTAAGAACCTTTCCACAAGGTCCTATCGTAGGATCTTAGAGCTGACTTTGCAGCAACTTCTTGTATCGCCGTAGTCTCCCAATTTCCTCAGTACCACCACCACGTAGCCGCATAAAGACAAAACGTGGAAATTTCCACTAATTTCCTTACTTAAATGATTCACGATTTTTTTACGACTTTTAAATAGGTGATCCGTCTCTTCTACAAAGGCGTTCTTGGATTTACGATCAATGGGATTATAATGGCAAATTCTTGAATGGGTTTAGCTGCGTTTTTTCTAGGGAGCCAGTTCATAGCTTTCTTCTCAAAGGCTTCTATGTCCCCTTCAAAACATCAGGTAACTCTTTCAAGGCAAAAAGTGAAAACATGAAGCCTCTTTTCCAGTCTGTGCGGATGTTCATTAAATCAAGGATCTTGTGAAACGTTCTTCACGTAAAATAACACTTCTGTTAATGCATTACATACACACTTTTGCTTAGAAAGTTCTTTTGAGCAAAATTTATGAAAACATTTATAAATCAGGATAGAGTAGGTACCCCTCGAGACGGGTAATGGAACACTTTTTTAGGTCACTAGCTCCAAAACTGGCCCGAGTTAGTTTAGAGTAAAAAGGGATTTCAAGTCCACTGTTCATAAGAAGTCTATGTGAGTCATAGGGAAGCAGGGTAGATCAATGAACACGGATAATTTTAGACCCAGATAGACCTGGATTTGTGTCCTGTTTCTGCTACTTAACTATGGTGTATTGATTAATTATTTAACTATTAGAGTGTCTTTTTTTTCTAATTTGTATTCCAAATAATAGATCAACATAGCGTTGTGAGAGCTAAGTAAGATCATGTATGACAAGCACCTTCATAACAGTAGGCTCTGCAAGTGAAAGCTTTTAGTTCTCACACATTTATATGTACCACTTTATTTACTAATATCGTTTAATACTCAGATCACACAGTGGGTTAAATAATATTATCTCGGTTATATAGATGAAGACACTGAGGCTCAAACACCTTAGATAAGTGCTGAAGCTGAGACTTAAACTCAGGGTCATTTAACTTTGATTCCATTGCTCTTTCCACTATACCACAGCTGCCATCTAGTTAATAATTTAGAAGGAACAGACTATTTTCAAAGCCAATAGGAAAAATATGATATGATAAACGCAAGAAGAGTGCTATGGAAAAAGGAGGAAGTGATTGCAGCCAAGAGAATTAAGAAGTCTCATTTAAGCCAAGCTTTCAAGAATATTCTGGCCAAATAGAATATCCAGCTTAAACCTAGTAATTTTAGACTTGCCCCTGAACAAACTCCACACCATATGCGTACTTTGCTTAATTACTCTTTCTTCCAAATCTGTCTTTCATCTCTTCGTTGTGCTTCCACTCTGCTTCCAACTTGATTTACCCACTCCCAATTTCCTAGAAGAGATTTTCTTTCCTGGTAGAAAGTCTCTCTTCTCACTCTAGGCAGCCCATTCAAACTGCCCACTTGGTCTTTGACTGACAACCATCTTGACATAGCTACTTTTTATTGTCCCAGGCTGTAATGTTAGGGAGAATTTTCCTCTCCCAGGCCCCAACACATTGGTGAGTAACACTTTGAACAGCGGGAAACAAGAATAAGGGCATGGAATTATGCAAGCCCGTTGCATGGATAGGGGAGGGAATACAATTAGGGAGGGAATAGAGATAAGCAGAGTTCAAGCAGAAGCTTTTGAAGAGTCAAAGTGCAATACAAGCCTAGAAAAGGAGGTGGAAAGCGCTTTTCTAATAATTTGGACTAATTCTGTCTTTGAGGACAACTAGAAAAGTTGGCCAAAATATTTCTTTAAATCTGTATAAAGGCACAAGAGAGTTAGCAAAATGATGAATTACCAAACTAGATCCAAGGGATGTGAGTCCTGTGTTTGGAACCACTTTTTCCTCTGGGATGAATGCCAATTCCAGAAAGACAGAGTGAGAAGCCAAGAGACTGAGCAATTCTTCTGACAAGCACTCCAGGCTAAAACAACAAGGATTGATGTCCAAGGTCTCCCAATGCAGTGGTGAATGCTAATGACAGTTTGATGGTTTCTTACAAAACTAAAGGTACTTGTAACCTATGATCCAGCAATCACACTCTTTGGTATGTATCCAAAGAATTTGAAAACTTATGTCCAGACAAAAATTTGCACACAGTTTTTTATGGCAGCTCTATTCATAATTGCCAAAACTTGGAAGCAACCAAGATATACTTCAGTAAATAAACTGTGGTATATCCAGATAATGGAATATTATTCAGTGCTTAAAAAAATGAGTTATGAAGCATGAAAAGATATGGAGGAAATTTAAAGGCATATCACCAAATGAAAGAAGCAAATCTAAAAGATTATTTACTCTGATTCCAACTGTATGACATTCTGGAAAAGGCAAACCTATGGAGACAGTAAAAAAGTCACTGTTTGCCATAGGTCAATGAAGAGAGAGAGATGAATAGGCAGAGTACAGAGGATTATGAGGGCAGTAAAATTACTCTGTATGATACTGTAATGGTGGATACATGTCATTATACATTTGTCCAAACCCACAGAATGTACAACACCAAGAGGGAACCCCAATGTAAACTATGGACTCTGGATGTTAATGATGTTTCAGTGCAGCTCCATCAATTGTAACAAGTGGACCACTCTGGTGGGGATGTTGATAATGGACAAGAAGACTATGCACGTGTGGAGGCAAGAGTACACTGGAAATTGCTGTACCTTCTCAATTTTTCTGTGAACCTAAAACTACTCTAAAACATAAAGTCTATTTTTAAAAAATCTTAAACAAATATTTCCAAAATAAATTCAAAAGGGTAGCAGATTATGAACAAGTGCAATGATTTGACATTCAAATCAGCAAATGTAATTCATTGTATTAACAGAATAAAGAAGAAAACTCAATAAATCACTTCAGTAGAGTAAGAAAAGGGTGTTGTAAAATTCTGTAACCATTCGTGAAGAAAGTTTCTTAGCAAACTATAAATAGAAGACTTCTTTAATTTGAAAAGGGTACTTCTAAAAAAATTACAGGAAACATCTTTTATAATGGCAAAATGTTAAAAGCTTTGCCCCTAAGATTGAAAACAAGGATGTCTGTTCTCACCACTACCTTTCAACATTGTAGTAGGGACCCCACTTGTATGATAGGAAAAGACAAAGAATTGTAACTTTCCCGAGATGTTTGACAAGAAAAAGCAGATGATCATTTTTGCTCAGATTTCTGTGTCTGAAGCACACACATAAGTTTGCCTACCTGAGGCACCTGACTTAATGAGTTTGGCTGTAAGTACCAAGCGGTGACAGACACCCTGGAGAAGAGGAGGTAGGATGAGGCCAAGATTCACTACAAGAAGACGCTCAAGCCAAGAAGAACACAGGGAATAAAACCAACGAATAAACATGTGTCCTCAAGACCAATAGACTCCTAATCTAAGCCCAACAAAAACTGTTTATACCTCAAAAAAATGTATGTTTTGGAAAGGAAAATATAAAAACATTTCCATAGGATATATTTTAATATATATAAAGTAGAATTAATAAGCAACTTTAGCAAAATAGTAGCATTAAGTATAATGTCTAACAAAATCAATTGTTTTATATACAAAAAAGGAATTAGAAAATAAAGGTGTTAAAATACTATTTAAATAATATAAAAACTATTAAATATCTAATATCTAAGAACAAATTCAATAAAAGATGTGTAAAACTTCTACAGAGAGAACTCTAAAACATTTTTGAGAGAAATTAAAGATGGCCTAAATAAATGGAGGACTAGACTGTGTTCATGAGCTAATACACTTAATATTGTAAAGTTGTCAAGCCTCCCTAGTGCAATCTCAATCAAAATTCCAACACTTCTCCTCCCTGGTGAAACTTCACAGATTGTTTTTAAACCTTATATAGAAATGAGAGACAAAGAGATTGACAAAATAGAATAAAGAGCTCAGACATAGACCAAAGGTTAATGAACATACAACTATGACAGAGGCACTTCAGGGAAGTTTGGGAAGACGGTGTTTGCAATAAGTGATAGGATGACTGGATATCATTATTTTAAAAAACGTGACTCCCACCCACATCATACACAAAGATCTGGGTGGATTTTAGATCCAAACGTAAAAGGCAAATGATAAAAATCTCTAAGCAGCTATTATAGGAGGATATCTGTGTGGCATTAGAAATTGGGAAGACTTCCTAAACTGATTGTAAAAGCTCTAATCATAAAGAAAAAGTATCATTATGTTAGACTATATTATAAATAAGAATTTCTTTTCATCAAAAAGAAATTAAGAGTTTGAAAAAAATGAGGCACGAAATGGAAGAAGATATTTGCAATGCATGTTACTGATGGACTCACATCCAGAATTTATTTTTAAATTCTTTGAAATTATATATTAAAGAAAATGAAAACCAAAAATTTTTAAAGGGGCAACAGATTAGAATAAGCACTCCATCAAAGAAATACACAATACACAAATGACTAATAAACATATAAAAGGCGTTCAACCTCATTCTTACCAGAAAAACAAATTAAAGCCACATTGAGATACCACTACACATCCACAGAATGGCTATAATCAAACAGACTGACAATTAAAAGCTTTGGTGAAAGTGTGAAACAATAACTCTTATTTACAACTGGTGAGAGCTTAAACTGATACAACCACTTTGGAAAGACGAGCAAAGGATTTGAATGGCATTCCTCCAAAGGATATATTCAAATGACCAATAAGCACATGAAAAGATGCTCAACATCATTAGACATTAGAGAAATGCAATCATACCCACAATGAGATATTACTTCTCATCTACTAGGATGGTGAAAATAAAAAAGACAGATAATAACAAATGTTGGAGAGGGTGTGGAAATTGAAACCCTCATACATTGTTGGAATTGTAAACTGAAGCAGTCATTTTGAAAAAGTTTAACAGTCTTGACAATTTCTTAAAAAGTCAAACACAGATTTACCATAAGACCACTCCTAAGTACATACTCAAGAGAATTGAAAACTTATGTCCACACAAAAACTTATACACAAATGTTCGTAGTACCATTATTCATAAAAGAGAAAAAGTGGAAACCACCCAAATGTCTATCAACCAAAGAATGAATAAATTACAAGTGGTATATCCTTACAATGGAATAACATTTGCCATAAAAAAGAATGAAGTACTGATACATGCTATAGCATGAACAAACCTTAAAATATTATGATAAGTGAAAGATGCAGATACAAGAAGCCAAACGTCTGTTTTCATTTGTACGATGTGTTTCAAATAGGCAAATTCATAAAGACAGAAAGTGGATCCATTAGTTGCAAGGGGCTGGGAGGAAAAGGAAATGGGAAGAGACTACTAATAGGCACGGGGTTCTGGGGGGATGACGAAAATGTTCTAGGATTAGATAGTAGTGATGGTTGCACAACTCGGTGACTATATAAAAAACCACTGAACTAATTATACAGTTTAATAGGGTTAATTATATATTAATAAATTTATTATCCAAAAAAAGGAAAGAAAAGTAGTTGTATGACTTTATACTCCCACTAGCAGTGCAGTGAGTTCAGTAAGTTCATAATATTTTATTAACTAGCTAGCTTCCACCTTCTCAACACATTTTTTAAAATATCTCTGTCACTTATCTAAAGAATGATTTAAGTGAGTACCATATGCCAACCAATAAGTATTGCAGATAGATGCCATGGGATAGGCAAGGTCTCTGTCCTCATGGGGCTTACAATATTGTGGCAATGGATGAGAGAATGGGGTTATAGATATGTTAATAAGATGTAAGTCACTTGCCCAAAATCACACAGTTAGTAAGCAGAGGAGTCATTCTGGAGAGCAACATCAAGTCTAATAAGACCCTAGAGGTCATTTAATCCAATGACCTCATTTCACAGAAGAATCTGAGGCTCAGGGAGGCTAAACTGCCCAGTGACACATTGCTTGTTACACCCTATCACAAATATACATCTTGAGTTGGGGTGTCCAAGGGGACCCTAGAAAACTCTCAAGGTCAATCTGTGTAATACTTCTTTCATCTTAAGACGCCCCTCAGAAGTAGACAAGCCCTCTGACATACATCTAACGATTGTTCACTGCTGTTTGCCATGTGCCAGACATCGTGCCACGTACTGGGAACCTGGCAGAGAGCGAGAAAGATCTGTCCCTGTGACTTCACAGAGTCTGGAGGGTCTCAGCTGCAGGCTGACAGTTGTTTCAGTGGCTACTTAAGAGTCATCTTGGGAGATGAAGATGCCTATCGATTCTGGGCCCTCCCTGCACTGTGATACCATTGACCTGGAGTAGGCCTTGGAATCTGTATCTTAAATGCTCCTCTAAGGTGACTCTGGTGAGCAGCCAGGTATGGGAACCACTGACCTAGTGTACCCCACAACTTGGCTTTTAGAGCTGAGATAAGCAAGACTAAGAGAGACTCACACAATCCCACAACTAGATAAAATAGGTTAATGCCCAAACTTGGGGCATAGTTTTTATTTATTTATTTTTTAATTAATTAATTAATTAATTAATTTTTGGTGCCCGAACCCTGGATAGAACCAGAGAGGCAAAGTGTTTATTCATTCATGAAACAAATACTGAGCACCTACCATGGGCAGTATGCTAGGAGCGAGGGACACAGTAAATATATGACAGTAGCTTTCTTACTCTCATAGGGCTTACATTGGGTGGGAATGGGCATGGGAGCAGGGAGAAAGCCAAGAAAGAAAAAAAAAAAAAAAACAGGATAATTTAAACTCTAATAATGGGAAATATTACAAAGACAGACCAAGTGTATGCCAAGTCAGTGCAAGAGAATCCATTAGGTTGAACCATGTAAAAGTCAATATTGACCAATTTGGATCAACAGAAACAACACTTTTATGTGGTTTAGCTTTATAAATAGATGTTAAGGAGAGGGAGAGTTTGAGTCCTTTCTCCCCAGGAAAAAAAGGGAAGGTGGTTTCACAAGCTGGGGATGATTTGAACATGAGAATGACAGATAAAAGCCTAGAGAGAGCCTTGTTTGAGCAAAGTTCCTGAGGAGAAATTGCAGAAGAGAAGCTGGGAACCAGGACCCTTCACTCCAGACAGGCACGAAGCTGCACAGTCATAAAAGTGTAATGTGCAGTCACTATTCTTAACAAGGTTATTTACACTTTGATTAAAGACACAGTCAATAAAAACCGTGGATAATAAAAAATCAAATACTCACTTCCACACAGTGATTCGTGCTACACCCACTGCTGCAAACATCCTGCCTAAAGCTGCCGTTCTTGGTCCCTGACCCAAATGCCACTTTCTCTATGATGTTATCTGTCATCTCCGCAGTCAGGTGAAACTGCTTTCTACCCTGAACTCCACAATTCACTACCTGCCTTACACTGCAGTTATTTATGGGCTTAATGTCCTCCTTCTCTCGGTGCACTTCCTTATGGAAAGGACCACGTCATGTGGCCCTGGGTTTTTCTGCCAGTGCATGACTGTCACCAGTACAGGAGAGATAGATAAAAAGTGAATGATGCATGATGGCTATCTCCGAATTTGTTTTGTATTTAAGGTAATGTAAGGCTGTAGTGAATTGTCCCAAGTGACCAATTTAGGGATTAAAGTATGGTTTCATTCTGGAGCGAGCCACCCACCAAAGTAAGATCCCTGTCTCATGGGTACCTTTAAGCTCCATCTCACAAAGATAAGTGTTTCTGTGTTAACATGGGTCAACTCTTATTGGCTCAGTATGATTAAACTCCATGACAGTGTCTGCCACCCAGGCTAAGTCTGGAAGGGGCAGTCTGGCTGAGTACATAATCAGGTCACAGCAATTCTGGTACTGGCTCTGGCCCACCCCATTGCCCCTTCATACAAAAACCTCCCAACCTACTCATCTCAATAGATCCTCACCTGGCCATCTGCAAGTCCCATATTCTGTGGAAATGGTACAGTTGCTTGCCACATCTCCCACAGCTGCTCTGTGTATACGTGGAAATCATTAGGTTTCTTCCCACTTATCTCTTCTGTAGAGGAAATAACCCCTTTGGCTTTTCCCTATAGGCTCAAATTCCCCACCATTGAAGTTGCCACCAGCACCTTACATTGGACTGGCCTAGCCAAGTCCACATGATTCAGGAGCTGTTTATTCCAGTTTGTGAGCTATCTAAGCCTTTTGCTTATTTTCTTCTCTGCTTCTGCTATTTATGTGTAAGGACATCTTACTATATCTCTCTCAGTGTCTTGGAAGAATACTAATACTTACATTTGTTTAGTGCTGTGCAGTCTACAAAATGATATTACATATTCAAACTTATTTTGGCTTCCTACCAGTCCTGTGGAATAGATTTCATTATTCTCTTATTCCAGCTAAGCAATGATAAATGACTCGTCTGCGATCATATTGCCAGGAAGTACAATTGGGTCTTGAACCCAGCTTCTGCTTCTCTGTCCAGTGTTGTTACTATTAAAACCATCAGAGAATGCAAATTTCCCACTTTGCTACTTATTAGAAGTCAGGGAAAGAGCCTGGATGGGAGAGTGGTTTCCTGATACTACGATTAGAAGTAATCTACAGATTTACTGTCAGCTCTACTGCTTGAGCATTCCACTTTGGCAGCTAGGCTATGATGTTCATCCTCCAGTGGTCCACAGCTTCAACAACCATATGGCCTTGGCCCCAAATGGATACACTTTCTGAGAAGTGTATATTTTCAAATTTATTGTCACTCCTGGAGGTAATAGTGTGTATCCCACTGACATTCTATCTGCTAGATCATAGTGTACTAACCACTCACACAAAGAAACAAAAATCAACATCTCCTCATGCTCTACAACCTTAAAAGCATTTCCAACCCCTCTGAGCTGTATGTGGAAAGAAAATAACAATATTAAACCCTCCACTTTACAGATGAGAGGAATAAGGCTCAAAGTACAACTCTGGGCAACTTTTCAAGGTCACACTACTGGGGGCCGTGAAAGGAGACACATCTTCTGACTCTAAATCTTATGCTCTTCCCAGAAAGATTTATCGACAATGTCTGTCTAGTATGATAATAATTAACATGTGTATAGGACTCTAAAGTTTTACCAGGCATTTTCACATGTGTTAGTTCATTTAATCTTCAACAACCCCTGTAGGTGGATACAGTTATTAATTATCCTAATATTGCTTTTTAAATTCTTAGCCATATTATCATTATACCCTTTCACCTCTGAGTAGTAAATACAACTCCAAAGAACATTTATTTATTCAATAAACAGATGTTGTTGAGCACCTAATGTAAGACCTTGCACTGGTTCCTATGGTTAGAGCCTACGATTCTACACTCCTGCTCTCCTGGTACACTGTTACCAGAATTGGGACCTGATATTTCTAATTAGCTGAGAAATGACAGGGGCAGAATAGACCAACCTGGTAATTTGTAATTAGAAGTGGGATGACTAGTTTTACAAAAGTGACTGACCAGAGGGCAAAAAAGGCAAGCTCACAAGTGGCACCAGATGCTTCAATTAGTGCCTGTCTCCACAGACTAGAAAATAGATTTTATATGTGCAACCTAAAAAGGAACATTAACTTAACCTTGGTCTATGAGCCCTGTCCACACAGAGAGATACCAATCATTATGAATAATGTCCTCGTCAAATGCTGAGAATACTATTCCAGGCTATGGTTATTGAACTGACAAGTGATTAAGAGTTGGCTCTGGTGCCTCCCTTGACTGGGTTCAAATGCTCTTGGTCCCCTGCAGAGGTAAATCAGTAGTGCATGATTGTTTCAATGATTAGGAGAGGAAGAAGACAAGCCACACAAAATCTTTTCTTCATTTCTTCCTTCTCTTTTTTCTCTATCGCTACCCAATTAAAAAAGGTCAATGGTTAAATGGAGACATAAGAGACTAAACTGGAAAGGATGTACTAGACCTAGGTTGCCTGGGAGACTGGACTCCACCAGGGAAATGACAGGTTGATGGAATTCTAGATTTGCCCTAATATTTTCATCTGTATGAGGGCAACTCACCATGGCTTCTATTGTTCAGTGCCATTCTGACTGCCACCAAGATGCTGGACAATGTGCCAGGGGATAGGGCTTGATTTTGTCACCTTTCCAAGAGAAATATAGCTGGGAGGGGCAAGTGGTTTCTCTTAATAGTTCATTCATTAAATTGTATTCACTTGCCTCTTTTGATAGTACCATCAAATTTCAGACAGGTCCTTAACCACTACATCATCCCAAAGCTTATTCCTTCTGAGGTTGCATGTCTACAGCCATGCTACCCTGAACAAGCCCAATCCTGTCTGATCTCGGAAGCTAAGCAGGGTCGAGCCTGGTTAATACTTGCATGGGAGACCACCTGGGAAAACCAGGTGCTATAGGTGTAAAAAATAAAAAAAAATAAGGGATCGTAAACTGACAAGGTCCCTGCAATCTGTGAGGTCAACCAAGAGTTGCCTTGCAAAAAAAAAAAAAAAAAAATTGCAGCCTATCTGTGTCCACTTTCCATCTCCTTCACTGAGACCCCCCCTTGGTCCCTCCTTCTTTCCTCTGTTACTCATGATACAAATTCAAAGCTCCTAAACTTTTTCCTTGCCAGCTCTTTCAGTGCTCATCTGTGCCATTTCAATTACATTACAGGAAAGTAATAAACCCTAAGGCTCGTTTCTTGACCTTAACAAAAAAAAAAAAAAAAAAAAAAAAGGAAAAACAATTCTAACAAACAGAATTATCAGGCTCTCTTTTACAGAGAATTTCATCCAAAATAAATGTAAAGCAAATAAAAGCAGTGTGCCAGAGGGCAGTTTTGTGTACCAGGTCCTCCTGCTCATTTAAATATGCCAAATAAAAGGGGTTGTCTCTCCAACTCTTGGGAATCTTTAAAATGTGGGTGAGATTTAACCTTAATAGGA
>CM053511.1:22503575-22540474 GCA_028627145.1 Eidolon dupreanum | reverse complement strand
TTCCATTTCCAGAACTACTGGGGGGGGGGGGGACAGAGAATATAAAAACCTTCCCTACACAAAATCCTTTAAATGTGGGATGGAACACAAAAAACATCCTTTTAAATGTGTAGCTGAGCCCTAAAAAAGCAAGAGACATCCAAAGGCCTAAATGAAAGATGAAACTGAAATGGAGAGAAGGGCCAAGGTCGCTGCTGCTGCAGCTTGGGTGGGGATGTTCGCTCTGTCTAGATCATCAGGGCACTTGGGATTCCACGGCCACAAGGGGACAGTAGAGGAGGCAGAAAGTTGGAACGGAGAGCCCTGCATATAGCTACAACCCTTGAAGTGTTATATCTTTGGGAAAGGTATGACCTAGAAAATATCCACCAACCAGCCTGGGGAGATGACAAGGAAGCATGTCTGTTTCAGCCCAGGCTCTGGTTTAGGGTAAAAAAGACTCGGAACTGATCATTTCTCATCATGGCTTACCCTCCCATGAGTTTAGGGCTCCAGTGTGTTCTACTATGATCTGCAAATCTTCAAGCTAAGACATTAATAAGACATTGCTCTATACCAATGATACTCCTAGGACTCTAGCAGAAGCAAATACACACACACACACACACACACTCACTCACTCCCACACACACCTGTAAAAAACACACCTTCAATGTAGGTTGCACAGGGATTCTCATAGTAAAAGGCTGGTGAAGGTGAAATTACAATAGAGGATTCCGTATTCACGACAAGTCCCAAGCAGAATAAATAAAATTAAATCCATACCTTGACATATAGGAAATTTCAAAACGCCAAAGAGAGTGAGAGAGAGAACAGTTTACATACAAAAGAACAACACTTAGACTGACAGCAAAAGCAATAGAAAATAGAAACTAATGGAACAGTATTTTTAAAGTGCTGAGAGGAAATCACTGCCAACATTGTTTACATCTCATGGTAGAAAAACAGTGAAATATAGACATGTCAGGCCCAGGAGAAAGCTCCTCACCAAGAGAGCCTTACTGAAGGGACTGCTAAGAATGTATGTTTAGAAGGACATTGAACTCAGAAGGAAGGCATAGTACCCCAAAAGCAGTGGCAAACACAGAAATCAGTAAACATGTGGGAAAACTCGAATATAAAATACATACAAAACGAAAAAAATAATAACAACTACTTGAGGAGGATAAAAAAAGTGAGACTAAACCATCGGACAGTATGTAAGCTGGGGGTAGAAAGATCGTAGTAGTCATTCCCCCCCAGTCCTCGTCTCGTTTGAGAGAGGCATGAAGACGTGGCAATACTAGTTAACTTAAAACTTGTCAAATTACATATGCTTAATTCAAAATTTAAGGAGAACTAGGAAAATAGTAGAAACTGAACAGATGACTTCTGAACTAGAAGAGAAGAAAATGGATGATGGTGCAGGTGAGGAGAAAGGCAATTCTACCAGAACAGATCTTGAAGGAACTTCACACCCACACTGCCCGGTCTCCAGAGAAGTCCAGGCCCGAGGAGGGAAGAAACTTGTTCTTGGATGACAATGCATCTGAGTGAGTCTTCAGCGAGGCCAGGGTCAGTGGAAATCCAGGAAAGCTGAGAAGCATGAATAGAGACACAAATGTTTGAGTTCAGGGGTTAAGAGTGGAGTGAATGAACATTTAATGGCAAGGTCGTCTAGGAAAGATGTTTCTTCAAGCTGTTTACAACCTTACTGCTTGAATATTATGTGCTATGTACACTGTTTTTGTCAAACTTCAAAAAATAGTGTTTATTTCTGATTTAAACATAACATGTTTAAAATTCAGAAAATACAAAGAATTCATCTTTCTTACTGCAAATACGGTTGGAGCATGTCTACTGTTTTTCAGGTATTACATCATTTCAGCCATAGGTCCTGAAAGCCTTTCCCACTGGCACTTTGTATTCAAACGCACCGAAAGAGGAGATTCCTGCCATACCTTTACATTATCTCTGGAAGTCCTTCTCTTCCATTCCACCAAGAGCAGAAATGCAGAAAAATAGGGTCACAACTCAGAGAAAACATGGAGCCATCTCAATAAAACCCAAGTATTTTGAAGTAGAAATCAAGTCAAAAAATGCAGAGCCCTTCCCATGTTCAAACTGTCCAAGGAAAGCTAAATAAAAACATTACCTTAGTTAAGTATTCTTCTATAAGTATGCATTTTGTTAAATAGACCAGTTTCATCCTTGGGTTTTCCCCTTATTATTGTTAAAACATGCTAGGTCATTTGTGGTCTTTTATCACTTGATTTGTTTATTCTTATTAGACATTTTGTTACCCATGGAAGTAGATTATCAATAATATCCTAACCTCTGTAAGCCTTGATTTCCTTATCGTGTTATGGAGGTGATTGTATCTACTGCACTGAGTTACTTGTGACTTAAACTTATTTTATGTATATTAACTGGCATTTAATAGATGCTCGATCAATATTGATACAAGCTGAATCCTGACACTGTATGAATTTTATTTGACTCATAGGTTTTTTAAAAAAATTGAATTATTTGCTGAATTAAATATCGAGAGATGTCACATAAAATGTAAATATCTACAGTCACTTAAAATCTGAAGATATCATCACTCACATTCCCATACGTCAACAGTTGCCCCTTCAAATGGAATGCATACTCAGTCAGTCGGTCCCTGTCTCTGCTATTGTCCTTGTTGTCACACCAGGCCATCCTCTTTTACTATGTCCTCTGCCTGGCCCCTAGAGGCATTTGACTTAGAGACTGCTCTAACTCTTTTATTTCCTATCTTGGCTGATGGCCTAAAATAATTCCTCAAAACTCAATATTTATGGTAAAACAGTCTTAATAAAGTGCACGGAAGTCACAAAATGTCAAAAATTAAAATTCCCTATGATGGGTAACATTTAATTTCCAACTAGTTACCTAAGTTACACTATCAAGTATTTTTACCTTCAATATTAATAATTAATCTAGAAATTATGCAAGCTGTCCATTTGTAGTTATTCTAAATTCTCTCTCACTATTCCTCCTTCTGTTTCCTATTAGTGAAAAATTACCTCCTAATCACATCCTGCTGCAAACTACATAACATCACAAAATGGCCTCTGAAATTATAATTGTTTCAATATCCTTAATCTTTAGCAACTTCAATAACTCTACAAAATGTAATGTAATAAGGGAATTAACTTTTATATCATTTGATTATTGTTTGCTTGAACCATGAAGCAGAGTTCTTTCTGGGCTTTTGGTTCTGACGTGTTTCAGAAATTTCGTTGTTCGTTAGTTTTTAATTTGTATCACCACTATAACTGTATTTTTTTCATGCAATTATCTCCTTGCAATGAGTTTCATAAAAAAATACATAAATTGATGTCTGTTTTTATACTGCTGGCCTATTTGCTTTGTTTTAGCCAGAGTTTGGCAGACTTTGTAGAGCAAAACAAAACCTTGCCCTAAAACTTTAATACTTAAATAGTCAAAATACACTAGTTTTTTGCTGTGCCGAAAATCTCCACACTAATGCTCTAATAAAACTTAGCTGTGGGAAAAAATATACACAGCTTTTTCTTTTCTCTCTCAAAGGGATTCAGGAGTTATTTAAAATTAATTTCTCACCAATGATTAGAGAAGAATCTCTCAAGAAGAATTCCTCAAAAGCACATGGAAGATTTTCATGACTCTCTGCAGGGTATAAAACAGTATTTAAAAAGTCATTGAATGTAGTTTGAACTTACTTTTGAGTAGGCAGTATACCTACAATCCAGAAAACTATATTTTCTGAGGTAGTGATTAAAATTTTCGGGCCTTTTCCCACTGCCTCTCAAAATGCTTATTTTGCTCTTTCATAATTTTTCATTTCTATCTTCTTCAATTTCCCCTTATCTTTTTTCAACTTCCTCTCCACAAAAAATATACTGGCCCTCCCAGACCTTCTGGATCCTTCTTATTATATGGCTGTACAATACAATGACAAAATAGTGTATTGGTTACTCACTAAAATGTGGGGGGAAAACGTTTTGCTTTATTACAAAACACAACTTTAGAAAAACACTTGCAATTAATATACGTTTTCGTGATTCATAAAATTGTGTACATTTTTGTTAGGTGACATGGCCACCAAGAAATGGAAATAGAAGAGATCTAAAATGTAGCTGGTAGTTGGAATGAAATTAGTATCCGCTGTCACTAGTGGACACTCTATTCTTTTTTCAGCAGGCACTCTGGTTTGTCACTGGACTCACCACTCCTTGTTTCTTCTGCCAGCTCTCTTTACTCCCTTTCTCATTCAGGTTACTCGCCTCACCCCTAGAGCATTTCAGTTTGCAGCCCCTGAGACAGTAAAAACCTAAAATGCTGAAGCCAGGAATGTATCATCTCAGCAATTCAAGGACTTCTACGCAGTGGGAAGATGACTACAGGTCCTACTCCATTTGGAAACTGAAGATTCCTATGAATATTAAAGGCATGAAACTAGAAACCTCACATTTACAACATGGGCGGTGGTGGAGGGAGAAACACAGGTCAGCTCCTGCCTCAAAACAACAGGCACCGTTCTGCAGAGAGCTCCTAGTAAATGAGACAACATTGCACAAACCTAGTATGCCAGAAATGACAGAAGCATAGATTTTCAGAAAGCAGCTGGTGATTCACTACTTTACAGGAGCTCTCTTATCAGAGGCGATCAGGATTGATGGTTTGTCTGTTAAACAAAAAAACTTGCTTAGAGCGTAGGATATTTTTTAAATGACACATAGATACTTTATACATTTTATTTTAACTTAAAGCATATAAACGACAGTCTTTAAATTTAGGGCTAAGTTATTTTCTTTTAATATGGATTAATGGACTTCTGAGTTTTCTTTCCTGCATAAGCCGTACCCATAATGTATTGCCCTCAATTTCCAGTTTGGGTACTATTACAGTAGAATAAAAACTTAAGGGCACTTGTGAAGCAAATGGAATATATGTTTCTGCAAGATTTTCATAATCTACTTTCCAGTCTCTTACAATTGTTGACTTCATGTCAAATGCAAAAGCAGCTTTTTTCAGCAACTCACAATATCAAATCTTTTCAAAGTAATAAACTTGGGCTTTGCTGTTGTATTAGTTTCTTATTGCTGATGTAACAAATTATCAAAACCATAGCTGCTTAAAAAAATACACATTTACAATCTCAGGTCCGTAGGTCAGAAGTTCAGTGGGCTCTGCTGAGGGTCACACAAGGCTGTAATAGAGGCGATGGCTGAGCTTCATTCCTTACTGGAGTCTTTGAGGGAGAATCACTTCCAGAATCATTTGGGTTATTGACAAACTTTAGTTCTGTGGGGTTGTAGGACTGAGGTCTGTTTCCTGGAGGGCTGTTGGCCATGGTCATTCGCATCTCCCAGAGGCTGCCCATTCTCCCTGGCTCTTGGCATCCTTCCTCAATCTTCAAAGCCAGCAATGGTGGCAGGAGTTCTTCTTGCACTTCTCATGTTTCTGATCTCCCTTATGCCTCATCTTTTCTGCCTTTCTCTACTGTTTCTAGGGGCTTGTGTGATTACTTTGGAGCTATCCAAAAAATCCAGGATAATCTCCCTATTTTAAGGTATGATGATTAATAATCTTAATTCCATCTGCAAAGTCCCTATAAGACAGTACTTAGGTTAGTGTTTGCATAACCAAGAGATGAAAATCTTGGGGGAAATTTTTAGAAGTCTCTCTATTCAGAATAGTATTAACAACTCTTTCACTTCATACTCATATTTTACCAAATTACAAAACTTTCGATTAAATTAAATATTTAAAATAACAAATAAAGTGGCAAAAAGCAATTAGGGACAAACAACAACTGAACAACTTAATCTGTGGGAACAGAAGTACATGATTATACTACAGAGTAGTCTACTAGCCATGAGTGTGCAATATACAGTTGATCCTGAAAGACACAGGTTTGAACTACACGGGTTCACTTATATGAAAACAGTCCATATTTTCGATGCACAGTTGCAGAGGGCTGACTGTATACATTGATCTACACATCATTTTATATAGGGGACTTGAGCATCCACAGATTTGGGTATCTGCAGGGGGTCCTGGAACCAATCCGCAGTGAATATGGAGGAATGACCATAGATTTTAGGGAGTCAAAAGTTACATGAGCCCAAACTCCCACATTATTCAAAGGTCAACTGTACCACAAACATTTTCAGCGTGTTTTTCCGAGAGGCGGTGAATATTGGTCAGTTAAATGTAAGTTGGTTAAGGGAGTCCTACTGTAACAAATGAAAGGAGGAAAACTGTATGATCGTTTTTGATAGATACTGATTGGAACCTCTGAGTGGTTGGGGATTGTTCGGATGGCATTTTATGAAGAGTAATTGAATGGGGTCCCAGACTCTTTTTGGCATCAAAACCCTCTCAGATTTAAGTGTCTGAAATTTCTTCTTTGTAGATGATCACTTTCTCTGGAGGGTAATCCTCGAGAATAGTCTGAAGTGGTGCTGGTGATAGGAATAAGCCCATCCTTCAGTGTTATGAGAGCCAAGCTTGGGAATGGGGCCAGTCGTTCACAGCGTAGACTTTTACATTTTTTCTGCCATTGTTTTCAGCTGTACTTGACCCCTATGTTCAGAATGACCTGATGCTGCCAATTTCTTGGGTTCTGCTAGTTTATGTTGTGTTTTCTGCCTGAAATTACCTAGGTTTCAGCTCTTTTCTCTCTGCTAAATTGTCTCATTAAGCCATATGCTTTACAATTTTTAAATTTTGTTTCCTCTTGTCCCTATTTCTGAAACCTCTGAAACACATATCCCTTAGTCGGCATTTAGTGCAATTTTCAAAATGTCTACACATAATTTGGACATTTTACCAATTTTATTGGGAATGTAACTTGAGACTTCCTTCTCATTGTATTGTTAAAAATATTGTACTGAATTTGGGGAATGTAAATATAATTCTTTTCCTATGTAAATATTAGCCAAAAGAGTCTCATATTATTATATCCTTATGTCCTATGATATTTGGATATTAAAAATTTAGAAGCAATTTAGTGATAAAACGTTGACGAGAGGCATTCTCTAGGATATGCTTGCTTTCTTCATGAGAAGAAAACTTGTTCTACCCAAAGGAAAACAGGAAAGAAGAAAAAATAAAACATAAAAGTAGAAATGTCAAATAAGAAATAAATCCTAATATAATAGTAATTAAAATAAACATAAATGTTATTATAGTAGTCAGAGTCCTCCAAAGAAACAGAACAAATAGAAATTGGCTCATGTGATTATGGAGGCTGACAAGTCCACAGATCTTCAGTCAGCAACCTGGAGACCCAGGAGAGCCTGTGACATAGTTCTAGTCCACTCTCTAGTAGGTAGGCGACCCAGAAGGAACCATTGTTTCAGATCAGGTCCAAAGGCAGGAAAAAAAGCCAATGTCACAGGTCAAGACAGTCAGGCAGAAGCAAAGTCCTTCTCACTTGTTGGAGAATCAGCCTTTTTGTTCTATCTGGACCTTCACCTGATTGGATGAGGCCCACTCACAGAGGGCAATATGCTTTACTGAGTCTACTGATTTAAAAGTTAATCTTATCTAAAAGAATCCTCACAGACACACCCAGAATAATGTTTGATCAAATACCTGGGCACCCTAGTCAAATTGACACATAAAATTAACCATCACAGTTACTAATAAAAAAACAACATCTTTGTGTCCATGTTGGATTAAAAGAAGAAAGTCATATATGAAACACACATTTAAAACAGAAAGACACAGGAAAGTTAAAAATAGAAGAATAGGAAAAGATATAAAAGGCAAAAGAAAAATTAAAAGAAAGTTGAGGTAGCAATCTTAATATCTGACATAATAAAATTCAAGTAAAATTAGCATAAAAGTGGGTAAGGAAGAGTATTTGCTAATAAACACAAGATAATATAACCATGCACACATATTCACTTAACAAAAAACTCTCAAATATGTATTAAACAACAATCGACAGAAATAGATAAATCAACAATTATAGTTGGAGATTTTAACTGATAGATCAAGCAGATAAAAATCATAGAGATATGGGAATTTCTGCAATGTAATTAATAAGCTTGGACTGACTGAAAAAGTAAAAGAGAAAATGAGATCTTTAGCATGACCTTATTTGTATAGACTAAAAATAAGATCACAAAGAATAACGATACCTATTTCACAGGAATACATACAAATAGCAGGAAATGCATCACCCACAGTAAAATAGTTGCCTGGAGGAAGGGGATAATGACAACAATGCCCCCATACCCATAACTCTTCTTACCCTCTCCTGAAGGAAATATCCTGTGTCCGAAGCCTAAGTCTCAAATAGTATTAAAAAGGAGTTGAACCTTCTGTTTCAAGATGGTGAACTGATGAGGGAGGCCATCAACTGATGAGAATTTCCACACACTTCTGAAGACGGAAAGCAGAACATGGAGCAATAACCGATGAAGCAGACTATAGGAAGCTGTTTCTTGGCATATAGGGAGGTGGCCTGCAACCAAGGAGGGGGTAGAATTGCCTGTAGAAACTTGGAGACATTCAGGACTCAAAGACTCAAACATGGCAGGTCCAACAGAGGGTAGAAAAGAAGTGGGCAGAAAATAGGAGTCTGCATATCTCACCCTTGGTCACAGAATATGAGGCTGTCTAGTGTTTACCCCCAAGGTTAAAATAAATGAAAGGTACTTCTCTAAGGAAATTGACTAGCCTGCCAGAAAATAACTAGACAACAGCACAGGGCCTTTGCATTTTGGCATTTTGGAATCCGCATGCAATTGGCTGATCCCTAATTGCTCACCTGAAAACAAAGCCTGCCATTCAACAAGTCCATCCACACAGCCAAGCTCCCAATGAATAAACTTTTCAATTGCCTCTTTTTAAAATACATGTGAGCAAACAAAGATCACTAGACATCCAAGAAAAGGCTGCAACAAGGAAAAGAAGGACCAAATTAAACAGAGAAGTAGATCCCACAAGAGACAAATAATTCAAAGAACAGTGGGTAACTTTAAAAATCCTTTTGTATATTCAGAAATGATAGAGAAATAAAAATTGCACCTTTAGAATAAGAAAAAGTATGCTTGTAAAAAAGGTAGGCTTGGAGAACAAGAAAGAAATTTTGGAAATTTAAAATGATTACCAAATTTTAAAAATTGACTAGAAGCCTTGGAAGATAACGTTGAAAAAAATCTCTCAGAAAAAAGAAAAAATAAACAGAGAGGTGGAAAATCTGAGAGTAATAAGGTCAATATCTCATTAATTAGAATCACAGAAAAAGAGAACAGAAACATAGGAGCAAATATAAATCATGGAAAAGAATTGATTTTTGATGAATTCTCATATCTGTAGACAATCTAAAGTTGCAACTGACTAATGAGTGTAACTCCAACATGAATGTTGGTTAATGTTTTTCTATACATCACTGAAGAAGACAAAATGAGATAAGGAAGACTTATGTCTGAACTTCACTCATTTGTCAACCATGTGAACAATTTCTTTGCTAAGTTGGATAACAGTTTTCAAATACTGGAAGAATATTTTCTCATTTTTTTCTGTGCTGTTTACAGTGTAATGGCTACAGATGTGACATACTTTTAAGTTTAATCCACATTATTAACATTTCTCCCATTACTTCCTAAATCTAGAAAATCAACAAAACTCCAGCCCTGATTTCTAGCATTTGTCAATTTCTGTGCTGCAAATGAAATGGGCCACCATGGCCCAATTGAAACTACCAAAATGCTGGCACTGAATGCAGAGTTGGGAAGAGATGTGCAGTAATGTATAGATCTATATTATGTTACAGATTTCCACCATATAGATATAATGCACATAAATAACCTCAAGAACATGGATCATTGTAGTAAAATAATTAGGAAGTTTGAGTACCCTTTTTAGTATGACTTAATTGTAAGTTTATATAATTAAAATGTTAATGATGGCAATGTTTAATGGCTGGCTCACAAATTGCTGAAAATTAAATCAGCTCTCAGAGCTGGTCTGCGTGGACTCCAGCCCATCACCGGAGCATGCCCATACAACCAGTGCAACTGACCCCCCTCCCCAACAGCGCCCTCCTGCCCCTCCCAGCTCCGCGACCCTTAAGGATAACCACTATTCTGGTTTCATAGTGTGCACTTCTGAGGTAGAGAATTTTATTAGGGAAAGTTCTAAATTTTGTTTGGGAAAGTTCATACAATTTGAATGTTTGTAATATTCCTAAATGCCACAGCAACAAACAAAAAACTACCTTATCAATAAACATTCAAATTTAAAATTATATTTTAATTGTTTTGATGACTTTTAATTATATTTCACAGAATGCCTTGCTCCTTTTACAATTTACTTACTTTTTAATTTTTCATCTTTTTTTGAAAGTTTCTTTTGTTCATTTTCCCTTTCCAACATGAATCCCCAATATGCCAGCACTGAATGCAAAGTTGAGATATTGGAGATATTTGCTTTTCATTGATTACTGTTTAGACTCACAGCACAACCTTGGTGCAAGAAATGGGTGCCTGGGGCCGAAGGGCCACCGAGACTTCACGAAGCACGGAATATCAAGGAGCCCTTCCTCTGAAGGACATATGCGCTTGTGGACGTCGTCGCCGTGTTCTCAGTCTTCACCCCGCATGGCATTTCAGAAAGAAGTGTTATCTATCAGCAGAAAACAGGAGCCATTTAAGCTGGTCATACTGTCATCTCTTCTCAGTTTTTCTATAAGCTGTAACATATTATCAATTTTGTTGGCTCTTGGAGCCCTTGATTTGCATGGGAAATGGTTCATGCTGTTTCAGGCTTTTCTTGGAAAGTTCTTAACTCTGCAAGGAGCTCTTCAATTGCTTGTGAAACCATTCTCTGCACACCTGTGATATCCCCGCCACTTAGTTGAAGATCTGTGGCAAATAAGGACACTGGGTATTTTGCTACTAAGCTTTGATTCCTTTCTTTCTAGTTCTTTTTGTAATTCTGTCATTTCTTCTCTGAAATCACTGTCAAATGCACTTTGAAAACACTTTAAAATCTTAACTGATTAATGACCTCAAAGGAAAACCCCACAGCCTCCCTTTTTCAATTATGGAATAATAAAGTACTTAAGCTTTTATATATATATAAAAAAATCGTACTAAAATCCCGGCTTATGGCTAAGTGGGTATTGCAGCAGGTCCTTATTTGCTGTGGTTTTATTTAATGTCATTTTATTATAATGTAGATGAGATACTGGAGGAACTTAACTCTTGCTTACATCAATTAGCTTATGGCAAAATTAGTTTTGTTATGTATCATTTCACTTAAAGTCACAGAACCTATTGATGTTAAGTGAGGACTTACTGTATTTGGTTTCTGGAAGAACTGTATAAATATAATGTCAAGATAGGGCAAGGATGGGGGTAATAGTGAAGAGGGTGCAGTGGGTATGGATCTCCCCAACATTTCAGAGGGGACAATAATTATACCTCACAAATGAGCTATGTAAATTATAAAATGTAAGTTATGGTTCTATTCGTTTTGTGAAAATGTGAAAATACCCAATTTTTTATATAGTTGAAAAATAAAAACTAAGGACACGTATGGACTGAATGTCTGTGTTCCCCAGAATTCACATGTTGAAACTCTGCCTCCCAATGTGATGGTATTGGGAGGCAGGGGCTTTGGGACATAATTAGGAGTAGGTGACGTCATGAGGGTGGAGACCTCATGGATGGGGTTAGTTCCCTTAAAGAGTCAGGAGAGAGCTTGCTCCCATCTCTGCTCTTTGCCATGTGAGGATACAAGGAGAAGCTGGCCATCTACAAAGCAGGAAGTACGTTCTCACCAGATACTAAATCTAACAGTGCTTTGATCTTGGACTTTCCAGGCTTCAGAACTAAGAAGTAAATTACTGTTGTTTATAAACTATCGTGGTGTTTTTGTTATAGCAGCCCAAATGGACTAAGACAGGACACTACTGAGTATCTCACTTAAAATGATGGTGAGTACTGGCATTGTTCTACAGTTGTTGTTTTGCTTGTCTCCTCATGTAGACTTATTAGTTCCTGCCAACAATTGCAGCGCTTATTACACAGATTTTGTAGTTGCTATTTAGAAGTGTGAGATTTCAATCGTGGTCAGTTGTGTATATCTCAGAGAATTTTGTTTGTTTTGGAACTGTGTTTATTCTAAAACATTGTCAAAACAGAAGTCTGTTATTATCTTTTACAAAATGTGCTAATATTTCATTGTAAATTGAGGAATGATGTCAATGGTGGTAACATGCAGTGGAGGCTTTATCATCATTAATAATTAATCAGAATTCATCTATCGGCCAGAGGATGAGTCACCTTCCACTTGGTATCCTGCATATAGTTTGAAGTTCATGAAATTACATGATAAACAGTATCCACAAAAATTTACTTGAAGATTTCAAGACATTGCAGGTAAATTCTAAAGCTTTAAGAAAATTGTTTCAATGGTTGGCCTATGGTATTGTCAAAGAATGCAATAGTTTGTTACTTCTGCTTTATGGTCTCCTCCACTTAAAAAAAAAATCAGTCATGAAAACTTTCTCATAGAAAATAGCTTTGAAAACTTTTAGCAATCATTGAAAATTTTCAGAAAGCATGAAAAAGTTGAAATTCATTTGAAAACATCACAACTTGAGAGTGAATATTGATTTTCGTGGTAGAACCATTGATAATAGATTACTTTCATTCATTTAAGACAGGTTGAATAGAATATAATATACCTGACATTCTTAGGTGAAAATATTTCTTTTTTTTTTTTTGGAAAAATAACATTTATTTTTAGGAGTTCATTTCATCAGTATATCAAAGCAATTTTTTATTTTAGCATTTGTGAGTTGCTTTCTATAAATATACAAATTCACAGCCATCAAAATGATAATGATAAGGATGGTTGCAGCATGTAATAAAAAGATATTTTCCTCAGCTCATTCAATACTATTTCACAGGAAGATTGATAGTGCAAAGTAAAAAACAATTATTGATTTATGCATGATAATCACAGAAATCATCAAAGACTGCACTTAAAGAGAGTTTCATTGATGATGAAGACATGGCCAAGACTCACTCTTCATGGTATAAAATTATTTGCAGCAAATCAGAATCAATATGAAAGAAACACAACAATATGTCTATGATACTGCTGCTGACACAAGCTTATCCTTGGTAAGAAAAGCCAAGACATTTTTCCCTGTGCTCATGTCATGCTCATCTGCTAGATTAGTTATATCAGGTGTGGAGGGAAATGAAAGAACATCACAGTTCTTTCAATACTGTTGATTCTTTATTTTCTACTAATCATATATCTGTGAAAATATTGGCAATATAAACAACATTTACAAATGCAGTATAATGGTCTGGAAGCGAGATGATTCTTTTTAAACCTGTAGAACCGGATATCATAGTTCATTATCAGCTCCAGGCTTTTGCAATTGACTCTTAAATTACACAGATACCTAGTGAATAGAGCAGTTTGCTGTATATATTTCCAAATTTGACTTTCTGCTTCCTTAAATTGTCTTTATCACATGTTAAGTAAGTATGTGGTTGGGTAATATACAATTGTCACTGCTGCCATGTTAAGATTTCCAAAATAGTTTAACATTGGTGCAGATTAAATAAAATGTACTCTATCATTTTGAATACAAACATCTGCCTTAGCTTCTGTTAGGTATAGCTTAAATTAGAAAATGATGAAGGAAAGAAAGAACAGTCTGACTAAATTTTTATGCTTTTTTGTCTACTTTCATTACCAAATGCAACCTGATACCAAGGCTTGGTGCTCTGGATGAGGCAGGATTCTGCCAAAGCAAACATTTCTACGTCCTAAAATACAACTCAGACACTGTGGATCCATGAGAAGAACACTGTTTTGGAAATACCAGAATCTTATCAAATGGATTCATCTCAAATCAAGAGCCTTATTTTCAAGCATCCTGCAAAACTACTCATCCTGTGGCCAAGCCTAAGAACTCTCGTGTGACTGGAGAGAACTTGGCCAAGCCACACACCCTGAAATTGGTCTGTTGGGCACTTGGAACTGAGGTGAAATACGCCAGTTGATGTCACCCACCCTGAAATGTCTTTTGAAGTAAATCTTCGAATAATTGAAAGTGATAACATTTCTCTTTGTCATGGAAAAGAACAAAACTATAAACATTTCTCTGTGATCTTCTGGGTTTACTGACCAATGCTATCAGGAAATAAACATGTTTTCTGAGCCCCTTTTTGAAAATATAGGTATCACTAACTTTTTTAAAACCGTGAAAAGTCTTTGCCAAGCAAACTTAGATGGGAAGAAAACTCCCAGCTCAGCTTCTAGGAGGTGCCCCTGGAAGCTCAGCCACCCACCTGGTCACCCCACCTTTTAGAAGAAAGCAGTTCTACACGCTGGCCTGCGGGCAGCAGTGCCAAAGGTCCTGTGGACGGCCTGGCCGGAGCTGTGGATATCTTCATCTTCCTCCAAGCGAGGGCCTTGAAATATCACCTTTTCATGAGATTTTGTCAACTAAGAGTAGCAGAATATTATCAACGAGACAGAATAAGACAGGTCATGAAGTACTTATTGAACTTGAAACAGAAGTTTATGTGTGATTCTGAGAAGAAGAAAAAGGTATGCTCGTTCTCCTGGCAGTTCTACTGGGAGAAGTTTGCTCACAGCCTGATGTGTTAGGCAGATAGTTTTGGTCAGACTGAATGAGGTAAACCTTTCAGCTCGAGGTCCTGGAATTGCCAGTCTAGTTCTGCTGAAAAAACAAACAGAACAATGTGACAAACTCTTTTGGTCAAGCCTACCCACTTGCAAGAGTAATTTGGAAGGAGGAAACTTCGACTTTTTATCACTGAAGCAAATGCTTCTACAAGCTGGAATTGAGAGTGGAATTGAAGCTTTCTCTATTTCTCTGCAGCCAGAAAACCATAGTGACCTGAAAGCCCTCAGGATAGTTCTGAGTGTTACTTCTGCTCAAACAATCTTCAAGTGGAAAGCGAATTTGTAATCCATTCCTTTTTGACACAGACGGTGGTAGGGAAGTCAACCTTGCCAAAGATGACTTCACTGACTTGAGAACAAAGAAAATGAAGTAACACGAATGCAACCTGCGAGCTGTAGAGAATCCTGGTGTTCCAGATCCACGCCTAACCTTGACTGGCCACCATTCCGATCACTACCACAGACTTTAGCGAGTCAGGGTTTCGACCCTCATTTCCATCAAAGCAAAAGTTAAAATCAGAAGTATAATAATGTTTGCCTTATTTTTTCAAAAACCACCCAACTTCTTATTAAACCAAAGGAGCCTGCCTGGAGGCAGTTGTGGGAAAGTAGCTGTGGCCGGCAAAATTCTAAGATGACCCGCGCGGATCCCAGCTCCTGTCGTACACAGCTTGTATAATCTTCTCTCCTGGAGTGCAGGTAGAGCCTGTAAAGATAATGGGATGGCACTCTTGTGATTAGATTTCTAATCAGTTGTTAACCCAAAGGGAGTTGTTGATCCAGGTGGGCTAGACCTATCAGGTGAGACCTTAAAAGGGACTAAGCCCTTTTGGAAGTCGGAGAGACGTAGTCCTGCTGGCCTGGAAGTAAGCAAATATCTATGTTAGGAACTGCCTAGGGAGCCCACTTAGTAAGGAACTTAGGACCGCGTCCCGGATCTCAGAGTGGTCCCAGCCTATATAGCTAGCAAGAAAATGGGGACCTCAATTCTACACTAGAATTCTGCCAGTAATCTGAATAGGCCTTGAAGGGCACCCCAAGCCTGAAATGACAAATGCAGGGTTCTCAGCTTTCCTATGCCCAGACTTCTGACTGACAGAAACCTTGAAATGATAAATGGGTGCTATTGGGGTGAGGAGACTAAAATAAACAAAATTAACCAAAGGAGCAACATCTTTTCATTAAAATTACTTTAGCAGAATTAACTTATTTCTTGTTCAGTGAGCACTTTTATTTATAGTAATTTTTTTTCCAGCAGTGGTCATTAGTTTTTGCTTGAAAAACCAAATTAGAAAAGTATAACTACTTTGTAATTCTCTAAGAAAAGGAGAAACATTTTCCAAGGTGATAAAATTAATTATGTGCCAAACCTCATGTGTGTGTTTATGTGAATTTTTCTGGGAGTGAAGTTTATGGAGCTCATTAGATTCTCAGAGTGGTCCATGATTCAAAAAGTGTTTTGAACCACAGACATAACTATAAATCACACCCCAGTTCTCAGAATCCATGTAAGAATCCAAATCAATTTATTTGCTCTTTAAGTGCAAACACATATGCAGCCATACAGATTTGTTCTCCTCAACACTAAACCTTACATTTCCCCTCCTGGCAACTGGATTTTAACGTTTGGTTTGTATTTTCATTAAAGTTTAGGGAACTTAGGATGGTTTTGTTTCGATGATTTTAGGTTTCTTTCACCCTTTTTTATTTAAAGGGATGAGTTGCATTAAACATAACTTTAAAATGGAATCAAAAGACATGTAAAATGTTCAGCTCTTTTTGTTTTCTGATGCATTTTTAATAAGAAGTGATGGACAGAGATAAAAACTTCCAATATGTATATGTAAGGTTTATTATACAGACAAGAACCAAATACTTTACACTTAGATATTATTGAGGCAAATTCAGTAAAAAATTACTTCTTGAATCATCTACTGCTCATTTTTAAAAAAACTTTATTATACCAAACAGTCTTTCATACATGAAGGCACCACTCCCCACATACCAACAATAGTATATGTGCTTTGAGGTATTATTTTAGTGGTGGGAGAGACCATTTAGTGTTGATTTAGCAACAGCCATCATCAGTCCATGATCTGCAAAGGCAGATTTATCCATGGCTTGGAACGGGAAAACCAATGGCCTGCATGAAATTTCTTTCATGGCCACGGCATCATTAGCGTAGATCTGCCCAACTGAAAGAACAATTTAGAAACTACTATTTGTGACAATGATAAGATTTTATTTTTCTCAGTCCTCCGATTTCCTTAGCTGTCTAAACTCTAGCAGTCCATCAAGATGCTCCTTTTAACAATGTTACCTTTCACAAATGTATCACTGCCAACAACAAGCGTGTAGTTTTTTTAAAGACTTCATTTTTTAAAAGAGTAGTTTATGATTTAAACAAAATTGAAAGGTACAGAGATTTCCCATGTAGCCTCTTCCCACACACACGCACAGCCTGTCCCATTGTTAATATCACTCACCAGAGCAATATATTTGTTACCAAGGATGAATCTACATTGGCACATCATAAAGCCTATAGTTTACATTAGGGTTTTCTCTTGATGTTGAACAGTCTATGAGTAGGACAAAATATAATAATCTATATTCCATCACTGTAATATCATATAGAGTATTTTCACTGCCCTAAACATCCTCTGTGCTCTGCCTATTCATCCTTCCCCCAACCATATCCCTGGCAACCACTGATTTATTTATTTTTTTACTGTCTCCATAGTTTTTTACTTTTCCAGAATGTCATGTAGTTCGAATCACACAGTATGTAGCCTTTCCAGATGGGCTTCTTTCACTTACTAATGTGCATTTAAGGTTCTTCCATGTCTTTTCATGGCTTGATAGCTCATTTCTTTTTAGAGCTGAATAATGTTCCACTGCCTGCATGTACCATGCTTTATGCATTCACCTACTTAGGACATCTCGATTGTTGCAATGCTTTGGCAATTATGAATAAAACTGCTATAAACATCAACGTGTAGGGTTTTGTGTGTATATGTTTTCAACACCCTTGGGTAAATACAAAGCAGTGTGATTGCTGGGTGCTAGTGGTATGGTAAAAGTATGCTTAGATTTATTTTTAAAAAACAAAACCAACCAAACAAAAACCCACCAAATGGTTTTCCAAAGTGGCTATACCATTTGTAGTCCCAACAGCAATGAAGGAGAGTTCTTGTTGCTCCACAACCTCTCCAGAATTTGGTGTCAATGGTCTGGATTTTGGCCATTTGACTAGATGGTTTAGTGGTATCTCATGGTGTTTTAATCTGCATTTTATTGATGACATATGATCTTGATGACATATGATGTGGAGCATCTTTTCACATGCTTTTTTGCCATGGTGACTGTTCCATGTGAGCTGTGTATTTTCTCTGGTGAGGTGACTGTTCAAGTCTTTGGCTCATCGTTTAATCAGATTGTTTTCTTGTTGTTGAGTTTTAAGAGTTCTTTGGAGACTTTAGATAACAGCCCTTTATCACACATATCTTTTGCAAATATTTTCTCCAAAATATAGCTTTTCATTCTCTTAATAGTATCTTTTGCAGAGCAGAAAATTTTAATTTTAATGTAGTCCAGCTTATCGTTTCTTTCATAGATGGCGCATTTAGTGTTGTATCTGAAAAGCCATCGCCATATCAAGGTCATCTAAGCTTTTCCCTATGTTATCTTCTAAAAATTTTATAGTTTTGCATTTTACATTTAGATCCATAATATATTTTGTGTTAGTTTTTGTGAAGTGTGTAAGGTCTGTGTCTAGACTAATTTTATTGCATGTGGATTTCCAGTTGCTCTAACACTATTTCTTGAAGAGATTAACTTTTCTTCGTTGTATTACTTACGTTCCTTTGTCAAAGACCAGTTGACTACTTTTATGGAGGGTCTATTTCTGGGCTCTCTACTTTGTTATATTAATCTCTTTGTCTATTCTGCTTTTGAATTTGATTTTCTTGATTGATCACCTGTTTCCAGTTGTATTGATTTCTACTCTAATTCTTAATTCTTTTCTTTCGTTTACTTTAAATTTAATTTGTTCTTCTTTTTCCAGCTTTCTAGGATGAAAATTTATTGATTTTAGACCTTTCTTCTTTTCCAAATGAATGCCTTCAATGCCACACATTTCCCTCAAAGGTCTGCTTTCACAGCATCCCACAACTTTTTATAAGTTGTGTTTTTATTTTCATTTAGTTCAAGTAATTTTTAAATTCTCTTAAGATTTCTTCTTTGATTTATGTATTATTTGGAAGTGTGTTGTTTAATCTTCATTTATTTTGGGATTTTCCAATTATCTTCCTGTTATTGGGTTTTAGTTTAATTCCACTGTGGTCTGAGAACAGACATTGCATGGTATTTATTCTTTTAAATTTGTTAAGGTGTGTTTTATGGCCCAGAATGGGGTCTATCTTGGTGAATGTTCCATGTGAGCTTGAGAAAAATGTGCATTCTGTTGACAAAGCAGATCTTACATTTCCTATCTTGTGGTTCTGCCATCTACTAAGGCCTGCATTATTTGCATCTGGGGGCAGGTGGTAATTGCACCAGAAGTTTTAGGAATCAGACCTAAAGTCGCATACAATTGGGCAGAACAGGACCATGGCCCCACCTGGATGCAAAGGGATAAGAAAATGTATCCTACCGGTGTGCCAAGGAAGAGAGAGCACAGGTTCTGGGGAATGCCTTGCTGGTCTCTCCCAATGCTTCTGGTGACCAAATGTCTGTTTGCTTCTTCCTTCCACGTATAGAACACTGCCCCTTCACCCTGCAAAGAGGAATAACTCGAAGTCTCAGTCAGTAACTATATTTGGCTCAAAAAGCAGGGTATTCAGATAACGCATTGACGTGCAGTTCTCACGGTCAGGTCAGATCTGGCTCTCGTGTGCAACATCCGCACCTGAGCCCTCTGAGAGGAAGCACTTCCTTAAATTTTGCACCTTAGGCATCTCACTTGCCTCAACCTAGTTATGGCACAGACTTCTGAACATACAAATAGATAATAGTGGAACACATAATTGCTGCGTTAATCACTCACATTTGGAAAAGAAAACAGAAAACACACAGCAGGCACTGGTCAATAGAAATTTGAAATCCTTTAGGCATTATGCTCTTAATTAAGCTTAACTCTGTTTTCTGGGAGGAACTTTCCATTGTGTTCTGTGGCTCTGGGGTCTGCCCTCTGGCACAGTCTTTATCAGACCTCATTTTCTTTGGCCACAACTGAAGTGCGCATTTGGGAGGATGCCCACCTTGGAATTAAGATTAAGGGCTCAAAGCTCGAATAATCAAAAGGTTTTTCGTCTGTGCTCCTGCATTAAAAACCTTGTAGGTCTCTCATCTCTTCACTTCCAGACAGTTCTGTGTGCCAGTAACTTTTCCCAAAATTCCTTCCTAGACTTAGTTTTCAAGCCTGCCTTACTTTTTTGTTCCCAGCTTCACCCTCTTTCCTCATGCCTCATTCAACTTAATGGTAGCTACCTTCAAACTGTCAGACCTGTGTTGGAAGGCCACACCCTCACTCTTATCTTTAATGCAAGGCTGAGCCACTTTGCTCAACTGAGAAATTTTCTTGGGACTTAGTTGCTTAATGCCATATTTGTTCTTGTATCTTCCAGTTCGGAGCCTTAAAAATGTTGGGTTTTCCAGCTGTGTGAGACCCTGAATTTCTAGACTTTCTCTATTCTCTTTTGTTTGCATATTGGACAATTTTTTTCTATAGTCATCTCTTCCTTTCAAATGCAGACAATAACAACCAATACACACTACAAATATGTTGCTTTCTAATTTCTTCCCACAGACCTACAAATTTAACAGGCATGTGGTCTCCCTTCGAGATATCACAGGTGACAATTTTACCAAATTTTGCCACTGTATTACATGGGTTTCTAGCTATCTGTTTTCTTGATGCTTACCATGTGATGCCACAAGTTTTTTTGTTTTTTGACAGCATTTTCAGTCATAATTTCTGTATTAGCTGAGATAATAAATTCTTGTTACTGTAACAAACCACCCCCAAAACCCCGTGGCTTGACCCAACAAACTATTTCTGGCTGACATCACAGTCTGGTGTATGTGAGCAGAGGTGTTCTGCACCATGCAGTCATTCAGGAACAGGTTACTTCCATCTGGGGCTCCAACATCTTCTAGGCCTCAGACTCCATCCCTGAATCCTTTGCATTTTGATACATATAAGATAAAGAGAGTTTGAAGTATTTTACAAGAAATCTTAAGAACGCTATCTGAATGCAGCACATAGCACTTTGGTCTACATTCCATTGGCCAGAAGTCATTCCCATGTCCTGATGCAAGGCTAACAGAGTGAGTATTCCATAAACGTTTGTTGAGTGAAGTCATGGTACTTTAACCAGCGCTTGCTAAGGTACATGGCTCTGTTCCCTCCCATAAATGACTGTGGAAACCAGATTTATTGAAGTTCCTGCCTATCTTTTGTAGATTTCTGTCTCTTCTCTCATTGGCAGGCTGGCAATCGTCACTTCCTGTAGTCGTTCACGTGCTAGTCTGCACGGCTCTCTCCCTGTTTCTACAGTTCCAATATGCTTGGAAGTTGGAAGCTAGGTAACATGCTTATTAGAATTGTGTGTAGTACAAGGCTACAGAGACTATGAGTCAGGATTCAACGGATAGTTTGACTTCCTTAGGGGAAAAAATACATCAGGTCTTATACCATCTATTTTATTTTCTCAGAGACTTGGGTTTCTTACTCATGTTCCCAAGAGGCTACAGATTGCTGAGCTCTAGAGAAGTGAGAGGTTGTAAACAGGTAAAATTTTTATTTTCAAGTAGAGCAGTGTCCACAGATGCCTTTAGTAAATTTCAGACACAGTTACCTAGTTCTGAGTCCCAGGGTGCCATGGCAAGTGGGTACCCTAAAATTATAAATCTTTAACATTGGCTTTGGAAATGGATTTTCTCATTATATGCTTACAGTCGAGCCAGACTTTAGAATGAATCTCTTCATATTTGTGTATTCACCTCTCCATATTTTGGGGGAACTTAAGAGAAGGTTAGAATGGTCACTAGCATCTTTGCCAGCTTCAGAGAGATTAAAGTTTCCTACAGTTTTGATCTGGTTGTCTGGCAAACTGGATGTGATTTGTTTTTAACATTTATATTCCCCTGCCAAGGGCACACTATTTGCTTGGTCTTGTGATGTCTTTGCCATAATATTTATTCTGTATTATTCCACAGGCTCCATAGCAGAATTAATCATTCTTGGAGCCTGAACTTTAAGCTGCTGGTGAGTCAGAACACACTCATTTGGAGCCGCTGGAGAACAGGAGGGCTGTGTCCTTATGAACCCTGCTCGTAAGGACAGATGTAGTCATTACATGGAAAAATCCCCAAATGCTTGGGAATGACAGCATGTGAAGGTAAATCAGGAGTCAGGGTGGTCACCCATAATTAGCATTATAGATTTTTATCATTGTTAGTCTCAGTGACAGAAATTGCCCCCAATAGTCACTCTCCCTTTGTTTCTCAGTAATAGAATGAATGATTATGCGGGCACTTGGCCACTCAGAATAAGCGCTACCTTATCTAGCTTTCCTCCCAACTAACTATACCCAGTGATCAGGCCAATGGGAAGGGGTAGTCGTGATTTCTAGGAAGGCTCACCATAGGGAAAGGGTGTGTCCTGCTTCTCTCTGAACCACAATGTGAAAGTCACATGTTGAGAATAGCAAAGCAAGAAGAAGAAAGTAGCATGACCACTGCTCAGGGCACAGCCACCACGCCAGCTCCGGCTGCCCTTCTGGGCTTTTAGATAAGAGTGAAATAAATTATTATCTCATATAAACCACTGTATTGTGATTTTTCTGTCACTTGTAGCTGAATCTAATCTAGTCCCCATATTTTGAATGAATATTCTGTATCAGACAGGAAATGATTTTTTTCTCTTTTTTTCCTAATGCAGAGTCTGGGTGTACATGAGATCGAAATGGAAAGGTTAAACCCAAGACCTTTGAATGCAACTGGTGACCTATTACTGGCTGAGACCTATCTAAAACTCTGCCTTTAAGGTGAAATTTCTTACCAATGAATCATTGATAAACAAAAATTGGTTCTTCTTGCAGAATGTCTGGCAAACCTGATAGATACTCTCCAACTACCTGCGTCAACAAAGATTGAGGATAGACATGTGAATAAAATGTCATCAGATTTGAGACTTGTTATCAATTTCTCATTGCCAGTGGAGGATGTGAGTCTAGCTGTCAGAGACAGTGATTAGGGTAGATTCTGGGGACAGGTAACAAAAACATAAACTTGATGCATGACATCTTGGAGACTCCTGCTTGAGGCATGGATCTGCTGATTCACAAAACAAAGACAACTGCTCGGATCTTTCTCTGACTGGAACACGGTCATCGTGTCTCATTTTAAATAGTTGATTAAAAACTTCAAGCCGAATAAATGCCTGGAGGAGAGTCCTAGCCCCCGGAGTTGCTTTGGAGGATCACCCAGAACAGGTGTCTCGCGTGGTTGTCCGCACTGTCACCCTCGTGAATCTCATGGGTATGTTGCTCTCTGGTTTGACCCAGAATGTGGGGTTTGTCCAGTTTTCAAAATGACCAGCTAGAAACTTCTACCTCTGGGAAGATAGAATAGGGGTACTTTTCTCTATTCTTCCCACAAACTGTAACACAAAACCCTGAACATTATATAGAAAATGAACATAAGGAGACTCTGAGGGGTGAAAAGAAGAAGGCAGACCAGCTAGGGGCGTTGGGACCCGAGGAGTAGCACAATGGGGAGTCCCCTGGGCTTTCCGTTTGCCTCATCTACCTGAGACTTGGACATAAAGAAGCCAACGACCCAGAAATGCCAACAAGCTTAAAAAAAAAAAAGCCCCAACAAAGCCTGTTCTCCCCAGCCAAAGAATGAGAAAAGGAGCAGCCCGGCAAGAACAGAAAACTTGTAGTTGAAAACTGCTCTACTATGGCCAAACCACATAAAAAAAACTGTGGCTCCACCCCAGCTAATGCCAGAGTGGGGAGCCGAGGTGTCCACTCTCACGAAGCTGTCACGTAAATTGTGAATGTAAAATGTAAATGTCAAACCCACTGCCGGGGTGGTGTGAGAGAGGGCAGAATAGCGAGCCGAGAATTTTATCCCCAATAGGAGGTAATGAGATCTCCTTCATGGACTCAGTGCTGAAAGGCCACATGGAAAGGCTGAACTTACCTCCTCCTCCATCTACAGTAATGAGGCCCCCCTTTCCTTCCCACTGAGTGATGTCAGGAGAGGCTTCGGGGACAGTCAGGACTTCCACCACCGCCCCACGGTAACGAGGCCACTCCCCACTCTTTGGTGTCAGTGGAGGCCAGAGAGGTATCAGTGCAGGCACAGTGGGAAGCTGGAACTTCCCCCCCTTCCATCAGGTGTGAACAGAGCTGAGTTGGAAATCTGGACTTCCACCCCTGCCTCAGCAGTAATGAGGCAGAACCTTCCTGCACTTTTGCCCGTACAGTGTCAGAGAAAGCTAGCTAAAATAAAAAGTTTTAATAAGATTTGAAATCCCATAATGCCCCTAAATTCTAGATTTAGATAAAAAATTGCTTGTCATACCAAAACTCATGAAGATCACAAACTGAACAAAAAAGGACAATCAATAGATGCTAAGATCAAGATGACAGAGATCAGACTCATGTGACAAGGGTTTTAAAGCAGCCATCATACAAAGCCTTCAATGAACAATTAAGAACAGGTTTGAAATAAAACAAACAAAATTGGACTCAGCAAAGAAATGAAAAGTCTCAGCAAAGAAATAGATGATATAAAGAAGAACCAAAGAGAAACTTCAGAATTGAAAAATACAATAACAGAAATTAAAACTCAGTGGATGAGCTCAACAGCCGAATGGAGGGGACAGAAGAACAAATCATGAACTTTAAGCTAGAAAAATAGAAATTATCCAATCTAAACAACAGAGAGAAAATTGACTGGGGAAAAAAATGAGCAGAGCCTCAGGGACCTCTCAAACTATAACAAACGATCTATCGTTTGTATCATTGGATTCCTGAGAGGAGTAGAGGAAAAGGACAACAAGGAAAAAAGGTTTTTTGAAACACAAAAACAACCTTACCACACCCAGTATGAAATAGATCTTTGAATAGCCTTATAACTATTAAGGAAATTAAAATTTTAAGTAAAAGTTCCCAAAAAGAAATTTTCAGGCTCAGATGGAGTTTCACTGGAGAGTTCTACCAAATACTTAAGAAAAAAATTAACATTAATTCTACTCTATCTCTTCCAGAAAATAGAATCTTCCTCAATTGATTTTATGAAACTAGCTTTACCCTAGAATCTGTAGAAGATTTAAGTGATTGGGGAGGGGAGTGCTCAAGGAAAAAGATAACTCTACAAAGGAGGTAATACATAAGCATAAGTGGGCTGTGCTTGGACATGGTTGCATGTGAGGGGAAGTCCCTCACAGTGTGAGACCTCCAGAGGCTTATGGCCAGAGGGCCACTGTCCAGAAGGGGAGGAGGACAAGGGAACTCTCAGAGAAGGGGCATATGTGCCTAGGTGATGTCACTCAGAAGCATGGTGTGGCGTCTCTGGGTCAAAGAACTCTTAAGAGCAACAACATTTTGGTGTCTTCTAATCACATGGCTCTATTTTATCAAAGGCCAGCACATGCTAGATGAGCTTTCATGGGACATGCAAAGCAGGCATGCCTTAAATAGCTAAATATTTGCTTGTCGGGGGTATTTTTAATGTAACTGGATGTCGTGTATGAAAATTTTGACTTTGGAGCTGGCGGACTTTTGAGCTAATGGGTCTCTGCCACAGTGAAGAAATAAACTTAGGGACCAATACACATAAGCCATCTTTGGCTCATTTCTAAACTAGACAATGACAGTATAAGAAAAAGAGAAAACTACAGTTGATATTCTTCATGACTATAGACACAAAAGTTCTCAACAAAACATTAACAAAGATAATCTAGTGCACGCGCTTTCTCTCTCTCCCTCTCTCCCTCTCTCTCCCTCTCTCTCTCTCTCTCTATACACACACACACACACACACACACACACACACACACACAATATATATAAAATTATACACCAAGATCATATAAAGTTATACTAGGAATGCAAAGGTGGTTCAATATTCAAAAGTCAATCAATATCATCCACCATTTTAATGGGCTAAAGAAGAAAAATCACGTGATCATATCAGTCCATGCAGAAAAAGCATTTGACAGAGCTCAACACCCATTCATGGTAAAAACTCTTAGGAAGAAATTGAAATAGAGGGGAACTTTCTCAAACTGTTAAAGAACATCAACAAAATGTCTACAGCTAACATTAGACTTAATTGTGAAAGACTGAATGCTTTCCCCCTAAAGTAGTAAATGAGGCAAGGATGTCTGCTTTCAGTACTCTTATTCAACATAATGCTAGAAGTTATAGTCAGTATAATAAGGCAAGAAAGAAAATACAAGGAAGAAATAAAATCATCCTTATAGAAGGTGACATGATTGTCTACTTAAAAAATGCCAAAGAATCTACTCCCAAAAACCCCTCAAAACTCCTAGAAATAATAAGTTCATCAAAGTTTCCAGATGCAAAATAAACATATAAAAATCAATTATATTTCTATATATCAGCAATGAACTTATAAACACCAAACTTTAAAAATGCAATACCATTGAGAAAAGGATTGAGAAGCACAAACTTCCACTTATAAAATAAGTCACGGAGATGTAATGTATAGCACAGAGAATAGAATCAATAATCAACTGTGTGTGGTGACAGATGATTACTAGACTTATTGTGCTGATCGCTTTGGAAAGTATATAAATTCTGAATCACTATGTTGTACACCTGAAACTAATAAAATAGTGTATGTTGTCAAATATAATTAAAAATAAAAATTTTTAAGAGAAAATAAATACATAAAAATTTAAAACATTAGTTGAAAAAAATTAAGTAAATACAATATCATTTAAAATCACTCAAAAACAGAATTCTTAGGTGTAATTCTAACAAAATAGATACAGAACTTGAATGCTAAAATCTACAAAATGCTAATGAGCAAAATAAAGGAGACATAGAGTGTTCATGGATTGGAAGACTCCACTTAGTAAAGATGTCAGTTCTCAGTGAATTGTTGTATAGTTTGAAGATAATTCTTATAAAAAGCCCAGAAGATTTTGTAGATATTACTTGATTATTCTTAAATTTATATGTAAAAATAGAGGAGCTAAAATAGCTAAAACAATCATTGAAAAAGAAGAATAAAGTGGAAAAAAATCGGTCTACCAAGTTTCAAGACTTACTTCCAAAACTGTGTGGCATTGTGGAGAAATAGACTTAGATCAATATAACAGACTAGAGAACTGACGAATAGAAACACAAAAATATGCCCTACTGATTTTGGCAAAGATGAAAAAAGATTTCAGTGGAAGAAAGATAGATTTTTACCAAATGGTGTTAGAATGACTGGACATCACAGGCAAAAAAAAAAAAAAAAAAAAAGCCTCTACCTAAGTATCATCATGCTTTATACAAAAAAAATTATTCAAAATGGATCACAGATTTAAATGTAAAATGTAAAACTATAAAACTTTAGAATAAAAACAAGAAACTCCTGAGTCTAAAACTAGATAAGAGTATTTCGTTTTCTCACCAAAAGCATGATGCATAAAAGGAGAAATTAATAAATTAGATTTCATCAAAATTAAACATTTTAACATTAAACATTAAACAAAATTAAACATCAAAATTAAACATTAAACATCAAAATTAAGATGTTTTTATCCTGTTAAGAGGATGAAAAGACAAGCTACAGGCTAGGAGAAAATATTTGTAAAGCACATATTTGATAAAAACACATATCTAGAATATATAAAGAACTCTCAAAACTCAACAGTAAGGAAAACAAAATGGGCTAAAGATATAAAGAACAGTTCACCAAAGAGGATATATAAATGACAAATAATTACCTGAAAATATGTTTAACATCATTATCCATTAGGGAAATACAGATTAAAACTGATAAAATGAGATATTGCTAATACATACCGAAATGTCTAATAAAAAATAGTGACCATACCAAACGCTGGCAAGGATGTGGAGAAACTGGCTCACTCGTACACTGCTGGTGGGAATGCAAAGTGGTACAGCCACTCTAGAAAACAGTTTTGCAGCTTCTTAAGAAACTAAACGTGCAAGTACCATATGATCCAGCGTTTGTACTCCCAGGCATGTACCCCCAGAGAAATGAAAACTTATATTTACACAAAAACCTACACACAAATATTTATAACACCTTTATTCATAACAGCGAAAACCTGGAAACAACCTATTTGTCCTTCAACAGACTGGTAAAACAAACTGTGGTATATTCATACCATGGAATACTACTTAGCAATAAAAAGGAACCAACTTTCGATAGATTCGACAACGTAGATGACTCTCCAGAGGATTATGTTGGGTGAAAAAGTCAGTCTCCTAGAAGTACAGAAATGGAGAGTAGATTAGTGGTTGCCAGGGGTTAAGGAACAATGAGAGTGTGAGGGAAGCGAATGTGGCTATAAAAGGGCTATGTAATTACCCTGTGGTGATGGAAATGTTTAGTATCTTGACTGTATCACTGTCAATATCTAGACTATGATCTTGTACTATATAGTTCTCCAACATGTTACCATTGGGGACAACCAGGTAAAGGGACATAGGATCTTTTCATATTATTGATTTTAATTGCATAGTCTTAATCTACAGCTGTCTTAGAATAAGAAGTTTGATTTAAAAAAATAAAAAACTCTTTTCTTTGCCTGATTACAGTTCTACTAATTTATTAGATGTTTCATAAAAAAAAAGTGACTAGCTTTTGCTTTATAATATGTCTTGGTTTTTCAGGCCAGTACTTAAAATGAGGAGCCAGAGTTCTTAGGTGTGACCGTTCCACTATAAGCCACGCTTAGATTCTTTGCTGCTTTGAAGGGAAATCTGTCCATAGCAACAAAAGTGGTGGTTCTTATCAGCTTTTCCTTGGTGTGTGATTTTATTAATCTCAACTGGATTCAGGCCAAATTGCATGACCCCTGGCCAGTGATGCTCATGGGACCTATACCATAAACCAGATTGAGTGTCAGGGTTGGAAAGGTCTCTTGATAGATCAGTTAATAATCTCTAATGGGATAAAACTAATTATTTTGGCTTCACCTTTATTTTTTCTTAATTTTTTTTGATCCTAGGTAACATTAATTAATTCATTAATTTTTTTAATTAAAGAAATGATTTAAATTTTTTTCCCCTGTCTACTTCCCCCCTATATTTGACTCCCTTTACCCCGTCTACCTCCCCCCGCCCCCGCCTTACCCTCTGGTAACCACTAGCCCGTTGTCCATGTCCATGAGTGTTTGTTTGTCTTGTTCATTTGTTGCTTTTAGCTTTATACTCCACATATAAGTGATATCATGTGATTTTCAACCTTTTCTGTCTGGCTTATTTTGTTTACTATAATTATTTCAAGGTCCATCAATGTTGTCGCAAATGACAATATTTCATCTCTTCTTATGGCTGAATAATATTCCATTGTATATATGTACCACAGCTTCTTTTTGGCTTCTCCTTTAGATTTAGGCTTAGATTGTAATAGTATTTTTACTACTTTTGGGTCAGCTGGATGCACAACTTCTTGCTATGGAGACTAGAAGGAGAAATGTTCTCTTCTATGCAGACTATGCATGTGGATTTATTATCATGGTTGAAGAGTGGATATAACAGACACTTGGTCCTAATGGCTAATTATTGCCAGAAAGAACAGCTTCAGGTCAATTACTCACGAGTCAGAGTCACTGTTTTGAGTAGATATCCTTCACTTTTTTTTTTTACTTCTCAAACAATCCTATAAAACCAGTAAACTCATTTATGGTCTGAGATTTATGTAAAAAAAGAAGAATGGAATGTTCTTCTCATCTAGAGACAATGAGGTGTGCTTTTTCAGGGAAGGCAATCTGACTATTTTTCAGGTGACACCTGCCACCTTTGACAATTTTTCATGGTCTTCTGAACTTATGGACTTAAAAAACTCTTTTTGTCAATTACACTCACCTTAGCTAGGCATACGAGATTTGATATAAAACCAAAACACCAATGAATTAATTTACTGAGAGGTGTGTTCCATATGTGCTTGGAGGCTACGAAGAAGGTATTCTTTACGAACCAGGAAAAGAGGGTGCCCACTGTGACTGAAGCTACAAAATCAAAATATAATGGGGGTTGTTGACTAAAATACATAGCGAGCATGGGGAGCTCATTTTCTCCCTGTAGTCAAGTTGTATGGGAAGCCAAATCATAAACTGAATAACAATTAATTTAAAACATCAAAGATAGTTGTTATGGTGGGAATACATGATATCCATATTCTCCATACAAAATTTCTCTGTAGGGGCACTGACATGAGAAGCCAGAGCAATCAAGAGATTGCTTATAAACGGAATGAGAACAAAAGGAGTGGGATTCATTGAATGTTGAATGGTATGAACATGTAGGGTGATACCTTCAGCTCACTCTGGGGAGGTTCTTGTGTAGGAATCTGAACATTTCTGGCCACTTAGTAATAATCTCCTGCTTCTACCCCCACATAGAAAATGGCCTTTCCAGGCAAAAAATAGTCAAGATTCAAAAGCTGTAACTAAGATTTCTGCTCCCCCAGGCAGTGTCCCTTGGCTGCCCGCAGCCCATATTTCCCTTCATGCTTTTTCTGGGGTGGCCGAGCCCTGTCCGGGTAGCATTCTCTTTTTTTTAAGGGGATTTTGACTATTTCTACTGCAAACCATTATGTTTTTTCCTTTTATTTTTAAACCTTATCCAAGTAGGCCTTAAAACACTGTCACAAATTTCTACTTTATAAGATTTTAATGATGTGGCACGTGGTATGTGATATATAATATGTGATATATAGTATGTGCTAAGCAGTTTCCCCCCCATTTAAAACTAAAAAATAAAAATTTAACCAACCTTTGTAGAAAAAATTACCCCATTATGTTTTGATTTTATAGTTTAGCTGTCAAGGACCATCTTATCTCAAGTTCTTGAGGTTCAGCTCAGTAGGCTTTGAATACTGACAAGAAAATATTTTTCGACTTGTTTATCTTGGAAACCACCCCAAAAAGCTGTGTGGCTCAAATTATTAAAGATTTTTATTTTATTGACTGATGTGGTCATTGGTATAACTACTCTAAAACCCTTCAAGGTCAAAATAATTTCTGTATTGCTATTGGGGTAGAGGCTTGGGTCTATTTTCCATGGTCTATATTAGACCAGGTACCAAATCATTTTCTAAATAATTATTTCTACCTTCTACCTTCAGTATGGTGTAAATAAACAAAATAACATAACCTTGAGCCTGCACACGCAGGTCACTAAGCTAGATGTTATTTCAAAATATTTATATTTAGTCTATTTTATAAGATCTGATATATGTACATAAAAATAGATTTTTACTCCCCCTTTTGAAGGATCTGTATTTGTCTCTTTTCTACCACTGGTTCTGATGCTTACTTTGTCACAGTAGGTGACAAAGCAATTCATCTGCCAGAAAGAAGTACAAATGCCCTTCTTGTGGCTCTGTTCATAAACATTGTCTATCTATTTATGCTGCTGACAATAATTCCTCTTTTCAGCCATGAAATTGCTAGTGAAAAGTGTTTACTTTTACTGTGGAATTTTAGGCCCAGAATTCCTCTAAGTGGAATGGATCTTGGTTGTTGTATATCCTTAATGGGTACGGGGCTTTGTTCAGGAGTTTATCACTGGTGATAACAGGGGACACACACTGATATCTTCACCTGGGCTCTTGGTTCAAATCAGCTTGGATAATGACATATCTTTGCTTCCACATTCTCTACCAGTTGTTATCAGATGAAAAACCTGGACCAGGAATTCACCTCAGGTGTCCTAATCATCAGAAGGCAGGAGCCACAGGCATCTGAGCCAGCAAGTGAATTAGAGGAAGTGTCAGCACAAGTATTTCAGGGTTAGGCTTCACGGGCTCACCCACGTGGAGAGCCTGGCGCCCTGAAATGTGCACATTTACAAACCCTTAGCTTTCTAGGCCTTTCCCCAGATGTGCGTGCTAGGTAGAGAGCCCCAAGCAAATAGAAACCCAGGGGGTTAATGTACACAACACTGCCCCCTATCCCTCCCAGGTTCTTACTTTAAGGGTCTGTACTGATAAAACAGATTGAGTTGTTGCAGGTGGCCTGTGTTGTAAAGGTATTTCATATAGAAGTTCTTGTCTCATTTTGACCTTCAAACATTTCTTTGAAGTTCATTAACCTAAAAATCATCACGTTTTTTTCCTTGAAAGGTATTTCCTAGAAAATTACCTCACCGAAGCATTTTTGCCCTCTGATATTTACTATGTCAACACAGTTATATCTTTCTTTTTAGCTATCACCGTCTATGGACTTGCAAAAATAATTTAGCTTTTTATTGTTCTGGGTAATTCCTGTCCTGCCAACGTCATTGTGTAATGTGGGGTTATAGAAAAACTAACACCAACCTCCACCACCACCAAAATAATAACAACATTGAGCATTTTGGTGTTTTTAGCATTGTTCTAAGTACTTTACATATGTTAACACATTCCATCTTCACAGTCTCATGAAGTAGGAACTATTACTATCTCCATTTTATAATAGAAGAAACTGAAGCACAGAGAAGTTAGCTAACTTGCCTAAGGTTACACACATATCAAAGGAGACATGTGTAATTGCTCTTTGGAAAAATAATTTTTCTGTCTTAAGTCAATAAAAATAATGCATGCTTATGGTTTAAAAAAAGTTCTCATAAGACGGAGAATTACAATAAATAGTAAAAAACATGCACCAAGTTCTACCACCCAGAGATAACTACTAATAATAGTTAAGTGAACTTCTGCCAAACATCTCTTTATATATTTATGATCATATTGATTTGAGATTATCATAACATAAATGGGATCAAGCACACAATGCTTTTTTGTAATTTACTTTTTCTCATCTATTATGTGACCCGATGTCAGCAACCCTTTGTAGGCTTCAAAGGGTTATGTAAATCTCTCTGGTTAAGACAATGATTAGAACTGAGGGGTGCCTCCCAGCCCCTCAGAAGGGAGGACTTGAGGTCAGAGCATTTCCAGTCTCTGAAGGACTCTAGCTTTACCTCATAGCAGGTTTTATTTTAGTCTGATGTTTGGTGTCACCATCCTTGAGAATGCCACAAAAATCCTTTCTAGAATGCAAGCCAAGAAGTGTTGCTGGCCAGGGACTCGGACCTGAGGGCCTGACCCCCAGCTCTCTGGAGAATTAGCCAGACTCTGGGCTGAGTACCGTTTAATGATGTCTGAGTCACGTGCCAGCTGGCACCGCAGAAGCCCACCACGCAGACGCAGACCCTCAGCAGTAGAGCTGAGCTGAGAGCTGTCGCTGGTTATGTTATTTCAGCAGGACAATGACATATGATGGGCTGGTGAGAGAAGAAGTCCCAACCTCACCAGGAAACCAGATAGGTTTTATGGTGAGGGCAGCCCTCATGGGCCTCACTAAGAGACGCTATTCACGTCAGTCTATGTGAATGACAGTCTTGAGCTGTGCAGTGCGCAGCGTGAGGAGTCTTAAGTGAGGATCCCATCACCGGTCAGCTGACGCTGGTCCAGCAGGACAGTTATATCTGGGACCAGCTGAAAGAGAATAATCCAAATAGAGTTCCAAATATAACAGCTGACACTTTGCAGAACACCCTTATGCTTCTGGTTCTCTTTTTAAAAAACCTCGTTGAGGAATCAAGTTAGGAGGGTGGTAGCTTAAGAGTAGAAGTGCCTACACGGGAAAATGGATTCCTAGGCTGTTTTGAAGGAGACATGCACTCATCTTGTCATTGTATCTCTTTGGGGCGGTCAGTGTCAGTCGATGTGGGAATGGCTCCAACTCGCCAGAAACACTTCTAGCATTTTAAGAAAGGTTTTAAATTCTATCTTCAGAATTAAATGAAATAAAAAGAGTACGAAGAAGAAAATAAACATCATCCATAATTCTTCCACCCTTGCCCAAAATAATCATGGTTAATACTTAGGTCTATTTCCTTCTAGCTTTTTCTAATCAACATTGTTTTTAAAGATAATTGAATATCCATACAAGCTCACTTACTATTTTGTAAGCATATCTCCCAATACCATTAAAAATCCTACATAAATGTAAGGTTTAATGGCTACATACTATTCCACTATCTAAAATTCTATAGTCACCCAAACTGTTTTGTAAAGCAATTGTATTTCTTCCAGAGGTTGTCTGGGGACCAACAATTAGATCATTTCCTGCAAATACATTTCTTACACACTTTCATAAAATATAATCTAAGTCACCCCTATCGTCTTGGGGATGGTATTAGTAAAAGAACATTCCTCTAGTTTTTATCTTTAATTTAAATATTTTAAATTAATTCCTGCACATAGTAAAATAAATGAACCCCCCCAAAATTTCAAAGTGTTAAAAAATATATGGAAAAGAACAGGCTCACTTCTCTGTCTACAAATTCTCTTCCTCACGGATGACACTGCTGTCAGTTTCTTGGGCATTCTTCCAAAGATGTACTGTGACTACCTAAGTATGCATACAATAGTGGTCTCCAATTTTTTTTCACACAAATGACAGCTTACTCAACACACTCTCTCATCTTGCTTTGTGCACTTAAGGTAGAGAGAGTCTAGTAACTAAAAACACAGAATATGGGAGCCAGACTTCCTGGGTTTAAAATTCTAGTACCACCGTTGGTCATGTATTCTTGAGCAAATTACCTAAACACTCTCTGCTCCAGTTTCCTCATCTATAATATGGCAATAATAATGGTTCCTACCTCACTGGGTCCTCACATGGTGTTATGGGTTGAATTGTGTCATCCCACCTCCCAAAAGATGTGTTGAAGTAAGTCCTAACCCCTAGCACCTCAGAATGTGACCTTATTTAGAAACAGGGTATTTACAGAGGTCATCAAGTTAAAATGAGGTCATTATAGTGGGTCCTATTCCAAAAGGACTGGTGTTCTTTAAAAAAGAAGAAATTTGGATACAGACACAGACATGCACACAGTACAAAGATGGGAGAAATGCTGCCATAAGCTGAGGAATGTCTGGGGCTACCAGAGCTGAAAGAGGCAAGGAAGGATCCTCCCTTGCAGGTTACAGGGGAAGCATGGCCTCGTTGACCCTTTCGTTTCTGACTTCTAGCCTGTAGAACTGTGAGACAAGAAGCTTCTGTTGTTCTCAGCCACTTATTTTGTTGTGCTTTGTTATGGCAGCCCTAGCAAACTCATATACATGAATTAAATGAGTTAATATATGCCCGGAATTTAGACTACGCCTGACACTTGTTAAATACTAAATAAGTGGTAGCTGTCTTTATCACATAGATCTGCCTCATTTTTTTTCCCACCCTTTCTCCCATTCCTCTCCCCTCTGGCAACCATCAGCTTGTTGTCGGTATCTAGTCTGTTTTTGCTTTGTTTATTCATGTGTTTTGTTTGTTTGTTTGTTTGTTTGTCTATTTATTTATTTATTTATTTATTTATTTATTTTTGAGGTGAGGCAACCCTTGGTTGACCTCGCAGATTGCAACGAACTTGTCAGCTTACAATCCCTTATTTATTTATTTTTTTAATTTTATTTTTTATGCCTACAGCACCTGATCTTCCTAGGTAGTCTCTCATCCTTTTTTTTTCTTCAGATTCTACATATAAATGAACTCATGTGGTATTTGTCCTTCTCTGTCTGACTTATTTCATTTAGCATAATGCCTTCTAGTTCCATCCATGTTGTCATAAATGGCAAGATGCCATTCTTTTTTATGGCCAAGTAATATTCTATTATATATGTACTACATCTTTATTTAATTATCTATTACTGAGCATTTAGGTTGCTTTCATTTCTCAGCTATCGTAAATAATGTTGCAATGAACATAGGGATGTGTATATCATTCTGAATTAGTGTTTTTGTTTTATTTGGATAAATACCCAGAAGTGAAATTGCGGGGTCATATAACAGTTTTATTTTCAATTTTTTGAGGAAACTTCAGACTATTTTCCATAGTGGTTACACTAATTTACAATCCCACCAACAATGCATAAGAGTTCCCTTTTCTCCACATCCTCACTAACACTTGTTTTTTTGTTGATTTGTTGATGATAGCCTTTCTAACAGGCATGAGGCGATATCTCATTTTGGTTTTGATTTGTAATTCCCTGATGATTAGTGATGTTGAACATCTTTTCATATGCCTGTTGGCCACCTGTGTGTCTTCTTTGGATAAATGTTTGTTCAGGTCCTCTGCCCATTTTTTAATAGGATTTTTTTAAATTTTGAGTTGTATGAGTTCTTTATGTATTTTGGATATTAACCCCTTATTGGATATGTTATTTGCAAATATCTTCTCCCATTCAGTAGATTGTCTTTTCATTTTGTTAACAGTTTCCTTCGCTGTGCAGAAACTTTTTAGTTTGATGTAGATGCCGCTTTCTTTTTAACGACTGCATATATTTTGGTGGTTTTAGCAAAATTTATAAATTAAATATTTATTATAAAAGCAATACATCATTTAAATAATGAGTACTAAAAGGCTTATAATGAAAAATAGCAGTATTTTTCTCTACTTATCTTCAAACACCCAGTCTCACTCCCCAACGGCAAGCATTTTCAACACTTGGGTCTTCCTTTTTTCTCATAATTCTAAGTGATGTGCTCATACTGTTATGTCTTCATTTATCAGTTTTAGATACTCTCTTCTGCCTTCATGGTATGATAAATGAGGATTTTGATTTATGACTAACCCTATTCCCTACACACACATACACACACACACACACACACACACACTTCCCCTTTCACCATCTTCACTATGTGATTGTGGGGGGCCATTTGGCTCAAGCCAGTTGTTGTTGTTCTTTAAGAAGGAACTTGTTTTGGTAGAAGGAGCTAAATCTTGAAAACAGGGGCCCCGGGCTGAGGGGGAGGTTACAGGATGTGCTGACTTGGTGTATACATTTGTAGCTAACAAACATCCTTGTTCCTGAGTATATAAGCATGTGAAAAAATAAACTCAGGGTCGAGTCTCCGAGCTCGTCCCTCTCGACCCCATCTGTGTGTTTCCCTTCTTCTTCTTTTCTTTTCCCGTCCTTCGTTACAGGAGGCCCTG
>CM053511.1:22484772-22503075 GCA_028627145.1 Eidolon dupreanum | reverse complement strand
GGCTGAGGGGGAGGTTACAGGATGTGCTGACTTGGTGTATACATTTGTAGCTAACAAACATCCTTGTTCCTGAGTATATAAGCATGTGAAAAAATAAACTCAGGGTCGAGTCTCCGAGCTCGTCCCTCTCGACCCCATCTGTGTGTTTCCCTTCTTCTTCTTTTCTTTTCCCGTCCTTCGTTACAGGAGGCCCTGATTCAACTGTCGGCAGGCTCCGACATGTGATTATATAACCATTTTTAGTTATGTAATGGATAATTAAAATAGATTTTTTTTTTAAGTCTCTAAGATTGAAATGAGACTCCAAAGCTGAGAGCAATAGGTTCAAAGAGCCCCCACATTCTAAATAGAGATTTTAGACAATCTACATAGAGCTTTCAAACCCATAACCCCAAAAGTGACCCTTTCAGCCTTAGTCACTAACTACCTGTAGTCTCGGGACTAACTAGTGGGTTGGAGTGGGCTGTGCTGGGGTTGCTTTGGGAGAGTGAGCCATGTTGTGTTTCCCACCCCACTCCCAGTGCGGGACAGGGGAAGGACTCACCCCACTCATCCTAAACTGAGGAGGGATTTCAAGAGGATCCTCAGATTGAATGATAAATATTCTCTGAAGTTTGGGGATTGGGCAGTCACATAACTTGGTGAATGACTCACACCTGAAAAAAAAGTCTGAAGGGCAGAGCTGGCTGGAGCAGTCTGCTGGAAGCAGGACAAAGAGTCAAGGTTGGTCAGCACTTCCAGGGACTGGTGGGGCAAGGACGTGGCTTTCTGTGGGCCAAACTGGAGTCTGTGAAAGAGAACTGCCAACAGGCGGCTTTCAAAACTCCCCCACCCAGCAGGACTATCTGGAAGGGTGAAAAAGTGCCCCCAACAAAGAGTAGATAACCAGAAGCCATGTGCTGAGGGTACATTGTCAGTGGTCAGCCAAATGAGTCATCTTCCAGGTCAAGGAAAGCACAGCTAAAACATTCCCATTGACAGAGCTGCTCCTGTGAATCAGCCTTGGACGAATGACTTGAAGAGGACACCTGTGGCAGACAACTCTGCAAACCAACAGCTTTTCTTCCCTTTATTTTTAACCTTTTGATGTCTGTCTAACCCTTGAAAAGCCAGAGGCAGCACAATGAGCATGATGGAATAAAGTGAGATTGACCCTCTGCTTAGGGCTGCCAGATTTAGCAAACGAAAGTACAGGATGCCTAGTTAAATATGAATTTTGGAAAAACAATGAGAGCTTTTTTAAGCATAAGTACATCCTATGCAATATCTGGGACATAATTCTACTGAAAGGATTTGTTACTTTCTGGAATTCACATTTAGCTGGGCGTCCCGTATTTTACTTGGCAACCTTATTCATACTTCTTGCCTACTGCAAACTTCAAGCCTGGGTCAGGCCCAAGTTCTGGGAGAGAAATAAAAATTGGATAAGAGCTTGGTATTCTGATATCAAACTACACTGGACTTTGGGTAACCTGAAAAAAAAAGAAGAGACAATTCATTAATAACCTAAAAGTACTTAGAAAAGTTATAGAAACTGACTGATAGTTCATCCATGGGGTTGAAAAAGTGAGATGACAGAGACATTGGCAGCTGGAACTTTCCAAGTCCAACTTGTTCAATAAGCTACTTACAGGTATATTAGGTTCAGCATTTAGGTTATTATTTCTATATAAATATTATTGGTCACTGAGCCTAGGTCTGAAGTAAGATTCCATTTCTTACATGACTTCCTATTTTTTCCTTGAGATAATAATTGACTAAAGCATTTATCATGTTTAAAAACTGTTTGTGTTCTTTCTCTGTGAACAGTCTGTTCATGTCTTCTGTTGGGTCATTGAGGTTTCTCTTACTAATTTATACAAGTTTATTTATATATTAAGAAACTTAACCTAAAAGAACGCTCTTCTCCACGGGAATTGGAAATGGCGAGTAACAGAATGAGTAGACCTTTTCTGATATTTCCATTGGGAAGCTTAGATTTTCTCTGTGTCCTGTTGTTAATATTTAGTTTTGCTCTTCCAAAACAAATTTTCTCAAACCGGTAGTTTCCTTAAGTATTCCTTCAGTGCTTATGTGCTCAATTCTTGGTTTAAATTCTTTCAAGGAGGTGTGTGTATGAGTAAGACACAGTCTATCGGCATTTTTCTCCTTGAGACATGATCATTCATCCTTGGTATGTATTTCTATGAGATTAACCCACACCAGGAAAATAGCTGCAAATATCACCCCACAGAAATTAAGAGAAATGTCTTTCATGATACTATTACTATGTGGTGGGGACATGAAACACAAAGATTAAAATCTCACATTTATTCCTTCCTCTGTCTATGATTTTATGATTCTAATCTGATAACAAATCTCATTATTATTTTCAGTTCCTTATTATAAAACATCTCGTTTCTGTGGTATCTCTGAAGTAATAGAAATTGTATGATAAGGTAAATGTTACATTTTAGACTACCACCACTGCATATAAATTTCCAATGTAAATGGTTACAAACCACTTGGCTAATTTTCATACATAATTCTTTTCAAAGATCACTTTGTTCTTGGGGGAAATAAAACATTCCAAAAACAAATATGTTAAAATATGAATTCAAAAATAATTTTAAAGAAAAATAGACAGAAAAATTGCATACCAGATTAGCTGTCAGTGGAGTTCCACATTTGTCAATAATTCCTCAGACGAGCCCAGGTTGTGCTCCATTTTCTTAATTTTATATATAAATTCAATGTTAAGACTGCAATGAGACATGCTGATTCCCATGTTTCACTGTCTAATTTATTTATTTCTCTAGAATAAATGACATGTAGGAAGGGCTGAATTCCAAAATCCCCTGGCCCTGAATAATAAAATCTTTGCATGTCTTGCAGGTGCCAGCTCTGTTGAGTCTCAGTGATATCATCCTCAGCATATATAGGATCTCACATTCCTGTTCTGCTTTTATCTTTCTATTCAATGAGAAACTAGCTTTGTGGGAACTCCTGTCTTACAAATTGAAAAATTCCCTTTTCTGTCCCTGGGCTTCATAAAAAATTCTTATGTCAGGTTTTGTGCTCATTTGACATAGTGACAAGACAAAAATCCGATCAGTGCACAGATCAATCAATCAGCAAATGCAACGCAAGATATCCAAAGTTTGCTGGGGGATGGTCATGCTCCTGGTACAAAGTTAGGTGTTTTCATTTGTGCAGTTTCTAGTGAAATCTTGCAACAGCTTCCTCAAGGTAAATGAGAAATCTGAAGGTCAAAAAGTCGGGAGATTTTCCCACTGCTCCCTGCCTCACATCTAATACTCCAGCCATACGAAACTAGAAAGTTTTTCTTAAGCTGTTACTCATTATCCAAATGTCTCTGGTTAGTTTGGGACACAAAAAAACCATAATATGAATGACCCTGATACAGGGTTTCGTGAAATTGATGTTGGAGAAATGCTAGAATCACAGGCAAACACTGATAAATTAAAGTCCTGTAGAGTTAGACCAGCTAACAATTTAGAGGGGGAAATGGACATAACAGGATCTTCAAAAGAGAAACATTTGAAAACATAGATTAAGGGAGGCATTTGAAAAAAATGAAGAACTCCAACATACTCATCAAAGGTACTACTAGATACATTTTTTTAAAAAATAGACTCCTGTTTGGGCCCAGAGAAGGTCACCCCAAAATATATCACTTTGGTATATGGATTATTTTGAATTAAAGTTACTTAAAGAGCAGCTGGTGCAAGAAGAACACCTTAACCCTCTTTTCTTTGTCTCTGTAAATGCAGGGAATAAGTATCCCCTGTGAAAGATGCCCTCCCTGCACCTGGAGACTAAGAGGCATCCTTATCACTAGAGTTAGAGAATCCAGGGCTGAGAAGCCTGTATAAACAAGTCTTATTACTTTTTTACTAATTTAGTACCCAAGCCCAAACTTTGCTTGGATTCCTCACTAAAAACCTCCCAAGCCTAATGTTCTTGTCTTGTCGAATTCTCACAAATTTATTGTTTCTTTGTGTAAAAAGTTACAAAAGCTACCTGCTTTTCGGTCACTTTCTGAGCATCAATTTTTTAATTTTGTGTGCACATAAAATTAAATTGGTTTTTCTCCCGTTAATCTGTCTTGTGTCAATTTTATTATTAGTCCAGTCACAAGAATACAAGACAGGTAAGGGGAGAAATCTCCATTCCTAACATTTCTAAACCCTAAATCAACACTAACTTTTCTATTCTAAAAATTAGGGCAGACTTACAATTATTACCTAACTTTTTCTAAATATGCACACATATATATTATTTTTATAATTCTTCTTTTTACTTTCCAACATCAAATTCTAATAAATTTTCCCATATCTTACATAAAATTTTTGTGTCGGGTTTCCTTGATGTCTTCCTTAGGCGTTCACTGACTTTGTGAGCCTTCTGTCCTTTGTTTTGCTGTTTCAGGCTTCTGAACCTTTCTGCATGGGCCCGCCTTCCTGCAAAGCCTTTCTCTGCTTTTCTGTAGGGAAACAGCTCTTAGCTGCTGCTCTCGACTGTCTCCAACATCACCTCTTCTGTAAAAGTTTCCACTGACCTTTCTTACCCCCTCGGCCAAAATGGATGCACATAGGAAGAAATACACAACCTAACAAAAACTTAAGTTACAAATGAAGTGATGAAGTGTTTGGTGTCAGGAGGCAGTTTGCTGTGGTGGTTTACAGCACAGGCTCAGGCAATAGAGTTCTTGATTGGAAACCTGAGCACAGATAAAGACCATTTCCACTATCACAGGAAGTTCTAACGGACAGTACTGGAACTTAATTATGAAAGCACAAGCAACGGATTAAAAAATAATAATAACAAAACACAAAGAAAGGAATTCTGAGTCTGTTCTCTTTTTAAGTAATGGTGGTATTTCTGGAATGACTATGTGTCTGGGAGTGTATTGGAGGGGTCCTTACCAGAGTGGGGGGCTGAACAAGGAAATGTTCTTTAAGCTAAGACTTGGGTTGGAATTAACTAAAAATGTGTGTTTGGGGGCGGGGGTGCTGTGGACTGGTTTGGAAAGACAATCCCTGAGAGAGGGAACTCTGGGCCGGGGGAAGCTGAAGAGAGAGGGAAGAAGTGCAACATACCTATCAGGCTCTAATTCTGCAAACAAATTCATGGCTCACATTGTTCTTGGATTGAAAAATAAAAGAATATGACCTAAATGTGAATTAAGTGCCGTTAAGTGGAAGGAAATCAATTCTTCTGGTTAGACCGGGTTGGGAAGATCAGAAGGGATAATGTGTCAGATTTCCTATGAATTCCTTATTTTCAGTGTTTGTTCATTTTACACTTATCACACGTCAAATGGTGGTAAGAATTCTATTAAGAAACTCATTGAGTGCCCCAAATAGACTGGAATGTTGCATAATGAATAGAAGTTCGGAATCTTTTTATCTTCAGAAAATTTGTGTTCCAAATGAACTCACATTTTATTGATGGACATGGTCGTTAGGAGTAGGATACCAGATTTTGGTTTCCAGTGCAGTGTGTCCAAAATGTGGCATTTCAGAAGCCCTAAAAATGCACATTCCTTCTTTCCCTGCCACCAACAAGCTGGGTGGAGGCAGAGGCTGAGGTGCATTCAAGTTTCATTCCACCCGTAACCCACTGCCATACGTCGCTGCTGGAAGAGTAATGGACATTAATATTGCTTTCTACGAGGTGCTGAAGGCTTCCCTCTTTCCCTGTGGCCAAGTAGGCAGAATGTGCAAATCTTCCAAATATCTTGGCTCCAAGCCCACCTTTGTGTGTTTGTATCCATTTGTCATGAGTCTATGTATATCAAGTTGGTGGAGGCCTTTCATGCTAAACAATAAATCAATTTAATTCAGGTTCATGACCATAAGGAACTAAGTGGAAGGGTAGGCCTCTGTAAAATGGACAGCAAGGGGAAACCCTGTGGAGTGGTCACTGCAGCTGTATGGTGGTAAAGGACAAAGGAAATGGAGAATCTCAAGAATGTCGTCATCAAAGAATATTTCAAATGCAAAAAAAGAAAGAATTCAAAACTTGGCTCCTGTTTAAAAAAAAAATGCATGTCCCCAAATCCTATGAATCTATTGAATCGGAATTTTTTATGATGGGCTAACAGATCCCCTGGGTGATTCTACTGCACACCCAAATTTGAGAACCTCGCTCTGTTGATGGGATCCTAATGTGCTTAATGGAAGCCTGCAGCCAATCTGGCTAACCAAGAACTGCCTGGAGTTTGGTTTTTGTTTTTAATTACTTATTTAACTCTATACTTTATTTGGATTTCACTAGTTTTTCCATCAATATCTTTTTCCTGCTCCAGGATCCTAAGATACCATATAACATTTAGTCATGTGCTAGTCAACTCTGGTCTGTGATAGTTTCTTGGAGTTTCCTTGTTTTTCCTTAAACAAGGAGAGTCCTGGTGAGATATTTCTTGTAGAATGTCCCTCAATTTGGATTTCTCTGGTGTTTTTCTCATGGTTATATCGAGGTTATGGGTTTTGGGGAAAAATTACACAGAAGTGAAGTATAGTTATTCCTCGGTATCCTCTGGAGATTGATTCCAGGACCCCTGAGGATATAAAAATCTAAGGATACTTAAGGTCTTTATGTAAAATGGCATAATATTTGCACACAACCTGTGCACTTCCTCCCATATACTTTAAATCATCTCTAGATGATTTATAATACCTAATACAATGTAAATGCCATGTAAATTGTCATAATACTATATTGTTTAGGAAATAATGACATGAAAAAAATAGCCTGTACTCGTTCAGTACAGATGCAACCATCGTAGGCCTAACTACTTAGCACATGTCAGCAACAATGTAACACTTAAAAAACACTATTTTTGATCGTAGTTGGTTGAATCTGCAGATGCAGAACCCACAGATATTGAGGGCCAACTATATCCTTCTAATCACATCATATTAAAGACAAATACTCACTTTCGAAGCTAACCTTGGTCATCTGGCTAAGGTGATGTTTGCCAGGTTCCCCATTGTAAGTTACTCCCCCCCACCCACACTGTACTCCTGGGAGCCAGGAAGCACAACCCACAGTCAAGAAGAAGGTGAGAGTTAAGCTTCACTTCCTAGGGTGGGGAGTATCTACATAAATTATCTGGAATTCTTGGAATTCTTTTGTAAAGGAGATGTATCTCTTTTTCCCCATTTATTTATTTAATCATTTATGAATATCAGTATGGGCTTATGGGTATTTATTTTATATACTGGGTTATAATCCAATACAATGTTATTTAATTTATTGCTTCAATTTTCTAGCGTTGGCCATTGAAAACTTTTTCAGATTGGCTCCTGTGTCCCTTTGACATGCTCCCATCCTTCTGTTTTTGGAGCACTTCATTCCTTTTGGCACCACGAGATACTCTAGATACTCCAAGCTCATCTCGTGTAACCACTATCCTGGTCCCAGAGTCAGCCATTTCTCCCACTAGAGTTCTTTTTTAAAACATAAATTCCTGCCTCCCAATCTCAGAGACTCAAATCCAGTTGATCTAGGGAGAGAGCCCAAGAATGTTTTTTTTTTTTTAATTAAATAAAATAGAACGTGCTCATAGTAAAAATAAATTCAGCAATGCAAAGGGAATATATATATTAAATGTGAGAGTCTATCTATCTTCCTGCCTAAAGGCAACTTGTTGCCAGTTTCTCATGAATCCTTTCAGAAATAATCTACACATATTTTTGAATATGCAGCAATGTACATATGTATATATTACCCACATTTCTACAGAAATGATAGTATGCTACAACACTCTATTGCTCATGCTGTTTTCACTTAACAACACATGTCCTGGAGATTGTTGTGTGATCACAGATTGACATAATCCTTTTCGATAGTGGCAGAGAGCTTTAGTGGATGGCAATGGAATACTTTATCTAATGCACTGTTCACAGATAAACATTTATGATCTCTGGGTTTTGCCATTACAAGCAATGCTGCTATAAACTCCCTATATATACATTTTCATACATGTTTTAAGACATCACTTTGCTGAACTAACAGCATTGAAATCACTGGGCCAAAGGGTGCATACATGCCTGTGATATTTTGATAGTGACAAACTGCCATCCAAAAGGGTTATGACAGTCTATGGCCATACCATCCTGAAGTGCCTGATCTTGGAAGCTAAGCAGGGTCGGACCTGGTTAGCACTTGGATGGGATTCCACCTAGGAATACCAGGTGCCGATGGCATTAATAAAAATAAATAAATAGTAAGTAAATAAATAATAAATAAAAATAAAATTTAAAATAATAAATAAAAAATAGAAAAAGGCTTATGACAGCATATATACCCACTAATAATGTATGAGAATATATTTTCTTCACATTCATGACAATGAAGTGTATGTCAAACTTTTTTATTTTTGCCAGTGTGATAGATGAGAAATGTTTAAATGTTCAAATGTTTACAACTTTAATTGAGTGACATCAATTGTATTTTCATGTTAATAAATATCTGGAATTTTCATGGATGTATGAATTCCCTATTTATGCTTTTTGTTCTTTTTTTCCTATTGGATTCTCAATATTTTTCTTATTGATTTGTAAGAGCTCTTTATATACTAAGAAAACAAGTATACCCTTGCTTTCTGTGTTATACATACTTTTTAAAGTTTCCCAGTGATTTTGATGATAGCCAGGTGGAACCACTGCGAGAGGATTTTGTATTAATCAGGTTTAATACGAACCATGTGTGGGCCTCCTCTTACCCATGTGTGGGTAAAATTAATGGCTTTTACTTACCAGGTGTGGTCTGTACAAAATCATCTCAGCTACTGAGAGCAGAGATTTCCAGCATTAAACCTACCTTTTGAGGGGTGAGGCAGAGGTTACCAGGGTGATCAGCAGTATACGAACCCATCGCTGTGCAATGCAAGGCTGCCCCTCCCCCCATGTTCCAGGGATTGCATACAATTCAAAGTAGGATAACAGGGAGACTCCTTTAGCACCATACTGGACCTTACCATGGCATTGTTAATCAGGCGTTGTCAAAGTTCCGATTATCTTGTACACAACACTTCCTGTGTGCAGACCCAATGGAAGGCCTCTTCTCCACTTTTCCGTCTTCTGCTCCCCAAGTCTTGAAGCCTTGTCATATCTAGATGGAAACAATGCACAGCCCAACAGGAAAAAAAAAAAAAACAAAAAAAAAACGGGTCTGTGTGGGGAAGGGGGACTGGACAGGATGTCCGGGAGAAAAGGTTCTTTCTCCAAAGACAGGGATCTGCCACCTGGGTGTCCGAGGGTCATAATGAGGCCCCTCTGTTGAGAGAACCCAGAAGGGCAAGCTGGTGGAAGGGGCAGAGGAGCCACCTCAGACGCCCTGGTCCCTGTGTGGTCTCTAGAGCGGATTGGAATGTTCTGCTGAATATAAAATGAAAGGGCAGTTTTATACATATCTATGGATTCTGTGTCTGGTTAACTGTATCTGCGCCACTCCTTCCTTTCAAGATGCTTGTGGAGAGGAAGGCTGTGGGTTGAGGGCTACATTCTGGGATTGGACCCAAGCTGAGAATCAGGGGCACCTTAGATGAAAAGCACAGACCGGTGATTCTCAAAGCATGGTCCCAGGACCAGCAGCATCAGCATCACCTGGGAGCTCATTAGAAATGCAAATTCTGGGACTCCACCCCAGAACTACTGACCCAGAAACTGGGATGGCACTTAACAGTCTCTGTTTTAATAAGCCCTCCACGTCATTCTGAAACTGAACCTTGAGTTAGGAGCCACTGATATCTGCCTTAGCATTTAACTTAGCAGAATGGAGCCTGTAAGCAAAAAGAAGGCACCACAGGCAGTAGGGGCACTCAGGACATCCTCTCCCGGTCGAGGCACACAATGCACAGTTGCCATGTGGACCCTACAACTGCCTAGTGAGTGTTGGTAATAAATGTTTTCCCCAGAGATCTGGTTTCAGAGCATTGTGTCCCAGCTGGGCCTCTTGTCAGAACCTGCAGGAGGTTCCAGGACAGGTTCCAGGGGAAGCCCTGGGGGGCCACAGCTTGTCTACAGGCAAGGAATTCTTAAACATCTGCCCCCATCTGCACAGGTGGGATGTTTAAGGAGTGTTGCATTGAAGTAGGGTTGGGGGGTGGGGCTAATTCTTGTTCCAACATAATAAGCAGAGTGAGAGGGCCCTCTGCATGAGCTTCCCAGTGCCACTTCTCCCTGGATTTCAGAGGTGATCTTACTGGGCTTAATTCACTCAATCCAAAAACACTTCACTTTGACCAAGTTAAAAAACAAGATATATAAATATATATATGTATGTATATATATATATAATATATATGTATATATATATGTATGTATGTATATATATAATATATATGTATATATGTATGTATGTATGTATGTATGTGTATATATATATATATATGTGTGTGTATGTGTGTGTGTGTGTGTGTGTGTGTGTGTGTAATATACAAAATAATTCTGGGCCTGGATCATTATGTCAGCCGTCTCCATCAGCAAGTAATCTTGATGAATACTATCGTGTGATTCATCGCCGTCACGTATTTTTTGCAAATATTTTCCTATAAAATATTGAAGACTACATCTGACTTTGGTTCTTCGGAAGAGGTTAAGTTTCCTGTAAATGTCTAATGCCTTCTCTAGGGTTTCGGTCGCAGGGCTGCGGGCAGGAACGCCGTGGCGGGAAGCGTTGCACTCCGGGAGCTGGCAGCTCGTTACCTCCGCTCAACAGAGCTTTGTGTAGATTGGAAAAGATTCGGCAGACCTAAAATGTTTCAGAATTACTTTTTATTTATATTCCCTCTATTTTTCTTCCTTTCCTAGAGGTCAAATTCAAAAACTCCAAATACCAAAATGATTGTTTAAAAAGATGTTTAGTTTAAAAAGCCATCTTAGTCCCAGCCTGAGGTTGAGGACAAAAAGGGGCTGTGTGGGTCCTGAGTGGGAAGGCTCTGTCCCCTCAGGGGGGATTGGGTGAAACCTCTAGGCCTTCCAGCGAGGCCTTCCAGAGGCGGGTCGTGCAGCAAGCTGGACACCGTGTGGTCCCTGAGCAAGAACGGCTCTTGCGAGACGGGTTTTTCTAAATTTCCTGCTCCGGGCTAAGGAGAGCAGCCCGAGGACTGGCTCGCTGGCATTTGCACTGGCAGAAACTGGGCTTCCCATGTCTCAAATTTCCCAGAATGATCTGACTTATTGACATGACACTTCAGGATGCAAACTGAAAGCTCTTGCAAAGCCGTGCTTATATGCCTCATAAAAGGTTTTAGCAGCTTTACATAACACACACACACACACACACACACACACACACACACACAGATACACACTCAGTCCAAACAGTCTTTCTGCAAAGAGAACGTTGTATTTATACAGTACACTTTATATACATTTTAACAAGTCTCCCTAGTCTCTTTGCTGCACATTTCTAACAGCTGTTTTGGAGGTCAAAGGAAGCCAACCTCTGGATATCCTGCAGTAGTGCAGACTCTTAACCTGAGGGTCACCATCCCTCTGAAATAACATGCCAAATTGTGTGTATGAGCATTCTTCCCCCCCTGGAGTCAAGAGGACATAGTTTTCATCAGAAGGTCAAAAAGCTCCATTGGTGTTGAAGAACCGCAGCATGTTGTTCAAATTTAAATGCCATGGCAATGATTAATTTCTGTTGCCCGCAAGTGGATATTCCTGAAGGATTGTGGTCAAGGTTATTCACCAATGTCTCTGCCTAACACAATACAGTGCAACACACATATATACTCAAAATCAGACTCATATCCACATTTTTGTTTTGAGAACACTCTTTTCAATATAGAATAGTGTTCTCATACCCCTACCATAATTCTAAATTCAGTTGTTAATATTTATCTCTTAAGCTTTAAGTATTTTTTTTTATTAAAAGAGATAAAACACTACAGATAAAATTTAAGTCCTCATGGTTCCTGGTCTAACTTCTCTTTCCAAAAAATAATTACAGTGATGAATTTAGCACATATCTCTTCAGCCCATTGTTAAAAGCTTGTACATATATGTATCCCTGAATAAGATACAGTTTAATATCTTTAAGTGGTATCATTCTGAATGCATCATTCTGCAACTTGTTTTCTTTACTCAAAATTATACTTTTGAAATCTATCCATATTGATCTACAAAAATGTAGTTCATGCCTTTGCATTTGTTTGTTTGTATTTAAACATTTACATATACCACATTTTATTTATTCATTATAGATGGAGACTCAGGTTTTTTTAAATGTCTTGATCTTACAAACAATGCAGCAGTATCTCCTTCAGCGGGTCTCCTTGTGAGAGCATCTTCCAGGGCGGAGACCTAGAAGTGGCACTGCTGAGCAGGAGTGCGAGCATCTTCATATTTAATAACTACTGCTGAATGGATCTCCAAAGTGCAGTATATTAGTTTTCACTACTCCAGCAGCATTTGGGATGTCACATATTTTCCACTGGGGCTCAGATGGGAATGTACCTGACCTAAAACCTCCTGCCTCCTTTCTCCTTTCTGTGTTCAGATAGCTATTTTGCCAAGCAGAGGTGAGAGCCCTCCAAATAAAGGCTTTTGCGGGAAAGCTTTCCCACACTCTTTTTGACCTGTGAGGCACTGGTAACTTGCTGTGGCCTACACCATGGGGTTGTGACCCAGCCTAACTATTAAGACTCTTAGCTTTTATTTCTCATGACCTGATAAAACAAGTGCAAACTCTTCAGCTGTTTATACCAGTATCCCAAACTGATATTACCTAGGGCCCTTGTTACCTGAGGTCAGTATTGCTGCTTGGTTTGGCTTGTTCATTCGGTACATGAGTCTTTATTAAGCACCTGGGTGAGGGGATATGCAGATAACCAGGCAATACCCTACAGTAATTGTGACCTACAGAGGACATGCACTAGCAGCTTAGATTCTTATCTCCACCAGTCCTTTCAACATGCCTAGAAAGCTGGTACTATTATCTCCATTTGATAGGACAGGGAACTGAGGCTTTGAGTTCAGGATGAACTCAGTTGCTTAGGCAAAGCTAGAATTGATTCCAGCCCACATTTCTTCAGTCTCTAGACACTACGTCTAAATAAAGTAGGAGGAGCTTTCTGTGGCACTGGAGTGAGAGGCCACTTTGGTTAAGAGGATCAGAGGAGAATGTAGAAAAGAAGTTACATTTGGAATGGATGGGCCTAAAAGGCTGTTATGTATCTTCATGCAGAATAATGGTGGGGAAGAAAGAGGATACACAAAGGCGTGAGATGGGAAAGAGCAGAACATGTAGAGGAAACTGTAGGAGTGGAGTGCAACATAACCCAGGAAGATAAGTTAGGCCTTGAATGACAGGTGAGGGCATTTTAGCCTAACTCAGTGGAGAGACTGAGTCATCAGAGGCTTTTTAGCTGCTGATTGATGTAAACAGAGCTGGAAGCAATAAAGAGAATGGAATTATGGGGAATAGCAGGGAAGCTGGGAGACTAGCTGGGAGGCGAGGGAGACATTGGGACTGGCAGGCTCAGCATTTGTTCTAACCTGTACTACTAGTTTTGGAGAGCTGGAGACTACAACTTACACACTTCTCAGTAGCTAGACTTCTGGACAAGGATCTGTTTTGCTGCCATGGATGACAGGCAACATGGTGTCAAGTCACTTGCTTTCTGATTTGAGAAATTCTGTAGTGACAAGAGTCACTTTTTATTTTTGACCGTGATAGTAGGATTCTAAAAATTGGGTATTGTTCCTGGAAGCTCTGTTTCAAATGTCTTCTCCAGCTTTTTCAACAATATGTTAGCCATCTAAACCTGAGTCCTGCTCAAACTAGCTTGAGGGGCTTCTGTTTCTGCAAATGAACCCTAAATGAGGAGTAAGGACTTCAACTTTGAGTGGAAGCAACAGAGCTGAAAGGAGGAGGAGTGGGGGGTGGGGGGTAGAAACAGGCAGGATAAGGTAAATCTTGAGATATGAGATGGAGGAACTTGTCAAAGGTGATGCTGAGGTCTCACACAGTGAGGAAGTGGGAAATGATGGATCCTTAATGGGCACAGGTAGTGGATTTTGAGAAGCTGGCTTTAATCTAGAACTTTGGGGAAGACTTGAGTTTGGGAGGTGGAAAGGAGAGTCAGTTGAGATGCAATTATGTTTAGAAGCCTCTTTCCACTGGAAGCTGGAGCTCCCTGAGGTCAGGGTCCCTGCTAGCTTGTTAACCATCATAAACTCGAGGCATATTGTGGATACTCAAGAAATATTTGTTGAGTATTGACATTAGGGATCCAAGGTGTAAGAAGAATTATGAAAGGAAGACATTTTTTAGACCAAGAAGATAGGAAATACTGTAGAAGGGATAAAAAAAATATTGAGTAAGAAAAAGGCTACCAAATATGACAATTAGTGGTGGGTAAAACAGGACATTTTAAAAGCTTCTCTAAAAATAAGCTTTTTAAAAAAATTGAAGTAAAACATACATACAGAAAGCAAATCTCATACATGTATAGCATAATGAATTATCACAGATTGGAACCACTTTCCATTTCAAACACCAGGATATTCCCAGCATACCCAAAGTTTCCCTCGTAACCCTTCTCGGTCATCAACCCCCACTACCAAAAGGAAATCATTCTCCTGACTTCTAATATCATAGATTAGTTTTCCCCATTTTGAGCTTTTTGAACCATACACTATATATTTAGTTGTGTCTGACTCCTTTTGCTCAAAATTATGTTTTTGAAATTTATCTTTGTTGCTGCATGCAACAGTAGTTTGTTCATTTTCATTGCTGCATAGTATTCCATAGTATGAATCTATCAAAATTTCTCTGCTCAACTGTTAATGGATATTTAGTTTGCTTTCTGTCTTTGACTATTAATAAAGCAGTTACAAACATTCTCATATAAATGTTTTAGTAGACCTATATACACATTTATATTTAGTACATTTCCAAAAGTAAAATTGCTGGAATATAGGGTATGAATATATTTGACTTTAGTAAACATTGTGGGGAGAAAAAATAATTTTTTTTACCTTTTTAAGTTCTTCTGGTTGGCCTAATAATCAAATTAACATGAGACAGATAAGTTGGAGAAAATGACCACATTTATGTATATACGGGGATTTCGTAAGAATCTGAGACACAAGGACAAATCAGGCAGTTAGGTTTATATATCACCATGAGCTAGGAGAAAGTGGGGGTAGTGGTTTGGGACTTCAGATGGCCTTGTTAGGTCCCTCCCTGTCTACCATACACCAGTTCATATTAAACTATCGTTATCTGTGATGATATCTCCTTTCCTGGAGTAGGTCCTCTATGTAAATTTTTTTAGGTAGTTGGGGGAAGGTCAAAGATTTTTCCTGCATCTTTCATTTCTTAGAAATAACCATCTTAAAATAATCAATATTCCAGAAGGCATATTTTGGGGTTGCAAACTCTGCTTCCCCTCACCATCAGTTTTCCAAAGTGGCTGAATTAATTTATACTGCATCAAACAATTGTACTTTATAATTGTTCTGCATTCTCTTCAAAAAAAGATTAGTGCTTTTTTGTTGCAATTTTTAAATCTCACCCAACTTCAAAGTCATGGAGATGGTCTCCTATTTTATATTTTAGCAGATTTATTGTTTTTCACATTTAGGTGTATAATGTGCTTGGAGTTGATATTTACATGTGTCGTGAGGTAGGGGATTTAGATTAATGTTTTTTCCATTTGGACATCCAATTGGCCCAGTGCCATTTATTTAAAAAGACTGTCCTTTCCCCATTGTTTTGTAGAACCATCTCTATCATATATCAGGTATCTGTGTATGTGGGAATCTGATTATAGACTGTTCTAAAATTTTAACCCTGTCATTTGCCCAGATCCCAGAGTTTTTCCCTCTTAACATTCTGTATCTGTTGTTCCAAGAAGTAAATATTAGTAATCAGTCATTTATTCAATTTGCAGTGAATACTGAGATTCATAATGAATGTTGTGCTGGATTATCCTACTGGGAACTCCATGTCCTAGAATTCCTTTATCTGTATGATTCTGGGTTGAGTTGGCCAAAAGTGAACTTGTGGGAGATTCAGGAAGCAGAAATGAAGCAGACACCATTACAGTCTAAAGGTCGTCATTGGTAAGAGGTGACAAGAGACAGACACAGACTTGCCAGCAGTTTCTTGTTAGCCCTCATTCTTCCCCACTCTGTGTCCAGCTCTCCTTCCTGTCTGCCTGCTCTCTCAACAATGGCAGCCCCAGGGCTGCCAGCAGACCCCATGCTATGAATGCACAGAGGCATCGTCATGAAAAGCCAACAATTCTCCCTAGACTTCCATCCCAGTCCCCTCCCAACCCTACTCCTGCAGCTGGACATGTCTAGCTCCAGATTTTCCTGCAAGCCAGGGATGGTTAGTGACTTTTTTCTGATTCTCCAACTCCCCTTTCCGGACCTTTACTTCCCCAGGTCTTCCCAAAATCATGTAAGGTCTACTTCCTATAATGAATTCCTTACCCTATAACTCATAGTGGCTCTGCTTCCCTGATGGAGCCCTGATTGGTACACACATGTTGAAATAATTGACACAATGTAACAATGGCAAATCTTAAGCTCATAGTAAAATTTGCAACAGTTGAAAAACTGAAGACTAACTGCATAATGGTATTCTGGGCTGATGACATTGGCAACATGAGCACATTGCTGATTTTGAATTTAAGACTTTGAAGACAGCTAATTTACCTCTTGGATTGTTCTTCCCCAGCCCCATTCCTAGCTTCCTTGGATCATTCCCTTTCTATACGCCCTTGTCTATCTTTTCCTCCAGATTGTAAACTCATTTTAGGGCTTGTCTTAAGCATCTTTGCATTTCTCTTTGGCTGAAGGGAAGGGTAAGTCCAGTGCCACCAAAAATACAAGGAGAGAGAGATTGAAAGGCGTGATTAGGTTTGGCTGAGAGCTGTTTTTTCAAAATAATGAAGAAAAAGAGTGTCCATGGGTGTGCTGGCACTTGACTTAGACTGAAACATCTGAACTAGACCTCAAAGGGCAGGAAGACAAGGAACAAGTAAGGGTAGGTAACAATTTTCAGTGTGTGTTTAAAATTACTACAGGTACTAATACAAATATTGATAGTATTAGGCCTTCTAAGCATGGTAATAATTATGTGCCAAACACTTATTCTCACATTATGTCTATGAAGAAAGTGCTATTATGTCCTCATTTTATAGATGGTGAAGCTGGGGATCAGAGTAACTAGAAAACTAAACCATCATTACATTCCATAGCTAATTAATATCTATACAAAAACTTGAGATGGGAGTTGATTTGTCCTAGAATTTAAAATTTCAGAAGAGCCTTTTCTTAGGAGTGGTAATTTAAAAACTTTGGTGTTTTAAAATTAAATTTGAGCATGCGAGGGAGGCTTCAGAATTGTGTGTTTGTGGGCTGTGGAGGGTGGTTTTGATGTTATTTTGTTTTCTTCTAAGTGAAAGAAAAAGAAAGAAGAGAGAAGGAAATATGATCTCTTTCGAAGTCTACTCAGCATTTAGATTTAGTTGTTTTGAATGACCTTGAGTAGTAAAGCTTTTGAAAATAGGCAAAAGGATGTTTAAAAGCATGAGCCATCTGCCATCTTCCCCACATTCCCTCCAAAGCCCACCCTGGAAACTGCCTCCTCTGCCTTCCTGAATCTTGATCAAAATTAGTAAGGGACAAGAAAATTCAGGACCTTTTGATCAGGGACTTCATTATTCCAAAATATTTTTACCTTTGTGAATTTTCTAGAACTGGTTTCTAATCTCTCAGAGTTAATGGTCTCTTCTGAATGTCCAAGTCAACAAATGTTCACAGCACATAAACCATGTCAGGCACTAGGGTTCCAGAGAGAGCCAAGGCCCAGACCCACCCTTGATGGGCGCGGTGACGAACGAGAACCCAGGCAAGACTTTTAAATATGTAATGACTTGGCCAACTAGAGTCTTTGAGAAGCAGTCAGCATTTGAAGTTCAGAGTGTTCTCTCTTCTTTCTTTTCAGTGCCTTTTCTTGTCAAAGGGGTTTTGTTAAGTATTAAAATATCCAGGATGTTCTTTCTTTTAAGAGATTCTTGAAAGAAAACAAAATGCACAAATCCAGTAACTACATGGACCAGAACGCTGGACACTATAATGCTGACTGCATGCCTGAAGTCGAGTGGCATTAAATTGAGTTTTCAGGCTAATTAAGTCTGAAGCCCACGAATACCCCCATCCCCAAACCACGATTTAGTGTAGAAAAGAAAAGCAAATGACAAAATAATGAAGAAAAACTGCAAAATGGCAGCTTAAGATTTTGTCAGAAACATTGAATCCT
>CM053511.1:22412408-22484272 GCA_028627145.1 Eidolon dupreanum | reverse complement strand
CCAGGCAGCAGTGAGCCCCTGGGAATCTGGATAAATCTTGAGCAGGACAGTGTACATTGCACTTTCCACAGACATGGAACAGAGGATGCAACAATTTTATCTCAAGTCCAAAGGACTAAATGATCTGGAAGAAAGGTTACATGCATACACATGTAAACATATATGTTCTCTATAACATGTATAATATTTTATATATTATGTATAAAATGTATGATGTAAACATCTACAATATATTAATCATTCTTTAGAAAAAGTGGTATTATCATATATAATAAATCCATATATTATATAGTATTTATTATATAAATGTGTTATGTGATATGATAACATTATACAGAATATATAACATATATAACATATACAACAAAATATGGTTTATATGATATATAAGCACATATTGATATAATTTTATTAAAATGTAATATTACATATGGTTTAATCATCTTTCCCACTAATTTTTTTTTTTGCAAAAATAGAATATGATTTATATACAATTTTGTGGGGGTTTTATTTAGGAATATACTATAATTGTTTTATAATTTTATAATATTTTTTTATAATATTATTGTTAATATAACTTTACATTCTATATGAAGACATTATGATTTGCTTAACCAGTCTACTATTTTTGTTCTTTGGGCTGTTTTGAAATTTTTTTATTATAGATAATGCTATTAATGAACTTTCTTATAAATAGATCTCTGATTTGACACGTTGGGCCTGACAGGAAACAGGTGGCACACTAAACCTGGGTAGTTGAGGGGCATCTAATAAAAGGACAATGTAAAAAGGTGTGAAACCAGCCAAGGAGAATACAGTGCTGGGGATACTAGCACTCCTAGACTGGAGGGGGTGGTGTATGGAGAGCGTCACCTGATGCGAACTGTGGCCTTCGTACATATAGAGAATCAGGCAGCAGAGGAAGCCAGGGAAACAGTGCCCTCCCTATCTTCTCGTCTTCCCGGCTCCTCCCGTGACTCTAATTAGCAGGGCCCAGCCAGAAGCCAGAGGCCAGTCCACACAGGTGAGCCTTCAGGAGTACAGGAGGATGGAGAGGAGTAGACAGTGGATCTGGAGAGGAAATGAGGTTATTATGCCATAAAGAAATATGCTAACGTTTTCACACACTGTAGCGGTGTAAAAGAGCATCTACTTCCCTATAATACCCACACAGATACTGGGCATTACAACAAGTAGGAGGCTAAATAATGGCTCTCAACAATATCAGGTTTTAATTGCTGGAAGCTCTAAGTGTTACCTTATATTGAAGAAGTCTTTGCAGATGTGATTAAGTATCTTGTGATGGGGAGATTATTCTGGATTACCCAGTGGGCCCTATGAGCAATCACAAAGTGTCCTTATAGGAGAGAAGTAGAGGGAGATATGACCCAGAAAAAGAGAAAGCAATGTGACACAAAACAAATTGGCATCATAAGGCCACGAGTCAAGGAATGCCAACAGCCTTTAGAAGTCTATCTTTGAACTTAACTTTAACACTTATAAACTGTATGACCTTGGACAAGCTCCTTCACCTCTCTAAGCTTTAGATATCTATTTATAAAGTCATAATAATATATCCTACCTAATTGTGTTAATAGAATTAGATGAAATCTTCCTCTTCACTGATCTAGCAAGGGTCAGCAAATTTTTCTATAAAGGGCCACATTGTAAATACTTTAGGCTTTGCCGGCCATGTAGTCTCTGTTGCAACCACTCAGCTCTGTTGTTGTAGCCCCAAAGCAGTCAAAGACAAGACATAAATGACTAAGCATGGCTGTGTCAATAAAACTTTATTTACAAAAACAGGCAGTGTGCAGGATTTGGCTCACAGGATGCAGTTTACCCATCCTTGATCTAGATGAGAAAGGAGTCAGCAAACAATAGCCCATGAGCCAAATCTGGCCTGCTTCTTTTTTTATAGCTTGTGAGCTAAGGATGATTTTTACATTTTTGAAAAAAGGTTGAAAAAAAAAGATTTATGACACATGATAATTACATGAAATGCAAATTTCAGTGTCCTTTAATAAAGTTTTATTGCAACACACTCATTTGTTTATGTATGGGTTATGGCTGCTCTCATGTAGCAGCAGAGTTGAATAGTGGCAACAGAGACTGTATGTGGCACCCTCATTGATCTGCACTGCTGCCCAGGGGCTGTTGTATAATAAAGAATTTGGCTGGCCTTTGTTCCTAGTTCCTGGCAGGTATCTTCTAAGTTCTTGGAGTTTCTCAAGTGATAGAAGTATCTTTATTATTCATTGTGAGTCCTGATGGTTTATGCTAATGAGGTGACTCATAGTGGGTCCCTGGGTAGTTTATGTTGATGAGATGATACAGAATGGGAACAGGCCACACCAGGGAGACTAACCACATGATTAGAACTGTTTGAGCCTTGTGATAGCAACCTGACCTCTGGGGAGGGAGCAGGGGCTGGAGGGGAGACTGACTTTACCTTTTTGGACATTGATTCAATCAATTGTTCCTATGTAATGAAACTCCAGCAAAAGCTCTAAACATGAAACTTGGATAGTTGAAACATCAATGTGCCGGGAGAGTAACACATCCTGAGAACTTGGAAAACTTCATATTTGGGACTCCAAATTTTGCCTTGCGCATCTTTTTATTTGGCTAATCCTGATTTGTATCCTTTATAATAAAACTATAGTTATAAGTATAGCACTTTCCTGAGTTCTGTCAGTTGTTCTAGTGAGCTACTGAACCTGAGGAGGTAGTGGGAACCCTTAATTTGTAGCCAGTTGGTCAGAAGTGTGGATAGCCTGGAAACCTCAGAGCTTGATACTGGTGTCTGAGTGAGAGGAGCCTTGTAGAGAACTGTGTTCATAACCTGTGAAATATGACCGAACTCCAGGTAGCTAGCGTCAGGATTGCATTGCAGTGGTGCACTACAAATTGCAGTGGCACAGTTATAACTCGACAGTATTTTGAGAGTCAATTATATCACTATGTGGTGGCATTATATGTATTTTATTATTTTATATGTATGTAATATGTGTATGCTTGTCATGTAAAAAAAAAGAGAAAAATGAACTTTAAATATCATTTCTTTTTTTTGATGCAGCAGAGTGTGGATTATTTTGTTATTGAATCCAATGACAAAGCATGCAGTGACACTATAGCTATGCCAAAAGAATATAGTATACATCGACATCACTAGATTCAGCACTCATCACAATATTCCCAACTCACAGGAAAGCAACAATCCGAAAAATTAGAAAATTAAAAATGGCATATCTCATGATAGCAGAATTTCTTCACAAAAATAAAAAATAAAAATGAGGCTGCAAAGTGGCTCATTTTTGAGTGGCATGTTGTTGGTCAAGCAAAAAATGCCATTTATCAATAGCGACTTAATTAAATCATATTTGATTGTAATGATCGAGAAAATATGTCCAGAAAAACTAAATGTGTTTAAGACTATTGGAGTTTCTTCAGTGCCTTAAAGAATTGAGGATGTTGGAAGCAACATTAGTAGTCAATTAAAAAACAAATCACGTGATTTTGAGTGCTTATCTTTGGCCCTTGATCAGTTGATAGATGTTACTGATAGTGCTCAAATGTTGTTTGAGAAGTCAGTGCCAAGCCTGAAGTGGTTGAAGAGTTAGCCTCTACAAATAGTGTGCATGGAACAACTAGAGGAGACAATATTTTCAAAGAAGTTGAGAGAATTAATTCAGCACAAACTGAAGTGGAATCTCCTAACATGTGTTACAATTGACAGTGGTAGAAAATACCTGTCGAGCATAAAAAGAACTAGTGCATAAAGCTTGTGAAAATGTAGGGTATTAAAACTTATGGTTATGCATTACATTGTTCATCGACAGGTAAGTGGAGGAATAAAGGAATCTGTCACATGTTATTGAACCAGGAATGTCATTCGTTGTGGACTTAACCATTGCAGCTCTGTGACTTTTTGTCACAAATGAAAGCTAAGTATCCTGATTTTTCACTACTACACTATAGTTCTGTGGCTTAGTAGTGGTAAAGTTTTATTGCAAATTTTGAACTTGGGCCTGAGATTGAAATTTTTCCGAATGAGAACTTTATTATTTGTATTTATTTATTAAGCAATCATTATTATTGAATACTGAGCGACTTTGAAAATTAACTTCTCCTTCAGACAGTGTTCTAAATGAAGTTAATCTAAAATTAGAAGACAAAACAATGTTTATATGCAAATTTGTATACTGCAATACAGTCATTTTGATGATAACTAAAGTTGTTTGAATCACAAGTAATGTCAAGCTGCTTATTACACTTTCTATGCTTTTAAAAGTTAAAATGAGAAGTGAGATCTCAATTCCCACACAAATTTTCAATAGATATATTGTCAGAGCTCAAACTATAGTTCAAGTAGTATCTTTTGAGCCTCTATGCAAGTATAAAGGGCATTTCCATATTTCGAAATCCATTTAACTGTAATCAAGAAGCTTCCACATAATTGTAATTGGAAGTGATTAATCCGCATCATAATGGTGTGTTAAAAGGCAAATAAGAAGAAAATATAATAGAATTCTAAAAATACCTTCCAAAAAAATGAATATGCTTATAGATCATTATCAGTATTTGGTAGTACTGAGCTGTGTAAAAAAGATGTTTTCAAAGATGAAATATATAACATTTCATTGCAGACCAGTATTAACAGACAAACATTTGCAGTAAGACTAGTGGGAACACTGACTTTGAACCCCAAGTAAAGGAAAATATTATTGTCTCTCAAAAAAGAATTTCATTCTTGCTGTTTATTAGTAGACCTATGTTATAAAAAAATTGTATTCATAAAAATTTTTGTAAAAGAAAAATATTGCACTGTTATTATTGTGTTTTTATTATATTTTGAATTTTGTCAGTAAGAATTATAGCAATTCTCTTGTTGTATAAGGGCCTGTATAACATACTCAATTTTACCTCAATATATACCATCTAGTCCTTAACAAAAAAAAGTTTGCTGACCTTGAATCTAGAGGATATACACCCAAATGTTAACAGTGGTTTTTCTCAAGTATTTAGATTATGAATATTTTAATTTACTTTTTATTCTTGCTAGTTGCATTTTCCGATTTAACAGCAATAGACATGGATTAACTACACAATAAAGAAAAGAAGCTATTTATGAAATCAGTTCTATAAAGAGAAACTATTCCTCCAATCAAGTTGATAAATGCATCACCAGCAAAAATCTCCTGTTCTGTTCTTGCTGGCTGAGTAACCTCACTTCTTTGGTATTTATTGTCTGTCTCATCAGGGGTGGAAAATTGCATTGAAACTGAGAACTTCCTATGAAGAGAAGCCCTTGTGTTTTGTTCAGAACCACACCAGAGCAGAAAATTTCCAGGAGGACATTTTTCATCTGGACCAGGCAAAATGGTAAACCTATGGGGTGACCTCCGGTCACAGGATCTAACATCCTGCTACTTGAAAGTGCTCTATAGCAGACTGAATATTTGTTTGGAAGTAACTTTTTCAAGACAGATCCACAATCACAGGTTAGAAGAGATTGGGGCAGCTGAAAGTGAATGAAAAAAGCTCTCTCCATTCTGTCCAGTAAACAGTCAGCACCATGCTGGTCTGGGGTGATGGTTTGCAAACTTTGTATCTGTTTTCAAAAGGAATTTTACACTGAATTCCACTATATATAAATTCATTTTTTAATTTGTATGGCAATAGTTACCACTTGTAATAATCAGATGACAAGGAAAATGAGGTCGTTCAGATAAAAATTAAATATTTAAATTAGATTACGATAGGTCTCAGAATCAAATTTGTCCTCCTACATTATGTTCTGTTCCATAAAATCAATAAAACCTTGATTCTCATATATGTGTAATTGCAAAAAATAACTTTTAACTTTTTAACTACTTTTAATTGCTTTTAACTGCTTGTTTTGCAACCTTGGGACACCCTTCAATTCGACTAATCTAAAAGCTTGAAAGAAGAGTAATAGAACATTTTTGCTTCAGAAATGGACTCACTTGTATTCTCTTCCAACTGCTGATATTTTTATCATGAATATAAAAGTCAATTAAATACTATTCAAAACTATAATAAACATTAAAATGGTTAATATATGTTTACCGTCTGATGTGAAAATTATCACATAACTCACTACTACTATGTTGAGTTTGGCTTAGGTGAATGGATATACACAGATCCATGAATATTTTTTTAAAATGAGGGTAGAGCTTTGATCTTCTTAATCAATACAGTAAAGAGAAGGTGGGATGCCTATAGTATATATACTCAATAAACATTTGTCAATTGAATGAATAAATGAATTGAATGAATGAGGTTTTCTCTACAAAAGGGTTCGTCTGGCAGCACAAGTTTGTGTTGTGGTGGTCTCCACCATGTTGAAATACAATACAGGACATCTGAGTGTATGTGTTTATGTTTGTGTGTGATTGTTATAGTTTTTGCATTACTTATAGTGATCCCAGGACATCCATAGATACCAAAATCTGAAGATGCTTAAGTCCGTTACATAAAATGGCATAAAATTTGCATATAACATACACACATTCTCCTGTATACTTTAAATCATCCTCGATTACTTATAATACCTATTACAATGTAAATGCTATGTAAATAGTTGTATACTGTATTGTTTAGGGAGGAACAACAAGGAAAAAAACCTGTACATGTTCAGTATGGGCGCAACCATCGCAGGCCTAACTACACGGTACACATCAGTGACACTGTAACGTTGTTTTCACATGTTTTTGATCCCTGGTTGGTTGAACCTATGGATATAGAGGACCCGAACTGTACAATGGACCCCTAAACAATTCAGGGCATCAAGGTGCCAACTAACCATGAAGTCGAAGATCCGGGTGTAACTGCTATCAGCCCTTGTCATGTGTGACTCCCAGTTGTGGGGCTGACCCTTGAACAGCAGTGTGAGTTTGAATTGCACAGGTCAATTGAACTTCAGTCAATTGAAAAACGTCCATATATAAGTGGACCCTCGCGGCTCAAACCCATGCTGCTCAGGGCCAACTGTGGTTACAAATGAAGAGTTGGGAATCAGATTCCCTGCCTTCCAATCCAAACATTACCACCTCATGGCTACGTGGCCTCGGGAAAACTGCTTATCTTCTCTGTGCTTCTGTTTTCTCATCTGTAAAGTGAGGATAATAATAGCTAAGATGAGGATTAAAATCATGTAAACGGCTTTGATAAACTGTTATTTAAAGCCATGACATAACTAAAATATACTAAATAAAAGTAAATTGAAAGCAAATGTTTACAGAATTCTATGAGTAACCCTAAGTTTTCAGGGGACATACAATGGACTCTTGGCCAATGCCTTAGGGCACCAACCCTGCCCACACACACAGCCAGAAATCAGAATATAACTTCTGACTCCCCTGAAACTTAACTACTTAAGCGCCTACTGTTGTGCAGAAGCCTTACTGGGGACATAAACAGTTGATTAACACATATCCGGTATATATATTAGAAACTGTATTCTTACAATAAAATAAACTAGAGAAAAGAAAATGTTATTAGGAAAATCACAAGGAAGAGAAAATACATTTATAGTATTTTCTAAAAAAATATGCATATAAGTAGACATATGAAGTTCAAACTCATGTTATTCAAGGGTCCACTGTTGTTTGAAAAACAGTGATTTGAGAGAAAATCACTGGGTGTGCGTTTGCGCATCCCAAAGCAAGTCAACCTCCTTTCTTGGTTGGGTTGCTCACTTTGTCCCAGAGGAACCCTCTGGTGGGTTTCCACAATCTTGCTTTGACCTAATTCCCAAACCTTCATTTCTCTTCTGTGCATAATCAAGTCTCCCCTGTTAGAAAGATGGCGTAATAGTTTCCCAAGCCTGCCCCAACAGATTAGCACAAATGGGATGGTTTATAACCACAGAAATTTATTCTCTCACAGTTCTGGAAGCTAGAAGCCTGAAATCAAGCCTTTGGCAGAGCCAGGCTCCCTCTGAAGCCTGTTGGGGGATCCATCCTTGCCTCTTCCTGGCTTTTCTTGTTTCTCCAGCAATCTCTCGTCTTTCGGTTTTGTAGATGTGTCGCTCCGATCCTCCATCTTCACACGGCACTCCCCTGTGTGTCTTCCCATCATCTCGTGTGCCCAAATTTCCCCTTTTTATAATGATACCAGGTCAGATTAAAGTTGACCCTAATGATTTCATTTTTACTTATTTACTTCTGTAAAGACCTGATCTCCAAATAGGGTTAAATCCTGAAGCACTGGGGTTGGACTTCAACCTACCTTTTTAGGGAGACACAATTTAACCCATAACAGATGGCAACGAAGACTGTTCAAACTGCTAGGGTTTGAATGACTGCTAAGCAATGTAGGTGGCCCAGAGGGAATGGACAGGCCTCAGAGCTGCGGAAGGGTTTGAGTCCTTGCATCTGGCTGGCGAAGGGAACTGGCACGTGTTGAGTGCTGTTACGTGCACGGTGCTATATTAACCATGTTGCAAACGCCACCTGTGAAATCTACTGTTTTTCTCACCTGTTATTATCCCCTTGTGCTGCAGATATCATTGTGATCATTTTACAGACAACAAAACTGAGGCTGGGTGAAGTCAGCAGACTAGGAATTGCTCAATTTGGGATTCTAGCTGTGGTCCTTTAGGGAAAGTGAGGTTTGCTGTTTGTGCCGGTGACTACGTCACTTCTAGTCTGCTTTTATTCCTGGACTGTTGGTGGGTTTAGAATCTAGTCAATGACGAGGGTAACAGTCAGTCCCCTCTCTTAGTTTTAGACATGGCTTGCTGCCTCACATCTTTTATCTAGATTTAATCAAAGCATAAAATGGAAGCAGAAGTTAAATATTTTGCCCTTCTTCCCAAAGGTATTATAACTGTCAGAGTTTTATGAGTAGGCACTGAATTGAAATGCTGATTTCTGAGTGGACAACATGTGCTGAAAGATGTTTTTAATTAAAGAATAGCCTGAAATTCCATGCCACTGAGATACATGTCAGAGATTGTACCAAGAGTCATCGCCCTGTGCCAGGCCCTGAGTCTAAGCGTGTACATATATTTTCTCATTTAATGATCAGAAAATGCTCAATGAGATTGTTGTTTTAGTCCCATTTCCAGATGAATAAAATGGAGGCCCATGGTCTAGTTGAATCTCTTGTAAGCAGAAGAGGCAGGTTTGGATTTGAAAGTCCACGCTCTGAATCTTGACTGCTCATCACTTACAAGCACACACATGCACACGCACACGAGCACACGCACACCACCACCAACGCCTACACAACAACGACAAGCACTTAGCAGAGTTCAAGTTTAGGGGAATGCAAAGACTTTCAATTTGAGAGTGCTGACAGCCAGCTCTCCAGAACGGAAGGGGCCCTACCCCCACCCACAGTGGCTCATCTGCCCAGGGGCCCTCTCCCATTGCCTGACCAGGTGGCTATTTCAAGTTGAATATCAAAATACGCAGACTGAGGTTTCTCTTTGTGCTGCATTTCCTTTGTCTCTCCCACCCACAGCCACCCTCTTGCCTTGTACTTATTAACACTGCAGGCTTACCCAGCACTTTTTATTTTTAGGACCTCAAAATGTTGGAACAAGACATTTTTATTATTTTTATGTGCTCATGACTGGAGAAATCAGAATCACAAAGACTCTTATGATCATAATGACTTGAATGGTTATGCAACAAACAATTCAAAATAACAGCCTTGGGTTTGGGGGGCGGAAGTGCCTGGTGCTGGGGTGGTGGGAATGGATTTGCCTCAGAACCAGAAGCAGAGCAGCCACACCTCTGCTGCTCTCAACCCACAGGACTCAGGGCTTGCTGATCTGAGTGGAAACAGTTCCTTCCTTCCAGGGCCCTGCTGCCTCCACTGCAAAGGGCGTTCTTGACGGGCAGGGAGGCCGACAGCTGGGCCGCCTTGAAGCGATGCTTACCAGTGTTAGCCATTTCAACAGTAATTTAAAATTCATTTCGAATACTAGGGATAGCAGTTTGTCACATTCTCTGTTGTTGTTTTTTTCCACAGACGTATTAATATGGATGTGGCTAGCAGGTTCCAAGCTTTGAATTGTGCTCATTAAGTCACAGCTGGCTGGGAATACATGTCAATCTATGCCCTTATTCCTCAGCCGGTTTTATAATGAAATTAAAATGGACTCCTCCAGACACCCCCTACCCTGCAAGCAAAGCAGCTTTATCCTCCAGGGAGTGGATACTGTGTTCCGATGATGCTCTTTTCTCAGAAGAAATGCATATAATTTTGGTAATTAAAACATTTAATTTGGTGATTACCTTCACAAAAAGAAATCACTTGAATTAACCCTGGTGGGGGAACATTCCATCCAGCTGTTACAGCCAGGGCTTTCTGCCCTCGCCCCCACCCTCCCCCTTCTTTTGAGGGAACAGCCCACCTGCTTGGGGATGTTTCCTCGTCACTCACCACATACCAGTTTCTGAGTGGAAGTGTGGCTGGCCTGATGGCCCCCATCATTACATGCTTTCCTCTGCTGAAATGCACGGTTGGATTCCTGAAATTCAGTACAGTATTTATTTTTAAAAGAGCTAAGGAAAAAAAGCTGATTCACTGTTACTCCAGAGAAATTCCTTAAGGAAAGATAATACTCTTAAGACCAGACATTTCATGAAAAACTTTCTGGCTTGAGTAAAACTAGTTCTACCAAATAAATTCACAAGGGGAGCTTGTTAACGAAGGGGATTCCCAGACCCACCCTGGACCTACAGAAACAGAAGCCCACAATCAGGTTTTTTCACAAGCTCCCCACGTGATTCATTTGCATCCTCAAGTTTGGGAGCCACTGAGAAAGGGGACGCCCACTCATCATCAGTGTGGAGTTGAGGTGTAACCATGAGTCACCCAGGAAATGAAGTGTCTTACCTTTGATTGGATGTAGCTGAGCTCACCTGGCAGCCTCTGTGCTTCATTTAGAAATGACAAATTAGAAGATGATGTGCAATTATGCTTTTCACGAGGCAGTTAACCAGTTCACCCCCTCTTGTGCCTCAGAGCCAGTCTTTGTGCCCCTGGGGAATCAAGAATATCACTAAGATTCCTGCTGTGTGTGGGCTGAAGGATGACAGAGCAGAAGCCGTCAGAGATGTTGGCTCTCAACCTGGAAAACACAACAGGCTCAGTGAGTCCTGCAGCCTCCTCCTGGCGGGGTTCCAGCCCTCAGAAGCTGCTGCCGAGAAGCCCAGCGCAGCCACAGATGTTTTTGTAGTGGTTTCCGAAAGTTAGCCCAACCCAGAGACTGGATCTGGGCTGGCTATACGAGAGCCACCTGGGTGCCTATTGCAAATACATATTGCTGGGCCCCAACCTAAAGTCTCTGATGGAGTGTCTTGGTGGCTGGGCCCTGAAATAGGTAATCATAGCATCCTCCCTGGGGTTTAGAAGTCACTAGGAACAGATAGTGCGACTTGTTGGATCATCAGGCGATTAGAAATAAACCCATGGAGAAGTCGATGTAAGAAGAGAAAGGAGCCATCAGATGACAGGGGAACTGTGACTGGGCCTGCAGCCCTGGAGTCTACCAGATGTCCTAATAAGAGGAAGGCAATTGAAGAAACTAAAAAGAAAGATGTCTCTTCAAAGGAGATTGTGTGGTTCACATTTATTTTGTTCCCATTTAGCACCAGGAGCTTCTGGAATGATGAGAGAGGGGTGGGGGTGGGGTGAAGAGGATTCAAATTACATAGGCTACTGGCTCCTGTGAAGGTTTGTTTTTTTGTTTGTTTGTTTTTAAAAAAGGAATATTTCCAGTGGCATGCTATAAGTGGGTGCTTAAAGGAAAAAAAAAAGAAAGAAAAATTCCTGATTGGTAATGTTTGCTGATTTCCTTGGAGTAAACACTCACTCTGGTTAATTTCAAGTGACCAATGTGATATCTCGGAGCTGGGAAGAGAGGCACACAATTGGCTCTTTCTGCTGGCATGCGCCTGCTCCAGCCCACATTAGAATAGTGCCCTAATTCAAAGATCTTTCTGAAAAACTCCAGCAGTATCTGCAGCCACATCACCAAAATGTGGCCATACTGGAATCCCCATGGGACAGAGAAGGCAGAGTAGCTGGGCCAGAGAGCACACCGACTGTGCAGAGAGGAACTGAGGCCACGCCAGGAGCAGATGCTCAATGCCCACTGCACACTCCCTGAACCAAATGCCAGCACCCTGCCTGAGGCAGGGCCCGGTTTCCTAAGGAAGTGGGGACATGCAGAGGAAACAGGAATTTCAGATAGGGGTAGTGGAGTTCTTTTGAATTCTGCTAGTAATCACTCAATAAAGACAGAGCTCGCAGTAAAGGAAATGGGGATGTTGCCTGCAGCCCTGGGTGTATGGAAAAGCAAATTTTTCAACATTAGATACAGCCAAAGGCAGAGGGGGAAGCTTAGTATAACACATTCTACACAACCTGAATTGGAGTGGAGTGGAAAATATTCAATTAATCATTCAAATTTGTGCCTAAGGAACTGTGATGCTCACTTATGAATTTTAAGTACTTTTAAAAACTGCTCTAGGGAGAGATATGAAGACCACGATGGCTATAAAATTAGCACATATTTTCCCATGTAGGTTAAAATGTGTTGGGTAAACAATGGGAAAGAAAGCAGAGGTTTCTGGGAATGACCTCATTTGCATGAAGAACTGAAAATGCAGATCTCAGGTTGGATGGGAAATACCTTTCCCACACTTGGCCCTCAAGGAGAGCTGGTTGGCTCTGAAAAAAAGCCAGCCAACTGAGTACAACTCTATTCTGTTCCCATCTTCCATTAGTGTGTCGAAAACATTTGGAATGAAAAGTGAGGGGCAAAGAGACAGTAGAATACATGAATCTTTAATTTTCAAGTCACCTGTTCTGAGGGCCCTAGCCCAAAGCGTGTGTGTGTGTGTGTGTGTGTGTGTGTGTGTGTGTGTATGGTGGGAGTAAGGGAAAGCTAGTAAAATACCATTTTATTAAAAAACAAGCAAATGAGATCCTGCCATACAATGAACTACTATAAATATTTGTTCCTGGGATCGACTGACAAACAGTCGTGTGATGGAGCCAGCTGGCCCTGGCTGGTGAAAGCCAAACGTGCACATCTCTTCCCAACTGCATACTTAGTGATATCACAATAATAGCTCGAAATCAGCCCTAGTAGGAATATTTACACCATGATAATTGGCAAATCTTCAAATCAGGCTGTTTATCCCTGGAGAGCTGGTTGTCACAGATCTATCACAACACCTCTGCTGGCAAGTTATCCTCCTGAGAGTCTGGATTATACCATGTGTCTCGGTCAGCTAGGGCTGCCATAACAAAATGCCACAGACTGGATGGCTGAAACGACAGAAATTAATTTTCTCACAATTCTGGAGAATGGAAGTCCAAGATCAAAGTGACATCAGGGTGGTTCCTCCTGAGGCCTCTGTCCTTGGAGTCTTCACATACCCTTTACTCTGTGTGCACACATTCCTAGTGTCTCTTCCTCTTCGTATAAGGACGCCAATCATATTGAATTAGCGCCCACCATTATGACCTCATTTGATGTTAATTACCTCTTTAAAGGCCCAATGTCCAAATTCAATCACATTGGGGGTTAGGGCTTCAATATATGACTTTTGAAGTGGACACAATTCAGCCCATAGCACCATGGGACAGGCACATGGGGGATTATGCTTTTGCTTTTCAGGGCAGTATGGGTGTAGGAATTTCAGCCCCACTAACATGGTGGAACAGGGGGAAGGAGTGATGATTCTGCGGAGTAAAGGAGTCTTTATCTGGCAACTGTTAGCAACATAGCTGTTAGGAAACAGTCGCCTTCTGCCAGGGCACCCCGGGAAGCCTTGGTGCCAGAGCCTGCATCGTTCACAACTTTGTGAACCAGAATGGAGGGAAAAGGGCAGCAGCCTTGTTTTCAAAGATGGAATCTTAGCGATACACAAACTTTGAATTTTCCAGTTCAAGTATTTACACAGAACCTGCTGAACACTGTAATCACAGTAGGGATCTTTCGAAGCTGTAAGGAGGGGACATGGACCTCAGTGGTGCAGAATGAAGCCTGGGACTCTTGTCGATAGTTGCAGAGTAGACACTGTCTCTCATCCAGGTGTAACCCAGGAAACATGCAACCTTGGTTTTGCTATTAGCTATCTTGTGAGCATGAGAACAAACCTGATCATGAATCCAGCACTCTGAAGAGGACACTAAGGGAAGGAGCTCAGAGAAATGGAGCTGGAATCTTGATCAAGCCTTGCCTGGTGCCCTGGTGTGCACATGTGCAGATGATGTGTGTTAATTGTGTAAGTCAATAACTTCCTTTTATTGTCTTGTCCAGTTTTCATTGGGTTTTCTGTTACTTACAATAAAAATGATCTTCCTAGGGGTGATAACACAGAGTGTTCTGTGTGAGGGGTGGGAAGTGGGGGGGGAGGGGTAGTACATTAACTTCTAGGCACTAGTTCAGTTACATTATACATTTAAATAACTTGCTGTCTCTATCTTGACCAACTTACAGCTCCCATGTCCACATGAAGAGAAAAGTGAGAATTGAGTATAAGGAAGAGGGAAAATCCTACAGGACAGAGGCCGTGGCGATGGAACCAGAGGAAGGCCTCTTCGGCTATCGCCTTGAAGGTGCTAGACATGTGAGAACCCCTAGAAACCTCCAGTAAGACGTGGCCTCGCTCAGAGTCAGGAGGGGTATGGGGAGAAGCTGATCTCATTCTGTGGCAGAGCTTTGACGGCTCCTGGTCGCAGGCAGCAGTCAATGGCAAAATGGGAGACAGGCCAGAAGGAGTGGGCAGTGCTTCTCTACATGAGGGGACCACTTGAGGTTCCTCTGGCCAGAGTGCCCAGGAGCGCGAGTCTTCCTTTCTGACCCTAACAGATACCCTGTCATCGCAACCATGATGCATGCTTGAGACAGCGCATGTCATGGGAAGACAAAGAAGGCCAACCTCAGGGAATTGGTGTTTCATCTGAGATCATGAATAGGGTTATCCAGGTCAAGAGGGGGTTAAGCATGGGGGTGGGCAGGGGGGGCAAAGAGCAAGCAGCTTTGCAAAGACACTAAGATAGAAGGAGTGAGGTGCATTCTCCCCTCTGCGATCAGTGCCCCCCTTGTCTTTGGGAATATCTCTTGCCATCCCCACCCCAACTCAGATAAGCCAGAGTCCTCTCAGGTAGGGAGGTGGCAAGAGGCGAGGAAGAATCACGAACTAGAAGAAGGTGGAGTGGGGGCTGCTGCATGGGAGTAGGAGACGAGGGGATAGGACACTAAAGTCCTCCATATGTTTTTTTCTAATCATCAGTGTATCGTCAAGAGGAGGAGAAAGTTGGAGAGTATGAGACTGTGATCAGAGAGTAGAACTTCCAGAATGAAGATGTGAGAGGCGAAGCATTTCCAGGAGGGACCTGGGCGGTGCGTGTTCAGGGGAAGAAAATTGAAGGCAAGCAATTCAAGAGACTAAGAACCTAAATAGGTGCCAGCCTGGGGTTGGCAGGAGTTAGTGGGGAGAGACAGAGAATGGCCGGAGCTGGATGAGAAGACCACGTCCAAGACCACAGACCCTCCTGCCGTCACCACAGGAGAGCATGGTAAGGTTCTAAGGGAGCTTTTATGACCTCCAGACCATTCTCCTTCCCTGTTTCCCTGACTCCCATGAGGAACCGTCGGCTATGGGGGGCGGGAGGTGAGAGGAGGTGGGGGGTGCTGGTCTTCTTGTCTAGAAATCACCCGAGGGTTTCTCTTCGCCTTCCCTGTGGCAGTTCCGGCTGGAGGATTCTGACATCCTTGCCAAGGGTGCCATCTCCCGGGATTTCCGGCACGGATGCTACCTCTGGCAGCTTACCCTGAGCAGGGCAGTTCCTGGATGCCTCTGCTAGTGTGCCTGGGACCTCCTCCAGGTCGGCTCTGGGCACTGCTAACACGCTGAAGGGCTGAAAGTGAGAGAGCTTTGCTCTGTTCCCTGGGGCCTTTAATGTAACAAAGTCATCCCATGTTCCACGTCAGAGTGGAATGACTGTTTTCCACCTTTTTTTGTGTGTGATTCGGAAGTCGGCTGGGGTCCCTCTGGCCCTTGTGGCTTATAGGCTGGACCCTTCCATGCATTCCCCAAGGCACACTCTGAGATTCCAGTAGGAGGCCAGCTTTCTCATAGTCACCTGAGGCCACATCACCCTGGCATCACAGTTAGTTCAGCTTGTGAGTCTTTCACATCTCCTACGTGCTGTTTTGTTTCACACAAACTTGGCCCTGTCATGAATCTCAGCTCATTCTTTGATTTTTGTCAAAAACAAAACAAAACAAGAAAACTCTACTCATATAAGTGATCTGTAAGATGTGGTAGATGATACTGAACGTTTAAGAGGGGATGGAAGTTTACATCACAGTGGCACAAATTCAAAGAGATCAGATGTTCCTTAAAAACAACCCACCGCCGATCGTATATGGATACACGCATTTTGCAAAACTCTTCAGCAATAGCTGGTAGAATTGAACACACGTATACCATATGCACCAGGAATTCCATTCCACGAAGTGCTGTGAATGTTCATCCAGACGTATGAGAATGATCATACAGCCCTAGTCTCAATCACAGCCCCACATGGAAATGTTCATATGTCCACCCTCACAGAAAGCAGAAATAGACTGTGGCGTATATTTCCTTTCCCATGAAGTTCTACACTAGGCAAAATGAGCTTTTGGTGCTAGAAAGCCCGAGAGGAGGCCAGTGCTGGGAAACAGGCATGAGTGTGGGCTTCTGGCACACTCAGAACGTTCTGTTTTCTGGGGTGGTGCTGGTCACATGAGTATGTTCACTTTGTGAAAAGTCATCAGGCGCGCATGTATGATCTGTCACTTTTCTATATGTATGTTATTCTTCAATAAAATTCACGTTAAATAAAAGAAAGCCCTCCGACCACTGCGATTTTCCTCCAGCCTCGTCGGACTGCATCACACCTTCCTTCTCCTTACACTTCCCACTCGCCTCCTGGAGCCCCACAGTTCCCTTTATTGGTTTCTAAGGCATAAGAAGTGAGCCATCTGGCTGCCCTGGCTGCTTGTCCCCTCAGGGATCACTCCCTTAAATCTCCCTTTTTTTTTAAAGAGAATTTTCTCTCTGAGAGAAATTTGTGTGCCAGCTTCTAAGAATACAATTTTCCTCCCACAGGAAGTGATGGCAGGGCTTACCGAGGAGCGGGCAGCCCTGCCGCGCTGTGTGCGGGTTACTCCTGGCGCTGCAGGGACGTTGCCAGTCACCTTCTGTACCTGGGACTTGCCAGCTGGACAGCCGTGGAAACGTGATTTTGCTGCTCTGTGTTGCAGATTCCTCACCGGTGAAAAAGCGACAATGTTAGCACCTACCTCAAAGGGTTGGCAGGGAAGGTCAAAGGTACAAACACATGACCAGCACCTGGAATGCTGTCTGGGATATGTAGCTATCATTACTGCTGTAGGGGAGGAAAAATGTTACTTCTACCCTTCTGGGTTCTTGGGCTGATCTAATAATCAAATTAGCATAAGACATTAACAGGAGAAAGACAAATTTAATTACTACATATCTATGGGGTCCCATGGACATGGGATTTAAGAACAAGTTGGACAACTGAGGCTTATATGACATCCTGAGCTAGGAGTGGGAGAGGGCCTGGGGCTTCCAAGGGGAGAAGGGTAATTCAAAGGGTGATAAGAAGAGCAGATGTTTGTTAATTAGATATTCGTCCTGCCATACAGATGGGTCATTCAAGTAAAAGTTATCTCTGGTAATAGGTCTCTTTCTGGGCCTGGCCCCCTATCTAATTCTTTTAGGTAGTTAAGGGAGAGATAAAAGTTTTCTGCTGGGTCTTGGTTGCCTATGGCTCATAATGATCCACCTGCCAGCAGCACATTTTAGGGTCATGTATTCTGCTCCCCCTACTGCTTTGAACTCCTCGTCATATAGAATATGTAATGAGAAGAGTCCCAGTTTAGTTTTATGTTTTGCTATCATACACCCTGGCCGTTTTCCTGTGCTTAAGACTACAACACAAATCTAGGCAGGAAAGGAGTGTGTGTAGCAGAGGGCCGAGAGGAGAATCAGGCCCGGATGCCATGCTGCGCTGAGTCCCGCTTTCCTCCAGTCTGAGGTTCTGCTCCCTGCCCCTTTCGGTGAGTTCTTTCTCAAGACGCAAATGGACCCGAGCTGGACCCACCACTACAGCCCACAAGATGGACCAAACCCAGCTATATCCATAAAGGGCTCAGGACTTAGCCAAAGCCAGGCCCCCGATATAGAGGTTTTTTAAAATTTCACTTATAATTACTAAACCTCTCTCCTTTCTTTTACACAGCTGCGTGTGCACACACACTTAATTTACAACCAGATTTTGAACTTTTAACTCTTTCTACTCTTGAGATCCACAGTTGCTTTGGATGTTTGCTAGAAGTGCAAATAAATGAATCAATTAGTAACATGTTAAAACAGAAGCCCTCTCATTTGAGAGATTTGGAGCAGGACCTACAAACCTTGATGAATCAAGGGCTCCTCACAATGGCAGCCTCTCTTTCTGAGTTCAAACTCCCTTCGTCCATGCCTCCCAATTCCAAAGTTCCAGAAGAGGGAAACTGGGTGAACAACTGTTGTTGGGGTCCTCTCTTGGTGCAGAAACTTATGCCCAGGGTGGGAGGCAGGTCTTGTCTTAGGAAATTCCTGCAAGAGGCCCCTCAGCCTTCTCCCACACAGGTAGGGGTGCAGTTCAGTTCTTAGAGAAGGGGAGCGCTGGATGGGCACACTCCCCAAAGCTCTATAAGAGTTCTACAGTGTGAGGCTGAATTAAATGTTTTAGGAAAAGCTTAGTTATTGTGCCTTTGAGAAGCACAGTTACTGTGTAACTTCCAGAATATGAACTAAAGTGGCAATTCTCAACGTGTGACCCCTACGACCCTCTGGGGGGTGGCCTGAGAGATCCTTCTTTTTCCAACTACATGTCTGTAAGGCTGGATTCCCTTTTATACTTAAAGCAAACATATCACAATGGAAGATGTATCGCAGCAGACTGAAGGCAGGAGATATTTCAGCTGTCCTCTACGAAGCCAAACGTCAGAAAGATTTGCAAAAATGTAAACCAATGCCATTGTTCTCCATTTTTTTTTTTTTGGGAAAACATAGTTCCCATAAAAATGTCACTTGTGTTTGCTATTATTATTTTGAACTGATCACATATTCTGTAAATTTCTCAGTTTGGATTTTTAATGTGCTGAGTATTGATAGATAAAACCCACACAACCAAAAGCTCTTTGAGTTCCGCAGCCATGACAAGTGTAAAGTGGTCCTGAGACCCTGAAATCTGAGAACAGCTGAATGAGCCCCAGAGAAGGGTGCCACGCTCCCTCTCCCTCTCTTCTCTGTTCCCTTCCCCCTCCTTGGGCCTCCTGTCCCTCAGCCCAGAGGGACCCCGGGCTTGGGCTCGAGGGGAGTCCCACCTTGTCCTCTCTCATCTGGGCTTCTCGGGGAGAGGAGAAAGAGTCAGGATCCAAGTGCACCTCAGCTCCCGGGGGCTTTCCTTGGAAAGCTGTGCCTCGGCACGTTGGGCATAAAGAGGGTTTGTGCTTCGCTTTCTCCCTTTAAGGGCACTCCCAGCTGGAAGTAGAAAATCCACTTCCTGGGCACAAAGACTTGGGTGTCCCCTGTGGGAACGTTTTGTTCTGAATGCGTCTTCCTTGTTATGAACTGACAAAGAAGTTTCATGCCTCTCTACAAAATAGCCCATCCATGCGATTTGAGGGAAAGAATTCTTGGTAAGAAATATTCCTTTGGGAGAAAGGAAAACTGTTATTGAGAGCAGAAAGAGAGTTTCAGTCACTGAAGAGGTGCTTAGGGAGCAGCCCCTTCCATCACAAGATGACAGCAGCGGGGAGGGGACTCGGGGGTGCCTGGGAGCAGAGAAACAGGAGAAACACGCTACTTCATTTAAAGAAAAAACGTGGAGTGAATCAAGCTCTGGGTGTGTGGATGATGACAGAGGCGGGAATCCTGGAAGTCCTAGTGTTCAAATCTAATCCCTTTTTCATCTTCAAGGTGAGACTAAAGAGAAATTTTTCTTTCAAGGGTCACTGGTCTTCGAAGACAAAAGAGACTCTGGGCTGACTGCTCAGGGGGGCGGGGGGCCCAAGCGCTGCCGTGTGTGTGAACTGTCTGTGCCTCAGTCTCACTATCTGTAAATGGGAACAAAGAATTCCTACTTCAGAGAGTCATTGTGAAAATTTGCCTGGCGCAGACTTGAGCACTCATTAAATGTGAATTCTCATTGGAAATATAATCAATAATATTGTAATAACTATGTAAGGTGTTGGGTGGATACTAGACTTATCAGAAGGATCACTGCATAAGTTATATAAATGTCTAAACACTGTGTTGTCCACCTCAAACTACTGTAATATTGAATGTCAATTCTAACTGAAAATTTTTTTAAAAAAAGATTAAAAAGTAAGATGTTCTATTAATCATGTAAGCATCTACTAAGAATTAGGCAGCTATGATGGTGGCAGCCCCCTCAAGCTAACCTGGCCACTTACTGCCTGTGGCGAAAGCAAGTCCTTCTGTTTCTAGGATGGCATGGAATTGTGTACTTTTATGCCTGAATGATTCCAGTGTGAAGTTCAAGGAAGTTAAGAAACTTTTTGGTCTCTGCCCATCAAGAACAGTCAGATTGCAGCTAACAGTTTTCCATAGAAAAGTCATGAGGCTGGTGGAGGTGGGGGAGAGGGAGAAGGGGCAAGTGAAGAAATGAGAAAGTGGAAGAAAGAGGCTATAGTTGTCACAAAGGATCCAGACATCATAAACTCCTTAGAGACTATAGTTGTCACAAAGCATCCAGAGTTCATCATAAACTCCTTACTACCTTGAAAGCCAGAGGGCAAAATGCAGGTCTGCACCTTGCTGAGGCCAGCTCCATCTTTTAAACGGGGCACACTGTGGATGGGCCACCACATCCACTTTGTATTCCTGCCTTCATTCCCACCCTGCAGCAAATATGATCAAATATGAACCAGTATGGTTGGCCATAAGAATACTGGTCCTCCTAAACCAATAAGAGGGGCCCCGTACCATATGCTAGCCCCCAGTTCTTCCATGCTTATCCGCCCGCAGTGCTAGAGCAGAGAATCCCTGTCGAGTAGAAGCTGATCTAGGTGACTTGGGTTTTCCAAAGCTAAAGTTCTGAGATTCTGACCCCAGTGAAGACTCTCTTGCCCCAGGGACAGTGTCCACAGGTAGACCTTCCCAGGTGTTTCCAGACATTTTCCTTAGTTCGAGTCCCCACCTTTGTCCTGAACCCATGGGGCCTTCAGGAATGGTGGCCCTGATGCAGCTGGTTCTGAGTTCAGAGGGAAAAGTTGGACTAGCTTGGGACAATGTCCATTGGAGCAATAGCCGACCTACAAGCTCAGCCCTGAGTGGTCCTCCCTGGACAGGTCCAGAAGGACAGGCTGTCATATTAATCGTGTTCTCTAGTTATAGATAACTGAAGCTGACAGAGTAACTTGAGAGTTGATAGGAAGGATATGAAGAGCTCACAGACTCCAAGGAAAGCTGAAGAACCAATTTGAAAATGACAGAGTAGGGCAGAAACTAAGATATAGTCTCTTCAGAGTCCACCATCAGCGTGGATCAACTCCAACCATCTTCAGGCTCTCTGTGAATGATCATATTCCCGGAAAAGAGGTGGTTGGTCAGCTTTGGTTAGTGCCTGCCCCTCACTGGGCAACTTTATTGGTGGTACCTAATGGCAGAGGGAAGGGTGGGAAGGGAGATAGTTATTTTACCCAAAGAAGGTGCTGTAGATGATGGGCTGGACCAACCTGAGATGCTCATTACAGGCATGCTCCCCCAGTATCAAACCTGCTCAGAGGGGTGGCCTTGGAGCCCACAGGATTTTAAAGGCAGAAGCCAGAGGCGGACTTAACAAATCAGCAGAAAGCTGAGTGTGTGACAGAGAGCACACTATCAAAAGGTGTTTCATTATAAATTGGTGGTATCCTCATTGAAGAAACTTAGAAATCACAGAAAAGTCTAGAAAAGAGAATTTAAAACTCATCTATAACTCCACTACTCAGAGATAACCACAGTTTTTGAGAGTGTTTCTCTCCTCCTATGAATTGTTAACGTAGTTGAGGACACATTGTGTGCATTATTTTGTATCTGATGTTTGAGTACCACATATCAATCCAACAACTGCTAGAGGAGCATCTTTGTAACACTGGCCAAGCAAACGGATGTGAGGTGTGGCTGTCCCACCTGGTGAAAGAGGCAGAGGACACACTCTTTGGCCCATAGTTCCACCAACACTGGGGACCAAGTATTCACTTTGCCCAGCTTGGGAAGTTGCCAAGGCCTGCCCTCCACCCCAGAGGAGGTTCACTCTGGACACCAGCCAGGGTGGATGGCAGCTGTGACAGACTCAGTCCTGTGTAAGGAAGGGCCCCCGACCTCCATGTTACAGCCCACAGAAGCTCCTTGTGTTTATGCTTCAGAGGACAGTGACTCTAGATCATTTCTGTGGTTTCTGCAGGTTCTGATGAATTTCTACATTGTCTTTCTGATATATAACAGATCACATGTTCATCTGATCTTTAAAGGAGTCACTCCCTTTGTTAAGTCACTTGAAATGATGTCAAGAATAAGCATCATGATAAAGAGTAAAGTCACTGGGAGGGTGGAATTGTGAGAGAATCCTAGTTAAAATAAAGCTGTAGCCATCTTCATAACATGCTATGTACATACAGATGTGTGTACTTAAATTCCTGAAACTGTGTATTTAGGATCTAAAACAGAGCTTGCTTATTTTTACTTTTGCTGACATTTGCTAAGGGATGAAATTCATGGTGATATCAGAGTTCAGAAGTCTATCACTTGGAGCTAGAGATATCTGTACAATTCCTGCAATGAACTTTCAGCAAAAAGCAGGCCATACTCCTATTAATAGAGTCCACTCTCAGAATTGGGCGGGACCACTCTTGAAAAATTTCAGCATTTGTCCATAGAGGAGTGTAATTCATCTTTACTCATCATCTCATGTGACTCAGGGGCCAGTCCTCCATTCTGTCACCTACTTGGAAACTTGTTTTCTTTACTAAGACACTTCATCTGCACAGAAAGGGGCCCCAAGGTTGAGGCTGGGGAACACTGGGAAATGCAGGGCTTGGTCTAGTGACACACAAGGGACTTCAGCCTAGGGGCTCTTACCTCTCTGATCACTCCATGAGTCTTTCACGAGCTCCTTTACTTTCTGCATTTCTTATTATTGTTCCTCAGGAGTCTGTCTCAGTCCTCTTCTTTTTTCAGTCTATTTCGTCTCCTGAATGATCGATCTTGCCAACTTCAGGGTTCTGACTATCTATGGATTGCGGTTCTTAAATTCATATCTCTAGCCCAACTTTCAAGTTCCAGACCCACTTAACCACAGGCTACTTCACATTTCTACCTTAAAGTTGTCACTAGCACCTCAAGTTCAGTACGTTCCCCCAAACTTAGTCTTCTTCCTGAGTTTCTTACCTCAGTCAATGGCACCACGATTCTGCCAATCTAGAAACCTAGGAATCATTACTGATTCCTCCCTCACTCCATCTTCATTCTGTTCACTAAATTCTGTTTAATTCACTCATTTGGTCGTTTAGCAAATAAATCTGAAGCTCCTACTATATGCCCAGCATTGTGTTAGGCATCTAATGGTGAGCAAAAAATACAGTTTAGTTGGGGAAACAGACAAATAATGGTATGAAAGGAATATGCAGAGTTATGAGTGTTTAGTCTGGGAGACAAGAAAGGTGTTCTTGAGGAAGGGACATTTAAGGGGAGATCTAAAGAATGTCTTATAGTTAATTGGATCAAAGGTATGTGTGGGGGGCGGGGAGTTCAATTTCTAAGCACACAGATCAGAGTGCCCACAAGTCCTGAATGAGGTGGGCCGAGTGAGGCTTCAAGAAAGGCCTCTGTGGCTAAAGCATAATGAATTACAGGAGTAATGTTGGGAGAGGAAGGCAGAAGTCTTATCATTCAGCATCTTGTAAGGACTGGCCCTTCTTCTAAGAGGACAAAGAAGACTTTGAAGACTTTGAGGGGCTGGGTTGAGTAATGACAGATTTACATATGCATATCACTCTAGCTGCAGTGGAGAGTGATCCCATTGGCTTCCATCTTGCCATCCCTGTAGCCAGGATCCCAGTCTAGATTTTTGCTGTCTCTTGCCTTCCAGCAGGAGACACCTCTACTGTTGTCCCCTTACAATGCACCTTCAGTATAACTGTCAGACTTACCTTTCAACTTCTCTTCACGGAAAAGAAAATCAGTGATTCTTCATTGTGCTCAAAATAAAGTTCAAATTCCTTAGCTGGCCCACAAGTCCCTTTAAACCTGGCCTTCTTTTCCCTTTCCAGTGTCATATCCAACCACTTGTCCTCAAATACCCTATGTCTTAGTCCACAAAAGGAGGATTCAAGAGCTGGATAGCAGCTTGAAGGGACGGGCCCAGAGGAGTAGATGTGCTGAAGCCAAGGCTAAGGCTGAGCCTGAGGTTCAGTGTGTTGATCCAGTTGGGAGCAGAGGAAACCCACTCAAGTGCGGTTTTAGGCAGTTGGCTACAAGAGTACCAAGGACCAACACTTGGGAAGCATTCAGGGGCAAGGTGTCTGGAGGCTTGGACACAAGACCAGAGGTGTAGTTGCTGGGCGGTATGACCAAGGACAGGATTCTTAGCACTGAAAGATGGGTGCTTAAGAGCAGGACCTTTGCCACTGGAAAACTGATGTCCCAGGATAGCCAAGACTCCAGTTAACAAAGAAAGGGCAGGACTCAGAGACTTGGGCCTCAGAAGGTCAAGAACAAAGGCTCACTTAAAGATGACTTTGTAAGGAGAGCAGGGGAATATTCTTTATATCCTACTTATAAAGAGATTAGGGGCCAAAATGAATCCTATAGTATAAGGGACAACGCTCCATGTCAAGTCAAGGCTAGAGCAGCTAGAATGGTGCAGAGAAAAGAGCCAGGCAGCTCCTTCAGTCACCCACGCTAAGATCTTCACAGCCATGGCTAGTCCTCAGGGCATATACACACAGAAATCAAGGACATTAAAACTTGAACCCCATGAACCCTGAAGAGATGTGATTGCTTGGGGGACCCTTCTCACTTCAAGATGAGTAAAATCTCAATATTAATGTAGTTCTGGAGTAGCTTTGTAACTGTAAGGAGGGTCTCTGGAGGCCATGACTTTGCACAGTTCACATGGTAACCAAAAGACTATGACATACTCAGAGGGTGGTGAGGTCATAGAACACAAGGTTTAAAGTAAGTGAATCATGTGTGCCTCATTTATTTTTAAAAGAAACTTCTGAGAAGAGCTTAGAACAATTTTTTCCCCTCGAGTGCCATTTCCGAAAGGTACTCACAGAACAATAAGGTGTGACTGTAATGGCTGCACTGAGTTGTCTTTTGGACAGTGTTAGAAGGGACATAAAGAAGGTGGACAGAGAACTGAGACAATTGAGATGCATTGACGAACTCAGCACACGATGCCTGTGTGACTTGTATATGCACCCATACTGCTGCTGCGACTTGCACCCGTACCCGTACTGCCTCTGCTATTCAAAGCGTTCACGCTCCTGTGGCCTCTGCGATCTCTACCCATGTTGCCTGTGTGACGTCAAGCTTTACTGTCTTCGACCATCTCTCAGAAGTTTGGAGAGGAAAGCCATTAGAGCCATAGAGGATGAAAAGAGAGAGCTTGCCAAGTAAAAGAACTTTTTAAGATTTTTATAGTTGGTATGTTAGCCTTATAAGTTGGAATAAGGGAGGAAATGTGACAATCAATACTTGCACAGAGATGGAAAGGGCTCAAGGTAATGACTCTAGTGACTTAGCAAAGATTTAAGAAGAGTAAATGGGTCCATGATGAGAATTACAAGATTCTCAAAAGACAATGAAATGATGTCAATTGGCAGGGTTGTTGTTGGTTTATAGCAGGAATGCCAACGTGATAAATAATGTGACTTTAATGAGGGAAAGAAATGGGGGATGCCATTAAAAAGCTATTGGAAGCAGCAAACTAAACATTTTTTCTGGTTATGAGTAAAGTGATTTGAGTATATTTGAACTTACAGAAATGACTACAGGAGAAGTAATAATAATTGATCAAATCCTTAATGTTTGCCAGAGGCATTAAGAGCAGGGGAGCAAATTGAACAATAGAGGTATTTTCTGGGTTTAGTAGGAAAACCTTTCTCCCATTCTCCAACTCAAGAAAAAGACTTAAAATTCATCTGGAGTTGGGTCTGTTATATCAGCCTCTCCTTCTGACTCTAGTAAATGTTGTACAAATAAACTACAGAACTGAAAGAGTCTCAGCTTTCAGAACAGAATTGAAAAGACTTTAATTGAATTGGGCAATTTTAAAAGCCACTTTAAAATTTTTTGTTTGATTGTATTTTCTTTTTTGGCCTGGAGAAAGCTTTCCTTTTCTTATTTTCTACAGATGCCATTTAGTCTATTACTATTGTTGAAAAAAATGGTTGAAAGCATGGACTCCTGGTTAAATTCTGGTCCATCCATACATTGGGATGATATGTAGATATAAAAAGGATCGATGAAGCATTTTATGTATTAATGTATTAAATGAGAAAAACAAGGTGCAGAAAACTATTTAATACGCTATTATTTTTTTAAAGATGGGCACACATAGGTGATAGATTTTTTATTGAAATATATTTGACATATAACATTGTATAAATTTAAGGTTACAACATGTTAATTTGATACATTTATATATTGTAATATGATTGCCATTGTAGCGATAATTAACACTTCTATTATATTACATAATTATCATTTCTTTTTAGTGGTTAGAATAATTAAGTTCTAGTCTCTTAGCAAGTTTGATGATTCTCATACAATATTGTTGTCTACATTCACTGTACTGAGCATTAGATCTCTAGGACTTATTTACTACTCATTGCAAGTTTGTACCCTTAAATATCATTGTCTTATCCTGATGATACAGCTAGATGATAAGTAGATAGATAGATAGATAGATAGATAGATAGATAGATAGATAGATAGATAGACAGATAGATGGATACAGTGAGGCAGAGAGAGACAGAGCAAGACCCTTGACAACAGTGACAGTGATGTTGCTCTGGAAAAGGCAATAAGGCAATTATTGTCCAGGTCATCAGTCACCAAAGGTCAGGAACAAACCTCCCTCAATAATCTGGGATGGGATATTGCCTATAAACTCATCTATACTCTTTAGAGTATCAAGTTACAAAAATTGTGCACACTGAGTCAGGAACGCTTTTGTAATATTTGGTCTAAATGAAGGGTTACTTGTGAGCAGATTTGTGTTCACTCTCCCTATACTTTTGAATACCTGATTACTTTTGACCCAAGTCCTTTCAGCCTTTGTATCCTAGCTGTCCCTACTCTCCAGACTCTCCAGGGGAGAGTGTCCCTCTGTTCTTTATAATCTGAGTACCCTGTTTCCTCCAGGAGCCCTATTTCTTGGTGTGCAATAGACACAACTTTAAGCTTACTTCTTGGCAGGGTAATTTATATATGAGGTAATGCTTTGTATGGTTTGTGATACTTTTCCTGACAATGTCTGGATTTTTGCTGACTTTTTTTCTAGGCCTATGTCAATATATGAAACTGGTGATGTCTTCACATTAATTCCCAGATCTCTGAACTGATATAGTCAAACCCATTTTAGAAATGACCTCAGATTTGCCCTCTTGAACCTCCTCCCAGCCACGTTTCTTCAGCACATTCATACCGCCTTGTGGAACCCTTTATGCTCTATTTCTGACAGCTTGAAGTTTCACTGTCCAGAAGGACTTAATTCTACTTGCAAACTTAAATATTTAATTTTCCTGAATATGGATGAATATGTTAAACCTGATCTAGCCCCAATCTCAGAGGACCCTCATTCTTAATATTTTTTCTTCCAGTGTAATGCCTCTTTACCTTATCTCTCAGCTAACTCCCAATCCATGACTAAATAAATCCAGAAATATCATGTTGATTCAATTTTTTAAGTGATTTTTGGTGCAAAACCTTGCCCGAGGTTATTTGAGTTTAGAAATAATATTCACATAACCTTTTACCCTTTTAAAGAATGCTAGCAGTTTGGTTAGGTATGACATGTTCTTTCAGATTCCAGGCTGGGTCACCTAGAAAGTTCTTTGCCAAACAGGAAAGGAAGATTCCTGGTCTGTAGATGCCACGGCCCTATTGGAATTGTTTTCTGTGTGGGAGCAATCTGCTCTGCCTCTGGGTGCTCCTCTAATAACTGATAAGAAGGCTTGTTCAATCATTTTAATTCACCCGAAGAGTTTCTTGAGCACTCCTGAGTGTATGTTGTTTGATGTGTGTGCCTGTGTGTGTGCCGGTGTGTGTGTGTGTGTGTGTGTGTGCCTGTTTGTGTGTGTGTGTGTGTAGGCGGGTGCTATATATTTAAGACTGAGTATAGAAGGTCCAATCTATTTCCATTGTTCACTGAGCAGCTGCTTCAAGAGATATCTTCCTTCGTAGAGACCCGAGTAAGTACTTTTGTTTCTTTAGCTTCTTTCTCTTTTCCTCCCCAAATTACCTTTTGCACCGCAAGCACGCACTAGCTGTTTCCCCAACTCTTCCTTCCTCTTCTAAATTCATTGGGTCTGAGGTAACTGAATTTAGTTTCCTCTGTGAGAAGCCCTGCCACCAGCCTGACTTGGGTTTGCACCTGACCCACTGCCACACTTCATGGGCTCCTGACCTCTGTCCTGAAATGGGAGAAACAGGCAATAGTCAGCCTTTCCTCAATCCTGCCCTTAGGAGTTTATTATCTAATTAATGATGGCTGGTTGCCATTCTGACATCTGGCAGCAGTCCTTATGAAACTTGATTTGCAGCCACACCGCAGGTGCAGCAGCCTCAACCCTGTGCCCTTTACTAACACCTGGAAACTGACAGAGTTTCTGTGCTTGGCCTGAGTCTCAACAAAATATTCCCTTGAAAGTCCCCAACAAAGGGCACTTCTGCCTTCTCATTTCTTTTCTTGTTTACCCATTCACACTCTGAGAATGAGGTTTGCATTGAACCACTCTTATTCTTGAGGCTGATGACAGCCCTCATGGTGACTTCTTTGCAGGGTTTAGCAGTGCCTTAGGGAAATCTTCCCACTCCCTCACCCCCACCCCCATTCTCTGACTCAGAGGCCAGGGCCTTGTTATGCCCCAAGGCTTTATTTGCTGGGGAAAGGCTGGTCTTCCCACTGAGAAGAGAGCTCTCTCTTTCCCTAGCTTGGCCCCTTGGTCCCCTCTCACCACAGCCTCTTCATATCCATGGGACTCAGAGCCCAGTGACCCCAGGACAGCAGGGGTAGGAGCTGCTGCCCATCTAGACCAAATGCATGTCTACTATTTGGTTTGACCTTATTACTTAATGATACAGGACTTGGGACTGGGTCACTTAACACCTCAGATTATACAGACTGATAGAGAGACTTAGCTTTTACTGAGTGAAAACTCAGTCCTTTGCACTTCCACTTCATTTAATCATTGTACCATCTTGGCCATCTTATAGGTAAAGAAACAGACTTAGCAGCCATGTCCTTGATCACCAGGAGGTGGGAGACCCGGGTTGAAGCCAGGTTTGCCTTTTCTCAAAGAGTGGTCTCTGGACCAGCAGGGGCAGCACCATCTGGGACTTGTTAGAAATGCAAATCCTGCCTCCTCTGCGGACCGCTGAGTCAGAAGCTCTGGCGGTGTGACTCAGCACCTGCATTTCAGTAAGCCCTGTTGGGGACTCAGATGCACCTGTTTGTGCTACTCTCTGTCCCTGCTGGGTGACATTGTTTTTCAGGACCATCAAAAGTCTGGAGGAGAAAGACAAAGCAGGAAAAGAAGGGAGGAGGGAGAAGAAAGAAGAGAAAGGGAAATACCAGTTAGAAAGGAGGAACAGAATTTAAGGGGTCTTTGGAAAGAGTCTAAATTAGAAGAAAAAGTGAAGTACTCCAAGGACAGCTAGAGGAAGGCCCACCTCTGTTTGCTTTTGGGTAGACATAGACCTTTTGACATCTTCATTACTTTATTCATCACCAGGCTGAACCTGATTTATAGCTTTGTGAAGATGGCTGTCTGTATTCATCATTGCTGTGGGCAGTATGTGTCACATTCAGGAGTCTGGTTGTACATTCAGGTGAAATTTAGCTTCAGCAGGGAGAAGAGGTGGCAGATAGATACTGGCTGTCCACTCAAAACCTGGCATGCAGGCTGGTTTCCCTATATTTACTGTGGCTAAGCTCCACCCTCATGATCACAAACATAGGAGGCAATCCCCACAGAGCCATGGAAAATCCCACTTGAGGTGATGGATATATCGCTAGGCAAGAGTTAAGTTACAAGTTAGCAGTTGAGTCTAATGAGTAAAATGTGGCTCCTGCAATTTCTCCCAAACCCACAGAACTCCACTGATAACCTCTGACATATAAACAAAAAGAAGAAGAAACCTGACCTGGCCAAGTATTTTAGGCAATTTCATGAAGTCCCACATTGGAGAGACTCCTGGTATAGCTACCGCAGGGCCAAAAGGGATAAAGTGATGGGAATAGAGGAGAAAGGAGAATCTAAACAAAATCCATGAAATTGTACCCCAAGACTCAGGTTGCTAACAGGGGGAGATGGATCTGGGAGGCGGCTTTGGCTTGTAGACCTGGCTCCTAGATCTATCTATCTCCTGCAGAAAGCGGATCTCTTTGGTAGATTTAACCAGGCAGATAGCTGGGCCTCTAGCCCCTGCTTGGGATCCTTAGTCCTTCTTTGTGAGGCCCAGCCCTGTCTTCGTGGCAAGACTTGATGTTTCTTCTCTCCCACTAGAAGGTCTGAGCTGACAACTAGCCTACACACACACACCAAGGGAGGTTCTTAAGAGATGTGGGGGACGCCTGTTCACCTCTGTGCTTCACTTGTGGCTTTGGCTTTTGGGGCTTCAGGCCTGTGGTCCATCCAGAGAGAGCACAGTGCATCTTTGTGTGCTGTTCTCTGTTCATTCAGGGAGATACAGTGCTCTTTCTCCTGTTTTTCTCACAGAGATAAAGATTTTAAAGGAAGTCCAGTTCTCTTCCTTTCTTTTTAGTATGGGTTGTAGGTATCCTGGCATACCTGGGGTGTGAAAGATGTCTGAGTCCCATACTACCCCAGATTCTTTGGGGCCGGGCTGAAATGGATCTGAATGACTGCCACAGTCCTCTGGGTGCCTCGTATGAATTTTCTGTCGGCCTCAGCATCTTCTAGGACAGCATTCTATTTGACCATTTTGGAATTAGCCACTAAGATTGTTGGTTCATAACCTTCAGTGCATGGGCTTACACTGTTTTAAAACAATCATGTTAGGATTTATCAAGTAAAAAATACGTATTTAGAGCAGTATATATAACATGATGTCATAAGAATACACACAAAACTATGTATGTGGAAACACACACACGCACACACAAAGAAGAAAGTCAAACACCAAAATGTTAAATGTTTATGGGAGTATGAGTACTTTAAAAAATATTCCACCATTTTGCTTGTCTGTATTTTCTCAGTTATCTGCAACAAACTTGTATAACTTATGTCACCAAAAAGTAAGTGTATAAACAAAATTTAGCAAAAAAATATGAATTAAAAATGAATCTCAAACTAATTATTCAATCAATGAGTCCATACTCTGGAAGACATTCAAGAAATTACACACTCCAAGACCTTCCTTTGGAGGCCAACTAACGCAAGATTTGCTAGGAGTGTCTCTTAGAACATAGATTTTTTAATTTTTTTAATGTTAAAGGATAAAAAGAAGACCATTTCAGAGCATTGGGTTTTCTTTGGAAGGATCAGGCAATTAGAAAGAAAATGGCCGTGGAGTCAGGCCAGAGGATGCAAGGCTCACACCACGCTGCAGTGACCTCTAGAGCTCAGTCTAACTTGTGGTGAAAATCATAACCTTGGCATTAACAGGCCTGGACTGGAATCTAGACTCTGCCATTCACCACCTTTACCTTCTCCTCATCTGTCTATAAAATGATAATTACATTTGCATTACAAGGTTATTGTGACAATTAAATGAAACAGTGCCTTTAACACCTTAGCATTTATCATGGTACATTGTGGAGGAAAAAAAGACAAAAGCCCAATGTTCTAATTGTGAGTCAAGCACTGTTATAGATACTTTTCGTTCATTAACTGATTTAAACTTCATAACAACCCTAGAAGTAGGTCCCAAGTTTACGGATGAGGAAACTGAGACACAGAAATTCACTAACTTATTGACATAGCAGAGCCAAGATTTGAACCTAACAACTCCCGTTCCAGAGCCTGTGTTCTTAAGCACTTCACTTTACTACCTCTTTATGTATCATAGGTGATCGATTTGTGTGAGCTACTGTTATTACTGTTTTATTATTAAGGATTCAAACACAGGAATTCTGAGCAGCAACAAAGCAGCTCAACAGGGACTGTGGAGATCTGTTTGCTGCTCCAGGGGCCACAAACAATGGTATTCAACAACCAGCCCTGTGGGGGTGGGGTGGAGGGAGAAGAAAAATCTTGATTTGCAGCATTTACCTATTTCCATGGTGTAAATATTCCTACCATGATAGATTTCAAGCCATCAGTATGAAGTCACTGGATGAGGAGAACAGGAATCAGCCCTCACAATCTGGTAGGACCCGGATCTGGCACACAGTCTCTCCAAGCTGACTGTCCCTGCTGGGGCCAGCGGTCCGGAGTCTGGAGCGGCCTCAGACAGGAGGAGGCTGGTGCCCTTGGGCAGAGCCAGGTCTGGGCATCCTGCCTTGTCGTTTGCTGATGGAGCATGCAGGCTGATTCTGTGCGATGGCCCAGTGGCGACACCAGTCCCGTGAATCAACAGGGCTGGATTATGAAGCTGACAGCCATCTTTAAAATTTTAAATGCTATCTTATTTGTTGGATCTAAGAGTCTACATATAATAATGGTAACAATAACGATCATGGTAATAATTAAGCAGGATTTATAAGGGACCAAGCACAATGTTAAGCAAAGTACATTCACCTGACCCTCAAGACAATACTATGATGTAGGTACTGCTGTTATTTCCATTTTACAGATGAGGAAACTGAGGCACACAGAAGCTAAGGAAGCTGCCTAAAGTTCCTTAACTAATAAGAGGAGGAGCTGGGATTTCAATATGAGAGAAAGATCTGGAAGGCCAAGCACCCATCTGTTGTTAATAGAGGTTTACCTGTGGGAGAGTATGATTTATATGGGAGGCCTTTTATTTTTCACTTTATACACTTCTGTAGATTTGACTATTCAAGATGACTAACGTTTACTTTTGTAAATGAAACAAAGCAGAGATCAAACCATTGCTTCTCAAGCTGTGTCTGAATTCTGAGGTCTAAGCTTCTTCCTCCCACCCTTCCCCTTTTCTAAATTTCAGACTGAGAAGAACCACGAACAGAATTCTGGCCTCCTCATGCTGCAGCAGTAACATTTTAGGATCGGTGAACGTGTGCGGCTTTGAACCTGATCAAGTCAAAGTTCGAGTGAAGGACGGAAAGGTGTGTGTGTCTGCCGAGCGGGAGAACAGGTACGACTGCCTTGGATCCAAAAAGTACAGCTACATGAACATCTGCAAAGAGTTCAGCTTGCCGCCATGTGTGGATGAGAAAGACGTAACGTACTCCTACGGGCTCGGCAGTTGCGTCAAGATCGAGTCTCCGTGCTACCCTTGCGCTTCTCCCTGCAACCCCTGCAACCCTTGCAACCCCTGCAGCCCCTGCAGCCCCTGCAGCCCCTGCAACCCTTGCAACCCCTGCGACCCTTGCAACCCGTGCTACCCCTGTGGAAGCCGATTTTCCTGTAGGAAGATGATTTTGTAAAGCGTAGGAAGCCATGACTTAGTAGAAGTCAGTTAGTTAATCCAGCCAGGCAGCTCTTCCAGTGTTTCTCTTCCCCTTCTTGGGCCGTGTTACTCAAGTACAGTAGGAAACTGAATACATAACTGCAACCCACTGGTGTTGTGTGCAAGTCTTTTGATTCAACTCACTACAGGCATCCCGCCCAGTTAGTGGGAGTGGGAAGAATTAATGGATGGGAACGGAAGATGAGATGGTGAGATCTGCCTCCTGTGTCCTCCTACCCAGCTACTGTCAAGTTCCAGGAGAAGATGCTTTTTTGGTAGACATCTCCAGACACTGTTTTTCCAAATAACTTAGCCCAGAAATCAAACTGTTAAAGCAAAAACAAAGACTAGGGTTGAAGGCAAGTACTTTTTTTAAAGCTGCTGCAGTAGAGAGTGCCAGAGAAAAAGTGACACCCTGAGCAAACTGTAGTTAAAGTTTTTACTGGGCAACGATAAGAGTACAAAAGTTGGGGGGTGCGTGGGGGGGGGGGAAAGCATGTTCACTGACTGAGGGTGGGATGGCCATAGAGCTTGTTATTTCTCAACTTTTCTATGACTTTGGGAAATGGCCAACTCTGGCTCAGGGTGGTTTGCAACTCTCTCAGAATTTATTTCAATTATCTGATTTTCTCAATTCCCGAAACTCCTTTTAAGCATAAAAGGTTAGTTCAAAGTTCATGAGTGGAAAAGTACAGCTTTCACAAAATGATAGCATAGTTCACCTGAACTTGGATCTTCATGGACATGGCCGTGAGCCATTCTTAACTGTGAAGACAGAAATAAGTGTAAAGGAAGAAGGAGATGATGGCGAGGGATCAGAGTGAGGATGCAGGCTGGTTTCAGACCTGACTCTTACAGGGAACGTAAAACCTTACGTTTGCATAGTAAGTCTTTTCATCAGTCTCAGCTGCATGTGGGTTAGAGCAGTGGTTCAGTCTTAGCTGCACATGGGAACCACTTGGGGAGCTTTAAAAATATGGATGCCAAAGTATAAAAGAAAAAAAATGTTCAAAAAAAGAAAAAGGAAAAAAATTCCAATGCCTGGGTCCCATCTCCAGAGATTCTGATGTAATAGGTATGAAGTGCACCCTGGGCATCGAGACTTAAAAACCTCCCAGGTAATTCAAACATCCAGCTCAAATTGAGAAACTCTGGACAGGATCTTAGAGCTTTCCCAGCCTTTTTGCTTTAAAAGCTTCCTTCAAGTTCAAGGTTAAAGAATATTGATGGTGATTGCAGACTAATTTGCTTTAATTTGAGGGAAGTAATGGCCTTCTAACATAGGTGGTGAATAAAAAACATTGAACATCAAAAACGTATTACCCAGCAACTAAGTATAAATAAGTATGTTTGTGTATATCAAATTCTAGAGTAACCCTTATAAGTGCCTTACCATATTTTGATTACATGTTCATAAATATTCTAGTTTCTAAATTGCATATTTTTGAAAATGATTTTGAAAAAATTTCACCCTGTGAAGTCAATAGAAACCCACTGGAATCCTGAACAAGTAGGAATCTCTGTCCTCTGGAGGGCGCCATTCCAGGGCACACCTGGCTTATTCTTTTATTCACCCACCTACCCACTCACCCTCCTATCCCTTAGTCCAGCAATTTATTGATCTGACCTCCCAGCCAGACTATCATTTTAAATGCCAGATACAGTGTTCTGCAGCAGGTATGGAACCTTTTCACAAATGCTTCAATTAAATGCAAGGAAGGCTACTGTACAAGGGTGGGGGGAGGAGGGAATTCCAAAGAAACTGAATTTACAGGGGCTGGGAGAGGCCAGAGGGACCTTCCAGACAGGCCTTAGGCATTTCCATGGAATGCAGTGTTGACATCACTGCCTCACAGGATATCTCAGGGAATCCAGAGGCCACTCCTCAGCTCAGAACCTGGCCTATGGTAGACTACCTGAGTCTGCTCACCACCCTCCCAGGGAAAGACATGATGTAAAGCAAATGTTTATCTATTGAGTACCTGCTGTGGGTGAAGCACAATACCAGGAGCTGTTGTCAATAATTACTTTACCAGGAGCTTCTCATAGCGAAAGCAAAACCAACACCTGTGATATAATTGTCAAGAAGCTTAGCAACAAGTAATTGAAAACTAAATTGTATGGTGTGGATGTTAAGTGACCCCTAACATTGGAGAATGGGAGGTGCAGCAAGCCAGAGTGGGTGGCAGAGCTTGGGTGTGGGCCTTGTCTGAATCCTGAGGAAAGGTACAAAGTGGGGCTCACTCCATGAACTAACTGGGTCCTGAGAAGGCGGAGAGTGTGGATACAAGAGAGGAGGAAGAAGAAACATTTCGTTCCCAGAACTGTCTTTCGCCAGGTTGGATGGAGCCCTGGGTGTGGACAGGGCTCCTGTGGTCTTTAATGCACTTGTTCTCAGATGAGTCTAGATAAAACACCCTACTCCATCTACCAGGGTGGGAGGAGGAACAGGGCTGAACCTGGAGTGGCAGAGGCAAGAGACTGGAACGGAGGGGAATGGAAAGATAAAGCAGACTCTGAGCTGCTTCATCGTCCAGCATGTTACAATAATTGAACATATAAGTTAGGTAAATACACCACCTTCTAATAAAAGTGCTTGGTAAATATTTTGGAATTAAGGTTGTAGATGAAGATAATTATACTTCTCAGTGAACATGGAATACACTCTAGAGCCAAGGAGCTACTTAATAGTATCATAAATAAAAGGTTTCTTAGGTACAGGATTGAGGAGAATCCATACCCAGTGGCTGTCATGTATTGTTTGATTTCTTTCTTTATGAAATGACATAAAATATCCTCAGTTGATTGTTCTTGAGTCCTTGGAAAATCATTTTTACTGAATTGCTTATGTCTCTAGAACTAATGAAATTAGTTTTAAATTATCTCAATTTCTCCCTACACAGAAATTCGTTCTCTCTCTCTAACTCTGTCTCTGTTTCTGTCTTCCCCTTCCACCACTAACCATATAAGCCTCATCAGTATCACAGACTGGAAAAGTTTGGAACACTGTAATTTAGCCTTTTAGCTGAAAACATTATGCTGAGCGTTGAGGTAAAATTGATACTGAAATCAGAAGACTATGGGTTTGTAAAACAGAAGCAAGGGAGGAAGGGTATTTCTGGGTGACTCAAATGGATTCAAGCAAAGTTTGTAGGGTTTGGGGCATTTATCACAGCCGAGTTCTCAACAGACTCCTGGATGAGTCATATGCTTTGGGATTGAGGGTGGGAGATCGACTCAGAATTTACCCTCAGGGAGCAACTGCTTTTGATGCTGACCCAGAAGCACATCTTTTCTGTCTGCAGGTGTACAGTAAGTATTAGTTCCTATCCCTAAAATTATGAAGCAAAAACAAAATATATCCACTGCATAGGCTTCTAGATCCTGATGAACATCGAAAATTTGGCAATCAGACTTAAGTAGTCTTCTCTCTAACCAGTCCCAAGCCCTGGTCCCTGTATTAGTCACACAAAGGTTAACAAACATAGCGGATGTAGCGTCACACCTTGACAGCTCATAAGCCTAGCCTTTGACAGATGATGAAGCTGTGATGCTGGGGCCTTGGGTGTGCTTCAGGACGAGTCACAGGACGAGCCCTGGAGCCAGGATGCCAGAAAAGGTGTTTGTAATCCAACATTCAGAGTTCCTGAGGCAATTGGCCACCACTGAGTATCTCTTCCAGTTGGTCACCTTTCTCTTTACACAGAAGTAAAGTTCCCCAATCGGTAGGGGCATGATTCCATGTGGTTGGAAGAACTTCTGTCCTTAGTGGAATGGGGACCAGCAAGCATCAGAATATCTGGAATTTTTAGTCTGGAAGGTCTGGGGGAAGATATCTCTTTCCTTTAACTACAACTTCAGCAATATCTGTATCTTCATACACTAAGTAAAATGGTCTGAGAAGAGTTTTACTCTGGCGATTTTTTTTTATGTTAAATCATTTTTTTACATTCATGAGTTTGCAGGTAAGAAATGTAAGCAGGGCATGGGCAGGGGGAGTACTTTGTCTTGGCTCCATTTGGGAAGACCCAAATGGCTGGACTCTTCCCGAGGTGGCTTTACTCACTATCTGGCATCTGGGCTGGGACAGTTCCAGGGCTATGGTTAGCAACATGGTCATTGGTCTGTGATTTTAGATTAAAAGTCTTACAGTGGTGTAAAAAACATCATGCTTTATTATACACAAAAAGAACTGCTTTGATTGAAAACAATAGAACATAAAAAGAATTATAATATTCAGCATTAAAAACGTTTCCACTAATGGAACACTTGAAATTAATACTGCATCAGAAAATTACAGGAATATAGTTACTAGGCCAGTAAAAACAACTACTGTCAGACACACTTGAACAAGCTCTGTTTACTGTTTTTTCCCATACGTTTGTGGTTATTCCCATATGTTTGTGGTAACCATTTAAATAGAAAAATGGATCAAGGTTTAGTGCTGGTTCTATAATAATGAGTATATATCCCAGATTTTCTGGGGCAGCCCACATTTCAAATGACTGTATCCTGATTTGGGGAAGGGAGCATGTGGTCCACAGGTGTGGCCTGTGTGTGGTCAGTGTCTCCTAGCCAAGGTGTTAAGGAGCTAGTTCAGATCATTAGGATAACACCTGAGACCGTAATAGAACAAAAGGGTACAAGAACAAAAAGAATATTTGAGCCAAACTGGCAATTTTTAAAGGAACACGCAAAGATGGCAGGAAAGCATGAGGCCAGGATTTGCCTGAGCAAAACAACCTGACAATAGATTAGACAATTATCTCAGAAGAGGAAGTTGGTTCTCATGAGTCAGCAGCTTAGTCACCTTCCAGTATCATCGGTGTTAAATATTTTTAGCCTTTAGAGTGTGGCCAGAAGCTTCTGAGGTGATTCCACCCCTTAGAAAGGGAGTAGATTCTAGAAAAGTGGGCCTATAGGACTTGGTGGGAGAGCCTTCATTCCCTCTTCGCGTGAGCCCATGCGAGGACTGACTCAGTGTCTGGCAGCCTGAGAGAAGCAGAGCACGATGTAGAAATGACCCAAACCAAAATCTTTGCCTTTGAGAAGTTTTCTATCCAATGTGGAAGACAGACATATAAACTGATAAGTTATTATTTCATCTTATCAAGAATTCCTATCAAGATAGAACCAAGCACTGAGGGTCGCACAGAGGACCGAGTCACTAACCCTGAGAATAGCTGGGGGTGACTCAAGCAGACCACCATGTGGCAGTCTCACACAGTCTTTTCTGAGTCCTCTGGCCCCCTCAGTGGATGAACCAGGGTAGTAATGGGAACTGCTTCTTCTGGGTTTATATTAGCTCTTCTGAGAAGCCTCCCTTTGCTTCTTTCCCTTTTTTCCCCCTTTAAAGACCTGTCAGAATGCAGGCAGCAAACAGATCATGCACTCAGCTGGGATTTTTGAAAGGCTTTTTAATAAAGTGATTATTTACAGAGGTGTGGGTAGTTTCTGGTAAATAGTAAGGGATGTTGATGGCCGCAGCAACTACCAATAGGAGGAAGCTGCTCTGAAATTTGACCTGCAGAGGCAGGGAAAGAAACAGTGTTATTGGTGCCCAGGGGAAAGCTGGAGCTTGGACGAGGGGCTGCTGGACAGGAGCTGTGGATATAGCCGCTGCTGGAAGAACTACCCAGGAGGTGGAGAGTAGGAGGAATAATGAATACTCCTACCTCTCTTTCCTCCCAACCTCAATTCCCTGACAGTATTCCACTGGCCAACCTCAAGACCAGAAGGCAACAGGTAACGTGGTTCAACAAGGTTAGCTACCTAGGGCCTACAGCAGAACAGAACTTGATGGAACTTGATAGTTCTTAACACAGAACTTGATAGTCAACACTCTTTCTTCCCTTCCTGCCTGCCTGCCTGCCTGCCTTCTTTCCTTCCTTCCTTCCTTCCTTCCTTCCTTCCTTCCTTCCTTCCTTCCTTCCTCTTTCCTCTTTCTTCTTTCCTCTTTCCTCTTTACCTGCTTTCCTGCTTGCCCACAGGTCATCAATGCCAGGCACTGAGGAATATCAGGGATCAATAAGTCACACCTGGTCCTCAACTTTATGGAGTTTACAGCCTGGAAGGAGATAAATATGGAGCGTACAAAAGAAGGGCTACAGGGATGGAATGCATGAGCTCAGGAAACAACCCTGGGGACTGGTTTTTCTTCTCCAAAGCCAGGCCACGTAGCGCCTTGCTTCTAAAACTGCAGTATCTGCAGGGACCCCATGATGACACTTACTCACAGCTGATCCTAGAAAACCCAGGTGATGGACTGCTCAGGATTCAAAGGCAAAATGCTTTTTAGCCCCAAGTGACTATCCCTCATGCCCTCTGTTATTCTCCAGCATTTCCAGCCCTTTTGCTTAAATGTAACAGAGAAGTTCAGAAGAACATATTTTAACCTTGGGATGGAGAAAAACAATCTGAGCAAGACAGGGAACTCAGAAGCCATAACAGAAAATACAGATATATTCAATTTTTTAAATATTATAAGGCACAAATCATAGTCAATTAAGAAATAATTGAGAAATAATAACAGACTAGGAAAAATAGTTGAAATTTGACAAAGTTAATATCTTTAATACACAGACTGAAAAGCAAAAGACAATTTTAAAATGGGTAAGAGGAACGTTTATAGCAGCTTTATTCATAATCTCCCAAAACTGGAAGCAGCTAAGATGTCCTTCAAGAGGACATTGACTAGATAAAGTATGGTACATTTACTCAATGGAATATTTATTGTTATTTTAAAAAATAATAAGCTATCAAGTCACAAAAAGACCTGGATGAACCTTAAATACATATTGATAAATGAAAGATGCCAATCTGAAAAGGCCACATACTGTATGATTTTGATGATATGAGATTCTGGAAAAGGCAAAAATGTAGAGACAGTATAAAGATCACTGATTGGCAGAGATTTGGTAGGAAGGGATTGGAGCATGAAATGCATGAAATTAAATTTTATTTTTTGGGGAGTGGTGAAACTATTCTGTATGATACTGTGATCATAGATACAGGATACTATGCATTTGTCAAAACCCATAGCACTTTACGGCACAAAGAGTGAACCAATGTACACATATTTTTAAAATAATTTTAAACATAATCGAAGGATCTCAGGGTAGAATGCAGACTGTGACAAAATAATTCGTATTACAAATGTATTAAAACACCTCCCGGAAGAGGATGAAGGGAAAAGGTGCTGACCTAGGTCACTTTGGAAATGAGTAGAGCCATAAGACTCAAGGCAAAAAGAACTGCTGGTAAAACTGTATTCCACTTGGTAAGGTTGTTTTTCATCAAGGTACCGGTTAATGATTCTGATGCTGCCATGTACATATACTAGAAATGAACAACTGAGTAAATATCGGTGAAGGGTGGGAGCCAGACTTCTCACCGTTGGGGCGGGCATGTACAAATAAGTATGTGGAGAAAGCTAGAATGATCCATGTGGTAACAGATTAGAGTTGCAGACATAGGCATGAACTCATGTTCATACAGAAATATTTATAGATATCTGTATAAACACTGGTTAGTAGGCACACATATATTTCCTTGCTCTGGCAGCTGAGAAGACCTAGAAGCATCAATACCCCAGTAGCAATGAACATATCTTGCGCTCAGACCTTGGTTTCTGATTCCATGTCTAACAGAAGATACTAGGGATTCTTGGGGTGGAAAAAGCTGATTCTAGGATAGGGCAGGAAATATGCAAGAAGAACCTGGAATATCTCATAGAGCCAGAAAGTAACAAGGAACCCGTGTTGTTCTCAGTTCCTTGTTGTTCCTTGTTCCTAAAAGGCAAAGAAATGGATTTTCCCCTGGAGTCTGCAAAAGGAATGTGGTCCTGTTGGTGCCCTAATTTTAGAACTCTGACCTCCAGAACTGGAAGAAAATTAATTCATGTTGTTTTAAGTCATTGGGGTCGTGATACTTTGTTACAGCGACAATAAGAAAAAAAATCACATTTAAGATGTGATCCATCACTTCTTTAGTATTTCTTGAGTTGCTGAAGGGAAAATTTTATGGGGTAAGATGGTAGCCTGAACATCTCAGATTTCAGCTGGGGAGGAGTCAGTCCCATGAGAGAGAAGTGTGAAGAAAATCTTAAAGGATCATAAAACTTGTCGAGGGATTGGCAGTGGTCCTCAACTCTGCCTGTGTACCTGAATCAGCTGAGGATGCTAGAACACTCCTCCCAGAGGAATTCTCACACAGGCCCACACCGGGGCATGCATGGGGATGCTTACCGCAGAACTGCTAAGCTGGAAGGCAGCTGAAAGCAATTAGGTGTCCATCCCTAGGAAAATGGAAAGTCAGGTATGGGAGATACTGGCAGAAATGAGAAGCCATGAACTAGACATTCATACATGAATAAAGACAGATCCTTGAAATAGAGTATTGAGGGTGGAAATGTAAGAAACAATGAAATTTACAAATGTTCAATAAAACACATACACCCAAAAAACACTACATATTTATAAAAATATATGCACATTTAAGAACATATAAAACCTGTTAGCAGGAGGGGATGAGAGTAGAAGTCAGAGATGAAAAGGTCAAATATAGTAAATAAAAGGAGAGAACTCTGAACGCACTGGTAAAGTGGTATACATTGAGGAGTCTGAGCAATTCAATTCTAACATTTGGGCTCCAAAAAGGAAGAAGATTCAGGTTAATTAAATCCAGTTCGTGGCTGGGCCTCGGTCAGTTTTAAGACCTCCAGAGATGGTTCTGATGTGCCTCCAGGGCTGAAAACTTGGGGCCCGTGTCAAACAAAGGCAGTTCTATAAATAACCCTCTAGAGAAAAGGGGGCTCAGGGAGAGAGCTGGAGATAGTGGGGGAGATGGGGCCCTCTAAAATGTCAGCTATTGTGTTAGGATGATGGCATTCTGGGTAATTCTCTCCCTGTATCTTCTAAATTACTTTGAAAGAGGTTATATTGCTTATTATATTTTTTCATGCCACTGGCTTTTTGTTTTTAAGTAGTTTAGTTTCCAGGGAGAGTTAAGGGCCGTGAGGGAACTCAACAGTCACTTGAGATTTTAAAGCTCAGGTTGAATAGTAGCAGGTGCCAAATTCAGCAAAAATAAATGTTAAACTGCAGTTGAGACAACAGTTAACTCTTTATGGTAGGAAGTAGTCTTAACAGTTATACTTAAAACGTTTGTCCTTATATGTTGCATTTCACAGTTTAAGCACAGGAAGTGCATTTAACTAATGTTTGCTATGTAAATAAATAATATACTTCTGCAAAGGGTGTGTGCTCAATGGGGAGAACTGTTAGGCTGGGTCCTCCAAGAAGCAGGTGCAAGACAAGATGAAATGTGCAAGAAATTTATTAGGAGAAACATCAGTGAGAGAAAACTGGAAGGGAGACAGAAGAGGCCAGGTGAGCCTGGCTTCCGACCATAATGCAGGTCAGATGCTGAGAGAAGGGAATAAGGGGAAAAAAAGGCAGTCTGAGTGGAATCATCTAAGATTGTCCTGCAGTCTGAGGAGACATTGGTGTGACTGTCAATGAGTTCTCAAGCCAACCACCTGTCAGAGGAGGCCACGCCCTCCCTTGCAATGGACCCACCTCCCTATCCCTGTCCCGCTCCCTCATTGGCTGGAACAGCCTTGGGAGGCGTGGCCTCAGTGTGAGTGGGTGAAGGATTTTAGAGCTGGGCAGCTGGAGCTGTTAATCAATTACACTATAGTTGAAAGTGGTGTATTCTCGTGGTCACCACAGAGATACTCAGTTTTGTCAATCAAGTTTTGTGAACCTAAGCCTAGTGGCTATGCCTGAACTACAGTAATGACACCATTCAATGAGTGAATGGTGGCACCTCTTATTTGGTGAGAACACTAACTAGAAAGAATTAAGTTTTTCTACGACTTGCCTGAAACACACTTAGCTTGTTTCTTGTGATGACAAGATTAAGGAACATGCGAAGTGGAGGACAAAGATATGTAATAATAACAAGAACTTGGTTGATGCCAGGCCTTATGCTGCCTGTTTTATGTGCTTCCTTTTTTCTCATTCTCACAATAGCCCTAGGAGATCGATGCTGGAACCAGGTCATCGTTATATTCATTTGTGTTTCATTCTTCCTGAATTTCAGACCCCTCACCTTTTGTCCCCAGGGAGGTTCATGTTGCTGGATGAGGAAGGAGAGGTCATTTGTATCTAACCTCCTTTTCTGGCTGTTGTTTTTCAGAGGTATGAGTTGCTCAAGGGGAAACATGGCAGGAGAACATGGGTCCTGGGCAGTAGAAAGAGGTAGGAGGGATTCTTGAGGTTGGTAGCTTCCTAAGTAGTTAATGGCCCTATTCTTAGCATTGCTGAGAGAATATAGCACCACTGCAGAGGACTCCAAGTGCTCCACTCAAGCTGTGCCTGAGGCACCCAGGCAAACTGTGCCTGATCATCCTGAATCAGATGATAGGCCTTCTTTTATTTGAGAGCACCATGTCGGCCTCCTGGGTACTATGTAACATTAGAGAGAAGGACAGCACACCAATAATGCCTGGAACTTACCTTCAACCAACTTGGAAGGGTGGAGGCTTAGAGACTAATTTAAAGAAAGTAAGAATGAGTAATGTTTCTTACACATCCATATAGTATGGAATATGAATCACAGCCATTTCATATTCATTTTGCATATGGGTAATGGGAAGCCCAATTTTAGTCATTTTCAGGGCACCCTTTTCTTAGGGCTATTCAAGGGTCCTGGGGCATACAGGGTTAAGAAGCTTTTTTGGCTCACAGCCTCTGTTATGCAGCTTGGCTTCTCCTTGGCCCATTTCTGATGGAGACATATGAGTGGGTCACCCTTGTCCAATGTCCTGCTCAGACCAGCAAGGCTCTTCAGGTGGTGGGCTGCCTCACTGCCAGTATCTACTCCCTCTACGGCCACTTACTGAGACACATATTTCATACTGCTTCTCAATTCTCAAACCTACTATACCTGGGTGAGTTAGGGCAGTGGTGCTTAACTATTTTTGGCACCAGGGACCAGTGCTGCTATGAGAATCGAATGCCTGATGATCTGAGGTGGAGCTGAGGCAGCGATGCTAGTGCTGGGGAGTGGCTGCAAATACAGGTGAAGCTTCACTCGCTTGCCCACCACTCACCTCCTGCTGTGCAGCCTGGTTCCTAACAGACCACAGACTGGTACCAGTCTGCAGCCTGGGGATTGCAGACCCCTGAGTTAGGGTAATGCTATCTGTTGCAACAATAAAATCTCATTTGTTCAGTGTCTTGAAGAATAAAAGTTAATTTCTTGCTCACATAAAAGTCCAGGGCTAGTATTCTTGGCTGGAAGATGGCTTTTAGGAACCAGGCACCTTTTATTTTGTGGCTCTTCCCTCCTAGAGCATAGAAGTTCTCTGTACCCACCCAACAGCTTACAAGAGAAAATGGGGAAAGGCAGACTTGTTTCTTAATCTCCATAACCAGGAAATGCCATAAATTGCTTTTACTCATAGTTAATTGGCAAGAACTAGTCACATGGTCCACCTAGACATAAGAGAGTCTGGGAAATGTAGTTCCTGGCTGGGCAGTTCTATAATAAGGAAGAGGACCGTGAGGGAGCATGAGTCTTTGGTGTACAAGTAACCGTCTTTGTCACACCCTCTACAGTCTCAGTTCTAGCTAATGACCACTCAGTGCCTTGAGAGCTCTGAAGGAAATAACTGCTAACACCAAAGACACAAGCTATGTCCTCAGTAAATGTTGGTCCTGACTGAAGGTAAGAAAACCCCTGTGCCCCAGGTACAGCAAGGGCTGGCTTCGGCTGGGATATGCCCAGGCAAGTCCTGGCAAGCCGCTGGATTTCCTTCTCTCCCTCCACGCCCCGACCTGGTCCCATCACTTCATATCCTTCATTCTCTGTGGCCTGGGACAGAGCCGAGAATTGCAAAATTGAAATCCACAGACCATGCATTCTACCCACCAGCCCCAAGTGCGCTCACTAACACGAGTCATTCCTTCAGGTCCCAGCCGTCTGGGGATCTCTGGGTTTCTCCCTTATTCCACATCACACCCTCTTTTTACCCCATGTGTTTTGAGGGCCTATGATGTGCCAGCTGTGGGGCCAGGTGCTGTGGGGTTTCAGAGACTTACAACCCCATAGGCTTCCTGCCTCCAGGAGTTCATCGAAGCGGAGAGTAGAGCAATCAGGCTTCAAATCCAGACTTCACTGGGGAATAGCTCTGTGGCTTTGGCCAACATCCTTCCAGGGCTCCCATTTCTTTGTCTGCAAAATAGGGAGAGTAATAAGTACCTCGCACGGCTGTTTTGAAAATTGCATGGCACAATCTAGCTCCTAAGATCTACACAATAAGATTTTTGTTTTGTTTTGCCTGTAGAGAAAAAAAGGAAAAGCCTCATAAGGAACGGAAGGTACTTCTTTCTAGACACATGCAAACACGTTGGAGATGAAAAATAAAACATAGGAATACATAATATAATCTGAAAGACAGAAAAACAGTTTGGGGAATTTTTCAGTTCTAATAAATAAACCCCAACTTTGCCTGATGAAAGGTGAAAGGTTATGTCAACTTCCAGGGTGTGTTGCCGCCACTAGGGGGCATCGGTTTGTAGAAATTAAACTCCAGTCTAACTGCAAAGTGATTCTGTTCTCCCCATGGAAGGTAGAAGAGACAACAGAACTGTCAAGAACTGAGTTGAGGCAGGTATTGAATTTTCATTTTCATTTCACTTCTTAATTTAGTCCTCAAACCATGTGACAAATATAACAGAGAATGCCAAATGCCAAGGGAGTGAGAGAAATCCGCATGCTGGTCTTCCCCTTGTGAAACACCTCGTTGCAAACAAATGATATTACAATGTGATGCTGCGGGATTGCAGGGCTTTGGAGAACACGTTATTAGAGGAATTTATTACCTTAGATTCCACAATAAGTGGACACGGAACATCTGTCTTGGGAGGTTTCTTATTTGATTTCTTGAGGGATCTCTTTCGATTCACATTTACCTAGAAATTCATGTAAAACAAGAAACTATAGTTTGCATTAATTTCTCTCTTAAATTTTTTCTGTTTTATTTTTGCTTCTGCGGGGTTGGGAAGCAATGAGCACCCTGGGAGTTGTTCTTCTCACCCACCTTATTTAGAATTAGAGAGGGTTTTCACTACCCTCTAGTGGCTGGCTCTGGTCACTGTGGTTTCAGGGCATGCCCCCTCCACCAGGCTGCACTCCCATCGGCATGCCAGTAGAGTTAAAATCCTTTGTGGTCCCACATCCCAAGTTTGTTGTGTCACCCAGCTTGGTTGCTGGCAAGCCCTCCGTTTATGTGCCTCATTCCGCTGCCTGTTTGGGGGGAGTAGGAAGAATTAGAGAGACTCCTCGCAGAGGGGGTGCTTTCCTATTGTGTGAGCTTCTTGGGGACCCTGAATCCTGCCACAGACCACCCACTCTGCCCCGTTCTTACGGAAATGGCTATGGTTACCTGTGACTGTATGGCATGTGGGCACACAGAAAAGGGTAATGCTGCCTCCCAACTCTCACATTTTCCCAACTCTTTGAGGTTGTAATTAGATTTAAATAGGCACAGGTGGCTATTAGCTATAGTATTGGACAGTGTAGTTCTAGAGAGACAATGTGAGAGGGAGAACTTTATAACCTCAGTGCTGGGCATGAAAAGGGCAGTCTCAGGATTGGATCCATGATGAATCAGGCAAATTTTGAAATAAAAATAGGCATCAGACAGATGCAATCAGATGCATGCTTCCAATCATCCACCCAACTAACTAACCCCTCCCACCCCACCTTTTTAACAAGGTTCAAATGTGATTTATTGGGTCATACAGTTAACTCCCTTACTACACAGACAGCTGGAGGGCTGAGACTCTGCCTTATTCATCTTGGTATCTCTAGCACCAAGCCCAGTACCTGGCATGGAGTACAATCTCAAAAGTTATTTGCATTGAAAGAATGGAGCTTCACTAGGCCTTCAGGGAGGTGCACAGATTAATCAGACATGAATCCTGCCTTCATCAACCTTGTGGTCTAATTATGACTACTTAAAACAAAGGTACCCAACTCCTGGACTGCGGACCAGTACTGGCCATGGCCTGTTAGGAACTGGGCCACACAGCAGGAGGTGACCGGCGAGCAAGCAAAGCTTCACCTGTATTTGCAGCTGCTCCCCAACACTAGCATCACCGCCTCAGCTCCACCTCAGATCATCAGGCATTAGATTGTCATAGGAGCACTGGTCCCTGGTACCAAAATGTTGGGGACCGCTGACTTAAAATACTAGATGAGAAGGCTCATGTGAAAACAATGACATTGTAGCTGGCATAAAGTAGGCCCACAATAAATATTAGTATCTTTCCTTTCCTCCTCTCTTTTATTCCCTCTAGAATCTACTCTCCAAAGATTTCCATGAAAGAGATTAAGTACTCAGGGGTTTAGAAGAGGTAAAGTTTAATTTGGTCTGGGATAATCAAGGAAGACATAACATGGAGGATGTGGAGGACGTAACATTTGATCTTGCTCATCCGAAACGCTAAGCAAGAAGATGTAGAGGTTTGCAGGAAAGTGGGGATATGTGTGGAAGAATGTGAAGAAGTTCAGTTTAGTTTGTGGAAAGGTATAAGAAGGAAAAAAGTAGAAAATAGAGGGAATAAAGTCCCTTGATTACTAGGTTAGGGGAGTCACTAAAGCATGGTGTTAAAGGCCTGAATTTCATTACCAGAGAGACCAGACAGCCCTAGGCCTGGCCCAGACTCGGTTATCTAACTACCCATTATGTAATAATAACCATGGGCAACTCTTCAGAGTATCAGGTTCTTCACTTGTAAAATGAAGATGATACTACTTAGTCTTTAAAAATACAAATGAGAGCACACTGTAAATATACACTGTTCAAATCTTTTTCACATTGGAAAATTTTTCATATCTATGTTGAACCTGTATGCACTTACATGCCATTATCATAACTTAATCAGTCTTCTATTTATAAATATTCAGGTTGCTTCTAATCATTAAATAATTTGTACATGTGGCTATAGAATAAATTCATAAAGTGATATTGCTAAATCCAAGGGTATATGAAATTAAAATTTTGACAGAATTACAAAATTAATCTCCATAAGGAGTGAATCAATTTCTACTCCTATCAGCAATATATATATAAAGGTCTGTTTCCTACTATTTCACTAATAGTGTTATTAATTTTTTGGTCTTGGCCAATCTGAAAGGTTTTAAGTTAGTATCTAATTGTAGTTTTGATATACATTTATATTATGGATGAGGTTGGGCATCTTTTCAATGATTAAAAACCATTTGCTTTTTCTTCTCTGGGAACTGTTTGTAGCCTTTGGCCTTTTCAGTTTGGTTATTTGCCTTTTTCTTATTGATTTATAGGAGTCTTTTATTTATCAAGGAAATTAGCTTTCTGGGGTACAGTTGCGAATGCTTTTTCACAACTTGTCATTTCTCTTTCACTATGCTTATTTTTTTTCCCATGCAGATATTTTTTATGTAGTCAGATTGAGCATTCCTTTCCTTTCCTTCATGGTTTCTGGGTTTTGAATTATGCTCAGAAAGGCTTTTCCTACTCCAAGGTAATAAGTGAAATCTTTGGTCTATCTGGGTTTATTCGGGGGTGAGGAAAGAGGTGGGGAGTTCTGCTTTACTTTTACCAGATGGCATTCACCCTGACACTGTTTCTCAGCATTAACCTAAGTGTCACAACTGGTCACTAGGGATGGATCCCTGAGACGGTTGCAGTCAACAGTGTCCTTCTGCCCCCTGGTCCTGGAGGCTGTGGGGCCTTCCTACCCACCCCACCTCGATAGTCCCACCCCTTTCTCTCCTTCCTTCTTCCCCTCCTTTCCCACAGCCCTAGTCTTAACATTCTTTGAGAGCTGAGAAACTTCGCAAGCACGCATCTGAATATACTCTTATCTCACACTCATATCAGAAATTATTTAAAATCTTTGTTACTATTCTGGAGAGGGCTAGCGAAGCAGTGGGAGAGCAGAGGGAAAGAGAAATTCACAGGAAACATACCTGTGCAGTCCTCACATGGGCCTGTGGGTCTATGCGACCAATTCCCCAGCAGACCCTCCAAGCAAGACATAGGCACAGTGGGGTCAGTCTTGGCCTGGTGATGATAGCCAGCTTTCGTTACTGTTCTTTCTAAATCTTATCAATGGGAAAGAAGGCTCAGGCTTTAGACATGTATCCAAAGATAGGAGCCAGCCTCACAGGAGCTCTCTTTGGCGCAACACATGTAAGTTATGTTCTGAGAGGTCAGATTCAGCAACAGGAGTTTAGGTTGTTTAGGTTAGTTTAGATCTGGAGGTGGTGGTGGCTGAGGTAGCAGGGGCACTGGAGAAAGGTATGGGAGGGATATCAGCAAGGCGAAGACTCCAGAGGTCATTGGGAGGTGGTCTCAATAATGTAGGGATGGGGTAAAAGAACTAAAATGTTAAATCAAGCTGTATTCAGAGACTGCAATATGCTCATCAGCCCTGCAGCCAGACCATGAGGAAACCTGCAGAACAAAGGAAGATTTCTGCTGGGATTGCTAACAACCCATTTCCCACACCGTGAAGGGAACGCAGGAAAAACAGTCTTTAAGTGGCACCCTACGCAAATAAAACCATTCATTCTCTCTGGCTAAAACCATGGAGAACCTATGGATCACAGGCTGGGAACTGCCAGCAGGCCTTTCATTATACATATTCTTACCTTTTCATGCTACATATTCTTATTCTTCCTCACTGTATGTCCATACCATTAAAGGAAAATGGGCAAACAAAGTCTTTAAACTGTAACTCACAGGAACTAAAGAATGACATATAAGCTGAATTCCTGAACACTTGGGGTCCCTCTCAGTGCCTTTACTCTGTCTCTCTCACTGTCCTGTCTCTCTCTATTGTCTCTGTCCCTCTGAGTCTCTCTCAGACTCTCTCACTCTCTGCTTTTGAGAGGAGACCACGCTCTGTCTGTGGAGTGTTACCTTCTCTAATAAACTTTCCTTTTGACTCTGACTTTGATGTATGTTTGAATGATCTCTTACACTCCACCAAGAACCTTCTTCTCTTTCAGTGGAGGGCTTGAATTCCCCCTATACGGGGGAATCTGCCCTGTCCTGCATCATCAGTAGGAAGTTAAAAACGCCTCCCTGGGAAAAGAAAAGAACTACAGTTAAAATCAGTTAGACTGTTTCTTTTCTGTTAATAGTGTTTCCTGTTCTTTCAGATATTGAAGGGCATCACATTGAGTGACGTGAGCTACTCAGTGCTTACTACTCACTGGCCTTCATCTTAAGCAACCATGAGAAATTCTTTTGCTTTAAATTCCTTAAATTTTTGATAAGGGAAAGAAATGAAATGAAATGAACATTGCTAAGAGGGTCACTTAAAATAGAGTCAGGAGGTTATTAGGAAAGAGGGGCCTATGCATATCTTGTGCCTCAGTTCTCAGAGCTGCTATTAAGTTCAACCTGTTGCTAAACTCAGCTCAAGGCTGAGCCGTAAACATGCTGGAGCCATAAACATCCAAGAACAACTACTGGGAGGACACATGTGGACTTGACCTCCTCCTTGTAGTTTTCACCTTCTTCATTTGCGTATTGAAACTAACCAATCCCTGTTAACCTAGACAGCAGTCTTTATTTACACGAAAGAATTACAGTTTGTGGTTTTTGCCTTTCTATATTCTCTCCATAGCTCAATTTGGGTTGCTATCTGAATCTGCTTCTCCTGGATTTCAATACTATAAGAGCCCAAAATAAACTTTCAATTTGTTTTACAGCCTCAAATCTTTATTGGTCGACATTTTAAAACTGGTTACTCTCACTCCCTCAGCACTCCCAGCAGAGCTGCGGGGATGGAGGTTCATTGTACCCTCCCAATTCCTGCCGCCTTGTTTTTTCTCTCCAGCTTAGCTTGGGTATCACGTCTTCCAAGAGAACTCAGCATCCCCTCACTCTCCAAGCTCAGGACTGGTCGAAACACCCATCTTTGTGCTCCCAGCGCTCTGCACATACCTTAAACAGATCCTGCCCTCTGTTCACCTCTGGCCCTCTCACCAGATGGTAAATACCTTACCAAACTTTCTATGTCCAACTCATCCCACTGTCTGGCAGAAAGCAAGTGTATTCAACATGTTAGGTAGCTAGTTAGACATGAGTGACAGGGGGAACAAAGGAATAGGGGCCCAGCCCAGAGACCACCCAAAGAACACACTGTTGGTATTTAGAGAATTCCTCCAGCATCCCCAGAGACAAAGGACTGGAAGGTCATAATCTTAGCTTGGCCTACTCCAGCTACAGATGCCTGTGCAGGGGTACTACCCTGATTTGCTTACAACTTAAGCTTCATTATACTACTATGTTTATGCCTGGAAGTTCATGAATCTAATTATAACAGACTGAATTCTGGGTAAGCACATGCACACTGGGCAAAGAGTTATATAGCAGCCAAGTCAATCAAAATGACCTCACTTGCCTGTCACCTAGGAATGCCTTTGGAACCACCCATCACAGCCCAGATATAAGGCAGACATTCCCACTTCTGGGTTCTCTTTGTGTGGCTCTTTTGTGGCCCCAGCTCTTAGAACACTGAAACCACGTGCCTGCTTGGGGCATTCTTTGTCTTTCTAAAATATACTTTTAATAAATCTTTTCTAAATCTCACTGACCTGTGATTCTTCACCATGTCAATGAGGAAGAACAGAGGAAAAATGCTAACTACACGTTTGTTACCCCTCTCCCTCCCCCCGCCATTGGAGCAACACGGAACTCTGATTGGCCTCAGCAGTAACAAACTGAATTCAGCCTTCTTAGTCAGAGCAGAATGTTGCAACATTTTCTAATGTTGGTATTAGAAAAAAGCAATATTAAATTATATTACATGGAACCTTATGACTTTAACAGTATATGGACCCAACCCTTCAGAAGGGGAAGATGAGGTCCTGAAGATGAAATGGCTTGTCCAGAGCAGAGCTGCATGTCAGCAGCCAGGTTGAGACATGAATACCTTTACTGATGGGACAAAGCTTGTTCGTGACAGCGGAAACCATCCCTGGGCTGAGGTTCGTTTATATAAAATAGCCCAAAACATGCTCATCAGCCAGTGTGGCCTTTGGCCCCTGTATTTTCTGTCTTTTTCATTTCTACTACATGTTTTTCTTCTTTTTAATTTACCTTTTATTAATTTTGATTATAAAACTATATGTGCTCATTATAGAGATTCTAGAATATGTTGATAAGTGAAAAAAAGAAACAAAGAGAAAATTAAAAATTAGCTGAATACCAGCCAGAGATAGCTGGTATTATAGTATATAGTGCCATAAATAAATATATGTGACTGAGATCAAGCTGTATGTTGAATTTTATGTTTTTCCTTTCTTGATTACTGTTGGATTGTGAGCATTTCTCTAAGTACTTAACAATGGGCTGCTTTCTCTGTAGGTTTGTGCTGCAAACTTCATAGAGTTTAATCAGCATACTTCATAGAGTTAATTTATATACAAAAAGGAGCTAATAATGAAAATAAAAAGAAAAAATACTACATAATCTATTATTTGTAATAGCTACACTATAGTCTATATTGGTAGACCAAGTTTTCCCTACATTTAGATGGCTTGCAATTTTTCATTAAAATAAATGAAAAATGTGTTTGTTTCATCATCTCACTGTGGTGAACAATATCTTTGCATGAAATCTCTACCTGTTTTTCTAATTATTGTTTTAGGAGTCACATATTGCTTATGTCCTCGACTTAGAGAAAAAGATTTTTTAAAGGCGAATTTCAAAATTTAGGGTCAGCTCAAAAAATAATGCTGTTTTTCAGGTTGCCTTAAAACATTGATTACAATTCAATCAGAAAAAGGAAAGATAATTTTTTAATAATGGCAAAAGATACAATATAGTGAAATGGTGTGAAGATTAGCCTGCAACATAAGAGACCTAGCTCTTAATATTTGAAGGCGGGTTTGCTTTCTCTACCTAGAGCTGTAAATTGTATGTTAATTGCCATTATGTAACGCTAAAGAAGAGGTGTTGCTTTTTGAACTATTTTTTTTCCATTTGTATAAAAGTTAAATACCTTGAGTTCAAAGATAAAGTAACTAGAAAGAATATTCTGGTTTTTAGAACATGGGGGCCATAGAAAATGCTAAGGTAAAATAAAGCTGTTTCTCTAATAATCTGCTCACAGAGAAGATTTCCATTTTAAGCCTCAACATGATTTACAAAAGTCTGTAGCATCATAAAATATATTTTAAAAAAATTAAAAGCTAAAATAAAATTCAGGTTTGACAGATTAAAAATGAGAGTAAGGAATAAAATTGCTCCCTAGATGTTTCTATTTTGGGGTTCTAAATGTAATTGTGGTACAGACACTGGATTATAGTGATTATCATTTTACTTTGCAAGCTTATAAGTGTGTTTTTATTACATTATGATCTGGTATCAAATCTTTGCATATTATGAAATGAACAATAAAAATAATTTTAAAAAGAAAAATACCTCAAACAGCTTGCAGTCTGGCACGTATTTTCCAGTTTGCCCTTGCATCATTTTTCTTTTTTGATCACTAGAGGAAACTATTGAAAACAGGATTAATGATGGGCAAACAAGATTGCTGTGGAAGTGATTTCGAGGCTACAAACAATGCTGAATTCACCTGGGGACAAAACCACTAAGGCTCTCCTCAAAACAAAGACTCATGTTTCGGGAGAGAGTTCCCCATGAGGCTGAGGCACAGACTGTAATGAAGTGAGCCCTCCATGCAAACCTCTCATAGATTTCCAGGAAATAAAACAATCGCCAATCCAAACTGGATTTCTAAACTAAAATGCAAGAAAGATGCAGTACTTCTGCAAAAGAGTAATCTAGGTTCTCAGAGGATATTCTATGGATATGAGGCTTAAGAAGATGAGACCATAAATACAGCAGTGACGGGACAGTTGAGTGTGCAACTCAGACCCCTATCTCCCTTCCCTTGGCCTCCCTTGAAGAGGAGGGGCTGCTCTGACTGCTCCTCAGTCCTGTCACATTGTTCCTGGTTGCAATCTTGGTTCTCATTCAGAGGTGGGATAGGAGGGGCCAGCAGTCAGGGCTTAGGACCCTCTCCCCACTTAAACCTTCCCCACCACCCTTTGATTCAAGGTTAATCTCTTAACCCTCAGGCCTGAAGGAGATGGGCTGGATGTGACCTCTTAGATATCTCTGGGCCCTAAAATCCTATGATATTGATTCAAAAAAAAAAAAAAAGACTAGAAAAATAAAGAAGGGCAAGTCACTTATCAGAAAGAAAAAGAAAGAAAGAAAGAAAGAAAGAAAGAAAGAAAGAAAGAAAGAAAGAAAGAAAGAAGAAGGAAAGAAGGAAAGAAGGAAGGAAGGAAGGAAGGAAGGAAGGAAGGAAGGAAGGAAGGAAAGAAAGAAAGAAAGAAAGAAAGAAAGAAAGAAAGAAAGAAAGAAAGAAAGAAAGAAAGAAAGAAAGAAAGAAAGAAAGAAAAAGAAAGAAAGATAGTTTTTGGCTTTGGGCTATTTAAAAAACTAACCTAAAATATTTATATTAAGAACCTAGAATATGGAAAACCGACATTCTTTGAAAATATCATTTTTAGAACAAAATTCAGCCTAACTGAGTCGATAAAGACCTCTGGGAATCGTCACAGAGAAATCTTCGGATAACCTGGCCTTGCAGTCATCTTACCTCCTAGCTCTACTTCCTTGATCCAAAATGTAACCACTCTTGGATCCTTGTCATCATAGAACTGAAACATCGCTAAGCCCTCCAGACCTGAAATTTTCCTCTCTGATCATAGTCTCCTACCTTCCTCCTAAGTCTCTCCTTCTACCTCATCCAGCTGTGAGTTCTTCTATTCCTGCTTTTCCAGCCCTCTGGAGAACATAGCTCTCTGGTCTACCTGCGATCGATTTCTCCTTTGTCCCACACCTGCCCTTTCTTGCCCCAACAGTCACTGTGGTCTAAGAGGGTAAGGTGGGCGACTTGTGACTCAAGCCTGGTCAACATATCTGTTCAAAAAATACTCTGAGCTAGGTAGTGGACTAAGTACTTTATAAATGTTAACTTATTTATGCTCCATAATAACCCTATCAGATAAGTACTGTTATCATTCCCATTTTATAAAGGAAAAAACTAAGACACAGAGAGGTTAAGTGACCTGCCCAAGGCACATAGCTAATAATATTTACTTTCCTCTAACTGGTATGATTGGTTCAGAGATGTACATGTGACTACATGTGAGCCAACACAATGCACTTGCTGGGGCTTCTCAGAAAGAGACTTTCGTTCTTCTCCCCTGCGTTTCAAGTGAGCTGGTAGTGAGGGGCAGTGCAGCCATCTGGTGAACATGGGGGAAAAGCTGCTTTGAGGTTGGAGCCATCATAAAGCCGAGGGAAAGAGAGAGAGAAACTGAGTCCCAATGGCAAAATGGGAGCCTCTGATCAAACAGCGCCTGAAGCCAGACCTACCCCTGACCTTTTCAGTTTGGCGAGCTAGTGAATTACCTTCCTGCTGAAAAGTTTGCTTTGGGTTATCTTTCATGTGCAATCAGAAGATCCCCAGCTGGTAAGCTCAGTTCACCAACCTCACAATTCAGCCTGCATATAATTTTTACCATTATAAAGTTAATTGATGAGAAAAATGAGTGTGCTTTGATAAGTATAAACACTGAAATATCTTAAAATTTTGTTTTGGTAGCATATTCTATTAGGAAAATCATGTTTCATCTAGATAAGAACTTGTATATACACTGATATAATTTCATCAACACAAGCATGCTTTTTTTTTTAATCAAAACGTCAATGCAGAACTATAAATGTCCAAATCTATGACACATTTACAAAAAGTCTGCACAGAAATGACAGAAATGGTATTCTTACCTCCATTCTGATGTATGGTGTAATCTCCTAAACCTAATGTACATCCCTGTCAATCTGCTGAAATACTCCGGAATCAGAGTCTCTTGATCCTTGTTTTTGTAGAGTTTTCTGCTGCATTTAACTCTATATGTCCTCTTGCTTCTTTACTCCCTTCTTTTGGAATCTATATTTCACTTTTTTTCATTTTTCTCTTCTCCTTTTTTGTCTCCACTCTTCCCACTTATATCCCCAACTGTTGGCATCCCCCAAAATTTCATTCTCAACAAAATTACCAGTACTAGTAGTATTAGTACTTAGTATACAAGCTTAGCTGATGTAAAAAAAAAAAAAAAAGCTCTTCCTTTTGCTCTTCTTTCCACCCCAAGTTAACCAAACATGGTGGCTCCAACAAGAGAGTGCATTTCTCCTTCACTTGCTAGCCTAGAGCTGCAAAGGCAGTTCAGGGCAGACCATCCCCTCGGCTCCACACGTCTTCCAGCAGCCTGGGTTCTTTCTTTCTGTCTCCCACCATCCTTAGGGGCAGGTAATCCTCATTTTCACATTCAAAGCTGACTCACCAGCACATGTCAATGTTCCAGCCTGTTGAAGAGGAGAAAGAATGGGGAAAAAAAAGGCGGCTTCCTTTTTAAAAGATATGACCTAGGAGTTGCATACATCATCACTTCTCTTCACATCCTGTTGGCCAGAACTTGGTCACATGACCACACCCAGGTCTAAGGGAAGCTGGGAAACATCCATGTGCCCAGCTTAACTAGGGAGAATAGATCCCGGCACCAACAAGCAGTCTCTGCCTCCCTGTCTTCTTTCTCCATCCTCTCTCCTTGGCATCTCTCCCCCTCTTCTACAGTAGCTCTGTCCTCCACTCAGTGACTCCTAACTCTAGTCTGACTCCATCCTGGGGTTTCCCACCCCCATATCAGCCTGCACACTGTCCCCCCAACTTTCCCCTGCCTTCCCCGTTCTCTAGAGGGGACCATCCACAATCCTAGTCATTCAGGCCCCATATTTTATATCAGCTTTAACTCCCATCACTGTCCCCTGGTCCCTCATTCTCTCACATCTACTGAGTAACCCCAAAATTAGGGCCCTCTCCACTTCTTCTATTTCCTACTTCCCACCACTTTAGCTGTACAAGTTTCCGTCAGATTTCTGCATCCAGGCTCTCCCCTTCAGGTCTGGCTTTACCCACAGCCATCTAGAAATATTTTTAAAGTGTAGGTCAGATCACATTACTCCCTGTTCAAAACTCTCTTTGACTCTGCTTATGGTTGAAAGTCAAAAGCCCTTGACAGACAGTTATAATTTATCCATCCAGCATTGTCTTCTGGGCTCTCAAAGCCTTAAACTCTGGGTACAGGACCGTCTCTCTATCCCCCAGTGTGCCCTGATCCCTCCTATTTCTGGTCCAGGTATTTCATCTGCAGTTCTTCCTGCTCACCCACCATCTGCCTGGCAAATCATACCCATCCTCCAAGGTCCAGCTGTCATGCCACCTCCTCCTATCTCCCAGCCACAAGTCTTAGCACCCTCCCTGCCCCCACTCTGCCCCCACCCACCCAGTAACCTATATTTCTCTGCTCTTGTAGCCCTTTGCTTATAAACTTTCTTTTGGTCCTTGACCCACTCTACCTCAGTGTGCCCAGAGGCCTCCTCCTTGAGAGACAGACCTGAGATTTATCCCTAAGGGCGCTCCTTGCCCTGCACTGCAGGGTCCGTGGTGTCTGGCCCCTGGTGTTGCTGTCTCTCTAACTCTATGACTCCTTTCTTATTAAAGTGAGAAACTTCTTGAGGGGAAAGTAGACCTCCATGGAGGGGGCTGGGCCCAGGTCAGGGCTCTGTAGTATTTGCACTTTAACCGGCCCCCCGCCCCGCCCCCTTGGCGGTGCTCCCTGAGTTAGCCTGACCTGAGAATCAGCTGCTGTGCGCTCTCATGCCAGCTGCGCCCGCACAGCCCTCTGCCTTCCCGAGCTGTTTAGACTGTGGGGTAAATGCTGTATGTAACCCGATTCCGGGTTAAAAATAACCCAAAGTTCTGACCCACGAAGAGCCTCCCTGAGATTCCTAGATGTGGTAAAATTTTCCTGGCAGCACATGCGCATGCTTTAAAAAGACCCCCACAGTGCACCTGGCTTCTACCTAAGCTGCCTGGGGCCTTCCCTCTCTCATTAGAGAGCCTCTCTGGGCTCAGGTCTGGGGAAGGCCTCTGGCTTTCTCCTGGTGGGGCTGGTCCCACCCTCCCTGGCCTTCTCAGGCCTTGGGTGGAACTGCTGAGGTCACAGCCAGATGCTCTTCTGCTGACAGACACCAGGCCTCACTAGCTTGCTTGGCTGAGCTCTCCCCTCACCCCCAGCCCCAGCCTGCCTTCCAGAGTCCCTCAGCCAGCAGCCACAATGGGGCAAGCTAAGGACAATTGCTTTGCCCTCGTGCCAGCCAGTAGAACAGAAACTAGTATCTGTTTCCCCAGCCTTCTTTCCACCCAAAGTCAAGGCCAGGTGGGAAGTTCCAGCTAAAGTTTTCCTTTGGGGGGCTGCCCTTGGGGGTAGCAGCAGTGTGGAAATGAGGCTTCTTTTCCTGCCCAGGGCAAGAACCACATCTTTGGTTAAAGGGAAGCCTCAAGCCTCTGCCATTTGGAACATGCCTCCAGGCAGCTGAGGAGACTTGCAGCCCTGACAGAGGAAAGAGCAGCCAAGTGCCCTAGGCCATAGGACTCTAGGGTGCAGGTTGGGAGTGGAAAAATACAGGAGGAAAATGGAGAAAACTGTGTGAAAGTTGGTCATTAAAATCCATAACTCCTTTGGAAACTTTAATTCCCAATTTGTCCCTTCCAGTGGAATCCTAAAGAATTCTGTGCTTTCTTTAATACAATGCCATCTTTTCTCACCCAGCCCTATACGCACATACCACTTCCACCACCAGCCAGAAAACAGAGGGTGGTGTTAGAATGCATTCAAAGGAAGAACCTAAAACAAGTGGAGCTTGTATTCGCCCTTGCCCTAGTTCCTTTAGGTTTCCCTTTGATCCAAGGTCCCCCTGAGGTCTGATCTGGGCCCACTCTTCTCTCCATCACTCAACAAAGAATTAATCAGAATTGATCAGATGCCAAGTATTAGTCTCACAAATGCTGTGGGAACAAATCTCAGTCCTTAAATCCAGAGGAACAAGAACTGTAACTTTATTTTTCTAAAATGTAAAACTTTTAAATTAACAAATTCTGTTTCAAGTCCTTATTTAAACTCGGCAAGTTTGCAATGATTCATGGGAAAGAAGGTCATTTTTTGACATCTCAGGGCTTTGTGCCTTTCTAGCGCTCCTGTGGAAGGATGGCTGCAAAACTGAAAAATAGGTTCCCAGATTTCAAGTTTTCAGGTTCTCAAGATCCACAAATGAAACGAGGAGACTCAGGCTCTCTGTTACTGGTGAGACAGCGAGCTCCTAGTATAGGAAAGTACCCCAGTGGCTGATTACAGCTGACCCTTGAACAACGCTGCATTTAAGTGGACCCACACACAGTTCAAACCCACAGGGTTCAAGGGTCAACTGTATTTTTGATTCGCAGTTGGGAACCCACATGTTCAGAGGACCAACTTAAGTTATATGGGGATTTTTGACTGCACAGATGGTCAGCACCCCTAACTTCCATGTTGTTTAAGTGTCAACTGTGTTCTAAAAGTCTCCTAAATTCACCTTTTCTTCTCCCTCTCAGAGATCCTTGGTTCAGACCCTCCTCACATCTCGCCTGCACCGTAATAGTTTATAGTTTATAATAATGAACAGCTATTTTTCTGACCCCAGAGCAGAGCTGCTTCTCTTCCTCTAGGATATTCTCCTTCCAAATCTCTGGTCATGTGTCTTAAAGGAGAACTGACACTGATTTGAGATCTCTTTATCATGGCCACTGTTGATTGGACCAGGGATGGACACCTGACCCAAGCTTGGCCAATGAAAGCCCTTCCCTGGGATATTTGCTCTTGAGACAGAGGCTGTGAGTGTCATTCTCTGGTAGCAGTGAGAGTGTTGAGATCTGAGGCCTTGGACCTAAGAGCAGCCATGTGTTAGCTTGAGAGACGGAAGCCAACACACAGAGAGAATCAGAGTTGGCTGTGGAGCAAGGGACACAGTGATCCAGACCAAGGTTCTAGGTGTTCTGGAAACCCAGCCATGTATCTGACCTTCCCATGGTCAGTGAGTTAATATATTCCATTCTTAGCCAATTAAATTGGATTTCCACTTATTGCAACAAGGAAGAACCTGATAAGTATATTTCCTAATTGGACTGCCTGCCTCCAGCCTGCTAATGACCAATCCATCCTCCAAATGGCTTCCAGATGGATCTTTCTAAATTGCCAATCCAGACACACCATTTTCCTGACCAAGACTCTTCAATGACTCCTAACCATTGAAGAAAAAGTCCAAATTCTTTAGCATGGCATTCCTGTAGACTCTGACATCTGAACCAACATTTCCAACCTTGTCTCCACCTTTTCCATTTCTTCAGTATACACAAGCCCACTCCCTGCTGCCAGAACCATGTGTGCATGTTCACAGCTCCAGGCCTTGCTCAGACTTTTCCATCTGTCTGATGCACCACTTCCTACTGAATTAATTCATACTTGTCCTTCCGGTCCCATCTCTGATGATAATGATGATGACTTTCCCAATACTCAAACCAAAATCAGTTTCCTTAGTTTTAATTTCAAAGCACTTTATTCATTCACCATTCAGCAAACACATGTTGAGCAATTCCTATGTGCCAGCCACTGTGCCAAGAGCTGGCAACTTAGACAACACAGTTTTTGTTCTTATGGAACTTAGAGTCTAGGTGAGGGGTGGCTGTGAGGCAGGTAAGGAGGATAGATATATCAGACAGAGGGCTGTGGGCTACAAGTAACAGAATAATTTATTCAAAGTGGTATAAGCACTAAGTGCTCTGTTGTAGCACATAAGAAGTTGGGAGGCAGACAGAATTGAGAGTTGGTGAATTCGGTGGTTGAATGATGTCTTGGTCTGGAGACATAAGGTAGATTAAAAGACCTGCCTTCTATAACTGCTTTATGAATAAATAAATTGCAGTATATACATACAATGAAATATTATTGAGCCATTAAAAGGAATGAAGTACTAATACATGCTACAATGGCGACAAATCTTGAAAATGTGATGCTAAGTAAAAAAAGTCAGACACGGAAGGTCACACATTGTTTGACTATATTTATATGAGATATCCGCAATAGGTAAATCTGTAGAGACAGATGCAGAGAAGGGGAGACAAGGCAATGACTGCTTGGTTGCTATGGGATTTCCTTTTGGGGTGATGAAAATGTTTTGGACTGAGATAGAAAGGGTGGTTGTACAACATGAATGCACTAAATGCCACTGAATTATTTGCTTTAAAATAGTTAACTTTATGTATGTAAGTCTCGCTTCAATAAAGAAAATGGATCTACAAGTTTGTTCATTGAAATAGCAAAACATTGGACACAATCTAATATTCGCTGATATTAAATAACTCAGTCTATCCTCTCTGTGGTATAGCACTTAGCCATGAATAAGCTTGAGGTATATATCCAAGTTTGAAAGACCTCTGAGACATACTGTGGAAAAAAAAAGTCAAAGAACAACGTTACAGCGTGATTCTATTTATCAATTATAAAACATATTACTTTATATGTACATGTGTATTAGTTTATAATTGTATTAAAAAGGCCTGGAAACTCAACTAAGTGTTGAGAATTGTTACTTCAGGGGAGGAGTGAGAAGTAAAAAGGGCTTTGTACATATTACTTTGTATATTGAAGTATTATTGAAACTTTTGAGATTCTACCTGGAAAATACAACTTAAAGCAAAAATGAGGTATCGCTTTATACGCATCAGATTTGCAAAACTGGAAGAAAGTGTGAGAGCTGCTGCTGGTGGGTATGTGGGGGAAGGCTGTCCTCCTTCAGTGCTGGTGGAAGCGAGAAGAGCCAGAGCCTCTTTGGAAAGTAGTCTGGTGGTATCTATTAAGTTAAAAATACATATACATTTTGACTCAGTAATCTCAATTTTTAAAATAACTCTATTGAGATATAATTCACATAGCATACAGTTCACCATTTCAACTATCCAATAGTTTTAGTACATTCACAGTTGTGCAACCTTTACCACAATCAATTTTAGAACATTGTCAGCACTCCAAAAAGACACCCTCCCACACATCTCACACACACACACACACACACACACACACACACACACACACACACACATCCATTAGCAATCACTCCCAGTTCCCTACAACCACTCCCCCAAACCACCCCTAGGCAGCCACCAACGATCTATTTTCTGTCTCTTTGGATTTGCCTATTCTGCACATTTCATGTATACCGTCTTTTGTGACTGGCTTCTTTCTGTTAGCATAATATTTTCAAGGTGCATCCATGCTGCAGTAATCTCATTCTTGAGGGTCCATTCCATAATAATAAAAGCACCCATGCCTCAGGACATATGTATGAGGATGTTCATTGCAGAAATTTTCATAGCAGCAACAGCAACAACAACAACAACAACAACAACAAAAAGGAAGGAAGGAAGGATGGAAGGAAGAAAGAAAAAAGAGAAAGAAAGAAAAAGAAAGCCTGGAGATGCCACGGCCCCCCACTAACAGGAGCAGAGCAGGCACACTGTGGGCTGTTATGCAACACCACAGAAGAATGCATTAGGTCTATGCCAGGTGAATCGAGGGAATTCCTTAAGCAAAAAAAAAAAAAAAAAAAAAAAAAAAGAAGGTACAGAAGAATGGGTATCATTTTCTAATCTAACTTTGATATAGAAACTAATTTTAAAATATTCCTCTATATGTAGGTCTCAGGGATGAATCTAAGAAGACCTGAACTGGGTTCACAGATGAAACCCTTGAATACTGCTCAGTCCTACTCACAAGCTCCATTGAGCCTAAAAGTATCTGAGAACAGCACAAAGGGTGCATCTGAGACATGGTAGTTCCCTGGGGTCACCTTCTGCTCCTCCTGCAGCAGGCCCCAGCCAGGGAGGAGGCTGCCCTGAACAGAGGCCTCCTGGGCTTTTGCCGTCTACCCAGCTGGCAGCATCTGATTATGCCACTTAGTCAGCAGTTCCACTGCTCTGCAAACCCTGTCTGCTACGCCCACCGTCCAGGGCCTGAGAGCTTAAACTTGTTCTCTCACTTTGGGTCTCCTTTTTGATGCCTGGGTCTCAGGTTGTGACTTCATTTGCAGGATTCAGGACTTCACCATTTCTGTCCACTTAGGAGTTTTCCTTATGCAGGCTTGGCTGTGGCTTAACACAGTACGTGTGTAGATGGGAAAAGATAAGAACAGACACATACTTGGCTGTAATCATGGGCTACAGGGATGAGTTGGTAGGGGGTAGAGACCACGTGGTGAAGGGAACATCAGAGAGGGAAGGGGGAGCCTATAATAAAAGGAAAAACAAACAAACAAACAGAAGAACCACGTACAATTGCATTTATACATCTGAAGAAAATTTTACATATTTTAAGGCATATATAAAGAAGTTATATTTATTTAACTTCTTTAAATAAATTTAAAAATTAAAAGACAGAATGTTATGCTACTTGGGTAATTTTAAAAGAAACAAACAAACAAACAACTAAAACACCAGCTGCCTGCCTGCAAGTACTCAATTCTTGCCTCCCCTCTTCCATAGCTTTCCTCAGAGAAGGGTTTTGTATGGAGGGCTATGAGCTCCTGAGCTGTGGTTTGACTTCATGTGTTTTCTTAAAGCAGCTTCCTAGAGTATATTACCTGCTTTCCTACAAAATTCTACCATGAATAATTAAAATTAAGCATTTCAATCAAAGAAATGAATGATACAGTGCCCGTATATCTCCTGTTTGTTGCATTATTCTTGAAACACCAAAAGTGGTAATTTAATTAAGTTGAATTTTCCTGTCTTACTGCTGAATTTGCCAGGTTCCATTAAATTGATTGTTAGGTGAAAAAATGCAAATGAACTACAAGAAAATTTCATGTCAGAGGCCTGAGTGATGTATGTGTATCTGAGGAAGAATTGCTAGCTCTTATTCCAAAACTTCTTGATGAATAGACACAAGCCTTAGAGGCAAGAAATTCTGGACTTGGATGAGTGGCTCAAAATCATCAGTGAGTGATTGATGTCATCAAGAACTCTGGATCTTTCTAACATTCTTCTCTGGCATTCTCACATGTTGACTTTCCATCCTAGACTTGTTGCCTCATTGTAGTGAATGAAATGGTGGCTTCTCAAAAGATATGTACACACAGAACCCATGAATGTGAACGTCTTGGATGAAGAGTCTTTGTAGATATAATCAAGTTAAAGATCTCAAGATGAGATCATTCTGAATTAGGATGGGCCCTAACTCCAAAGATAAGTCCTGATAAGAGAAGAGAAGGGGTGGGGAAATGCAGAGAAGAAGATGATGTGAAGACAGAGGCAGAGATGAGAATGGTGTCTCTATGAGCCAAGGGAAGAAAGGGTTGCAGGCAACCACTGGAAGTTGAGAGGCACGGAACATTCTCCCTCAGAGACTCCAGAAGGAACCGACCCTGCTGACACCCTGATTTCATACTTCTGGCCTCCAAAATAGTGAGAAAATAAATTTCCATTGTTTTAAGTCGCCAGTTTTGGGGTAACTTGTTATAGCAGCCCTAGAAAACTAATAAACTCATGATCTAAATGCGGCTGCTACATCACAAAAATTACATCTGCACATCATTATATTCAAATCAAAAGGAAAGAATTTGACTTTCATTAGCAGGCATTTACTCCTCTTACCTCTTAATAGCCAGGTCATGTAGTTGGTCACCCCTGGCTGCAAGAGAATTTGGGAAAATGAGCATTTGGCAAAAAATAGTAATAGGAGTTTGAAAATGTGGGGTAGAGCAATTAGGAGGGGGAAGACATTTTTAGTTGTCAGCAGTGTCTACTGCCATTTAATGAGTAGGGACCAGCGATCCTAAAAGTTTTATAATATGTAGTCCATTGGAACACCCTGGAGATCAATTGTGAGTTACCACTGCGGGCTCAAACCCGGCCACCCTGCTAACCCGGAGCAGGGAGTCAGGGGGACAGGAGTGCTAGCAGGTGGGCAGGCAACCAGCAATGACTGCCACACCACTGCAGCGACTCACTGTGATTGGATGGCAAATGTTCTGCAAGGCCCTGGCATCGAAACTGCTTGAGATTGTAGCAGGTTTTCTTGGTTTTTGTTGGTGTGTGGCCCAATTAGTTCATTCATTCATTTATTTATTCAAGGAACACGACTCAAATTGATTTGAATAAAAAAAGTTTCAATTATTAGTATACATAATCAAAAGTCTGCAGGAAAATTTACAGGATCTCCAGGGGCTCCAGTGCTGTCATTCAGGACTCGGTCTCTTTCTATCTCTGTCCTTTGTCTCTGCTTTGTCATTTAAATAGGCTCCTCCCACTCAGAGGTGAAATGGCCACCAGCCAGCCATTCTAGGTTCACATTCCAATGACTCAGGTACCCCCTGGGAAAGAGAGCTTCTTCTTCCAAGTGTTCCAATAAACACCCCTACACTAAGTCTAATTGGGCCGTCTGGGGCAAATATTCATTCCTGTACCATCTCTGTGCCTGGAGGATAGATTACACAACCCATCAAGGCTCGGATTAGAGAGGAGAGAGGAGGGGGTGGCGGAAATCGGGTCATACAATTTATATGGCTCATTTGTGAAGAGTGGTATGAGGTATGAGTTTGGAAAGATTTGAGGGGATGCTTTTGGTTTCTACTTAAATAAGGAGATTAACCTATTGTTAACTATTCATTAACCTTGCCAGAGGAAGAGGAAGAAGAAGTCCTATAAAGTCAGTAGTAGGCACACAGACCTGCGGGCATGTCAACAAGCAAGAGCTTTAACTAGTGTTGTTGTACATGGATTCAGAGGAAAAGAGAATTGCTAAAATGATTTGATCCCATAAATGAAAATGGTCTTCTCTGTTGACCATTTCTATATTATGTGAGCACCTCACACCAAGGTCCTAAACTTTGGCTTTTGCATACAGCCCATTTTTTACCAGAGTCTGACAAACACCCCTGCATTCTCTTAAGCCAGTTTCAGGCACTGGCAGAGGAGAGCTCTAGTTCACAATGGTGTGGCTTGGCTTCATTCTGGGATGAACTCCCCGGCACACTTGTCTTCCCTGAAAGACGACCCTTCTAAAAAGGGATGAGGATCATGAAGAACGCCAGCCTGGCCCCCAGCAATGGCATGGTGGTGGGAGCCCTATGTGTATTACATCTGCGGTCTTTGAAGGGCAAGGTTCACAGCTTCAAGTTCTCTGCCTCTGGCTGCCTCCCCAAGCAGGCAATTCAGTGCCGAGCACATTGTGTTTAGTTACTGCTTGGTTGCAGAGTGAAAGATGAAGTGTACCTCAGATATGCTTTCTCCCTCGAAGATTCCCTGAAAATTAGAGACATGTAAACTGCCTGGAAATGCTCATAGGCTTCCAGGTGTTAAAAACAACAGCTGAGTAGGCTGGGCATGCAGGTGTGAGGCTGGGCACGCAGGTGTGAGGCTGGGCACGCAGGTGTGAGGAGAGCTGCCATACTGCAGAGTACTTGTCAGTGTTCTGCATTCCGATGCTGTCATGTTGTTCCCTGTTTTTACTGCATATTGATTATTGAAAAGATATATAGATCTGGCATGAAAATGTCTTCAAAAATATCAAGAATCAAGGTTACATATAAATAAATATATTTTCCTGCTTGAATGTCAATAATAACAATAACTAACATATTCTGTTCCAGACACTCTGCTGAGCACTTTATGTGTAACATCTCATTTAAGCCTCACAATGTGTTAGTGAGGTACCTACCTATTCTTCCCATTTTATGGATACAGGGAATGAGGCTAAAGAGGTCAAATTACTTGCCTACGGTCACACAGTAATTAACAACAGTGAGATTTAAACTCAGCAAGATTGACTTTTAACTACTATCCAATTCTAACCCTCACCATATATGAAACCATACATAGCACATTAGTTTTGATTAATAACACATACCTTTAAAATAAGATTGGGATGCCTTTCATCATGGTTATTTCCAATAATTACAGGAAATCCCTAATTTCCACATACTTCAGGTTCCAGGATCTGGGAGGGTTGGGAGCAGTGAGAGATCAAGCCAAACAGAACTCATCTGCGCAACTCGGCCCAGCCCAGCGGGTGCAGGACACACCGGGAGTGTGCCCCGGACACCTGGGAGAAGCTCTGAGAGTGTGAGCTGGGTCCCGGGTTTCCGGCACTAAGGAGCATCCCAGGCAGAGTGACAGTGGATGGGCAGGTACCAGGAGCATTAATTATCTCTGTGTCCAGCCAGCTGGGGACTGTCAGAAACAGTTTTCTATCTAGACCAGGGTCTGAAGTTCTCCTACTAAACGTAGCCAAGCCTGGCTAACTCTGGAAATCAATGCTGTATCAAAGGTTTATCATAGTTCACAAAACTTTTGGGCAGCAAAAACCCTCCTTGAGGAGACAGCAAAGAGTCAAAAAATGGTGACTGTGTTTCATAAAACCTATTTGAATAAGTGCCTTCCCCATCTACCACGTGGGGTTCAGTGACACGGAGGTGGGTGAGAGGGCAGTGGAGGATTGTGCCAGCTCACTCCTCTGTCCAGAAGGAGGGGCCAGGCTGGGCCACTAGATGATGGATGGATGGACAGGGCCCCAGGACTCCAAGAAGGAACCACATCCGCTCCTGCTACGAGGGCCGTGATGCTCCAACACAGGATTGTGACTCTGTTCTTCCTGTCGACAGAAACCCTGCGTCTCTGATAATTCCTGATGTTCCAGCAGTTACACTGGTGGGGAAAACATGTAAACCTGCCTGCATCAGTTTTTCTGCGTTCTGCGAATGACGTTTATGGCTTGTCATCTGTGTCTCCAGGCTAACAGGAAGTACCTGAAGCAAGTTGTCCGTCTCTACATTCTCCTCTTCTCCGTAATAACCCCGGATTCCCCGAGGCCAACATCTAGCTGAAGTGTGGACATATAAACCTCACAAGGTACTCTAACAACCTGGCTTGGGCTGGCCCTAGAAGGGCACTTCCCAAGCTTCCCAAGTTATCACACAGACAACAAAAGTGACCATTTTAACCACTTTTTGAGTGTACAGTTCAGTGGCATTAAGCACATCCACAAGGATGTGTAACCACCACCACCATCCATCTCCAACTTTTTCATTTTCCTAAACTGAAACTGTTTCCATTAAATAATAACTCCCCAATCTCCCTGCCCCGTCCCCAGCCCCCGGAAACCTCTATTCTACTTTCTGTCTCTATGAATTTGACTACTCTAGGTCCCTCATAGAAGTGAAATCATACAGTAGTTATCCTTTTGTGACTCACTTATTTTACTTAACATAATGTTTTCAAGGTTTATCCATGTTCTAGCATGTGTCAGAACTTCCTCTTTTTAAGGCTGAATAATATTGTATGGATATACCAGATTTAATTTATCTACTCATCTGTCCACAAAAGGTGGGATTGCTTCCACCTTTTGGCTATTGTGAGTGATGTTGCTATGAACATGCGTGTACACATACCTGTTTGAGTCCTGCTTTCAATTCTTTTGAGTATATATACAGAAGTGGATCAATTTGCTTTTTAAATTATATGTTAGGATACAGACAGCTTGTAGTGTATGCTCATCCTCAGACTTTGCACTTCCACCCTAGAAGAGGAGATAAAGCCAATTCATAAACAGCAGCCTTACACAGCAAGTGTGGCACAGGCAATATGATATAGTGATTTATAATAAGGAACATATACAGCTGTGCGGGTGGAAAAGTTAATTTTCCTTTTACCCTTCTGAATTCTTCTGGCTGAAATTACATTAACAAGAGACAGATTAATTAACAGGAGAAAATGGTTATTCAACATATGTACCATAAGAAATGAGGACAAATTCAGCAAGGAAAGCTTATGTGCCACCTTGAGATAAGGAGGAAGTAGGAGAGGGGGTTGTGATTTGGGACTTCAAAGGAGCAATTCACATGGTGATGGAAAAGCAAATGTTTGGTAAACAAATGTTTGCCTGGCTATCTTAAAAAATGGGACACAGAGAGGACTTTGATCAAAAGGGCCTTGCTGGGTTCCTCCCTGTCCATGACACACTAGTTTATACTAAACTACAGTTATCTGTAATGATTACCTCCCTTTCTGGAGCAGGTCCTCTATGTCAATTCTTTTTGGCAGTTAGAAAGGTCAAAGATTTTTTCTTGAGTTTTTCTTTTCTTAAAATTAACCAATTTAAAATAATCAATATCCCCAAAGCTGTATTTTGGGGTGGCAAACTCTGCTTCCCCTCAGAAGCAATTTCAAGTTTTAAATAATTTCTTGATCATTTGTTACTTACTTGTAAGAGCTACCTTATATTTTTCTATGTAGATGAAGACATCCGATTTCAGAGTAGTGAAGTATTTATTCAAGCAAAATAAGAGTAGACCTGAATTAAAGAGCTAGCTTCACCACTTAACAGCTGTGTGATCTTGCAAAAGTACTTACCAGCTCTCTGACTCTGTTTCCTCATCTACATTAAATGTTAACATTGAGAGAACTTAACCATGTAGGGGTGTTGTGAGAATTAAAAGAGAAACGGCATGTAAAGTCCTTAGTTCAGAGTTTGGCATTATACTATATGTTCAATAAGTGTTAGTTTGAAAAAAAAAATTCATCATAGCTTGGTTCAATGACAGAACTAAAGGAGTTACTACATTTTTAAGTATGAGAAAAAATATATTGCTCAAAGTGGCCACATTTTACTATTGAAAGCAAACTGATGGACTGTCTAACATTGAGATGATAATGATGATGATGGTGATGGTGTTGGTGGTGGTAATGGTGATGATAACAGTAGGTGTTTTTTATTTGTTACACCTCTGTGTCCGGCCCTGTGCTAAACTCTACACAAATTATCTCATTTAACCTTCATTAATGAACTTACAAGGTGGTCCTCATAGCCCCAGGAAACTGAATTTTTCAAAAATTAAGGAGCTTACCTGAGGCCACGCAGGAAGTGGTGGCACCTGAGGGGAGCTCTGGTGTGTCTTCCATTCTTTCCAAACTATTGCAATCAGTACCAGTGCTGTTTTTCCAAAGATGCAGTAAACTATCTGAACCTTTTTAGAACGGGGAAGTTTCACTTTTCGTTTTGTTGTGATTCGATCGAATCTAAGACCCACCGGAACCAATTGAGATGAATTGTGAGCCTTTGTTAGCCGGCCGGCGACTGACTCTCCACCACGCAGGGTTAGAGGAGATCAGTCCTGAGCTCCCAAAAGAGGCAGCTTATAAAGCCTAGAACAAGCAAGCAGATTACAGAAGCAGAAGTTGACTCACCAGAAAATTTTCCACCCTTAACATTCCCCACTGGTATTCTAGGGGAATTCAAATCATTGATTCGTCACACCATGCCCTTAATAGGGCAAAGGGAAGGAGGCTTACCTGGTTTTCGCCAGTTTCTAACTTAAACTTAGTTAAGGTTTCTTTCAAGTTTCTATTTATCCTTTCCACTTGCCCTGAACTCTGAGGCCTATAAATGCAATGCAATTTCCAATTGATCCCTAACACCTTTGCTAGAGATTGGCTGGTCTGGGCGGTGAATGCCAGGCCATTGTCGGACCCCAGTGTTATGGGCAGGCCAAATCGAGGCACTATTTCTGAGACTAATTTCTTTGCTACTACCTGAGTGTTCTCCTGCTTGGTGGGGAAGGCTTCAGTCCATCCTGAAAAAGTGTCAATGAACACAAGTAAGTACTTGAATCCGAAGGTTCCCGGGTTTACCTCAGTGAAATCCAACTCCCAATGTTCCCCCGGTGCCTGTCTACTAACTCTCGTCTCTTGTTGTATTTCCTTGGAGGGCCCTGGATTCACTTGTGCGCAGATGTGGCACCGGGCTGATACCTGCTGTCCGTGTAGATGTTAACAGTCTTGTTTTTACCCCACCACAGAGCTTGAGTAGCTGCTACTAGTTCAGTCCGTTGTGCTGAGGTTCCATGGCTCAGAGCCTGTGCCCAAATAACAGTCT
>CM053511.1:22260627-22411908 GCA_028627145.1 Eidolon dupreanum | reverse complement strand
AATTCTTGTCCTTAAACCTTCCTATCCTTTGTTACTTCTTTTTCCCAATATCTGGAGCCGACTGACTGACAGAAGCAAGGCTTTATTATTTGGGTCCTCCAGGTCAATAGGTGTGTATAATTGGTAAGACTCTAAGAGTCATTCTAGAAATGCCGTCAGCGATTCATCCTTGGCCTGGATGACTTCCCTTACCTTAGTAGGTTTTCTGGTGGCAGACCAGAGGCCCTGGAGCAGAAGCTGGCGATACCGACCGAAAGCCTCCTTACCTTGTTCGGTGTTGGGGTCCCAAGGCGGGAGGACATGGTGGACACGGGTAGGATTAGTGGTGGGCTGCCCATTTGGGTCATGCACAGTCTTGGCAGCTTCTCAGAGAATCCATTCTCATTGCTCCGAGGCAAAAAGGACCTGGAGAAGTTGTTGACAGTCATCCCAGGTGGACTGATAGGTAAAGAAAATAGTCTCTAAAGGAGAGATTAGTCCCTGTGGTTTCTCTGAGAAAGAAGGGTTTTGATGTTTCTAGTTATACAGATTTTTCCTGTTATCAGAAATTCCAATTTCAATATCAAACCATGTATTCACTCAAATCATAGCTATCTAATTACTGTCATAGTTTTACTGTCATGGCCCAAATCAGAGCCATGCCCTTTGCTTCTCTATAAGCCCTTTGTTTCTGTATAGTCAGGTCTATTCTTTATATTCATGACATACAGCAATTTATAATAACTGAAATTATGACTGATACCATGATACAAGGACATATGGATAGCAAAGATATTGACAAATTTTTAGAAACTTCATACAATTTCTGAAACACTTGTATTAGTAACATATATTCATAAAAATGTAACCTAAAGAATGTTAAGCATCATTTCTTACTTGACAATGCTTCCCATATAATTTAATATATCAAATAGACTGAATTAGCTTAACATTTCTCTTTTACAAAGTGACAAAACCAAACCTTCGAGATTTTCCAGGTGCCCTATGGGAAGTCTCAAAGTTATTTTGAGATAAAACAAAAGATCCCATTTAGATTTTATGTCGGGAAAGTTGTCATAATGTCACAAGGTTTGATCACCTGATTAAACAATACTTAGTTACATAATAAAGACTATAAATCACAATAAATTATTTTGATAAGATATAAAATCTTTGTTTCCTAAGCGTACTGCTCAACAGGTAAAGAAAAATCTTTTACAATCTCTTATTAGGAACAGACCAATAATCCAAACTCCAGTTTTGTGTCAGTACACTGTTGATATTAAAATTCATTTTAAAACCTTATGATAAATACATTTAATTTTAGCCAATTGATCATATAAAACAAGATTTTCTCTTTCTCTTTTCCTTTACAACTTCATATATTCACCTATGTTTTTGTCCTTTATTTTCCTCTTTTGTGCCTCAAACGGCCTTTTAAGTAAACTGAAACTATTTTAGGATAAAATTACTCTCCTTTTTCTTAAAAATACATCCTTCATATCTCAAAACACATTTTATTTTCCTTGCATACTTTGCATACAGAATTTTTTCCTTCACTTGTAATTCATTTACATATACTAGAATTAATTATGTGTCTGACAACTTGAAGACATACCTATTTTTACTTAACCTACAATATTAAACTATCCTTATTACCAAAGATTATCTCAGATCACGTAGACTTGATAAAACAAAACAAAAACAAAACATTTGGATTAGTTTCTGTTTTTCTGACAATTTTTGTAAGATTTATTTCTTTCTAAATCAATTAAAGCAGAGCTCTTATACAAATTTATTTTTCTACAAAAATAATTCTAGCCTAAACTGAAGAACTAGTTATTTAGAATTCTGCTTTACAGATACTTTGTGAACCTTTAATCAAATTTATGCTTAGTCACTCTTTAGATCCAAATCTCCAATACAAATGTACATTCATCCCTTCACTAGCTTTCAATGACACCTTCACTTTTAATCCCTGTTTACATAACCATTTTCCTACTGCTCTTCCCCACTCTAAAATATAAAGAAGGATTAGCTCAACAGGCCCCTATTAGCTTCTTCAACTCTTGTATTTTCAATATCAAAAACAAACTCACTTCCATCACTGGGTAAATTACTTAAACTTCCTGTACTTCAGTTTCCTCATCTGCAAAACAAGAATAAAAAACAGCTAGCACCCTACCACTATGCATCGGGCACATGACAGGTGCTGAACCACTGAACAAAAGAACGAATGTTGTCAAAAGTTAAATGCCGCAGCAATGCAAAGCACCTAGCACACTGCTAGGGACACCGAAAGCGCACATTAGATGGAAGTCGCTGCCATCAGAATCTTCAGTGCATCCCCACTGCCCACAAATTCTAATTTAAACCTTTCTGTACAGTTTTAAAAGAAGCCTGACCCATGTTAGTAAAAACAGGCAAGAAAAGAGAAAATCCCCACAAAAGCCAAATAACCCGGGGCCAGGATCGGCCTCTGACCCAGAGTCTAGTCGGATGGGGCCACGGAGGCCAGACCTAAGGAAAGAATCAAAGTAAGTAAACTTATGAAGACTAAGGCAATAGGAAGGTAACAGTACATTTGATCAGTCCGGACAGACAGACACAATACAGACAGACAAGACAAACTACAGGTAACACAAAACGCTAGCGTACCCAAACCAGAAGTCAAGTCTGACGTCGCAAGACCTTGACTGAACTAGGGAAGTATTGCTGCGTCCAGCCTTCTACTAGTCCCCCATTGGGCCCACCACCAGACAGATACCCAAACACCTGAGTACCTGTAGTGCAGTCTGACTCACCGGTGAAGCTGCTCCAGATGGCTCGTGCCCAATTGTTACAGAATTGAATCTTTTGTCCACCTGCCCTCCTGGGTGAGTCCTCCTGGCGGCTGGGGCTGAGGAACGTCTCTCAGTGGCCGTCCCCTGGACGGGGCAGGTCCTCGCCCAAGGTGGCCGGGGTCCTGGGTCTTAGGAGATCTCCCACTCTGGAGAAATCTCGCTGGGGCCTCCAAATGTTGTGGTTTGATCAAATCTAAGACCCACAGAGCCAATTGAGATGAATTGTGAGCCTTTATTAGCCGGCCGGCGACTGACTCTCTACCACGCAGGGTTAGAGGAGATCAGTCCCGAGCTTCCAAAAGAGGCAGCTAATAAAGCCTAGAACAAGCAAGCAGATTACAGAAGCAGAAGTTGGCTCACCTGAAATTTTTCCATCCTTAACAATTTCATTTTTTTTCTTTTCTTTTCTAGAACCTTTTCAGAGACTTCTCATTTTTTAAAATGTGTTAGAAAAACTCTTTAAAATAATTAGAATTGAGATCCTTGGAGACCTTTGCCCCAGACACAGCAAAAATCTTATCCAAATGTATTGTGGACACAAGATTCAATCTGTTTTCCTCCAGACGAAAAGATTTTAAATCCTGGTTATTTTCCTTTTAAATAATTGTTGTAGTTTTGATATAGAATTCTAAAACTTGAAGGAGTAGTGAAGGAGGGAATAGTCCTGGTCATTGTCTGTATTTAACAGGGTTCTTAATCTAGATTCTGCATTAAAATGGGTAGGGTTACTTACAATAGCTTTCTAACTCTGAAAAGAGATATTGTTTAAGATTCTAGAATGAGCGAGAAGTACAAAGTTACCCAGACTCAGTCTGCTGGAAAACCAGGACGAAAAATAATCAAGGGGCAAGGTGTCCAGAAAATATCTCAAAGGCACCAGCCAGGCCAGCTGCAGGCAATTAGACGGCACAGGGGAATCCAGCCCCAGTACGCCCTCCTGCCAGGCAAAACATCACACCTTACCGGACACTGAAAATCAGCATACCCAAGGAAGAAGGAAGCTGGCTGGCAAAGGAGCCCACCTGGCTGAAAGCAGCGACCTGAAGCCGGGGAAGTGCTTCTGCAACTCCCAACAACCTGCCTTGTTCACCAGGGGGCGCCTTCTCCTCCCTCCTAAGCTGACTTCCCTGGTCACCAGGACACAGGCAACATTCTCAAGGTTGTATTTCATCTGGTTCTTCATCAGAAAGCTTGAGCCAGAGCAGTGTTTCTCCAAGCCTGATGGGATGACCCTGCCTGCACCAGCATAATGACCTGAGACACTCAGTCCCCTTCCAGCCCTGCTGAATCAGAATCTAGGGGCTGCGGCTTGGGAATCAGGCCCTTAAACAAACTCTCCAGATCTAAACTCAAGGGTAGCAACCACTGAACAGCAAACAATTTGAAAACAGAAACGCTGTGTTGGTCTCTGTGGCCTTCCTGGAGCCTGGCACAAGGTCTATGACTGGTAAGTGATCAGCAACTATTCAGCAGCTAAATGAATGAATGAATACCAGAGGCTGCTTCATCAACATTTGTTGGGGGGAGGGGGATTGAGGTTAGCTCACAAAAGAAGGGTCTCCTGGAGGGCTCAAGCCCGCTGAGGCCAGGGCAAGGCCTCCCAGATGCTCGGCATCTCTTATCTGCCCTTTTCACCTCCCTTTGCCCTGTACTGTGGCCCAGCCACATCTGAGCAGCCCCAGCCCTGGCTCAGAGCCCAGCAAGGCCACCCTGCAGTCAGACGCTTCTGTCTCCAACAAACTGCCAGGCCAAGTCAGGCTCTCAGGACTGGAATTTGGCAGAACAGGCACCAACCTCAGACATGCAGACAGCCGCACCACCCTGTGCAAGGAGGGTGGTGCTGGGGTCAGCCCCAGGAGAGGCCAAGAAACTTGGTTCTTTAACCCAATTAAACAACACAGAGTTGCCATCCAGCCTCCGCAGGGGTAAGGTCCGCCCTTCCTGGGCTGGCTCTGGCTTGTTAAAGCAGTACAGCAGCCCTGTTCTGGTCTACCCAGAACACTGAGTTCTGGACTTTGCAAGCTGAAGAAGTTATCTGATGTGGGCGATCATACCGCCAAATGTATACAGAGCGGGTCACTTTCAACATGATTTTATTTCTGTTATTTGTATTATCTCATTTTGTCCTCTGGGAAGTGCTGGGGTATTATTGTGACATCTGACAGTACAGACTGTCTGAGCATGTGCTTAAGATCACAGACCTGCTGAGGGCAGAGCCAGCGCTGTGACCAAGGTCTGGGCCTTTGCTCAGGTCAGATCTGGGGGAGGCAGCTGGCCACATGGTTCAAATATGATTGCGCTTGACACTCACCCAGGAGCATGTTTACAAAGCAGATGCCAACCCTCCCAGAGTATAAGCCGGTTCAGGGCACATAGGAATCTGCATTTTAGTATATACCTCCAACTGAAGTGAACAGAGCAATGGCCATTTTAACACACTCCTCCTGGAGACCTCGCCAGATTATGTGGTTTGACAAAAATAAATTATTTTACTGGTGGGAATTTGGCAGCCCTTCAAAAGGTCAATTGTGCCTGAAACCCAGCAGCCCTTGGCCTCAGCTGCTTGCAGGAGCCCCTTCAGAGTGATTAACCCATTAAAAGGAGGTAAATACACTCTAACACCCTCAGCCACCTCTAAGTGTTGCTTTCTCCCTTTTCTTCAGTGCTAGTAACCTGTGGCTGTATATTCTTAGGTTAATTTGAATTTGCCTCAATTTTGCTTTTAGATGTTTTTTGAAAACACCTTTAGTTGTCCCAATTTTCCCCTGCCTTTCAGACACCTGAAAGCTTGGTCTTTTCTTTCATACACCAAGGGCTCCCTAGTTGAAAATGTCTTGGGGCTCGCATTTGGAGCAATCAGTTTATTTTCACCTGCATCTCACTGGATATCACCACCATTCCCACAGCTACACCTCGGGCCCCAACCAGCCCTGCCGCCCACCCCACCAAAACCACTGGCGGAATTTACAGGCATACCAGGCATACCCCGTTTTACTGTGCTTCGAGTTATTGCCCTTCAGGGATGTTGCTTTATTTACAAATTGAAGGCAAGACCCTTCACCAACAAAAACATTGCAACCGGCTTTATTCCAATGCTGGCTTTATTGCAGTCTGGAGGAGAACCTGCAATATCTCCAAGGTTTGCCTGCGGGTATGTTTACTGCGTCCCTGCATTAAGTGCTCCCAGAGGTGGGGAAGGTGCAGAAGAATGCCTCCGGGCCCAGAGGCCCTGCAGGTCCGTTCCTAGTAAGACCCTCCTCTAAGTGAAACTGAGAAGTTGATAGTTACGGAAAATGAAGAAAACTAACCATGTCTCTCCTAAGTTCTCATAGATTTAGACCGATGTTGGTATGTCTGAGGTTTTTAAACAGTCTGCTCTCAGTTTTTCCTTTCAAATAAAGTGTGAGCTCCTGAAGAGCTTGTTACTGACATGTTTCACTTAACGTTCCTTGTTTTGCCCACTTCTGCTCTTTTGAAAACCTTTGCATAACTTGTTTTCTAATTACAAAAATGCGTGTTCATTTAGAAAATTCTGAAAGCCCAGAAGAGTATAAAATAGAAAAAATCACCAGTGATCCCACCACTCAGGGTCTTTCTCTTAACATTCTACTGTACATAATTCCATTTTTATGTTCATAGAATTTTTAAAATATATTTGGGATCATACTATTTTTTAACTTATTTTTTTCACTTAATATGTCACTATAATTTCCTTACATCATTATATCTTCCTCTAAAGCATGATTTAAAAAAAAAAAAAGACCTCCATAGAATCATATCATTTGGATGTGCCACAATGTACTTACTAATCCTCTCAGAGGACATTGCAGTAGATAGTCATCATTCTTATAGACTACCCAGCACACTTTGTACCAGAACCCTCTCCCTGTGTTTAGAGACTCTCTCACCCAGTGAGACAGAACCTACATCCCACGTGGGAGGTTGGGAATAATACACACTTTCCCAGGCTCCCTTGCAGCAAGAGTATAGGCACATGTCCTTGGCTTTGCCAATGAGATAAATTTGCCCCAGCTTGGAATTGGAATCTGGAGTGTGAAGAAACGGGGATCTCAAGGCCTCTAGTTGAGTGACGATAGGGCAGGGTGGCAGGTTCTAGAAACGTCCAGACCCCACCATTCTGCAGCAGTGGTGCTGGCAGCTTCAGCTGCAGTGTTTGTAGCTGGGGGCGTCGGCAAGGACAGGGTGGGGAGTCTTCATTAGACTTGATTCTGTGGCTTGATTCTGACTCTTGGTTTTGACCCCCTCTAGGCCTGACATCCTGGTTTTCCTGGAGATTTTGAGCTATCCACTATCCTTTAATAAATTTCTTTTCTTTCTTTTTTCTTTTTCTTTTCTTTTCTTCTTTTTTTTTTTTCTTTGTTTAAAATAGCCAGACTTAGTTTCTGTTGCTTGTAACAAAGAACCCTGACTGATAAAAAATGTTTAATTTGTTTCGACATTTGCCATTTTAAATAATGTTGTAGCCAACATCCCTGGACATAACTCTGTGATCACATCTATCAATTTCAGTAGGTTAAATTCCTGTAAGTGGCATTCCTGAATTGGAAGTATGAACATTTCCTAGGCTTTTGACGAGTGTTGCTAAATTATGCTCCAGAAAACTAAGTATTTTTTAATGTTCTGTTTTTGCACTTCCCTGCGTTTTTTATAGGTGATGTTTCTTTGTATATACATATATTAGTTTCCTAGTTCTCACTTGTTCATTCAATAACATGTATACACACTGTGTGTCAGGCGCTGTGCGAGGCCCTTAAAAATAAGTATGTATTCAACTAACTATAGCCACGCACTGCAGAATGATGTTTCAGGAAACGACGGACCGCATAAATGATGGAGGTCCCATAGATTATAACAAAGCTGAAAAATTCCTATTGCCTAGTGACAAAGCCATCTTAAGGTCATAGCACAATGCATTACTGTGTTGTATCTGTCTAGGATAGTCATGCTATCAGCTAGAAATGCCTGGGGACACTCACCTGAGCCCCGGTGAGCTTCCCACAGACATCTTCCCTTTTTAAACCAATATTAAGACTGGAGGGGCTTTGGTGGTTTTTATTACTATTTCAAGATGCCTTTCAGTGATAACCATTAGAAAACTTTGAAGAAAAGAAGTTTATTACTTAGAGGGGGAAAGGGGTATGCAGCAAGGTTACAGGAAGGGTGGGGGAAAGGGAGAGATAGAGAGCATGTGTACACAATGTACTTACTAATCCTCTCAGAGGACATTGCAGTAGATAGTGAGCTTGGCCTGGGATTCTGCTTTAATCAGGGTTGAGCATGGAGACTGAGGGTTTTGAGGGCTCACTCTTTATTGGTGAATTTAAACACTGGGGTGAGAATTTAAAGCTCTGAAAGAGAAAAAAACAAGTAGCTCAAAAAGTCAGTTTTCTAAATCAAAGTAGGGAGCTGCAGGTGAGGTGGCCTGGCTCTTTAGTGGTGGGGCTAGAGATGTGTTTGCTTGAGATAGCCCTTTTCAAAGTGGATGCCTCAGCAATCAAAGCTTAAGTCAGGCCCTTGCATTACAAAAAGAAATGCCCACTGTTGGGGCTTACACTACAATTGCTCAGGTGTTTGTGGTGATGTTGGTGTAAACAGTATAGCAGGCACAAATACAGTAGTAGGCTGCTTACCCCCTCGGTTTGTGTAAATGCTCTCTAATGTTTGCACAAGGACAAAATCGCCTAACAATGCATTTCTCAGTAGCACATAATTGTATAGTATGAAGTTTAATGACTTTAGCAGAGGTTTAGGAGACTTAACAGGACTCAATAGCACCTCTCTTCCCAGACTGAGTGTTAAGCCAAATGAGAAATATAACAAAGAAGTGAGGCATTTGGGGTCAATAATATTACCTTTATTAAGTTGATATTGGAAAGTCTGGCTTATATCTGCAGGCAGGCTTGCCCATTCAGCTGGAGGAGCAGAATATAGCTTGTGTTCCGTGTTGGAAACTGGAACCCAAGAAAAGCAAAGAGAAGGGTTCCACCTTCCAAATCACCAAGCCGAGAGGTGTCGCCTCCCTTCAGGGAGTGAGGTGCTCAAGGGAGGTTAGCAGAATCTTATAGTCCATAGAAATACTGTCCCATGGAAGTGAGCATCCACAATGAGCAATACGTCCTTTCCCTGACAAGAGGTGTAAACAGAAGAGGGAGAGATTACCTAGTTACCTAGGACAGGTGGGAAGAATTCACGATGGATGCAAGTGTTATAGGACCTGGGCCTTGAGGAATTTCACCCGAAGGACAAATGGTGAAAACAGCTCTCTTAGCACATACAGGCACGTGGAACAGACCTTGAAACTTACCCATCTAAGAGAACGTATCTGATGGCAGATAATCTGGTGTTTGCCGCAGATAAGGCAGCTAAGTAAGAGTTGTTATCAGTATATATCTGGTTTGCCTAACGGAAGGTCGTTCCTCCCACTGGGAGCCTGGGCTTCCTGGCCCTGAGCAAGGACACTGGTCCATGCGGCAGAAGCTGGTGGCCGTTCCCCAAACTGGTTTCCTCGTTGTCCTGGGCACAGCTAGATTACATTTTCCAGTAATTAATTGTAGCCACGTGACTAATTTCTGGCCATTGGAAAGTGGGCATAAAAGATGCACCATATCCAGCCATGCCCCTATAGTGGAATGCATAGTGTCCCACAAAATTCACGTCCACCCAGAACCTCAGAATGTGACTAAAAGAAAAATTATTTTTCTATAACCACAAAATACTTCTGACATTAAATATGGGATTGAGAGTGTGACGGTTCCCACACCAAACAATTCTCCAGTTGTCAAAAGACATCAGCTAGGTGTTTAACTCAATTCTGACACTTAACTACTTAGAGTTAGCACAGATCCCACAGGTTAAGGGCTCAAACCCACAAGACTGCTCCACACTTCAGATGCCAATCACAAGTCCCAAACTGTCACCTATAGCTCCGATCAACCGGCTATAAATTGGGGTTTCCCATGACCCCTTCCTCAAGTTTGAGAATTTACTAGAATAGCTCACAGAACTTAGAGAAGCACATTTACTGGTTTATTATAAAGGATGTAACAAGGATATACATGAACAGCCAGATGAAGAGGTACATGGGATGAGGTCTGGAAGGGTCCAGAGTGCAGGACCTTCTGCCCCTGAACTTGGGTTGTTTGCCAATCTGAAGCTCTTTGAATAATCCCATAGTTTAAGAATTTTTATGGAGTTTTATCAAGTAGAGATGATAGATTATTAACTCAATCTTCACCCCCAGAGGATGGGGAGTGGGGCTGGAAGTTTCAAGCTTCTAATGATAGATTGGTCTTTCTAATGATCAGCCCCCATCCAAGAGCCCACCACGAGTCACCCACTAGAACAAACTATCACTCTCATTCAGGAAATTCCAAGTCATTTAGGAGTTGTGTGTTGGGGACTGGGGTCGAAGATCGAACATTAGAAAAAAGATGCACTCAGCACTCCTATCACTCAGGAGAGTATAAGGATTTTAGGAGCTCTGTGTCAGGCACTGGGGCCAGAGACCAAATATATATTTTTCTTCTGTCACAGTGACCTTCTTTAGCAGAGTGTCTTTACAGGTATAATTAAGTTAAGGATTTTGAGATGAGATCATCCCAGATTCAAGTGGACCCTAAATCCAGTGACAAGTGTCCTTAAAAGACGGCAAAGGGAAAGAGAGAGAGAAGGCCATGTGAACACAGAGGCAGAGACTAGATTGATGCCTCTGCACCCAAGGGACACCAAGGATTGCCAACAGCCACCAGAAGCTAGGAAGAGGCATGGAGGAGAGTCTCCCTTTGAGCCTCCAGAAGGAATCGACTCTGCCCACACCTTGATTTTGGATTCCTGGTCTCCAGAACTTTGAGTAAATGCTTTTTTGTTGTTTTAAGCCAATCTTCCCTACACAATCTTCTCTGCTCATTGCTCCCCTGGCTGGCTGGCTTGGAGACAATCCCTGGGGTAATCTTGCTGAGGCTGAGGGTCCCGAATCACTGCCCAGAGGGAGCAAGAACATTTTTGGGACAAAAGTCACATTAACTGTAGTAAACTTCTTTTCTGGATTTATCTTTTACAGCAGCCAAAGTTATCTTAATTAGTTACACCTTGCCCCCCCCCACCACCATAAAGCAATAAATTGGCATTCTAGTTTGCGCAGCAGTCTTGTGAAATTTATAATTCTAATCTGTCAGTGAGAGACCATCTCTACATACATTGAAAAGTCTTGTCAGAACCAGGAAGCTGAGAATCAGACCCTTTCCCTCCAATAAACAAAACAAAACAAAACGGGGGGTCAGGGGCCCAGCCAGCACTCGGTCAACACCTTGCCTGTTTCCCCATTAGTGCTGCCTCTCCCAGCCCCCAAACCTTGCTGGCTGCATCAGCAGAGGCCCGTAATGGGAAAGGGTGATGGTGGCTGGGCTGGGAAGGACGTGCAAGCCCTGAGTGAGTCCCTGTTTCTGCCACTTCTGGGTGGAAGCACACGGTATGTCTCCCAGAGGCATCTTCTTGTTTCTAAGAGGAGGCACCTGCCTGTGAGAGGTGAAAGCAGCAGCAGGCTTGTGGGGAGAGCAGGGAGGAAGGGCAGGAGAGGAATAAGGTGGAGGAGAAAGGTCACGGAGCTACTGGCCAGGCTCTGCTGCCCAGTACTCCCTCCACCTCCACCCTGGTCACCAGGCACAGCCTAAGTGGCTCATTCCAGGGGAGCCTGGTCATGTGAACCTGATTTGCGACAAGGCCTCTGTCCACCCCAGCTCTGAGCTCCTCTCAGCAGGAATGAGATCTGCTGGACACTCAGCCCCTGGTGTCCGAATTCCAGGAGAGCAGTAGTAATGGATGACGCTGGAATAGAAAGCTGAGGTCAGATTGTGAAGACTCCTGAATGTGATGAGAAGTTTGGTCCCCATTCTGTGGGTAATGAGGTGACTCTTGGTAGTGGTTTTAAGTAGTGGTTTTGGAACACTAACTCAGAGCAATGCTTGCACAGAGTAAACACTTGCATAGCTGACCGAAAGTACAATTCGATATTAACACTCATCAAGTAACATGTTTCAGTCTCTCTTTCTCTTACATACACACCTCTCCCGCTTTTCCTGACTCTAAAAACAAGACATTGTGTGGATGGCTAGTTTCCAATGGGCTCCCCAGACAGTAGGCTGGATGTAGCATTTTGCTGCATGGGTGTCAGCCAATGAGGACAGAGGTCACTGAGGGCAAGGATTGGAAGTGTCGTGTCTGATGGCAGAGCAAAAGGCTACTTCAGCCTTACAGACAGCATCGCCTCGTTCTCGATTTGCATTCCATGAATACAGGCACACACGCCTTTGGGCAAGGATGCCAGCCAGTGACAGTCAGCGGGCCGATCTGCCTTTCAGCAGACTGGAGAGATTTCAGGCCAGTGAGCTTTCCCTGGCATCCATTTTTTTTTCCTTGTCTTTTCTTTCCTTCTCTTTCTTTTCTCATCTGGCCTGAGAATGGTCTTGGAAACCTGTGGTCAAGTGAAGTCTTGGAAGATCATATGTACAAGCAAGAAGGCCCTCAGCTCAGGTAGGTGGGTCGAGGGAGAGTGCTGGGAGTCCTGGCAGGTTCGCATCCGGTCTTCCTGGTCTAGCCCAAAGCTCTGCCCAGGGAAGGAAACAGGAATTGCATCAGTTGCTCTCCCTGCCCAAGCAGGTGACAGAATCAGCCAACAGGAGTCAATGTGAGAACAGGTCATGGATCAAGATGCCAACTGGTCAGGACAGAGATTTAGCCAGGGCCTGAGGAGCTTAAGACAATGGACACTGAGGAAAGAGAAAAACTGGTAGGGAAGGCAGAGACTTCCGAGAAAGCTTTGTAGAAAAATGGGATTTAGAGTAAACATCCCAAGACAGTATGGCATCTAATATGCCCGTGGTCCTAGAGGAGAACTCAGGATGGGCCAAATGGGGATGCAGATCCACTGGACAGGAACCCAAAGCTTCTCAAATTCCAGCTCCTTCCCCAGCCCAAGGTCAGGCTCTGGATGCCATCCTCCTGCCTGAGCCTCGGTTCACCTCTGCTCCGACCTGCTGCTGCCTTCCCTGCAGTCCTTGTTCCCACATCTGGGTGCCCTGTCTGCCCCCTGAGACCCTTCGGAAGGGAATCTCTCCTGCAGCCAGGATGGGGCCTTTGGGGTAAGTGTCTGCTGGCAACACCCCTACCTTGACCGCCCACTCCGTATGCAGCCCAGGCCTCAGCAGGGCGAGTCTTCACGGCCTTTTCTCCAGGCAGGACGGGGTAGGGGAACCAGGAGCCCTGGATCAGGGACCAAAAGTATGCAAAGCTGTAAGCAGATCTCACCTATAACTGCCAAGAACTGCTCCAGGACGCTAGGATTGCAAGAAAGTTCACATTTTATCAAGTGACTTAATTCCATTCCAGCTTCTACTTGCCAAGCTGGGGAAAAGCCCAAGCCAGCCATCTCTGGGGCTTGCTTCCTCCTCTCTACATAAGGAACCTTGGCACTTACATAGTTCAGAAAAAAAATGGATGGCCCCTCTGTGTACCACGTGTGCTGAGTGCTAGCAGGTGAACTTGGCAGCTGCTCCTGGAGGGGCCCAGCTCCCCCAAGGCAATCTCCCTGCACCGCCAGGCTCTGCCCCAGGAACCTTGGTCGTTAGCCCCAGGCCTCAGCGCTCCAGTGTTTGAGGCCCACCCTGCCCAGCATTCCCCCAGCTACCTCCACCTCTGGAAAAAAATACCAAATAATCACTGAATGGGCCTAGAAGTTCCAAACTGGCAACTAGCCAACTTAAATGGTTTATTTTTACATGAATTAGATGCCAAAAGTTAAAAATCAGGACATTTGATGTAAACATCTGGATTTTCATGGTTAATGATAGTGGTTGCATAACATTGTGAATGTACTTAATGGCATGGGATTATATATTTAAAATGGGTAAAATTGTGAAAATTTATGTATATTTTATCACAATAAAATTTTTTGTTTTAATCTGGATTTCTAGCTTCTTTAGAGAAGCAGACCATTCTGCACAATTGCTTTCCCACGCGGCAACATTGGCACCTTGGCCATCTTTGCTCATTTCCTTTATAGCAGTGGTCCCCAACCTTTGTGGTGCCAGGAACCGCTGGATCCTGTGAGAATGTAAAGCCTGATGATCTGAGGTGGAGCTGAGGCAGTGATGCTAGTGCTGGGGAGCAACTGCAAACACAGATGAAGCTTTGCTCATCGACTGCCGCTCACCTCCTGCTGTGCGATCCGGTTCCTAACAGGCCACAGACTGATATTAGTCCACAGCCCGGGGCGTTGGGGACCCTTGCTTTATAGGATTCACCCAACCCTTCCCATAGACATTTGAGTTTGAGACTCTGGACTCACCCTTTCAAAAGAATCTCAAGTTTGGAGGAAAGTGTGGTTTTCAGGGTGGCCAACTCCCAGCCACCTACCCACCCTGTGTTTCACATTGTCCCAGGGGAAGAGAGCCTGGATATCAGGAATCTAGCATCCAGCGCCCTTCCTTGGGGAGCTACAGCCATTCGATGGGCTCCGTGGGCTCAGGTCATGCCCAACTTGTTAGTGCCCATCTGTTTCCCAGTAGTCAACTGCATGGAAAGCCTGTCCTGCAAGTCTGTCTCAGGGGAGAGCAAAGAAGGGGGGAAGGAGAGACTTGGAGTCCTAGTGAGACCAGGACAAGCAAGGGCAGAGCCTGAGGCAGGATGCAGGAGAAGAAAGCAGATGGGGACTCTGGTGCCACAGGCTGGCACCTGGAGTCCTTAGGAAGAACCCTGGGGTTTAGTAACTGAGCCCTGTTATGGGTTGCCTTGTGTCCCCCCGTTCACGTGCCCTAACACCAGTACCTGCGAACGTGGCCTTGCTTGGAAACAGGGTTGTTGCACATGCAGCTGTTAAGACAGTGTCCTCATACAAAGAACACGAAGGCAGACACACAGGGACAGTGCAGAGTGATGATGAAGGCAGAGAGGGAGCGATGCGCTTCCAACCCAAGGAACAACAAAGAACAACCAGAAGCCAGGAGAAAGGCATGGAGCAGATTCCCCCTCAGCCCCAGAAGGAACCAACACCACTCACAACTTGAGCACAAACATCTGGCTCCAGAACCATGAGATAATAAACTGCTGATGTTTAAGCCACCCAGTCTGTGGGACTTTGTTACAGCAGCTCTGGCAAACCAGTACTGAATCATTCCAAGTGGTTCCAGAATGGGCCCTCACCTTTTCCTACCCTGAAATGGACATTAATAACAAACAAGATTTGCATACGTACAGTGGAGAAGAAAGAGATATTTCTAGACAAGAGAAGTAATGTGAACAGAGACAAGCATGGCCGGATGCCACTGCAATGGGGAGGGGAGGTGGGAGTCAAGATAACGGTGCTAACGTTTCTGGAGTGTCACCTGTGTCAAACACATATGTCCACCCATCCTTAAAACAAATTGGCTTGAGGTTAGTATAATGATCATGTCCATTCTACACATGAGAAAAATGTGGCTCAGAGAAGTTAAACAGTGCGCCCAAGATTAGATAAGCGGGGAAGCCAGGGTTTGAAGCCAGGATCTCAATAGTTTGTTTCAACTTTCCAAGCAGAAGAGAATGAAACTGGTGTCTTAAGTCTTGCTCTGATCTTCCGATTGGCCTGGGATCCCTCAGGCATGTAGCCTGATGTTGGGCTATGTCTCCTAGGACCCGCCTGACCTAAAGTAGCCCCTCCCTTTTAACCTTGTCCCAAACATGGCCACGGGCAGAGTCAGTGTTAAGCTAGCCAAACCAGAACACAGGAGCTAGGGCCAGGGCCAACCAAGTTCCTGCTCCCTGTCTCTCCTGCAGTGACTGGTGGCTACTGCTGAGGCCACCCAGGGTGCCTGCATGTACTGGCCAAGAGATACAGGGTGGTTTGAGCACAACCACACTCACTCCCATGAAAAAGGATTGACTACACAGCTGCCAAAGAAAGCCTAAAACACCACCAAACAATCCTCAAAACATTCAGATGCAGAAAGAAAGGTTAAACAACAGGTCTAGCAACAGGTCTAGGGAGAAGCTGGCCTATAACTCCAGCTTTAGCTCAAAGTATGGGACAGAGACACAGCTGTCTTGCCTGATTCCAGCGTCTTTATGATGAAATAGCACACGTGTCACTACAAAAACTGTGCTTTTAAAGTTCTCAAGGTTGAACCCCTTTTTGGTCCCCTAAAGCAGAGATCCAAAATAGGTCAATCTTACGCCTAGACAGGATCCCTGTGGCTGGGGCCCTTGAAATACGTACATCATTGTCATAAACACTTACATATTGTGCTCACTGTGCGTCAGGCATTCCTAATGTTTTAGATGTGCTGATTTATTTCATCCTCATACTTAATCCTAATTTGCCCTAAATTACACAGCCAGTAAATGGAACTAGGATTTGAAAGCCAACATATTACACTGATTTCTAAAATATTTAGGGAAAGAGATCAGGATTTTACCCATTTAGCATTTGTGGTGTTCTCAGTATTAAAACCAGGCATAAGGCAGCAGCGTCAGCCCTGTGCTCTTTCTTTCGTACCCCTTCGAGCTGCTAAGCAGAAAATGCTGGGAGATAGCTGTTCACCCTTCCCTGCTTCCTTCAGGACCTCCCAGAGGTTTTTACCCTCCAGTCTTCCTCCCTATGTGCAAGATGCTTCAAGTGAAAGGAGTAGATTATCCCCATTAAGTACTTGTGAATCTCAAAATTAAGGCATTAACTCTGGAAGGTGTCACGGTTATCTAGGATGGCATCATCACAACTATTGAAACAGTGATTGGTAACTTTTGCTTTGTCTCCGCCAGCTCAACCAGGGTGAAGGCAGCGTGTGAAGCCGGGAGGGCTGAGGCCGTGAGCTTCTCCCTGTAGGTAAACGAAGTAGGCACCACCAAACACCCAGTAGCTGAGCTTCTTTGTTCAGGTTCCGTGACCTGGGACTTGGCTCCTCTTGGGTGTGCAAATATAAGCCAACCATCGTGGTGGGGAAGAAGTGTCACAGGTCCTTTTGTTTTTTAAAGTCACCCTCATCACTGCCTCATGATATGCAGAAGAGGTCCCTGAAGGGAGGTGAATAATTCACTCACAGCAAAGGGACCCCATGGGACAAACTGGATTGTATCAGCCAGTAGACATTTATAAGTCAAGGTTATGCTTCAGCAACAAACAACCCTGCATGTCACAATATCTTAAAATGTCAAAGGTTTAGCTCTTACTCATGCTCCGTGCCATACTCATTTCTAAGCAAATGTCGACTAGCTGGAATATTGCTCGTCACCATAACAGAGAGCTCTGGAGGGCCTACCTCACACAGGCAGCTAAATACTCTGGGCGAAAGTGACACCTGTTGTTTTCATTCACAATTCATTGACCAAGCCTACATGCATGACCCCACCCAGCCACAAAGGAGGGTGCAATGCTACCATGTGTCTGAAAAGCAGAGGGCTTGAAATATTTGATGAACTCAGTTCAGCACTGTGACCTCGGCAGGGATGGGGACCTGTGCTCCCTTTCTTTCTTTCTTTCTTTCTTTCTTTCTTTCTTTCTTTCTTTCTTTCTTTCTTTCTTTCTTTCTTTCTTTCTCTCTCTCTCTCTCTCTCTCTCTCTCTCTCTCTCTCTCTCTCTCTCTTTCTTTCTTTCTTTCTTTCTTTCTTTCTTTCTTTCTCCTTCTCTTTTCTTTTTTTTTTTTTAGGAGAATTCAGATTTATTGGCCAGGGCTCCCTTTGAAAATCATTATTAGAACCACACTGACAGAGAATATAATGGACATGATGAATAGTAGCACAAGACATCATGGCTAGGTTACATCTCCAAACAGTAAGACTGACTATAGCTGTCACTGAATTTTACTGGTTGAACTAAGTTTAGATTTGGAAAGAAAATATACAATCCCTTAGAAAAACCAAATTGAACAAATCTAAAGATAGGTACCAAAAGACTGTCATGATGCCTATTCCAGTCACGATATTATTGGGATCAGAGAAAGGATTCTGAGTCAGGACAAGCTTATCTTTTGAGATAATTAAGAGAAAAAAAAGGAATTGTCACAAATAATGCTTATAAGTATTAATGAAGGAAAACTTTGTTGAGGATAAAGAATATTTCATGACTAAGAAATACCTGAGTGCACGATTGAAAAATATGTCTCCCTAATGGCTGAGAATGACACACTGCACTAGGCATGGTGGAGCATGGGCTAGACGATGGGGACACTTAGCTCTTAAAAAAAAATTCACCAGAGAGAGAGAGTCACCCTCAACATCCTTGGGTTTCTCCATCCAACCTTAGATGAAAAATATTCGGGGGGAAAAAATTTTACATTGTTGCTAATGTACACTGTGTAGTTAGGCCTCCAATGATTGAGTCTGTACTGAACATGTACAGGCTATTTTTTTATTATTCCCAAAACAATACAGTATAAGAACTATTTACATGGCATTTACATTGTAATAAGCATTATAAGTAATCTAGAGATGATTTAAAGTATATAAGAAGATATGCATATCTTATATGCAAATAGTACACCATTTCATATAACGGACTTGAGCATTCAGGGAGTTTGGTATCGCTGGGGGTCCTGGAATCAAGCCCCTGTGGATACCGAAGCATGACTGTACAGACATGTGAACTTAAGACCAGTTTAGAAAATACTGCTGTTACTGTATTAAGGTGAAGCAATATAGACTGACACATGCTGATCAATATTATGGACTGAACTGTGTCCCTTCAAAATTCATGTTAAAGTCCTAATCCCCAGTACCTCAGAATGTGATTACACTTGGAAATAGGGCCTTTAAAAAGTTAAATAAGGTAAAATGAGGTCATTGAAGTGGGCCCTGATCCTATATGACTGGTGTTCTGAAACGAGATTAGGACCATAAGACACAGGGAAAGAATGACAGTCTACAAGCCAACACAAGAGGCCTCTGAGTGAAACCAACCCTGCTAACACCTCAGTCTTAAACTGCTAGCCTCCAGAACTGTGACATTTTTGTGAATATTTAGAATTTGACCTTCACTCCTAACAGGGACCATGTCATGACAATTTCTAACTGACATCAGGTTGCTAGCCCTCCCTGTAGGGGCCTCTTCTGTCTTAATGATTGATCTGGGTCATGAAAATGCAGTACCCCTCACTGGTATTGAAGTAGTCCACTAAACATTTGTTTGCTTGTGTTTTCAGATTTCAAATCTATCTTGGGAAACAGGTTAGATAAGCATTACAATACCCATTTTATAGATAATGAAACAAAGCCATGAAACAGTTAAATTGCTCAAAATTATAGTCAGGTTAAAGCTGATAGCAACACAGATGCTCTATGACCCCAGGAGAAGATTCCTTTCACAAGGTCACTGTTTTACTTTGTCCAGTGGTAATAAACACTCAAAGCTTGTATTTATCTTTTCAATGATACTGTGCAAACTAAAAGGGGCCTGATAATCATGGTTTGGATAATCTAATTGGAGAAATGGAAAACTGATTCCACCAAGTCGTCCCATTGGGTCATCCCTTTGTTACTTCATGTTATTTCTTCACTTCTCTCTTCCCAAGAATCTTATACAGATTTGTCTAAATCTAGGCTGTGCCTCCACTGAACATTGGCTAAGCTTAGAATTAAAAATGAAATTATTAAAATTAGAATTAAAAATGAAAATCAAAGCAAGATCAGGTATCAGTTTCTTATATTTGAGGGTATTTCTCCCACTTTTAGCATCTCATTGCCAAGTTGGTCAATCAAGGTCAACCTGGGATTGTTAGAATTCATTGAGTAGAAAGCCATGAATTTCTAAGTCTTGTCAAGATTAGGTTGCCAAATGGCAAGGGAAGCTTAAAACAACAGACCTCATTTATGTGGCCTCATTTAGTTTTATTCCTTCTGCTACAACAACAAGCCAAAAATGAGAGAATTATGCCTCTTTGGAATTCTCTGTGTGTCCCTACGAGGAAGCCCCATTATCTGGGCAAACCTGGCACAGGCATGGCCTGATAATTTCCTGGGAGGCAAAATGCTTTTGTGTCATGCTGACACTCATTCCCCTGGAATTCTGACTCCTAGAACTTTATATAGAATTTTGAGTCCAGGCTTGAAAGCATGTCTGGTATTGGGCACTTTATCATGAATTTACTAAAATCAGGCTTGGGGAAATCACTCAAGCCAGGGCTTGTGACAAGGAGAACAAAGGGAACTTAGTTAACTTATCAATCAGTTCATGTGCTGGATGCTTCATGGTAACTCTGCACAAATTTATACTTTATAATCAAATGATGAGTGTCCATGCTTTAGCTATCCTCAGCAAATGGTGATGGCTTTATGCTTTGTGCTTTCTTTCCCATTAGACTGGCCTCATTGTAACACGTTACGGTAAATAGGTTGCCCAAATAATTAGATATGTAGGTAGAAGTGTGGGAACACAGGATATGAAAATTCTCTAATCGTCTCAGCTCTAAATGACTTCCATTTTCCAGATGATATTGCCACCCCAGGTGGGTATTCTAATCCATTTACTGCTGTGCATATGCTCCTAGACATGGGTGCTGTAACAATGTCAACAAATGCAGAATGTCTTGTACTTTCCAAGAGCTTTTGTGTATGTAACCTTATTTGAGCTTGCCAGTAGTTCTATGAGCTAAATAATAAGGTAGCTATGTTTAGCCCCTTCTTAAAAGTGGATGCTAAGACCCAGAATGACAAAGCAGCTTTCCCAAGGAATAAACTAGTTATCACTGTAACTAGGACTAGAATCCAGGTGTGATGGTTAATTTTATATGTTAATTTGACTGGTCCATGAAGTAGTCAGATATTTGGTCAAACATATTCTGAGTGTGTCTGTGCAGCTGTTTCCAGATGAGATTAACATTTGAATCAGTAGACTGAGTAAAGCAGATTGCTCTCCCTAGTGTGGGTGGGAGAGCAATTTAATTTAATGCCTAAATTAAAACAAAAAGGCCGAATAAGGGGAAACTCGCACTACTCAACTTTCTTCAAGCTAGGACATCCACTTTTTTTTCCTGCCTTCAGACTAAAACTGAAATATCACCTCTTCCCAAGTCGTGAGCCTGCCAGCATTTGGACTGGAACTATATTATTGGCCTTTCTAAGTTTCCAGTTTGCCCACTGCAGATCTTGGGACTTGTCAGCCCCTAATTGCATGAACCCATTCCTCCTAATAAATCTCTCTTTATATGTACACACACACACACACACACACACACACACACATACACACATATAAAAAATAGCCCCCCCCCCCTTATCCATGGAGGATATGTTCCAAGACCTGTAATGGATGCCTGAAACAGCAGATAGCACCAAACCCTACATATACCATGATAAAGTTTAATTTATAAATTAGGCACAGTAAAAGATTAGCAATGACTAATAATAAAATAGAACAATTATAACAATATGCTGTAATAAAATTATGTGAATGTAGTCTCTCTCTCTCAAAATATTTTATTGTACTATACTTGCCCTTCCCTTTGTGATGATGTGATAATAAAATGCCTACGTGATGAGATGAAGTGAGGTGAATGATGTAGGCATTGTGATGCAACGTCAGGCCAATACTGACCTTCTAACGATATATGTGAAGGAGGGTTACCTATTTCAGGTGATCCTGGGTCATTGAACCATAATGATGTTGATGGTTAGATGTCAGGAGTAGACGATGTTGATGATTGGGGAAATTTAATATTTTCAGACTGTGGTTGACCACAGGTAACTGAAACCACAGAAAGTGAAGTCACAGATAAGAGAGGGCACCACTGTGTGTGTGTGTGTGTGTGTGTGTGTGCACGCACACGCGCGCACGTGCACATATCTTCAGTGGTTCTCTTTCTCTAGAAAACCCCAATGCCCCTGGCCTTTTAATTTGATCAGTGCTCTCTCCCTGACACCTTTTCCATGGCACAGCTACCTGTGTAGCAAATTAGAGGCAATTCTATTTGAGAATCTGCTCTAAGTAATTTCTCAAGCTGGTCTTAAGTTGGTCAGAAAAATGCCAGGACTGGGTTAAGGCACCAGAACAAAATCAGTGGGAGATCTCTAGAAGAAAGGCTTCCCAAAAGATGTCTTTTGATGTCATCTCCCACTAGATTTCTCTTAGCTCCAAGGCTTGCTCACTGCCCAGTGACCTTGATAAAAGTCCCTATTTATGTCCCTGTCTCATTCTGAATGTCCTCCAAAGAGAAAGGTGAGGTAAAAGCTGAGGCAATATTTCTCAGCCATTCCAGGCTAAGGAATTAGAATCACATGAAGGGCCTTAGTAAGTATTGCGTATGTCTATCTTGATCAGATTTCTTCTCTGCTCTGTTAAAAATGCAATCAAAGGGAACCGAATGCCATGAAACTCTAAGAGTTTGGGAGGTGTAGTCCTTCTAGCACTAGCAGAGAGTGATGGGATTAAGAGAAAGGCAGTCTTGAGCTTTTCATCACCTTTGTGTCCTTAGGTTGTATAACAACTTCCTAATTATTCACCCTCTTTAAAATTGCAGACCTCCTCTTGTTTCAGTTTTCAGTTTGACAACCAAAAACGGTTGAAACGGTTGAATATTGAAGGTGTTGACAAGGGTCAAAGTTGGAACAATTGAATCACAAACTATAGTATTGTATCATAACTCAAAGTATGACATAAATATCCATAAATCCCCATTGACATAAACAAATAACTGAATACATACATAAATGGGGGAGAAGCAACAACTTTTTCTTACAGAATTCTAATTAATAAGTGATTTTGGAAATAAGAAATCACCACTAGCATAACACAGTTATAACTCCCCCGGGCAAGATCCATTTAAAGATATTGAGTGAGCAAAAGTTTAAGCAGAATCAGGTATTTGCATTCTCTTAAAGTATCTCCCTTCAAGTAGCTTATAATTATAAAGATAAAAATAGTTTACAGTGGAAAATTCCAGCAGGCATCACTTAGTCAAGTGATCAAGGTCAGCATCACCAGTAACAGACAAGCATCACATAGTACTTGATATGATGCACCAAGGACATTATTGCTCTGTGCTATCTTCCCAAATAACACACAACCTCAATCTAACCAGGAAAAAACACCAGGCAACCACAAATTGAGGGACGGTCTATAAAATAACTGACAAGTACTGTCCTAACGAGACAAAAGAAGACAGGAATGACCATAGATTGCAGGAAACTATGGAGATATGGCAAGTAAACACGATCTGAGATCCTGGAGTAGGTTCCGTAATAGAAAAAAGATATTAGTAGAAAAACTAGTGAAAAGAAACTCAAGTAAATCCTATACTTTATTAATAGTATTGTACCAAAGTTCATTTCTTAGTTTTGATATGTGTTGCATTGCTGTATAAGATGTTTGTTTTAAGGGGAAGCTGGATGAAGGGTAAATGGGAACTACTTTTCCAATTTTTTCTAAGTTTAAAATTATCCAAAAGAATTAACTGTTGAAATAAAACAGCTAAATAGCAGCAATTCCATATAATCCAGCTTAATATATGTCAGACAAGAAGTAGACAAAACTGAAATGTTAAAGCTACACTAATACAACATCATAACATGTTGCGAGCGTACTTGTTTTGGGTCAACTTTGCATCAAGTTTAGAGCCTGCCATATACATTCAACTCAAATGTATGCTATTCAAATGATTTGATTCGCAAGTTCTAAGAAAATGTCTCAGATTCCAACTAGGACTGGGAAGAACACAGCAATGAGTGGCACATTCTCACTGGCCACGTCATTACAAGGGACTAAGCAACCCCACTTCTAAAGATCTGCCATGGTAAGGAACTCTAAGCAAGTTAGGATAGTCCAGGATCCCAACACAGAAGCTGCAGAATGGCAAGGCCCCTCCCCAGCAGTTGTGTTGTACTTGGTGGTATTAACTGTCCAAGGAAAGATGCTTGTCCTGGAAGTGGTGCCGAGTACAGTGCCCCTTACCACGAATGTTAACAGTGACCCAGACTCTAGGTCAATGGTGAAGCTTGGCACCATGGAAGATGTTTTCATATGACAAGAATTTCAGAGCAAACACTCATCTCCAAAAGTATACCTAATACACCAAGTAGCATTTGCAGCTCCTAGCTCTACTGACGACTAGCAAGTGTTCCTCTTCACAGGTGGATTTACTTTATGCAGCTTAAGTATCAGTATGTTTATTGCATTTAAGGTTATCACTTAATGGTCTGAGCTGATCAAAGTTCCAGAGGTGAACAATTTATTCAATAGGTCAGGCTTCTTTTAATTTGCCACAGCAGTCTCATCGCTTGGAATTAATCAATCACTGGTGTTCCCTTTAACTTAATGCCACTTAACAAGTTTTTGCTGGGCCAGAGCTATATTTTAATCCCAAATCATCAAAATGTACAAGAATGTTTAAAAATTAAAACTTATTGGTTTCTTAGAATGAGCAGGCTCTTTTATTATCTCTATGAATAGATACCTAGCCTCATTTTGTATACTCTCTGAACTGATGCATATATCAAAGATACACTCCTACAGTTCTAAATTTGAATGGGACCCTTAAGGCAGCAGTCCCTAACCTCTTTAGCACCAGGGACCAGTGCTTCTGTGAAAATCTAATACCTGATGACTGAGGTGGAGCTGAGGCAGTGATGCTAGTGCTGGGGAGCAGCTGCAGATATAGATGAAGCTTCGCCCACTGCCTGCTGCTCACTTCCTGCTGTGTAGCGTGGTTCCTAATAGGCCACAGACCAGTACTGGTCTGCAACCTGGGGGTTGGGGACCCCTGCCTTAGAGGAATTCAGACACTAAGTCCTTTGACAGTACCAAAGTTAGAGAATGGTTTAACAAATGCAATCAACCAATTATATATACCAAAGGAAATTCTTTATTGTAAACAAGATATAAAGTACAACAAAAGAAATATTGTGCAAATTGTAAATCACAAGGATTTCTTATTAAAAGAAAACTCTTTGTTTTCCAAGGGTCCAAGTTTTGATGTCGGAAATCTAGACCCAATATAGAGAAAAATGTTAAATGGGAAGATATGGGGACATTTTTCGCTATATATTTTAAACAATTTACTTCTGTTTTACCACTGTGTTTATCATCCACTATACAACAGAATATAACAGAAATACTGTTAACAAAAGTGAATGTTCTAGTAATTTTTCTACCCACCTAGTTCCACATCCCCTCAAAAAAAAAAAAAAACTCCTATAAATTAACAGGACAATATCTGTCCACTTGTGAATAATAGTCATTAACTTTCTAATTCAATAAAGCACGTTATATCCTCATAACATAAGGGTACTTTACTGATGACATAAGCCATCTTTTTCAAGGAGTTATCTAAAATTCTTGATATCCCTTCTTATAATATATATTTTTATCTTTGAATTTTTTTTTTCTAAACAAAGTGCAGTGTATCTTAGTCTCTACAGAAAACACATTGGAATACAATTTTCAAATCTACACAAGAAACTGCAGGCAAACTAAAGGTCAAAGCATAATAAAATGTCTAGATATAGTCATTTGTTAAACTTTCAAAACAAAAATGCAAAAAAAATTTTAACTACACTTCAAAGCAATTAAATTATTGAGGATTCCAAGTCTTTGGGTCCTCTTTTAGCAATATACAGCTACTTAATTCCAAATGTCAGCAATAGTGTGAAAGATCTAGATATATTTTAACTACGTTCACGAAGTTGACTGGAAAGACTAGGAATAGTAAACAAGATAACTCTAGGAAAAGATGACAATATTTGTAATAAAAAAATCGATTTTATATCTCCATCTCTGTACCGTAATGGTGATTTCCAGTCTCTATACTCTTGAAACCAGTGCTTTAGAAGAATCACATTGAAAAGTTGGTCTCAAGTATAAATGACAAAAGTAACAAATTGTGCACACAAATTCAAAATCTGTGCTACCTGTGTTGACTTCATCTGAAACCTTCAAAAAATATTTAAAGGAATAAAAGCTTTCTCATCTCTCTTATGTGATAAGAAATGAACCCTGCCACTCTGCGACCTGCCTATGACCAAGCATTTTTCATCTGACTCAGTCTGGGCCTTCTCCCCAAGCTGTGGGGCATCTGTTTTCAGCCCACATTGGAGGGCCACAGGCTTGCAGTGGAAGCATTCTTATATCACCACTGGCTCCCAGCTGTGACCAAAGTTAGTTCTGATTCTTCATCTTCCGATCTGTCACTGCGTGGGAGCAGTGGTTGGAGGTAGGGCAATGTCGTTCAACTTGCTCACTTCCATCTGCCAGTTTGGTAGCTTCTTGGCTGACAGATGACGCCGGGCATGCTTGGTCAAATGGTCACTTCTCATGAACCGCCGGTCACACATGGGACAGGCGAATTTCTTCTCACCTGTGTGGGTTCGTCGGTGTCTAGACAGTTCATCAGAACGGGCAAACCTCCTTTCGCAACCTTTCCAACTACAGCTAAAAGGCTTTTCTCCTGAAACAAAAATGCAGATTATTGTGACTACACATTTATTAAACCACTGTAAGTTTAATTAGTCATATCTAAAGCTATACATTTATTATCGATGTATTTTAAAATAAAAGCTATTAATAAAATGTCAAGTGAGCACTATACTATGTATCACTATTTTTAACTGTCACTGTCATGTTTATAAAAATTTACCCTTATGAAAACAAAATACCTTAATGAAATCTTTCAGAGGAGCCAGCACAAGTAAATATCATCCACTGAACTAGAAAGTAAGGCAAGTTCTTCCTTACTATGCCTGGTTTATATTTGTGATCACTGCCAAAAAATCATCTGAATTTCTACGATATAAATAAGATTTTGTTGGTACCTGTATGCGTTCTCATGTGAGCCTTCAGATGAGAACTTTTAAAGTACGTCTTTCCACACCCTGGGTGGCTACAGATGTGACTTCTTATCCTTGATGAGTCAATCTGAGGAGTGACTTTTGCTGCTGAAGGGGAAAACCCTGGAGCAGGGGCAATGGGAGAGAGTCTGGTGCCATTTGGGCTCACCACTGGAGGCTTCGGGTTCTGGACAACGGGCTGGGGTACGACAAACATGACGGCACCTTTGGGCACCTGAGTGCCCATGAACACGACAGGTGGGCAGACAGCTGGTGGCTGACTGGGTGGAGTGCTGGGAACAACTGTTGTCACAACAGGGTTGTTTGCAGGGAGGGGAACCATCTGACAGATGACCGGCATAGATGGCACTGCCCCTGCTGATACTGCAGGTGGAGAGACCAACACAGACTTTTGTTGTGGGGACATGGGGGCTGGCTGAGATCTACAGATGACTGTCTCTGAGGAAGGCACAGAAAAGTCATAAAGTGTAGCACTTGTTTTCTCGTCAACGTCTGCCACTGTGTTTCTCTCACATTTGGATCTGTTTGGTGACACAGCTGCACAAGGTATGTTTTTTCTCACAGCCTCAACATTTAGGTGGGTTCTTCTTCGAAAAGAATTGTCCTGACAACTGAGGATGCTGGCTGCTTTCACTGGACAAGATCGGTGGTTACACAGCTGAGCATCAGCTGTATGACGGATCACACTTGTTGCCTGAGCCTTGGGGAGTTTGGGGGCTGGTACTGGGTTTTTATCTTCCTCTTTGATAGGTGCAGCAAAGTGAGGCTTGGAAGCATCTGAGAATGATTTGAAGTGTCCAGTAGATGGCGCCGGTACCATCATATTTGACACTTGAGAGGGTTCAAAGTCAGAAGGACTATAAGGTGGAGTCAAACACTACAAAGAGAAATGTACAGGCAACAGGGTGAGAAATTTATAGTTAATAATGTAAATTATAAGAAATTATATCATCTACATTCATATTAAAAACAACAATACTTACAAATGCTGGGATCGTATGAAAATCAGGTGTACCCGGAAGCAAATTCTCTTCCTCTGACATATCAGATACTGGAGTAACAGGTCTGTTTTCAATATATTTCTTAAAATCGGACTTCCAACTGCAGCTCATTGACATAAGTGCTTCTACAGCTTCGAAATCACTTTTCTCTGCAGTTTTGTTCCAGGAATACACACTCTCTTTTGATCTTTCAGAAATCATTTCCATTCTTTCCTCCTATAGAAACAAAAGATTGGTTATATAAACGTATTTTTGTTATCCAAACAAGAGGCAGAGCAATGCAATTTTTTCTTTTTTACTATTTACACAACTTTCAGATTAAAACCTGAAAACACAATTTCTCTCACCCCTACTCTGATGGTAATAAAATCTTCCTCATTCTTCCTCCCACACTTAGGCTTGAACACGGACATCCTTGTGAGGCAGAGAAGAGCACCTTATCATCATTAAGAGGACCAATGCCAAAAGTATCAATGCATTTGTTATCCAAAAAAGAGAAGCACTTGGCTTGGAAGAAAAAGTTTTATATTATTTCCAGAGTTGCCACCTGTCTGGGATCAGACAAAATAACTAGGGGGAGGCTGTGAAAAAATTACCTTATTTCAATACTACAGGTCTGGCATGAGGTTTTTTGAGGGAAGTTCCTAACATTAAAAAAAAAAGCCAAAACTTTCTTAAAAATGCAGTGTAGTAGACAGAACTCTGGCCTGTTGATATAGATCTGAACTTTAAAAAAGTAACTTTGCATTGTGGGATAAAAATTAATAGGATATGAAATCTTGAGAGTCTTTTCAAATATGTACAATACATTATTTGTAATCTAAAAATTTTTTAATTTGACTACCAAAGATAGTTAAATTTACAAACCCCAAGCTTGATTTTAGTTAAGTTTCAACTTCATGTTTGTGTTCCCTTTCTGTGGATCTATTTAACACATTGGCTTACTATTTATAACTATGCCCAGCTAATGCAATTCTAATAAATGGATAATAAGAAAATTTAATATTCTACTCGGAATTTGCAAAAATACTGACTGTAAAGAGTCTGCAAGTCAGGGGAATTATCTTAATTTTTAAAAGAACTTGATGACAGAAATAACAGCACATACTTTGTTTGTATGCACAGTTCCCCCTAACATGGGTTTAATGTTTCATATAGAAGTTTCTTAGGCTGCACTTAAAAATTGTACTACCCACCATCTCTCCCATTTTCTATAAATGTGATTCTATTTTTGTCAAAGTAGAGATTGTGTAAAAGTAGCGAAAACCATTCTTTACGTTGCAAGGTATTACCCTCGACGCTTGTTTTAAAAAATGAACTCATGTTGAAATGCTTAGAAAACGAGCCATTGCTCTTGAAATATCGCTAACAATGCAATTGCATAATCGCGCGCGCCTTTATGTAAGCGGCAACGGACAGCGCCATGTATGTCTAAAAGCCTCAAGATGCCAATGCAAAGAAAGGAAAAAGACAGGCAGAAGGGAAGGGAGTGTGAGCTGAGAAGAGAAACGGGGAGGGCAGGAAAGGGAGTGGGGCTGGAGGCAGGAAAGGGAAGCGCGGGCGGAGGCGCGGGCGGCAGACAAGGGGCGGAGGCGGACGGCGGGGGAGATCCTCGCTGGCGGGGACAGACGGATGGGGCCGCCCTAACCTCAATGAGGCTCACGGGTGAGTCACTGGGAACATTCCTCGCCGCGCGCACGTCCCTGCGTCCCTGCCCGCGCCATTGGCTAGCCGGCCCGGCGGCCCGGGGCCGGATTGGCTGGGCTACGAAGAGCGGGGGCGGGGAGGAGGAGGGGGCGAGGCATGTGAACAAAGCGTGATCAGCCGCTGCTCCCGGCCGCGCAGGAAACGCGAACTGGGAATTGCCGCGCCGTCACCTTTCACCTACTTCCTGAGCTCTCGGGCCCCCGCCTTCCCGCCGGCCCGGGGGAGGGGCCGCGGGCGCCGCCGCCAACCGCCCGGCAGTGCGCGCCCGAGCCCGCGGGGAGGGGCGGGGCCGCGGACGACCGGCTCCGGGAGCGCCCGCCCCTCCCATCTCCCCGCGAGCCGCTGTTCCCTTAGGAACCGACAGCGGGGCCGGGCCCCGCTCCCGCCCCTGGCGGAGGCTGGGGCTGGGTCACTCGGGGACGAGAAGCTCCCTCCGCGCGCCTGCTCCCGGCCCACACCCGGCCTCCGCCTCAGCTGCCGGAGGAGGAGTCGGGTCCCCGCGGAAACTCGGCCCCCGCCCTCCTCCCTGCTGAAGCTCCCGGGGATCTGGCCGAGCCCGCGGCGCTTCCCGCCCACGCTGCCCGCGGGACCTCAGACCACCCATCTCTGCTCGCAGACACGGCGCCCCCTCTCCAGGGGCCCGGCAGCTCCAGCCCCCGCCCGCCGCGCGTCTCCATGGGTTCCCAGACGTGCAGCCCCCACAAGTCCCGGATCCAGACGCGCGGCCCCACGGCCTGCGGCTCCCGCCTAGACACGCGGCCCCCGCGTCTCGCGGCCGCCCACCTTACCCCCGCCCGGCGGCTGGGTCCCGCTTTCCCCCCTCCCATCCCTGAGGCGGCCCCCTCCATGGGGTCCTCAGAAGGCGGCCACCTGTCCCCGCCGGGGATGGGGAGTCCCCCGCTGACGTCTGGGTGTCCACTGCTCGTCTCCCCCTCGGCGGTCTGCGGCCCGCGTGCCATTCCCCCGTGTGCACGCAGGGCTCACCCTCCCCCAGCCCCCGGCTATTTGCTAAGCAGCCCCGGGTCCTGCAAGCCTCCATTCAGACCCCTGAAAGATGTAGCCCCTTCTCCTCTCCCGTGGACACCCCGCCCCCCAAATGCACGCGAGCAGCCCCCTCCCACCCTGAGCCGCATCTCTCCCGGATGCCAGGTGCAGGATAGCCTCCTTGCCCCGACCCCCATACCTTTCCCTATCCTCACTGCCAGGGCAGCAGCCCCTCCAGACTCTTCCCGCCCCTCCAGTCATCCTCCCCCTTGCTTGCCTCAAGTCTCCCTGCGCAGCTGCCCCTTCCCCTCATTACACCTTGAGCAAGACTCTGCTCCCTTGTCTCCCGATCCCAGGCCGCCTTTCCTGACCTCTCGCGACGCATGCCCTCACCAATGCCCAGGCTGCAGGCAGGAAGCCCCCCTCCTTCCCTCCGACTCCGCTGCGGCCCGGGTCCTCAGTCCTGCGGATGTCAGAGGCTCAGGGTTCGCAGCCCCACTGGCCCCTCAGACGTGGCGAGGCAGGGAAGGACAGGGGCATCCCCAGGTGACTTACCGCAGCCTGCTGGAGAGAAGCGCCAAAGTTGAGCATGGTTGGCTGCCTGGCCGCCGAGGCGAGCTGACTGGCTGCTAGACTGCTTGGCTGCTTAGCCACAGACGGGAACCCAGAGACACTCGACGCCGCTACCGCCGCCGCCGCGCTCCGCGCCGTCTGCCCCCTCCCCATTCAGGTAGCCGCTCCGCCTGCCGCGCGCCGCGGGCGGGGGTGGGGGCGGAGCCTGAGGCCAGCCAATCAGCAACAAAGGTGTGTGAGGCACCGGCCAATGGGTTCGCGGGGCCACGCGTGATCAGCGGCTGCCCGGCAGCGTGAAGCTTGTGTCAGTAGAGCGTGTACACAATCACCGGCAGCGTGTTCCTGACTCAGTGACAAACACCTATCCTTCGCCCACCCCCCACCTGTCGTGCTCCTCTCTGGCCTAGGGGGCAGTGCCGTGGGCGTGGGCCTAGCCCGGAGGCGCGGCAGCCGCGACGCGCCTAGGCACTGCGGAGAGCTGGACCCACGTGGGAGGTGGGGAGGGATGCCGGCTCTGCCGCGTAGCCTAGGCGCGGGGTCTCATCTCCGCCAGCCGCGGGGTGGGCGGGACGCCGGGCCGCTGGGCAGGGGAGGCGGTGGCCTCCAGCTAAGGGGTCCAAGCCAAGAGATTTGCATGTAGAAGCGCCATCCCCTTGTGCGTCTGGCTAGAAAGTAGAGCCTGCTGACCGACTGAACTGCATTTCTCGAGCATTTGCTGGGTTTTGCCTCGCTGAGCCGTGGGGATCACGGGGGTGGAGAGCGAAGGGAACCCTGTCACTGAGCCGACACCTGCTACTGCGCCCCCCGCCCACGCCCTAGCCATTGGCGCGGGCTCGCCCTCCCATCTGAGTCGCCGTCAGCAGTGCCCGCCCCTGCCTGCCCCGCCCATCCCTCCTCCCGGACAGCCAAGAGAATGGTGTAGGGGACTGCAGGAAGCCCGAAAATTGGACCAATAGGGTGTTGGGGAGCCGTAGACCCGAGGTTCTACCCTTTATGAGGCCGACACTCTGTTGAAGATTCGAGTTTTGAGCTCGGTGTAGTTAAAGTTGCAGTGTACAAGCTGTTTCAGAGGTAGACCCCACCCCCACCCCAGGCCTCCGGAAGCGCCCCGCCTGGAAACCGTGGGGATGAGGTGGGGAGGAGTCGCCCAGGGTCGCCAGGGACCCGCTCGGGCAAGCTTGGAGTCTTCTCTGCCACGCCTGGAGGTGGAGTTGCTGCAGAGATGTCCACTAGGTCAAAGACACAGCGCTCCTCCAAAGCACCACTCGCCCTCCACTCCCCCACGACGCCCACTTCTGACCCCTGGGCTGGTCCAAGGCGAGAGGGGTTTCCTGATTAGGAGCGCTTGGCTCTGGTTTGGCTCCTTATGTCCCCCCTTTTAGCCGTTTGATGCCTTCACAGCAGCGGTTGGAGAGTGGGGCAGTGATAACGGGCTTAACGCAAACCGGAGATTTTATCGCCTTTGGACAGGCTGAACGCGTGGCAAAGATCACTGCCCCTCCCGCGAGCCGTCTCACCTCCCTGTGTAACTGAAAGGCTAATGTAAGCGTACTTCTTTTCCAATAAACCCAGAATGAGCATAGAAAGGGAACTAATTATTTTAGAAACTGCCAAATTTATAGTTTCTTCTGGTATATCTAAGGCCCAGGCTAGCCAACAGTAGTAAAAATAATGATATGATTGACAGGACTAGAGACGCCTACGGTGGGAGGGGAAGAGGACTGAATGGCCTCCTGTCACTGCCTCTCTTGAATCTACTGGAGGGAAGCCAGCTCAGCAGCCCAGGCAGCTCTTCCTGTCTCCCCTCCGCCCCATGCCCCCCTCCTTCTGTCGGCAGGGTGTCCCTCCCTGCAGGCTTCCTTCCGCCTGGGTTGTCCCATCCTGTTGATCTGAGCCTGAGGAGCCGGAGCAGCTGGCCCTGGGCACCTGCTGCAGCAGAGGAAGCTCCGGTCTGTGCTCAGCCGGCAGGTCATCCTGCCTTCCTGTCAGGGAGCCACCCACCCCCACCCCCACCCCTGCCCCAGCTATGGGTGGCCACAGCCAGCTCTCCAGGTCTGAACCTTGTCCCTTCCTCAGGAATGTGGGGCTGCTGGCATGGTGCCCCAGCTCACTGAGAAGCAGGGAGCATTCATGGCTTGTGGGAGTGATTCAAAACAGGAAAGAAAAGAGAAAAGGGGTAGGAGGAACAGTGTGGTGGTGGCACAATTCCTAGAGATTCAGAGAAAGATGTTCCCCAGGCACCTCAGATTCAATATAACAAAAACTAAGATTGTTGTTTCTGCTCCTTGTATGGGCTCATTGTTAATCATCCACTCTTCACCTTCTCCGTCAAAGCCCTGGATCCGTTTGGTCCCCCTGTCCCAGCAGTTTTGCTTCAGAAATGGCTCTCTTCACTTTCTATTTTTATTCGTCAAATGTTGCTCTAAGTCAGTCTGACATCAGCTCTCCCTTGGATTAAACAATCTGTAATCTCCCAACTCAACTTCCATCCCCACCCCAGCTGGTTTCCAGTACCCAATCTCTCCACACTACATCCTTAGTGGCTTTTCGAAAGTCATGATCCAATTATGACACTCCCTACTTAGAAATGATCCTTTGCTCGTGTTGCCTAGGAGACAAAAGGCCATTTCATTCAGAGCTATACAGTCTGCTCCACCCTCCTAATCTCATCTCCCCATCCAGATATACCCCTTTGCCCACAGCCAAGCAAACGACTTGCTGTTTCTCAAACACATGGTACATTTTCATGTCTCTAAGCCATGTTCTCATTCAATAAACACAGTGTTGTTCATTAATCTACTCCATTCAACAAATATTTGTTGAGCACCTACTATGTGTTATAGGCACTAGGACAACAGCAATGAACAAGACAGGCCAGGTCCCTGCTCTCTAAAAGCTTGGATGGGAAGACAAAGACAAGTAGAAATCACACAGACGTGTGCACATTTATTTATTTATTTATGAAGGTAAGTAAACTGTAATGCATAGAATTGCAATAGGGTGACGTAACTGTGAGGAGAGAAGAGAAGCTTGCTTTGAGGAGGAGACTTTTAAGCTGAACATCTAATGAGAGGATAAGCAAATCCAGGGAGAGTGCACCTGAGTGGAGGGATTAGCTATAGCAGAGTCCTACATTAGGAAGTAGCTTGCCCTGTGTGATGCAGTGTGGAAGGGTGCTGGGGAAAGTGGGAGGGGACAGAGTTAGAAAGTGAAGCAGAAGGAGCCAGAGTATGAAATCTGGATTGTCTTTAAAGTGCACAAGGAGGCCATAGTGCTTGGGAAGAACTTACATTTTTATCCTATAAGGTCTCCTTTGCCATCCTGTTGAAGCTTTCCTTGATAAGTCTAAGATGAATTAAATACTCTCTTCTGCTTCCATAGCACTTCGTCCACACCTCGACAGTGGGAGCAGAGCATGTATCACAACTTACTGCCAGAAGTATTTCGCAATACTAAATCCTGCCCCTGCTCCACCCATATCTGAGCCCCTTCAAGATGGTGGCCATGTCATAATGATCTTTCTGGTCCAATGTTTGTTCCATATTAGGCACTCAAGATTTTTTAAATGAAGAAAATAAAATTGGAAGATGTCTTTGAAGACACACTGAGATTACAGACAAAATGTGGACAAACGCCTACGCAGAAGTCTGGTTCCTTCCATACCCTTCCCTTAGCTTGTATCATTGCAGGGCCATACATGAAAATCTGTCATCTTGAGCATGAGTAAAAGAAAGTCCTTGGTTGAAGTAAGCAATACCTTAGATAGATGCCAACTTTTCCTGCTGATGGTGCTGGTTTCTCCTTGGGTCAGAATAAAGAAGTAAGTGGAGGTAGGGGCTTAAATGTAAAGGTCCCTCAGTTCAGTTATGAATATTAAAACACATTATACCTATGAATCTTCTTCTCTTTGCTCCTTCCAGTCAATGAGTATCATCACTATTCAGTCCTTGCCCTACCATATCCCAAGCACTGGCTGAACACTGAAGAAAACCATAAAAAAGACACAGCTCCTGTTAAAGGAGCTTCCAGTGTAGTGGGAGAAGTAAACAAGTGAGCCAGACATTATTACTATAGAGTATGATAAGTGCTAGGAAAGGAGGTTGCACAGAGTGTCCTGGGGTCAGGGGGAGCTAAGTAGAGGTCAGGGAAAACTTCTCCCAGTTGATCTCTAAGCTGGAGGAACAGAGGGGTAGAGGTGGAAAGTGTAGAGAACTTTGGGGATTCTGGTTGCTTTGAACTGCCTGGATTACAGAATTGTACAGAATTGCAAGAGCTGGCTCAGAAAGTGAAAGTCTCGACTTAGAAAAAAATTATCCCCTCTGGTGAATATTATTAGTTATTTTCATTATACTAATTATCATGATTTTTAAGCTCATTCAAAAAAAATTTTTTTTTAAATCTCGAACTCTTTATGTTAAGTAGATTGTTTCTCACGATGGCCACAACAACCCCTCTCATTCCACATAATCTTTTCCAATGTGACTTTGCCATTTCTGCTTCAAGAGGTAAAGTCTGTTTTCCAAACCCTTGCTTCAGGGCTGGCCCTGGGACTCGCTTTGACCAATAAAATCCTTCCTGGTGCTGACTACTGAATAATGAGAGGACATGTGAAAGGAGAATGGCCACGTGGAGGAGACCATGGCACCCCAACAAATAGCCAGGACCAAGACTCCAGATGCAGGGCCACCTGGGACCCTTGGCCAAGCAGGCCCAACTGACACAGCCTGGAGCAGAGATGAGCTCTACTTGAATTCCTGACCCACAGAATCATGAATAATAAATGGAAGAGCAACTCAGGTGGCATTTCCTGCCCTCCGTTCACCTGATAATCCCCTCTCCCCACTTCTGTCTTCAGGGGTGTCCCTCGCTTTTGGGGTGATTCACTATGCTGCAAGAGATAACTGAGACTGTGTTTATGTGTTTTTTCAGCTCTGGAGTGATAGTCACCGTTTTCAAAATATTCATTTTATAAGCATACTTAAAAAAAAAAAAGATCTAAAATAGCTGGGAAAAAGCCCCAGGAAGGAGAACTAGAAAAACTGATAAAATAGAAGAGGAAGAAAAATTAAAGTAAAAAAAAAAAAATTTTTTTTTAACTTGGAGAAGTGGGAAGTATGTAGATCTGTAAGAAATATCCCCCTTGCCCTCCCCACCTCCTACCCAACAAGAACTCTGAGTGCTCTTGGGTGGAAAGAAATGTGTAATAGGAAGGAAGGGAGTTCACCTTGATCCAGCGTCTGCTTGTTGCCTGGTTTACTAAGAATAGGGAGGACCTAATTTGACCCACTATATAAAGTTCATGGTAATTGTTGCACTCTACGTGAGGATTTTTTTTTTTTTGGTAAAGAATTAAATTTTTCCACTCTCCATTCTGCTTTTTATTTCCCCAACAGGTGAAGTAGTTAAGTGGTTAAGTGACTTGGCCGGGTTCCAATGCACAGTAAAATCTAGTTTTTTAAACAAAAGTAATATGTACTAATCATCAAAAATTTTAAAAAGGAATAAAAATGAAAATTTGTAGTCACACTACCCACAATTTACTGTTAACATTTTGATATACATTTTCTCAAACTGTTTTCCTCTGCCCTGCCCTCTCACTTCCCCCTCTCTATATATAATAGAATATGCTATTTTATGACCTGCTTTTTTTTTTTTACTTAATCTATCATGAATAGTTCTCTGTACATCAATAATTATAAAGGTAGAGCTTACTTAAAAGTATGAGCCTCGGTTTTCTTTGGATGGTCCCAGTTACTTTTACCTGTTCAGACTTCAGAATCTTGGGAATCTTGGCTACTGTCTTGGGTATGAAAGAAGGGTATTCCTTTTCAAACGCTGAACATATTCCAGCTTCTTCGTGACTATATGGAGATTATAACACAAACCTGCAGGGGCTAAGTAACCAGAGTAAGCTCTGGTTAATGGACCCTCTGTCTAGCAAGTGGCATGGCATTTTTAACTGTGATCTCCTGAGTACCGAGATCTTCAAGAAGAAGGGCAAAGGTCGTAAATGTTCTTCCTTGAGGTTCTTCAACCCCACTGCCAACCAAGCCTGGCTGTCCAATGGAGTGCAGTCTTCGTTCCACCCCCGAAGACAAGCGCTTAGGCCTTTGTTGGTCTTAAGTGCTATGTTGCTAAAGATAACAGATATACATAAAACAAAAACAGGGCATGACTCAAACTGTCTAAAAACAGACTGGGCGATATGATAAAGGTTCCAGAATCAGCCATGGGCCTTTTACAGTTTAATGACATCCCTCTTTGAGCTCCTCAGAATGTTTTTAAGTTCACAAAATGAAATTAGTGAGATCACAAAGGAAACCATTATATTAATATACAGTTATTGAGATATTTAAAAATCGTAATTTAGCAATATTCTTTTATGAACACATTTGATAACAAGATCTAGTGTGAGTCTAATAATATTGCTAATAATATGAAGTAATACTTCTAATAATATGAAGTAATATTGCAGTTCTGATGAGCAAAAATGAAATTTCAAGATGTGCAACAGTTGCAATTCGATATGGAAATGTCTTTGATTTCTATTAGTGACAGTTATTTGTCTTGCTGTTGCTACTGTGGTTTGCTTCCTGTACTACAGTGAAGAAAAGGCTAAGTTCACAGACTCCTGAGTTCTATCCATGAATGCCTTGGGGGTTTGGGGAAACCCAGATTAAACACCCCTGCTTAACCTGCTTTAAAGAAGGAAAAATGAAACCTGGTGCACTTTACTCAAAGGAGGAACCCACTAATAGCTCCACCCACCTCACGCTCAGTAAAGATCTGACTGCGTCTCCCAACTCAAAGTTGCAATGAAGTGGGAGAAGAACTGAAGCTGAATAGCAGAGAGCACTTCTTGGTCTCAGAAGGCAATTTGCCTCCCTGAAGACCACAAGACAGGGAGGTTTCACCTCCAATCCACTTTCGTTTGGCTCTGAAATGAGCTCTTCCTGAGTGTTTTCCTTTTAGAATGAGGTAACATAAGACATGGGGATAAGGGGATATAAACAAAGTATGTCCTTGGGAGGAAGTTGCAGAGTCTGAAAATCTTTGTCTCCACTGGGCTTTTCTGGGTACTCTTGGGCTAGTCACTTTAACTTGCCTTGTCTCAGATTCCTCAACTGTAACATAAGAGTTACATAATAACTGTACCCAAGGAAATCAGAGGTGTTGAAAAGAGTTTCTGTAAAACAATCTAGGTGAATATGTTTGGCGAAGACTGAAGCAGTGCATCTCAAACTCTAATGTGCATAGAATCCCTTGGAGATCTTGCTAATGCAAGGAGGATGACAGCTGAAGCTAGGGAGAGAGGCACAGCTCACCCAGTGAGGCCAGGCTTCTGTTCAGGACGATACTCTGGTCCTTGCAGCTCCATCTCCTTTTCTCTGCCTACCACTCACTACCAGCCATGGTGAAGACAGGCCATGGCCAAGTCAAATCAAATTTCAGTCTAAATCAGCACAAACTAACCAAACCTGGGAACAGATATTGAATGGGATTTTTGTACAAAAATATAAGTATATGTAGAAAATATTTTGCTTCTACTCTAAGCTTCTGTCTTAGAATATCTATATCAGAATGGCCCATATCAAAAGGGAAATAATGGTGCAGCTGAGAAAGTGGAAGTTGGAACTCTGGAGCACTGCTGGAGGGAGTGTCAACTGGTACCGTCACTTGGGAACGCAATCTGGCAGCTGTTGAGATCAAGCATGCACATACTCTATGACCTGTGAAAAACTCTGGCATATATATTCCAAGGAAATTTTCCCATGGGTCCATAAGGATGTTCATCATGGAATTTCTTGGGGTAGCTGGATGTTGGAGGCAGCCTAGGTGCTCATCATTAGAGAAACAAATTAGTAAAATATGGCAGACGTGCACTTTCAGAAACTAAATAGCAATAAGAAATAGATACCAGATGTATATAGTAATACTGATGAATCTTAAAAACCTAGCATTGAGGGAATAACATAGGAAACAGTACAGGATTTATAGCACATTATCATTTCTGTAAAGACACATTCACATAAATATATCTTTTGAAGAAGGTATGTATGCACATCTAAAGACATTAAACATATTAGGATGAGTGCTATGAGGGCAAAGAAATACAATTAGGGTTTGGAGGTAAAAAAACTAAAAAGTAAAATAAGAAAAACCTTGTGTAAATAAATGATGAAGTACTTAAAAACTGAGTTTTTAACTCAAATTTCTTCACCTGAGATTTTTTAAAAAGGTAAAAACAAAACACCTCCCCCCGCCCCACAAAAAAAAAAAAAAAAAAAAAACTTTTCTGTATTAGATGTGTAGGGGCCCTCACACTCTAGCCCGACATAACCTAACACAAAGTCAACTCCACATTTCAGGTGCTATTTCCTCACTGTTGCCTCATGACAGATCATGGACTTTCCTTGACAACCTTTCGGCTGTACTCCACTTCTTTTCATCTTGGCTTCTTGCTATATTTACCTTTGATAGATCTCTAGCAGAAGGAGCTGGGCCCCAATGTAATACAGATAATGTTAGCCAAAGATGTGTTAGGGTGTCTTAGATCAGGAGATTTGCTTTCTCCAGCTTTGTTGATACCATTGATTTGACAGAGAACCTCAGGAAGTCAACTTAGTTGTGCATCTCTCTCCTGCAGGACAATACCACACAGCAAGGTCATCTATAATTCAAGTATCTCTGTTCTTTATTACACTGTAAGCTCATGGAGGGTCAGAACCTTATTTGCCTCTGTGTCTCCTTCCCAGAATTAATCACATAAGAGGCTCTTCTCTAATAATGTTTGAGAAATGGATTTCCCAGCACCCAAAACCAAATGATAGAGCAATCTAGCCTCCAACTGGCTTATACATCTAACTCAAAACTTTAATTGGTGGTAGTTTCAAAGTGCTTTGTGTTATGGCCCTAGAATATGCCACAAAATTAATACATAATATTGGTCCAGGAGAGTATAACTCAAGTTTTTGTGTCCTGAGGCATAAAGTATCATTTCTATTTTCTTTCGAGAAACTGTAATGTATGCTGGGGAAATGATTGGATAAAACGGGGAGAGAGAGAAAGAGAGAGAGAGAGAGAGAGAGAGAGTGTGTTATGGTTTTGGATATTGTTAAAGTGAACTCTTCGATTCCCATGGGTTGAGATGGAAAGCAGAATCGCGTGCAACTTTGCATGTGAAAGCCTGTGCAGGAAAGGAGTGGTAATCATCACTGTGCCCTTGCATTTTTCAGAGAAAAGTAAGCTGCCTCCTGTGCAGTCAGACGTAAGTATGGTCAGCAGGGTTGGGCATCTGCCAGCTGCTTGTATATGGGAAGGCCTGCACCCCCATGTTCAGAAGGGCAGGAACACGCAGAAGCGGCTGGTACCCACCTCCGAGGAACTATCTACCATGTGACAGAGCCTCATGGGATACACAGGCCTCGCTCAGACCACAGAGGGCCCTTCGTGGTGCATTTTCCTGGAGGCGAGGTCAGAGCTTATCGCGAGATCCAAGGGTTTGCTAGTGGTGGCTGGAGGTGGGGAGAAGAGCGAGCTGCAGCAATCTGTGCGGAAAGCTCAGTCACCCTTGTGACCAACGTGGACACAAAATCCAGCACAGCAAGCGCTTGGACTTCTAGAACAGACTTTTCTCCCTGTACAGATTACTTTTCTCAAAAAAGATTAATTTTTAAATTTGTTTCTCATGACTGGCCTTCTAGACCAAGGTCCAATGCTCATTTTTACACACCCAACTAAGTGCAATAAAAAGACCATCTCACACCGAGGGAAAAGCAAATAGGCAGTGAAATGGATTGGTCCAGGGCCCTGGCTTCATGCTCACATCACCACAGCAGTCGGTCGTTTTCAGCTACAAAAGTCATTTGCTGTCAGCTAGGACTCGGGTGGTTACCTTCTGCTGCCTGCTGCTCCAGGAGATAATCCAAAACCCGAGCATATGGAGAATATTTAAACTTAAATTGGGGGCTATGACTGCTGGTACAGTATTGCTATTGATTCCCTGGTATACTTGGCTTTGAAATCGACCATCTGTCCAGTGCAAGCAGGCTGGGTGGACTACGTGCCCGCAGGCTCTGTGGTTTTCTACACCTTCTGCATCATTCCCACCCTCCTCCACTCACTGGCTGCTGCCTGAGGTCACACAGCTCCATCTTTTGTGGCCTTGGGCTTTAATGATTGTTGGGATATAGCAACAGTAGAGAAGGAATAGGATTATTGGGAGGAAAATCTGGAAGGCTAGGAAGAATGACTAATGGAAAATGATACTGGTTTTTTTGCAAGAGCAAACATTTGGAAAGATCGGTGCATCTCAACGTTGGCTGTATGTTAGAATCACCTGGGGAACTCTTTAAAAATCCCCAGTTCAGTTGCAAGCAAGACGTATTAACTCAGCATCTCTGGAAGTGGGACCTAGACATCAATAGTTTTTGAAGCTCCTCAGGTGATTACAATGAGCAGCCAAGGTTGAGAACCACAGTTCTGGATTCAAGAGACTTGGAGGTTGGTTCCAGTCAAGCCATTAATAGCCAGTGTGGTCTAGGGAAAGTCACAAACCACTTTCTCTGTAGTTTTCATACCTATGAAATGAGGTGATTACCTCCAAATGTATTTGACTGGAAGCAACACAATTTTGACCCCTAGGGACCATTTTCTAAATTATTTTTTAGCTCCGAAGTTCTAAGAACTCATTTAAATTCCAATTGAAAGTCAAGTTGAGATCTGAACTCTGAAGTGTCTTCAAGTATCTGATTTGAATGTTGCCTACTTCAAATTCACCCCACAAACTCTTCCAGCGAAAGTCTGGTAAGAGAACTTGGGTAACTTTCTAGAGCCTTCTCTAGTAACAGAAAATGGTCTTCTCTCTCCATTTCACAAGAAGTTAAAGAAAGGACAGTGTGTTTGTCTCAGTTAAAGAATTAGGCAACTGTCAAGAAAGGTCACTGGTGCTAACTCATACTCCCTCTCTCTTCCCACATCTGAGAGTAATTGCTACCAGGCAAGGACATTTAGTATGAATCCACTTAAAAAGAAAATGATGGTTTTGTAATCAGTCTGTGTGTGCGTGTGTGTGTGTGTGCGTGTGTGTGTGTGTGTGTGTAGGTTGGGAGTTTGATTAGAACTTCATATTGAAAATGAAACAAAATGATATTAAAATGTTTTCTTAGATTTAACAAATTTAGGTTATAACAGCAAATATGTACTAATTATTAATAAATTATATGCATTGCTTTTCTAGAATACATTTTCTGACAAAATTATGTATCATTTATATATTTATACATATATAATATATATATATTTATTTATTAGATATCATTTTACTTTACTTGGACTTTTAAAGCCCTATCACAGGAGAGGTAGGGGTAGTAGTATTAGCTGAGAAGTGATGTTTTAGTAGGGATCATTTTATAAGTGCTTGGTTTATTAGAGAATATTTTCACTACTCAAGTTCCTAACTTCAAGGAATTGGAAAATGAATACTTGAGTAATTATAAATATACATATCTTTATGCTATATGTCCCCATATAGACGCAAAAGAGGTAAATGTATACTGTAAAGTGTATGCTAGTTAACACGAGTTGCTGTACCCTATACTTGAATATAACATTACAGACAACATTACTATTTTCTGTAGTTGGGGGATGCAGGCACATTAACCGAGTTTTAGTTTCTAAACTCAAAAATCTACTTCCCCCTCCCCTACCACAGGCAATTTTCATAGATTCCTAGTCATTTCTGTAGCTATCTAATGACTGTGTCCTCAAAAAGAAATTGACCAGCTAGTTTTTTGCATTTTAATACTAATAATAACCTCTGACACTAATTGAGCCAAGGCTTTGTTCCAAATACATTCCTGTATTGTCTTATTTATTATTTATGGCAGTCCTGTGACTGACATGCATAATACCATCTCTGTTTTGCAAGTAAGTTCACATGCATGCTCTATTTTGCTAACTACCTATTGAAATAATTGTAAGTGTCTGTAACAGGTCTTTATGTCCAATCTGAAAAGCATTTCCCTGGATGGAAGATAACTGTATATATAACTTTCTGGCCCAAACATTTATGCCAGAATCCTAGACCTGGACTGGACCTTCTCTGACATCAGCTTAAACCCCTCCCAGTATCCTGACGGGTCCCACCCTCTGATTCAATACTTCCAGTGCTCAGATGCTCACCACCTCCTTATTTTTATTTTAAAATAATTATAATTGTTCAAAAGTTTTTCCTTGTGCCAAGTAGATATCTTCTTCCTATAGCTTCCCTCCTTCCTCCCACTAATCCCAGTTTTGCCATTGTGGAGTTCCCACCCCAGACAAATAGAAGTCCTTTTCTGTGTGGATGCCCTTCACATAGTCAAGCCCCTTATCATCTGAACTGTGGTGAGAATCTTCCTGCTGTGTGTTCACACATCTTCATCGCTTTTCAGCAGGCTATGCACCTAGAACCTGAGTTTTTCCTAGAATTAAGCATCAATTAGTAAAGTAAATTAGGACCAATTAAATAAAGGTTAAACACAGGTCTATTAACCACGTGTAAAAGTGTTTGCATAATCCTCCAAAACAAAGGCTGTTTTTTCTCCCTAAACAACTGTGTAAGAGGCCTAAACCAAATAATAAAAGAAAGAAAGGTAAAGAAAGGTCACAGGTGCTTAATGCTCTTCCAGGGCCTGACCAGGCTTCCTACTGGGGGTCATGCTTCTGATACAGTTCTTTTTGACAACTGCTCTCTCTTTATTCATTCACTCACTCATTCATTCATTTTTTTTTTTTTTTTTTTACAGCTGACCTCTTTTTAAAGCAGAGGTTCTCTAAGAAATGGCACTTGAGTTTCAGTAGCCACCATCTGCCTGACTCTTCTCTTTGAGTATAAGAAGCTTGATACAGTGGAAGAAGCAGCCTCTTGAGAATTTTATTTCCCTGGGCAGAGATGGGAGAGACAAGTGGATCTTTTCAAAGTCACATGTCCCATCTCCCCTGTGGGATACATCTACACTTCCCAGGTACCCCAGTTGGGCGTGCAAGCAGGAAGAGCAGGGGTGCTGGAAGAGGACTCAAAAAGGAGCCAGAGAGGAGGAAAGTGGGCAGGTGTTACAGCTGTGTTTAAGAGAAAACAGCTGTAAGAATGGCCCTACCCTAAAATCAGGTTTCTAAACCCCACTGTTAGGTTCCAGATGGAGGTTCACCATCCCTCCAAAGTCTCATAAGCCTCAGTAAAGCTTCTACCATTGGCATCCAATTCTTTGATGCTACTTTTGGCTTTAGTAGAGGCCAGAAAAGAGAACTGATAAGCTGGGGTGTATTGCTAGAAAGATGCATGTGATGACAACCAAATGCTGCCGCACTGGTCCCCGGGCTAAAGCTTTGTGAGGATTATCTTCCTCAGCTTCATTCAGGCTATTGTATCTTCTCTTTGTACAGCAGAGGGAACTGAGATACATAGAAAGAAGTTTAAAAATAAACCATACACATTAGATTTGGCAATGGCTTCTTGGATATGACACAAAAGTCACAGGCCATAAAAGAAAAACATTGGACCGTGAAAATTAAAAGCGTTTGTGCATCAAGGACGCTATCAACAGAGTGAAGAGGCAACCTATGGAATGAGAGAAAATATTTGTGAATCATACAACTGACAAGGGATTAATGTGTAGAATATATAGAGAACTCTTAAAACGCAACAACAAAAAACCCACCTGATCGAAAAAAGGGCAAAGGCCTTAAGTAGACATTTCTCCACAGAAGATATACAAATAGGCAATAAGCACATGAAAAGATGCTGACATCACTAATCATTAGGGAAATGCAAATCAAAAACTACAATGAGATACTGCCTCATATCCTTTAGGACGCTTATAATTAAAATAAAACAAAACAAAATACAAATGTTGGCAAGGATGTGAAGAAATTAGAACACTTGTGCATCATTGGCAGGAATGTAAAATGGCACTGTGGAAAACAGTATGGCAGTTTCTCATAAAATTAAATAAAGTTTTACCATATGATCCAATAATTCCACTTCTGGGTATATACCCAAAAGAACTGAAAGCAGGGTCTCGAAGACATGTTTGCACACCCATGTTCAAAGCAGCATTGTTCATAGTAGCTAAAACATGGAAGCAACCCAAGTGTCCATCAACAGATGAATGGATAAGCAAATTGTGGTATATACATGCAGTGGAATATTATTCGTCTTAAAAGGAAAGGAAATGCTGATATATGTATGCTACCGCATGGACAAACTTTGGAGACATTATGCTAAATAAAATTAGCCAGTCGCAATAAGACTGCAAGATTCTACCAGTAAGAATGCTATAGACTGAATGCTTGTGTCCCTGCAAAATCTGTACGTCTAGAACCTGACCCCTACTGTGATGTTAGGGGGCCTTTTTGGAAGGTGATGAATGGGATTAGTGCCCTTATAAAAGAGACTCTAGAGAGCTCCCTTGCCCCTTCTACCATGTGAAGAAACAGAAGATAGCCTCTATGAACCAGGAAGTGGGTGCACACCAGGCACTTAATCCGCCAGCTGCTTGATTTTGGACCTCCCAGCCTCAGAGCTATGAGAAATCAATTGTTGTTTAAGCCACCCCGTCTATGATATTTTTGTTATAGTGGCTTGACTGGGCTAAGGCAATGAGGTCCCTAGAGCAGTCAAATCATAGAGAAAGAAAGTAGAATGATGTTTTCCAGGGGCCGGGGAGAGGGGGCCTGACTTTTGCTTCATGGCCTGGCCTGGTGTGTGTGTGAGGGCTGTGGCCACTCCTGGAGGCTGGGGCCCAGTGTTCCCTAAAAGCTAGAGTCTTTCCTCCTGATAAGAGTGATGGTTCCCAGGTCTGGGTGTTCACAAGCTGTACAGAGGGGGTTCAAATACGGATTCCTGAGTCCCATCTCTAAAGATCCTGATTTGGGCACCACTGGGGTGGGGACCTGGGAGTCAGTATTTTCCAAACACTCCTTAGGTGGTTTTGATAATAAACCAAGTGTGGGAACCACTAGGCTGGATGGGCCTTTGTTATTAATACAACTTAATTCTAGGCACCTGCTTCTCTGGACTTACATTCAATTATAAAGCTGCACGACACACCAGGGCGTATCTTCTGAATTTGGAGGCTGGCGCTTGCTGAACCAATGTGTACTAAGCGCCCACCCATGTGCTGTGCTGTGCCAGGACAGGGGATATGTCAGAAGAGGCAGGGTCTCCGCTCACACAGAGCATGTCATCTGCCCCCAGCACTTCCCTTTCCACCAGCCTTCGCTCCCTTGACTTTTTTATTTTCATGCTTGCTGACTTTACTAGATCATAAACTCCTTTCCGAGCTAGATCTGTGTCCAATTTATTTCTAGGCTGTCCTTTTTCTCCTGGACACACCCCTATCCCCAACTGTCCATACCTAGTACCTACTGTGCACCAGGCCTGGGTGTAGGTGTCAGCGCTGAGACGGGTAAGGCGGGTGAGGCCCCTAGGGTGCAAAGTTTAAGCAGGTGCTCTTCCTGGGGTCGTGCAAGTGTGGGGCTGGCACCTGACAGGGAGCACCTCCTTAAATTTTGAACGACTTAAAAAGCGTGCCTTGGGTACCATGCTCCCTTACCCTCGCCCTCGTCTCAGCTCTGCTAGGTGCTGAGATACAGTCATGAACATAAAAGAGATAAATGGACCCAGGTAAATGCTTTCTCTTTCCAGGGTCCTGTGAGATTAAACACGTTGCCTGTCCTTGATTCTTTTTCATTTGTGTGCGATCGGCCTTTCCAACTAGGCTATGAACTCATTTCGGTCTTCCCCTTCCTTCTCTTCCCACCCCACCTCCACAAGAAGTCGGCCTAGGATAAAATCATGTTACCAGATGTATGGGAATTCCCGGTGACACCTTGTTTAAAATGCAGCTTCCCAGTCCCACCTATTGAGTCAGGTTCTTTGAGGGTGGAACTCAAGAATAAGCTCCTTAGATGGTTGAAGCACGTTAATGTGTGACAATCCCTGGCCCAGTCAATATTGCTCGAATTGACCAGTACCAGGAGGAGACGAGAGCGGGAGAAGGGCATTTTAACGTGCTTCAGTTCCTTTGTGATTCTGTTGGCAAAGGCAGAAAAGGCAGGCGTGGGAAGGGGACAAGCTGGCCTAGACTCTGACCCTGTGGAGCTCTGCAGGAAGGTCTTAGGTGGGTCACTCCAGGCCCTGCCCCATCCTCCTTTGAGACTTCTCTCGTTGCCTGCCTTTACCTGAGCTAGAGGCTGGCACTGCCAGAGCTTTAGTGGCTGGGCCAGAAGTTTCCATGGTGCTAGGTAAGAGGTGGGTGGGTAGGTAGATGGCAGAGGGAGGGTCTGAGGGCCCCAGGGCAAACAAGGACCTAGGGCGGATCTGTGAGTCTGGTCATCCCTGACATTTTAGGCAGGTACCTGTCATTTTCACTTGCTTCACACAGTGCCCTGCATGGATGCCCACGTACTTTGGGGTATCAGATGCATACTGTTTAATGGTGATCATCTGAATGACAAATCGATTGTGTGAGTTACCAGTAAACCCAGTTTGCAGGGTGGAGCATGCCTTTGACTTTCTCAATCCTTTAGTCCCTTGGCAGTACCAGCGTGAGATTCTTCTTGCTGTGCAGCCACACCCAGCTCCCTCAGAGAAGAGTTGGGGAGTGGCTCCCCAAACTGCTTTTGAAAGGGTTCAGGACCCATCAAAGTCCAGTTCAGGAGGGAATTTTGGATAGAATTGGCATCTGGGTCACCATCCCAGTGTCTCAAAATGGCAGGTTATTGATTGAGGGCTTCCAACAGCAGGCCAATGAAGTTGGATTAATAACTTATTTGCTTGCAAGGTTGAAAACAGTGGTTTTCAAAGTTTCATGTGCATCAGTATCACCTACAGGTCCTGTTAAAACAGGTGCCCAGACCCCACCTTGGAATCTTGAGAGATGAGAGTCAGGAATTGTCTTTTTAACAGCTCCCCAAGTAGTTCTGCTACACATGCAAGTCTCAGAACCTCTGCTGCTTTGAATTAGGAACTTTTGCAGTTTTTTTTTTTTTTCTAATTAAAGCTGAGATATTCTGCCCCCACCCCCTGCCTTTTCTTTGAGCATGATGGTTTGCACTCTGACAACTTGGCTAAAATGGAACTACCTTTCCCAGATCCCCTTCCCTGTAACCCTGAGTTAGAGTTGGCCAAAGCAGGAGTTTTCATAAGATCTGGAAGACAAACGTGAAGCGGCAGCCATTACTCTTGGAAGGTGGTCAGGCTTAGATGTGGTGACAAGCAGACACAGAGATGCCAGGTTCCAGCTTGTTGTCACTCTCCACTCCGCATCCAGCTCCTCTCTTGCCTATTAACTCTAGAACTGACAGCAGCCCAGGCCCTCCTTCAGATGCTTGGTGGCAAACCCCCGAAGACCTCCCCACAAGCTTCTCTTTGCAGTCCCTCTACAGTGGCAGGGTCCACCTAGCTTGCCTGGTTGACTGCTTGGCGACTCTTTCTCTGACCTGCCAGTCCCTCCTGGGCCTTCACCTCCCTAGCTTCTCCCACAGCTGAGTGTATAATGCGTGGGTTTTTCCACACCAAGCAATTCTCCAATTCTCAGTGGACCCTGATTGTGTGTCTTCCAATCTGACTCAATTCTGACACTAACTGCCCGGGGCTAAGGCAGAACTCACAGGTTAAGGCTCAGTCCCATAAGACTGCCCCAACTTCAGATGCCAGTCCCAAGTCCCAGTTGGTCACCTGTACTTCTGATCAACCAGCTATAAATCAGGGGTTCCCATGACCATCTCCTAAGGTTCGAGAACCTTTTAGAAAGATGTGCAGAAGCCAAGGAAACACTTACATTTACTGGTTTATTACAAAGGCTATGACAGGAGATACCGATGAACAGCAAGGTAAAGTGGTACATAGGGGGAGGTCAGGAGGGGTCTCAAGTGCAGGAGCTCCTGTCTCCGTGGAGTTGGGGTGTGCTGCCCTCCCAGCTCATGGACCCGTGCACCAACCTGGAAGGTCTCCAAACCCCATAGTTTAGACGTTCCTGTTACCCAGGAAATTCCTAGGGATTAGGAGCTCTTTGTCAGGAACTAGGGTCAAAGACCAAATATTGAAAGAAAAGATGTCCTAGCACCTTTATCACTCGAAATATTATAAGGGTTTTTGGAGCTTTGTGTCAGGAAATGGGGACGGAAACCAAATACATATTACATACTGTGCCACAAGAAGTCGCCTCTGGTTCTGGAGCTGGGACTTTCTTATCAGGCTATATTGTCATTTGAAAGGGTCTGGAATTAGAACAGGATCTTTGTCTCCCTGGAGGTAGGTGATCCACACAGTGAGAGACAGGCCAGCCACTGGGAACCATGGACCTTTCTAGTCTGAGGCTTACATTGGTGCTTGATCAATCTTGACTTATCCTAGGCCACATCAGTGTTGATAAATATGTGACATAAAAGCTCCCACTCCCTTCTCCAGAGCCCATGATTGCTAATCTATCACAGCAGTGAAACCTTTTCAAGACAATACCCCAGATAGTTATATCAATTGATCAAAGTAGCTGCACTAAGTAGACGCTTTTTCTCACCCTTGGGCAGCCTCTGTGTTGTCATCTGGGACATCGGGCATCAGTATTTTTATTTACGCGGAGCTTTTACCAAAGAATACCAACAAAGGAAGCAAATAGAGTCATAAATAAATGACTCCAAGTTTGTCCAACTTAAGTAACCAATAAACCAACCACAAATTATCATTTTTTTCCCAATCAAATGAAAAAGGCAGAAAGATGTCTTCGTTTGTATGATATGGTGCAACTTTAAAATGGGGGTTTGATGTGGACCCAAACGTCTGGGAACAAGGCTGTGCTTGTGGGGGGCTGTTTCACTGCAGAGACCGCCCCCTGCCCCGACATGCAGGCTGGTTGAATCCAGCAGGGCCGTCAGGAGTCTCAGAATCCCGCCTACCTCTTGGATCTGCAGTTGTCTCACTTAGCTGCAAAGCGTGGCATTCAGTAGCAGTGACCAGAACTCTTGGTGTGCAAAACTCCTGGTGTGCAACCTGGGTTGGGAGTGGGAGAGAGGTGAGGAGAGGAGAGGCTGTGGTGCAATGGAAGGAGGAGGATAGGAGGGAGGTAACCCCTTGACTTCCTGCTCCAGTTCTGCTACTTAGTAACCATGTGACCTGGAACAAGTCGACAGTCTGAGCCTCCAATTCCTCATCTGTGAAGGAGTAGGGGAAAGAGCAATTATTAGTTGCTTGTATGTATCTCATTGGGGTATTGGGAACGTCGAATCAAATTGAAATGGCTGACCTGAAAGTACTTTAAGTAAGGGAGTGGGTTTTGTTTTGTTCACTAATTCATAGCACAGAGCCTGATCCATAGCATAGTGAGGTGTTCAGTAAAATGTTTGTTGAATGAATAAATATGAACACAAAAATCTTTCTCCCCTGGAGGTAGAGAGGAGAATGGGATCAGGAAGCAGCACACAATGGGTTTCAAAGGCAGACGTGATGTTCTCTGTTTTTGGCTATGTGGGGCTTACTTGCTTCATTGGTCCTCTGTGTGCTTGCGTGTTAAATATTCTTTTGTATGTGTCCAATCAACCTCTCATGAAAACACTCTGAGTACTGCCTTTCACTTATGCACGGTCACACCTGTGCAGGTGAAGCTAAAGCACAGGAAGGCCATTGTGTCTGCTTCACTTCACTTTGGTAGTTTCTGTACATTTACCCCAGGTGTCATCGTTCCCAGGATGTTTCTTTGACCTACCACTCTGTCATCCTGCTGCCTTAGCACATTTATGGCAGTGGCTCTCGATCAGGGTGATTTCATCCCCAGGGACATTTGGCAATGTCTAGAGACATTTTTGATTGTCATGACTGGGTGGGGTTGGAGGTAGAGGGAATACCACTGTAATCTAATGGGAAGAGGCCAGGATGGTGCTTTTGCACCCAACAACACAGAGCACAGCCACCCCCACACCCAAGAATTACCTGAGCCAAAGTGTTAGCAGTGCCGCTATTGAATCCTGCTTGATGATATGAAATTTTCTCTGTGTGTCTCACTGAGACCCAGGCTCATCCTGTGCAGGGACCTCGCTGATTCAGCCTTTCATTAGCACACTGTTTGGAAACACACACACACACACACACACACACACACACACACACACACACACTTTTTCTCCCCTATGCATTTGTTCACCTACTAAGTGTAAGGTGCAGTACTTAGCTGGAGATGCTCTCAAGGAATTTTGTAATCAAACAGAAGAAGAGGGCATGTAAATACCCGAGTATTCACAAGCCAGATTGAAAAAAGGGCCATAACAGATCAACAGGTAAGGTTCTTTAGGAGAAATAATTATTAGGTTGAACCAAATGAAGTTGCTGGCATTCTACCTTTTTAACTGGAAAAGGGACAATTTTGTATGGCTCATTCACAAATGTTGTTTAACCTAAATCCTTTGGACTGAGTAGGGGGCGGTGATCAGACTCCACAGAGAAGAGACACAGGAAGTACTTGTTACAGCCCTTGCCTCCTCTACGGCATGAAAGCAAGGATCATATCTTTTACTTTGCATTTGCACCCAGTTTTACTTCTTTGTATTTTATCCCCTGACATCACTTCCTGGAAGAGTTCCTTGCATTTAGAAGCCATTAGTAATTTTTTGTTGACTAGTATTCAGGTAAACTATTTGTACTTCAAGTTGATTTGATTATTGTCATTACACTTTAGCCCCAGGAACTCTAAAGAAGTATTTATACAGGCACAAAATATGTAGTGTTTTTCTGAAGGCAACAGGTATAAGAGAAAACTATACCCCAATACCATCCAAAGCCACATCCTGTTAGAGGAGCCATAATGGAAACTGAAGTTCCAGAAGCATGCTGGTGGCCATCTGTGCTGTCGTGTGACGCTGGGATGTCAGGCAGCCCCACACATACCGGCTTATGAGTCTTGGACACTTACCTCGTATTCTGGAGCAGGTGGTGGAGGATAAACATTTCAAGGCTGGCGGAATCCAGCTTTCAACCATGCACAAGCCAGAACACTCCGGAAAACTGAACTGTTTATAAGGGTCAAACTTTGGCAAATCTGATAAAGACTGGCTCCAGGTATCCATCTAGTCTGTTGAAAGAATTGCCCGGAAGCTCATTGCTGACTGGTTGGATGATACTAGAGGTATATAGTCTCTGCTTGCAGATGGAATCTGGCCGCTCAGATACCTCCCCGCCGCTCCTCCGCAAGTCTGGACGGGAGCTAGGCGCCTTGCAGCCAAGAAGATAAGCCCAGGAGAGCCCTTTAGGCTATCCAGCCATCTGCCAGGTGGACTGACTTGGGGCCACTGGTGACCCCTGCAATGACACCAGACACCAATAGCAACACAGCCTGAGATCCAATATGCTTCTCCTTCCCTTTTTATGTGACTCCTAGAGAGTAGAGGTGGCTTCTACCCTTCAAATGCAGCAGTGACCCCAAAGATCTCAGTTGATGTTTGAATGCTGTCCTAACCAGATGTGGTTATCAGGGGCATGAATTAAAATACTTGATTCTAGCCTAAATAAAGCAAGCTCTAGGTATAGAGGATTTTTTTTTAAGTTAAAAAAAAAGAATTCTGATCATGGATATAGCATTTCTTCAGCTGTTTTCACACAGAGAATTTTTTTTTAACACAGCGAAAGGTTCATGGAAATTTAACAAGCTGATGTTTGTGGACTTAGATTCTTTGGAACTTTTTTACGTGACTTGATGAGGCAGTAGGGCTTCCACCATTTACTTAGAGGAAAGATTACTGAACTTTTGAAGCCATGTGATTTTCCAGCCCTCGTTATTATAATTTCTCTGCCCTTCAGATTTAAAAATGCGGTAACTGTCACAGTTGACCTGTGTGCTTGGCCCTTTCCAAAGGTCCCCGCTGCCTACACCCTCCCCCGGCGGAGTATGGTCTTGGCAGAGTTTGACACTCAGTGATGAAAGGGAATTTTATTTATGTAAAATTGAATTTAAAAATTAATAAGAAAGACTTTATTTTAATTTGTGTTTTTTGGAGGGAGAAAAATACTCTTGGTCTGACCATCATAAATCTTAACGACTCATAAGTGGAACCTCTAAACACTGCCTGTAAAGTCCACCAAAATTCAAGGGCAGGGGCCATATTTGATTTCTCTTTCCTGCCATTCCAGAGGGTATGATGAATATTTGTTGAATGACTGTGCATTCTCAACATCATTTCTAGCTTTCATCTTTTTATACTACAATTATAATCATAAGTATGAAACATATAGAGTTTGATAAGTGAAATTAAATATCCCTAATGTTTTGTAAGGTTTTCAGCCTGAGCAATATCTTAGAGATAAACATTTAAAAAAAAATTGTTTCTAATTTATCTATACTAGAAGCTCCTGGGAATCCTATATGATCGTGTCCACAGTTTGTTGCAATTAGTATTTAAAGCATTTTCCCTAAAGGTCATAGGAATGATTGCAATAGTTGCTGAAGGTGGCTCTAACCAACTCTCAAGGGCCAAATGTGTGTGTCTCTTTCCGACTCTGCACTCAGTGACCTCACGCTGGCAGCTTGGTATCAGTCCTAAAGGAGTATTTACACCAGGGAAGTTGAAAAATGCTACAGATTAGGGCTTTTTTTTTTTTTCCTGGAGAGCTGGTTTTTAAACATTTACTACCCTTCCGCTGAATAATTGTCTCAAATATATAATCGTAGGCCACATTCTTGATGTCGTGATATTTTTAAATTAATTTTTTCATTAAAAAAGCAATATATACGTGTGTGTTAGAAAGAGTACAGTAGAAATTTAGAGTTGTAGAAAAATAAACCACAAATAAGATAAAAGTTTGTTTTTCTCTCGTTAAAGGTACAGAAGTAGAACGCCCAGAGTTGGTAAGGCAGCTCTCTCATTCTCAATATATTGCTTTCATCTCTTGAGTCCACAGTGGCTGCTCCAGCTCCTGTCTTCATGTCTGCATCCCAGTGATCTAGAAGGGAAAACGGCAAGGCCAACCTTTACCCATTTCTTTCAAGGGCATGACTCAGAATTTGCACATATCCTTTCTGCCCTCATTCTGTTGGCTAGAACTTAGTCACGTGGCCATTCTCAGTACAAAAGAGGTTGAGAAATGTACTCTCTAGTTCAGCTTCTACATGCCCAGCTAAAACTCAGGAATATCTATAACTAAAGGAAGAAGGGGAGAATGGATGTCTGTGGCTAGCTAGCAGTCTCGGTCACTATAGTGTAAAAAATTCAAGTGATACAAAAGAGCAAACAGTGAAAGTTGGCATCCCTCCCTTCCGTTCTAGCTCTGTCTTCCTCCCTAGAGAAAATTTTGGAAGATTTCTATGCATATAATAGTACACATGTATATGTTTTCTCTTGGGAGACCATCTAGCTCCAAAAATTAAAGTATGCACTTGGGTGTCAGAGTGGTCTGGGTTTTAAGCCCGGTTCCATAGCTGATAGCTGTGTGAACTTGAGCATTATACTTAACCTCTATACTCTAGTTTCTCCATATGTGGAGTCAATAACAGTACCTACCTCTCTGGGTTCTTGTGAGGACCAAATATGATCATAGACTTGGTGTACCAATTTAATAATATGTAATGTTTACTTATTTGAAAATAACAGTATTGATTGTATTCATCTTGATTTTATGGTCTTCTTAGCACTTTTGCTCAGAAGAGTTATTTACTCTCATGATAGAGGAAACAAATGGGTTCTGGAGTTAGAAGACCTAGATTCAAACCCTGGTTCTAATTTGAATAAGTATTTGAATTAAGCATTTAAATTCTCTGAGCCTGGATTTTCTAATGTTTAAAAAAGGAAAAATAATATGTACCACCCAAGGTTGCTATAGGGATCAAATAAGAGATTGTATATGGGAATGAATCATAACTATTAAACACTACATATGTGTCATTGCTATTCCATATCAAATCTGAGAATCGCCAAGTTAGGAAGGATCTGAGAGGCCATTTAGTCCACTAGCTGTACAGTCTAGACAGTAGGGCCAACCTCTTGGAGCACCTGCTCAGCTCACCTGCAGAAGCAGGTGCCAGCCACACTGGAACCTCAACGATCACTGTGTTGAGTGGTTTTTTTCTGTCTCTCACCACTGCCACCTCTCCAGGTCAAGCCAAGCAAACACCATTTCTCACCAGGACTACTGGACTGGCCTCTTAAATGATCTCCTTTCTTCAGATTCTGCCCCCAATTAGTCCATTTTTCACACAATTGTCAGAGTCATCTTTCAAAAAAACAAAACAAAAGGTGTGATGCTATGTAACCCTCTGCTTAAGGACGTTCTCTAGACTGCCATTTTCAGTGATATGATGAGATGCTCCAGAGTGACTCGCCATGGTGCAATACCTACTTTAAAAATCTTAAAAGTATCAAAGACCTGGTAGGATAATAATTGTCAGATAGGCCCAAATCTAAATAAAAGCGAAAACCCAGAAAAATAAACAGAGAATGGGAGCCACTTTTTTTCTGAGATTTGCCATAACTGATAAACTTTGTAATGCATATTATCATCTGGGAGTGATATTCAAAATGACGTCAGCAATATGAAACCAAGGCCAAATTTGGCCTTCTCAAGGTAAGGATGTCGGAGTCGGGGAAGGGGTTTGGAGATGTGATGGTGGTTGGTGTGCCCTGAAGGTCCTGCCTTTGCATTTACTACCATTGCACTCCCTTTTGATACTGAGTCAGTATCCCCAAACCTCGGCCCTATACCTGCTACATAAGGAGGCTTCTCAATAGATGAGAGAATTACAGCAGAGAGAATTGCAGTTATTCGCCTTCTAAGTGTTTTTGAAGGCTTTAGAAGGCTTTCTTTCCCCTTCTATGGTATCTGAGTTACTTCTCTGTTTTCAGGCCAGATGCCTGACCTACTAGCTTATAATTCCTCTTCACTATCTAGTCTGTAGGGCACATCCTTTGGGCTCACTTACCAAGGGCTTTGGAGCTGGATGGTGGCAGAGATGCAAGATATCCAAGCAGGTAACATCTGTGTTGGTGGAAAGACTCGGCGCTCTTAAAATAGCCATATCAGTGTTTTGGTCTCTCTATATCTTAGCTTAAGAGTGTGACATGTTTCTGGACAAAGTGGAAGACAAAAATTCAAGGAGAAATAGGGAAGGTCTGGAGGCAAATGGTGCAGTTTAGACATCAAGAGCATGGACGTGAGGATAAGAGAGGTCTAAGGCTGAATCCTGGCCATGGCCATGTCACTTTATAACTGCAGGATCTTTGCCAATTATTTAAGCTTCAATTCTTTCATCTGTAAAATGGGAATAATACTAGGTTGAACAATATGAAATTGCTTTCATGTGAGTCGAATGATTAAATATCAGTAATTTCATATGGGTTCAATCTAATATGATATCTAACTCGGAGGGTTGTTGAGGGTGAAATGAGATCATTTATGAAAAGGGCATAGCACAATTTTTAAGTAATAGTTAAGAACCGAAGGAAGTGGGTAAGCAAGCTACGCAGAAGGGATGGTAAGTGCAAAGTCTCTAAAGCAGAAGCCTGCTTGATAGTGTTTCTAGAAGAGCAAAGAAACCAATGAGGCTGGAGCGTGAGCAGGAGAGGGCAGGGGCAGGAGGTGGGTTGGGGAGGTGGCTCAGGGTTAGGTCACACAGGTCCTGTGAGCTCTTTATTGTGAGGGTTGTGTGTATGTATGTGTATGAATTTTAGTGATGAAAACAAGAGCTAATATTTGTTGTGAGTTATATTCTAGACATTTATTAGCTACATAGTAAGTGCTCAATAAACAGAAGTCAAAGATGCTAGGGATGGAGATGGTATGTAGGTTAATTAGATGGAGAAAAAGAAGCAGCAACTCTAAATTAAAGGGCTAGCAGCACAAACTTTCTGGGGAAAAGCAGCATATTGTGCTCCTGGACACTGCAAGTAAGGATCCTCGGGCCCCACAGATGCAAAGAACTTTGCTCCAAGGCCAGGATGAAGAGGGGCTTGGCTCATGCACTGAGGGCAGCCCAGGAAGTTGGTCACAGGTGATGTAAAGGAAATAAATTTAGCATAGTTAGCAAGTTAAACACACTGGCTCTGGGCTTAGCTATACCAGTTACTAGTTACGCTACACTGGACAGGGTACCTAACCACTCTGAGCCTTAGTTTCCTCTTCTGTTAAATGAGGGTGGTGATATTACCTACCTCATAGAGTTGCATGAGGATTAAACAAGATAACTCAAACAAAGCACCTAGTAAGCACTCAGTAATAATTATTATTCCTGGATCAAATGTATGGGGTGTGGTAAAGCATCTCTAAAGACGTTTCAGGCCCATTAACTACTACTTATGGTTAGGGACTTGTGTGAAGGCACAAATTCTATGTCAACAGAAACCTGACCAGCACTTCTAATGCCCAGGAAGTCCTGGATAGGAAACTGAAGACATGCTTCAAACCAAACATTGGGATTTGGAGAGAGACAGGAGATGTGAGATGTGCATGGAGAGAAAAATAGACTATTTTGCAAAACAGGATCTAGTTTTTTGGATCACAAGTCAATAAAAAAAAAACCAATATCTCCTGGCCTGAGCTGGAATGTAAGGGGAAGGGATGTGGCGTGTGCAGAAACATCCTGTGTCTACGCCCTGTGCTCACCCCTCATTTAACCCCACAGTAGCCTTGCAGCTGCTGTGTGAGTATCTACTTACCCCATAAGGAAACTCAGACAGAGCCAAGACTGGAAATCAGCCTGAATGCAGTCAATACTCCTGCTCTTAAGACACAACCATAGAAGACATGAGGTTTCCAGGACATCACCCCTGGGAAGAGGCTCGGAATAATACTTATGGCCTGGTATTTATGTGAACAATAAAGAGATCTCAGATATGATTGCAAGGAGTTAAGATTCTTTTGGTTGCAAGAAGCAAAAATAAATAGTTATTTATTTGTTAGTTTGCTTATTTATTTATTGAAGAGGGAGGATTCCAGAAAAAGTTGTTCAAATTTCTGAAGGAACAGAAGTTGGGTATCCACAGAGCAGGAGTTTATTATGGACTTTTTAGAGAACTGCCACATGTAACTCAGCTACAACTCTTAGAGCCTGGTCTCGTTTCAAAATTCCAAATTTCTAAGAATGAGAGCCTAATTGGTCCATCTCAGGTTTGGTGGCCACACCCCCAGCTGGGTTGAGGACTGGGGACTGAAGTTCCATCCTGGCTGCAGGGGAGGGTCTGCGCTGTTCCTCAGAGGAACTCACTGGCAGTAGTGTAAGCACTCCCAGAAGGCCCAAGGCACAGTAGGTCTCAGCAAGATTCACAAATGGGATCAGGCAATGAGAGAATACGTCTTAATTTTTTTGCTCAAAATAAATTCAGTTATTTTTGAGTTTTAATAACTTCATTACATAAACTTATCAAATGCAATTCAGATATAGCACATTCCCGAATATCCAGATGATATTGACTAAGGTCAAACCATGAATCTAAGAGATAATTCAGGGAGTCCAGGTAGTAATCATATGACATGAGGTGACACTACCTGGGGAGGTGGGAGTGGGGAGGGGCACCCATGTCTGGGGACACCGTATGAAAATTTACTTTCTGAATTGTGAAGGTATTATAGCAGTTACATTACAGGAAATTTAGAAAGAGGAGGAAATCATCATAATCACACTACCTTAATTTTGTCATTCCTGTCACTTTAGGTGCCATAATAATGTTCATATAATTTTTTAACCTGCTTTTTTTCATTGTCCTGAGGATTTTTATGTTGTTCATAGTCTTCACAACCATGACCTTTAATAGCAACATAACGAGAATATACTTTGTATAAGATGAACAGACTCAGCATGAAGGGAGGTAAAATTGACATTTTTGTCAAGGAAATACTGACCTGTATGAAAATTCCTAAACTTGATGCCAATGGCCAACCTACCCAATTTCTAAGGACCCCCTGTTTCTGAACTCTTTATGGCCACACTCTTCCTGCCTGTCCTTCTGTGGGATTTTCAGATCTGTGTTGCTTCGAGGCAGGAGTGGGCAAAGCATAGTAGGCAGTGCCGGTGGGGCAGGAGTGGGGTGTTTCATCCATGCTGATGGTCCGGACGTCTAGATGGGGACTTCACTAGTGAGGGCAATGCCCCCCACCCCACCCCACCCCACCCTCCACTGCCACTGCTGTCACCCACCGAGAGGACATTTGGCAATGTCTGGAGACGTTTTTGGTTGCCACAACGGGGATGGGGAAGGGATGTTGCTGGCATCCATTCAGAAGAGACCGGAGATGCTACTAAACATCTTCCAATGCCCTGGACAGCGCCTCACAGTGAAGAATCATCCCAGCCAAAATATGAGCCCAAAATGTCAAGGTTGAGAAACTGTGATCTGGACTACACTGGAATTCCTGTTAAAATGTTAATGGATAAAGTTCTATGTTGTCTACCCTTGTTTGATTTTGGAAGGATTCTGAAATTTTTGCTCAGAGTGATGGAAATTGATGGTAACAGGTATGCAAGGTACTTGAAATATAGCGTGAGGCAGGAGAACGCAGTAGCTAAGGATAAAGACTCTGAAGTTTGAAAGAATCAAGTTTAAATCGTGGCCCACCAGGTGAGCACACTAGAGCCTGCAAATGGGTTGATAATACCTGCTTCCTAGAGCTATAATGGGGATTAAATTGAGTGATGTGTTTGAAGCACTTAGCACAGCACCTCACATGTAGTAAGTGTATGATAGATGGTGGTATTGGTGGTCATTACTGTGCCAAAGCTCAAGTTCACAGTGAGTACCACTTCTCCAGCCTCTACATTGCAATTGCATTTTGTAAACTTCTATTTTAGGAAAAATAGATTTTACTGCTTTTTGTAATCTGGTCTTTCTTTTTTGGTCCCTATATTTGTATGAAACCCAGGCAATGTATGAAAGATACATGATCAGCATACATTTTACAGAAAGAACTTCTTAGGTGATTGCTGAAATCTCTAACATATTTTCTCTTGTGCATTTTTCCCTTCAATAATTTACTGTAGTGGTTGTTCTTGTTAATTGGAAAACACTTGTTTTCTGATATTCTTGGTTAAGTTTAATCTACTAAAAATTTATGAGTGGGCCTAGCTGAGATAAAAGTTATTGTTATCTAGACAAAATTACTGTCCATAAATGCAATTCAAGTCCCCAGTGCAGTGTAAGTATTTCCCCCGCCCCTTCCTGAGCCAACTGTCTGCTATCTACAGCTGGTCCTTGTATGTCTGAGGACATCTGAGGAGCATTAAACATCCCTCACTGAAAACGTCTTGAGCTTCCTGGGTTTGGCATAGTCCTGAGTCCTAGTACAGGGCAGTGGGGAGGAAGGAAGACGAATGAGGAGGGGGAGGAAGAAGAGGGGGAGGCGCAGGGGGGAGGAGGGCATGGCTGGGATCGCTCATTGCAGGGGCTGGTGTTGAAGGCTGAAATGGTCCTAATGAACTGGCAGAGGTGAGACATGCAAGGATTCTGGCCTCAGAAGAAGAAAAAGGAGAAGACGCCCACAGTGTGAGAACTGCTTCTGACAAAGGATGAGCCCTGGCTCTGGCGAAGGAAAAAGACCAAGGGAGGAGCACAGGGGGCACCAAGGGAGGCTGGGCGAATATGTCCATCTTTGCCATGGGAATGCTGACCCAGAGCAGAACGTTTGCAAACCCTCCAGGCCAAGGAATTCCTCCTATTGCCCCTTCTCTCATCCATGCTCAGCACTGACATGAGGTCAGGTCTCTGTTTCTATGGGATCCTGGTGCTTTTTGTTCCCTGGGAGCCTTGGGAAAGGCCAGTTTTCCTCCTCAGACGGTCTGCTTTGAGACCCACCTGATGCAGCCTCTGGGGTCGTTTGGAGCCTTGCTGTAGGTGAAGACGCACTATCTGTGAGCTTCATTCTTGACTTTCATATGGTGCATGTCATTGTTTCTCTGTGACAAATTTCTATTCTCCCCAAAACCTTAAGTGACCTGCAAAGATAACTGATATAACTTCTATAAATAGTATGGAAGAAGGAAGGGGAGAGGGCTATGCTAGAAAACATAGTGTGTGGGAACGCAGATGCTGGAAAGTGGGAAAATGGAGGTTGAGAGGAGGAACTAAAGGGTAGCGCGTGGTAGAAGAAAGGTGACGTGTCCGCGGTCCAGACTTGGAGGCCTGAGGCTCCATCAAAGCCAGAGAGTCTTAGTTTGTGTTCCTGAGATGGCGAGGAAGGCGGCCCGGGGCACCGGGTCAGGCCATCCTACCTGGGTTTGCTCTAGCGTGAGGGCACCCAAAGCCCTACCACGTCTTATCGAGTAGGGCAATTGGGGTGCATTCCAGCCCTGTAAAGTCATTGGCAGATCTGTGTGTGGGGGAAAACTGTGTTTTTCTTGGGGGGAGAGTACAGAGCCGCCTGAGCTGGTGGCTGTGTGGTGAAGCCGAGACCTTGGAGGAGACCTGGATCTCTGGGGTGGGCAGGTGGCCAGCATGGCAGTGGCGGGGAGCCATGCGTGGTGGATGGTCTGGGACAGATCTAGACTGAGAACAGGGCCTCTGATGGTAAACAAATAAGAGGCCTGAGAGAAAGAGGATCCAGAAAGAGCCAGAAAGGTGAGGGGGGAAACAAGAAACAGTGTTTTATAGCAGCAGAGAAATGGGAGTTTCATAAAGAGGAAGCAAATAACAGATCTGGTCAGGTAAGACAGACTTAAAAGTGCCCTCTGGATATTAGAAACAGTGAGGCCAGTGGCGGCCTTTCCTGGGCTGCTGCAGCTGGAGACCAGGTGGCATGGAGGACAGACGCAAGGGGGTGGAGCACGCCAGTGCCAAGTCTTCCGTCAGAAGTTTGGCTTTGGAAAGGGGGCCAGGACACCTGCTGGGAGCTGGACGCAAGATCATAAGACTAATTTTTCCTTGTGTTGCTGAGTATGGTGACAGGCTGATGGAAAGAAGCCAGGACAGGGCAGGCAGGGGATAAAGGTTGGGAAAAGAGAGTGGAGCATGGCAGAGCAAACAGCCCGAGAGGCCTGATTCTCAAGGCAGGGGCGGGGGGGACGTGAAGACAGCACAGCCTTGTTCGTAGGCACAGAGGCCGACAGCTGAGGTCATTCGTGTAATTCATGTAACCACTACTTCCCTCATGAAGTAGGGAGAGTGGTCAGCTGATAAGGGAGATGGCCCAGGGGACGCGTGAATTGTGGAGGGGAGCAAGGAAGGGTGACAGGGGTGAGGAAGCAGTGGGAAGCCCAGCTACAACTGTAGGCAACACGTTTGTGGCGACACCAGTTGTCAGGCGTGGGTGTTCTCCACAGCAGTGAGACAGCCATGGCCGCCCCCCTCTACCAGCCAGACTCCTCCTTCCCAGCCTCCTGGGTCCTGGCCCTTCCTGTCTACCCACTGTCAGGAACCCGCACCCCGCTGAGTGTGTGTGTGCATGTGTGCGTGTGTGTGTGTGTGTTTTACAAAAGCTCTGTCAACACTCCATTGCCTGAAATGAGTTCAGTCCCAGGTGAAATTTCTCATGTTGATCCAAAACCCGCTTTCTAGACAGTCTATGTTCTGGGGTCCCAACAATTTCCACAACACTGTTCTCATTCTACCTTCCACAGTCAGACCAGTCAAGGTTTGGATCCTGTTTCTGCCCCTAACTGTGTAATCCTTCGGCGATGTTTTACCTAACTTCTTCACCTCAGTTTCCTTGACTATAAAATTGGAATAAGAACATTATCTGAGGAAGTTGTTGATTAGATGAGAAGGTATGTGAAGCATTTTGCATGGTGTCTAGCATGTAGCATGAGATGAATAAACGATCATCAGAATAAGAAAATATTAATATAGTGCTTAATGTTAATCTTATTAATGTTAATAATAATTCTAATTATGGCTCTTCAAATATTTAAAGTCTGCTATGTTTCCACTAAACTCTTTTTCTTCCAGCTTAAAGATCCTCAGTTCTTTTCTCCTGGGGCAGTTTCAAACAGCAGCTATGTCAGGGGGTAGTGAGTCTCATGTCCCTAGAGGAATTCAAGGAGAACACAGAGAGTCACTCGGCAATGCTGTTGTAGAGGGATTTGAACTTCTGACTGAGGCTTAAGCTGGAAAACCCTAGGGGTCCTTTACAACCTATGCCCTTCCAACCTTCCAGCTTAAAAAACAAGGTCAGAAATTAAAGAATGCAATTAATACTACTCTGTATCATAATAATCATCATTGTCAAGGCCAGGATTTCAGTAAGAATGCCTGTTTTCTCTAATATTAGTGGAGAGGGTTTGATTAACTCCCAACATCTCAGCAATATCATGCTTGTTTCCAAGGGCCATAAAAGTGTGTAAACTGTTAGTTTTCTTGATAAAAATAACAGCAACATTTTACAATGCTTATTCTATAAGTTCTGCATGTTTCACATGTATTCATTTCTTAGTCCTCATAAAACCTATGAGGAAAGTCCTCATGTTACCCTCATTTGACAGCAGGAAACTGAGGCTCAAGAGGTTAAGTGGCATGCCTAAGGCCACTGGGCTGGTAAGTGTGGGAGCAACATTGGGACCAAGGAGACCTGACTGCAGAGTCCCTTCTTGACCTCTCAGCAATACTGCCTCTCTGCCGAGGATGGAAACCACAAACATTTCACTTTGAGTTTGTGTACTATTTCCCAGAAGAACTCAGCCACCTAAACTCATTTTGTAGCTGGAAAGGAGTCTTTGAAATCACTTTGTCCAGCCCTTGTCTTATGGATGAGGGCCCTGAGACCCAGGCGAGTATGAGGACTTGCCCTAAGCTCAGGTCTTTGGCTCTCAGCACTGCAGCCTCTCTGCCCGCCATGCCATTTGTCCCCATCACTTGTTTTCATGGGGATTAGGCCTTGCCCTGAGCAGGTACTGAGGCCGATTCTCTGGCCTTGATGGATGCTGACAGAGAAGATGGAGGTGCAGTTTCCTTATCACAGAGATTGGTGTTTCTGGGTCACAGTTAGACCAGCCTTGTCTAAGCCTTTGAAGAGGAATAAACTCAGTCCCTGTTTGTCCAATAGAGGCCCCATTAACGGGACACTTTAACTCAAAAACTAGACCAAGCAGTCTTTTTACCGATCAGCCCCACCTCCATTGTTTGTGCTCAGATCAAATAAATGAGTTTACCAGGAGGAAAGTGTTAGGAGCCAACTGGGATTCTTTATTGGAGATGGGACTTGATTGAGAACAACTCCGGTGACTAATTATGACCTCAAGGGGGATTCACTTTGTGGCTCCAGCTTGGAGGAGGGACTCTTCACATGTAAACTGGGCCATCTCGCAGCTCTGAGTCTAATAATTTAATTAGCTCCGCAGATAGTTAGATGTTATCGAAGCCAGTGCAGCATGTCAAATAGACAGTTTTGACAGTCCCTGTGCGGGCAGCTGTCACGACCCACGTGCGCATGTGGCAGACATCTCAGGCTGCTGGGCTGGGCTCCCCAGAGTTGCCTCCAGAAAACCTCTTAGAATCTCACCAGGTTTTCCCTATTGTTTGAACTCAGAAAGCTCTTCAGTCAGCTCTCAAGATTTTAAAAATTGATTTTATTCATTTAACATTCTTTGGGGATTTTAAAAACATACACAAACGTAGAGAGAAGCAGAGCAAAGCCCCGTGTACTCCACACTCAGCTTCAGCCATCGTCTGCGTTGTCCCTCTGTTGCTTCATCTAGGCTCCCCCGCCAAACAATTCTAGTTCGTTGTTTGTTCATTTTTGCAGGAGTATTTTAAAATGAATTCCAGACAATGTATTGTTTCATCTGTAAATACTTCAGGATTTATCTCAAACCAATAAGAACTCTTATAACAACATAACATGATACTGTTATCACCGCCTAACACGACCGAGAACTCCTTAACACCATCTAATGTCTTGCTGTTAAAATATAATATATTTGGATGCGATTATTGACCAATTCGTTCAATTTTCCCCAATTATCTTTAAAAAATTCTGTTGTATAGTTGATTTGTTTGAACAGAATTCAAACAAGCTCCACACATTGCATTTCTTAAATTTTGTTAAATCTCCAACAATTCCCCTCTCCATCCCGCCCCCTTTTCCACTCCATTTATTTGTTCAAAAACTGAGTCATTTGTCCCAGAGAGTTTCCCTTGCTCTGGGTTGACTTTATGGTATCATTTAGCGTGTTCTGTTTCCCCTGTGTTTCCTATAAAATCAAATCTAGAGACTTGATTGGAGTCAGGTTTAATTTTTATTTTATTTTTTGTATATAAAAAAAGAAGGCTTGCAGTAAAGAAAGCTATTTAACTCAAAGTACTCCAAACATTTCATCACGGACCCCTTTTTCAAGTAATGCTTAATGAAGTCCTACAAAATTATTTTCTGTAGACCACCCCTGGGGAGTGCCGGTTTGTGCAAATATTAAAGATAGTTTATATTCCCTCATTTCTTCACTAAGGATTGTAATACACCCAGTCACAAGCAGGGTAGGCCCTAGGAGAGAGAGAGCCTTGATTAAGGTTTCCACCCTCAATCTACATACTAGGTAAGAGAGACAGCTGCATGCTTGTAACAAAGGGTGGAGAAAGATGACAGTGTTCCTAGCACAGGAATCAAGCCTAGGCCTCCCTAAAAGCTGTCACCTGCCTCCCTAGTGGCAGGAAGCCTAATGTTCTAAGACTGTCTGGTTTTAATTATTTCAATTTATCTATTTGGAATTGACTTTTTCTCTCTTGGGTGCCCAAGTTTCTGGCTTCCGTCCATGAGATGGAGGCTAAAAACATTCTAGAACAGCACAAAGGGAAAACTGCGATCTGCTCCTGAGGAAAGCAGCTTCTGCAGCATTAATGCTTTGCTACTTTTTCCCCTTCTCCCTGCTAAGGATCTTGTTGTTGATAATGATTCTGTTATGGAAAAAAATATTAACAAAAGCTAAACAAGTGATAATGATTTGAAGTGAGGGGGCAGCCATTAGGATACCTTCTTCACAATTTTTTGTCATATTGGCGTAGCATCTGTATTATTATTCACATATTTTTTTTCTTTAAATCACCTCACCTTTTTAACATAAAGAAATATATTTAAATGGAAGTTTATAGTACTTTATAAACAGAAAGTCAACATCACTCACCATAAAGAAGGAAATTTAAAAATTACATAAAAAAATAAAATAGCTTGTTAAATTTAAAACATTGAAAGGATTGAAAGAGCAATGAAAAGCAAATAACATCTAATAAATTTTTTCAAGTGCATATCAAGAAATCAAGAGATATTTCTTAAAATTTGTTAAAGTAACGTACGTTTTATATTATAAAAAAATTCCTAGTTGGAAAGGGCAAAAGAGGGCAAGTTGACATTAGCTATCAAAATGGCAAATACACATGCCCTCGACCCGCTCATCCTCCTTCTAGGGCTTGATCTAACAGATGCACTCTCCATGCCAAATTGGGAGGGTACAACGCTGTTTATTACAGTACTGTCTGCATTGCAAAACAGCTACAAGATTAGAGACCCCCGAATGTCCTGTGGGACAAGTGAGGTTAAGTACGATATGATATCCACCCACGTAGCGCAACACCGGGCAGCACGAAGACGCAGCTCTTTATGTACCAACTTGAATCATCTCCAGGACAATTTTTTTAGAAAAAAACAAGATGTAGAACAGTGTGTATAATGAAGATAAAAAGTAAAACGAATATGTGTATTTGCTCTTGTATGCATAAAATAAATCTAGAAGAACAATGCTAATAATATCAATTGCTTCTGGGGAGGTGACTTGTGTGGCTGGAGGTCAGACATAGAAGGGAGATTTTTCACTGTATAGCTTTTAGTTTTGTGATTTTTTAAATTTTGAACTAGATAAGGTGTGGTAGGCAGAATAATAATGTTGGAACCTGTGGCTATGTTATGGCAAGGAAGAATTAAGATTGCAAATGGAATTAGGGTTGCTAGTTAGCTAACCTTAAAATAAAGAGATTCTGGGCTATCTGAGTGGGCCAGATGTAAGCACGAGGGTCCTTAAAATGAAAGAGGGAGACTAGAGAATCAGTGTCAGAAAGAGAACTGAAGATGCTTCTGGTTTGAAGGTAGAGGAAGGAGGCCAAGAGCCAAGAAATGCAAGCAACCTCTAGGAGATGGAAGAAGCAAGAAAAGAGATTCTCTCAGCCCCTCCAGAAGGAGCACAGCCCTGACTGCACCTCAGCTTCAGTCCAGTGAGGCCCATTCAGACTTCTGACATCCAAAACTATGAGATCATTCAGTTTTGTTCTGTTAAGCCACCAGGTTTGTGGTAACTGGTTGCAACAACAATAAGGTATTGCTTATTTTAAATCCATACGTACAGACATATTTATATATTCCAAATATATAGAATAATGGTTAGAAGTTTGGCCTTTGGTGCCTAAATTGCCTTGGCTTTTATTCTGGCTTTTCCAGCTGTGCAACCTTGGGCAAGTTGCTTGACCTTTTGTGCCTCAGTTTCATCATCTATAAAATTGAGATAATAACATTTACTTATTTACGGGGTAATTCCTACCTCACAAGGTTGTTGAGAGTATTAAGTGAGTTAATACATGCACTTTCAACAGTGCTAGTAAATGCTGGCTACTACTATGATTAACTACCCTCTCTAATTGGGGATACAGCCATAACTATAAAAATATATATTTTTTGTTGTTTGCTAAGAAATAATTTCTACATAAAATTATGTAAATAACTATATTCAAAAACCAAACAAACCAAAAAGATATGTTTTGAGAAACCATCTGAAGGTATCTCCAGAATCTGTTCTTCTTAAGAAGATCTAAAGTTATTTGGCATTGTCTTAAAGTCATAGAATAAATTTTTCCTTGTCTACTAAGCCACTGCCAGTTTGGGGAAAATATTCATGAAAGCCTTTTAATGAAGGCTTTCCAGTGTCTCTTCCTAACAAATTTTCGAATGAATTAATAACCAAGTTTTTCAGGCAATGGAAAAAATCTCAGCTCCTCGAATCCAAGTCTCTGCCCCATGCTACCAGACTTGCTGCTCCACAGCTCCTTAGCCTTGACTGTGGACTACTCACACACTTGCCTCGTAACAGTATATACAGGTGTTTAACTGAGCACATAGAATAAGTTGTAAAGCCAGGACCAGCCAGCCATAATATCTCATAAAAGGGGAGTTTTCTATGAAAAAATGAAGTTCCTCTTATAACTTAAGTGAATAAGTTAATCAAACTTATTCACTTTTCTAATCAAAAGAAAATGAGCTTCCATTTGAAACTGTAGTTCTTGGTAGCCATTGACCATCTTGTCACACAGCCAAGAAGAAAAGTCAGGTATTTGGTTGCCTGCTGATGAAATGATTGATGATTTTATCAGCTTCATTAAGTACTAGTCTTAAATCTTCATACATATTCTGGAGGGTGACAGTTTCCTTGTGAGTATAAGGGCACAGAGGAGATATATAGCTTTGGTGCAACAGCTTGGATGTGGAAGCTGGTCTTATATTATCAGCAAGAGCTTCAGCCCATCCATGCCCCTCCCAAATCCTTGCTTTCAGTCTATCATGAGATATCTGTGAGTTGTCTGTACAAGTTGGCCAAGGTTGGCATGTAAAATATCTTCATGGACTTCTTTACTCTGCTCACATACTGACAACCGTAAAAGAACACCAGAATTCGGAACATCACTGGGTTTGCCAGTTTGCAGTGACTCATTTCACTTTGTTCTGCTGATAAAAATGGCCGCCTCATCCCAGCTGCTATTTCTGTAATGTATGTTACTGGATAGAGGTATCTTGTTAATTATTATGCTTACTTCGTGCTGGTCATTATTCGCTATATTTTTTTGATGTCAGGACTGACAATTTGTCAATAAACTTAGCAGTTCCAGTCTTTGCAATTAATGTAATCATATATATTTGGCTTCCACATATTTTACACTTTTATTCCTGACACACTGTGTTCTAGCACTAACATTAAATTATTTTGATAGCTTTTATATAGTATTCTATGTACATTTCAAACTAAATGTTGTCAACTTCCAAAAGAGATGATTTGATTTATCACTGAAAAGAACACACCATCCATATAGGAATGCAGTGTTTGAGAATCCATTCTAGCAAATGACTATTTTTTTTTTCATAGAGTTTACAACTTTCTAACATATTATTTACTTGTTTATTATAGTTATCTTTATAGTCTGTCACTTGTCTCTCCCCCACTCAAGAATATAAGCTCCATGAGGTGGGGAGTTGTTTTTTTTTTTTTTTATATTTACAGCTATATCCCCAGCACATAAAACAGTACCTGGCAGATAGCAGGGACTCGATCAATATTTGTTGAAAAAAAAATGAATGAACTGGCACTACAGACATAGGGTAGGTTTCTGAATGACCTTTGTGACCAGCAGCACAGAAACAGTATCAAAGACTCAAACTCTTTTTATCTCTTGGCCCTGCTGCCCTCAGTGAGAGCTTTGTCCCTGGCTGGTTACCTTTGTGGTCACAAGATGGCTACTAGAGACAGCTGGCATTATCCACATCTATGAGGAAAGAGAAAACACTTGATTGAGTCAGCTTGAGTCTTGTGTACCCAGTCAGGGATGATGATATACATGCAGAGAATGGATTAAGCGAATCAGGGTCCACCCTTTCTCTGACAGCCAGCTTGAAGAGTTAGAGCCAGCTTCTCCTGAACACTTCAGGAGAACACTTGGGCTATGTGGAGGTTGATGGACAGCTGAAGTAAGGAAGTGGGGACGTGGAGAATGGGTGATAGATAGGAAACCAACACTGTCTACTGCAACTTTATCGATTTTTAAAATATAAAAGGGCAAAGAATGGAACTCAGATGGCAAAGAAGAAAAGTAAATCTTCCTCTCTTCCCTGCGTCACAAATGCCCGAAGTAATCTTGCAATAGTGTTTTATTAAGCATCCATTAAGGGCAGAGCGTCGGTGAGAGACATAACACGAAAACTGCCCAACACTTGGGAACTTGGTAGCTGACTCTGGAGAAATGGGAAAGAAAAATCATGCCAATTTTTTGAGTCTAGGTATTGGTGTAAAAAGTGTCATATTTTATTTCTTGACAGGGTGAGTCTGAGGTGGGCCCCAAGTGTGGGTGTCCAATAATCTAGTTATTCATTCATTCAACAAACAACTAGTAAGGACTGCTCTAGACACTGCTCTGCACTTGGATACAGCAACAGATAAAGCCCAACCTCGGGAAACTTACTTTCTAGTGACAGGAGGTAGATAATTAAGAGAACATGAATAAAACATGTAGGAGATCAGACAGTGGTACATGCTATGAAGAAAAATACAGCAGGAAAGAGGTTTATATATTGAATGGAAGCGGGGCTGCAAATTTTAATAGAGTGACTAAGAAAGGGCTCCCCGATATGGTAACATTTGAACAAAATTTAGAGATGAAGAAGCTAGCCCACAGATACTGGGGAAGGCGTTCAATTTTAAAAATTTTAAATTCCAGATTTTTGCAAGACATCTAAGAGCTTATATCCTATAACAAAGTAGAAATATGTAACACAGATACGTAGGCTCACATTTCATCCAGTGTAGAAGTGGTGGGTTGTCCTTCTAAAATCTGGATGCAACCAGAGTGCTGACCCCTGAAGGGCTAGGGTCCTTGGGCAGGGGGTAGAGGTGGGGTGATTAACCAAGCCTGGAGAATTCTCGAACAAAATCTTCCCTGATCGCTTCATTAAAGTTGAACTTTTAAATAAACTTTTACAAGAAAGTGTTACCATATTCTATAAATTTGGAACCCTTAAATTTGTTTCATAACACTGGGTAAATTAAACTTTCCCTACCACTCACAGTTTGGGTGGGGGAGAGGAGACGATGAATACATAAAATGAAAAATATAATAAGTGTATACGCACATGAAAAAAATTGGAGGGAAGGCTTCCTACTTGAAGAGTTACCAAGAGGAGACATGTGATCTGAGAGATGAGGATAGGGGAAGAATGTTCCAGGCTGAGGAAAGAGCATTCTGGGGAGCAGGGGGGAGGAGAGTGGGGTTCCAGTGTTGAGGGGACACCAGAGAGCCATAGGGTAAAGGGCCCATGTTCACTTCTCTCTCCAGGGATGAAATGGCTAGTCCTTGCTTTGGGAATCAGGAATTCTGATGACCCATTTCAATCTTGGGCAACTTCATTGGATCATCATCAGGAGAGCATCTCTCCTGAGCAAAGCACATGCTTGGGGCATGTCCTGTCAGATTTCAGGGAAGAGAACAGGGCTGGAGATGGAGGCTGGGAAGCCAATGGTGTGGAGTAAATGCACCAGAGAGAGCCCTGATAAAGGTGGGGAAATGTAGGGTGAGGAAAGGAAGGGTAGGACTGGAGCAGGCCCACACAGATTTATGAGGAAGAGCTGGTGCTCCTGAGAGGGGATGAGAGGCTGGGCGGGAAGAGGCAGGGGCTGCGGTTGTCTCGGTCAGCCTAAGGAAGATGGCGGCTCCTCTGGGGCATCGGATCTGCTGGCCACCCCCTCCCTTGGATGTCCTCTTACAGTCTCCTCCCGTGTATGGAACCCCAGTCTCTCCTCTTTCTCTGATCCCACTCTGGGAATCTCCTTGGTGGAAATTCTCCTTTGGCTTGATTATCAGATATTGACGTTTCCTGAATTCTTCCTGGCCCTCTTGCTTCGTGAAGCTACATTTTCCCAAGGTGACTGCATCCAAACCTGCGGTTTTCCTCTAAGTGCTTCCTGCTTTGGGAAAGAAGAGAGTGAGTGAAAGGAGGGAGGGAGGAAGGGAAGGAGGCAGGAAGAAAGAAAGGAATGGGGAAAGGGATTCTGGAAAGCACTGCCCCCCGAATACTGTTGCATTAGCATTAGTCTCATTTTACCATATTCAGACTTTTTAGGGATTTGACCTCTGACTTCTAAAACTCAATGAAATATTGGCATCATAATAATGTTTATTAACCAGGGCTCAAAATATCTATAGCATTTCATTTCTTAAAAATGCATTTTTCTCGAAACTGAAAAGTGTGCCAGAAAGTCCACTCGTTGGGCATGGCCATGTCTCGGTCCACTTCTTTGCCTCTCATCAGGGTCAATGTCAGCACCCTCCTTCTTCCACTTAGGTCTACTCTGGCAACGGAGCTTCTGCCCTGGGTCTTGTGCTCTATACTTGCTCTCACTGATAAAGGGGTCTGCAAGGCCAACGTGTCAAACCCACTCACAGTGCATGCCTGCCCCCTAGATCTCAGAATTCCCCACCCCAATGACCCCAGGGCCTGTGCAGGGCTTCGTTTCTGGGCCAGTCCTCTGGAGGGTCACTGCTGAGCTGAGGCCTGAGCGTAGCAGAGTGGCACTGTTTGTGTGGGGTGCCGCTGGAGCTCAGCCCTGTCCACTAGTGTGGACTTGCAGCCTGAGACTCCTCTAGGTGTGCTGGGCAGGTAGTAGGAAGAGACGGACCTGGAGGGAGCCTTGCCCACACACCGCATTCCAGGGCAGAACTCCAAGGAGCCTGAGAGTTCTGAACTTGATCTTGGCCTTTTAGGGTATTGGGAAGTTATTTGTCAAGGTAGGTAGACAAAATACATCCTATTTAACATTTTGTGGGTTTAGTTATTTGAAAATACTTAGACATGCAGAATGTCGCCTCCATTTGTACTCTCGCCCCAGGCCCTACAGTTTCCAGGGGCCAAATGCTAAGAGAAATGTCATTTTGCAATATCTGTGAGTGGACACATTTTGAGAGACGTGATAAAGAGAAGGTACAAATATGAGTTGTGCAGCAGAAACACTTCCTCAGCCCATTCAGAGGCATCAGGAAGAATTTACGGTATGCAGTAACATAACAAATAAACATGGTTTCTGGCACTTCCTCCACTCCAGCCTTCCTCCCTCTTTGTTCTAAGTAGTGTCAGATGTAAAATGGGCTGGCTTCATATCAGCCCTGGAGGAAGTGCAAGGAAGTACAAGCATTCCTGACTTAAGGAAATAATCTGACAAAATATTCTTTAACTTATTAGAAGATATTAAAATGCATGCAAACATATTCTTTGATATGAGTATAACATTTCATTGATATATATTTAATGTAGTTGGTTATGTAAGTGAGTGAAATTTGTGTTTTTTGTTTTTTTTTAAAGAATCTGGGAAGCTTTTTGTTTTGTGCTTCTGAGAAAGAACTTCTGGAGCAGTGTTCTGGCTGGCCATATTCCCCCTCAAAAATGATACCAGTTTAAATTGCCATCTGTAAGCTGAGCTGCCTTTCAAAGCTTTATCTCCAGACCTGGCCTCTCTCTTGAGGGGCGCTGCGTGCATCCACCTGCCTAGTCAACACCCCTGGCTAGCTTCCACGCTCAACATGGGGAGTCTGTATTAGTTTCCTGTGGCTTCCATAACAAATTATCACAGATTGGTGGCTTAAAAAACAAAAAACAAACAAACAAACAAACAAAAAACCCCAGAAATTTAGTCTCTCACAGCAGTGGAGGCCAGAAGTCTAAATTCAAGGTCACACTCCCTCCAAAGACTCCAGGGGAGAATCCTTCCTTGCTGCTTCCAGGCTCTGGTAGCCCCAGGCATTCCTTGGCTTGTGCTGCAGGGAATCCAATCTCTGCCTCCTCCATCACATGGCCTCTCCCCTCCCCTGAGTGTCTGTGTCTCGGATCTCCCTCTCCCTTTCTCTCATGAGAATACCTGTCATTAGATTGAGGGCCCACCCTAAATCCAGGGTGATCTCATCTCAAGACCTTTACCTTAATCGTGCTTGCAAATAAGATCACATTCAAAGGTCCGAGGGGTTAGGACTTGGACATGCCATTTGTCCAAGTGGACTAACCACTCACTATTCAACTCACTACATAGTCCATTGTGTTCCATCAAAACCAATTCTTCATGGAGTCTCTGTCTGGGTAGGGGTACCCATGCTCCCCGAGTCAACATGGGAAGTCACCCTAGACCAAGCCCCTCTGTTCCCCCTCATGTCCAGTCAGTCACCAAGGGCTGTCAATCAACTCCTAGTAGCTGGGGAAATCTATCCTCTCCCCTTTGGTTTCCTCTGCCACTTTCACTGGCCTTTTTGTTTTCCAAACTCCCACCTCAGGGTCTTAGTATTATTAACTCTTGCCTCTCTCTGGAGGGCTCTGTCCCTCAAGATTTGTAGGCAGGCTCACTCTTTTCAAAGTTTTCAGTTCAAGCGTCATCACTTCTGAGGGCTTCCCCTCACCTACCTGCCTCACATAGGCTCACAGGGTCTCCATCATATCACTCCGTTTTATTTTTCATGAACTTTTTCAAACTGCCTGATATTTTCTTGTTTATTTATTTATAGGTATTTTATTGCTTGTCTTCCGGCCTCCCTGCCCCACACAACAGCTTTGTGAGGTCAGAGAACCTTGTCTATTTGTTCATCTCTGTATCTCCATTCTGGAGAACAGTGACTAACGTAGAGTCAGTGTTTCATAAAAATCTACTAAATAAATGATTGATGCCTTAGCGCTTGCCTTGATTTCCTTTATTCAGACAACTGCACAGCCTTTAAGTGTCTCAGGTCAAATCTGATCATTCTTCCCTTGGGCTTACTAATCATTTGCCAGTTCCCACAGGATTGTGCTGGATCCTTGGCTTGGCATTGAAGGCGTGCGGGGAGCTGCCTCCGCCATGCTCCCCAGCTTACCCCAAACGCTTCCTCAGACTTCCCCTCTGCTCACACCTAAGGATTGTTTCATGGCTCTGGCTCTTTCTTTGCACCCAGTATCCCTTCTTCTGATGTCTTTCTCTTCTTACATCTTGGACTCTGACTCTGGTTCTCCATTCAAAGCCAAGTTCCCATGTCTCCGACTCCTCTCTGCCACCCTGGTACCACATGCTTCCATTGTTGTACTTTTCACACAATCGTATTACTTGCTTTCTTCACTGCTTTCTCTATTCGGTTTGCCTCCTGGAGGATAACCTCCGTATGGTCAGGGTCTAGCACATCATGAGCACTCTGGAACCAGAATCGTTTCTACTTCCTCAGTCCCCACAGTTCTCCTGCTGGCCTGGTCCCAGACCCTCCTGCACAGGGCCATCTCCTGGGAGCTTCACTGGCTTGCTGTTTGCCTCTGGAACACCTACCTCCTGGCTTTGCCCTCTGGGCATCTGGTTTTCTAGGACTGCTTGTCTGACTGCTGACTCACTGAGATTACCTTAATCCCCTGCATTTACATGAGCTTAGGTTCCACAGTTTCCAGGTATTTGCTGGCATCTTTTGACTTGCTGCCAGAAACTAGTCTTAATTTAGCCCAAGTGGTGGGTGCTGAATTAGAGCCGTGGGGTTTCCCAGAGCCAAGAAGGTAAATTTCAAAGACTGCAGAGAAGTGAAGCAAAATAAGTTCCAAGAAGTGTCAAGGTGGCAATCATGACTTCATTAGTGGTCTCTTGAGAGAGGTTTTCAGAGGTGTGATGAGTGAGGCCAGATCATAAGAAGCCAGCAGGAGACTGGGTACTGAAGACAGAGGGAGAGGGGTGCGTGCGCTTCAGCCTTGTGAGAATAGAGAGAGGAGGATGGTGTCTTAATCCACCTGGGCTGCTATGTAAACAAAGGACCATATAAACAACAGATATTTATTTCTCACACTTATGGAGGCTAGTCCAAGATCAGGGTGCCAACATGGTTGAGTTCTGACCATGGGGCCAGAGCTCTTGGGAGCTGCAGACAACTGACTTCTCCTTGTATCATCACATGGCAGAGAACAGAGGACGCAAGCACTCTCGTGCCTCTTATGAGGGCACTAATCCCATTCAGAAAGGCTCCTCCCTTATGACCTCGTTTAATCCCAATCACCTCCCGAAGACACACCTCCTCATACACATGTGTTTCAGCACATGAATTTGGGGGGACACAAACATGCAGTCGATGCAGACGGAGCGGCAAGTCTGCTCATGCTAGACGGTAGCGCCTTGAGCACTGCAGCAGAAGCTGCCCGTGTTCTCACGGTTGCCATTGCTGCTTGTCATGGCCAGTACCTGGATTCTCATTAAAGGCGAGGTTTCTCAGCCTCTGCCCTATTGACATTTTGGGACAGAGAATTGTGTTGGGCTTGAGGTGGGGGAGGGAAAAGGGTGGCTGTCCGCTGTGTTGTAGGACCTTTAGCAGCATCCCTGGCTTCTACCCCTTAGATGCTAGTAGCATCCCCCACCCACCCAGCTGGGACAACCAAAAACGTCTCCAGACATTGCCAAGTGTCCCCTGGGGAGCAAAATCACCCCGAATTGAGAACCATTGGCTTCAGAGTGTCAGGACCCACTTTGGGGAGCACATGGAGGCCTGGGAATTAACAACCCTCATCTTCTGCAAGTGTGGGGGGCGTGAGCATCCCAGCTCCCTCATCCCTTTGCTGGAATGTGTTTTGTGATGTTTTCCAGTTTGCCCTGCAGGATTCAGCTCCAGTGCTGACTGTAGTACCTGACTTACTGCTGTGCTTGGTGACTTTCTCTTCCCTGTGCTACTCCCTTCCACCCCACCCTCTTCACCTATCTGTGCCCCTCACATCTCAAAGTCTCTTATAGGGGAATCCACACTAAGACAAGTGTGACTGAAAGCACAGGAGAGGTACTGGGAAAGAGAAAGAGATAAATAAGATGAATGGAGCAAGGAAATATCGAGAACGGAGCATCGAGAATACAAGGAAAGAATGAGTTTCTGAGTTCTACTTAAAAGAAGAGAAACTGTGAAGGAGCAAGGAGTTTGGGGGAGGAAGCTGGATCAGGGAGCAGGCTCTCGTGGTCTCAGCTTCCTGGTCTCAGCTTCCCCAGAAAAATAGGCCATCAGGTCGGCTGCCTAAGGGGAGGAAAAGAAGTGTAGCACTTCCCACCGTTTCAAGAAAAGTTACCGTTCTTCAAGATGTGACAGGGCATGGTTGACGAAAGCGTTCCATGTTCAACTACTTGGAAGAAATTTGCATATTATTTGCTGCTTCATAATGTTCATCGGTGCATTAAAAGTTCTGATAAGCTGTTCAACATGAGACCAGTTTAACTTTTTTTTTCAACCTAGTATTTCCCGAATTTGTTTGGGAACCTCTTCCTTCCTTACCTTCTTCCAAAACAAAAATTCAAAAATAAATAAATAAAAACCCATTTATATCTCAAAGAACACCCATAATCTTTGGGACTCATTCTGGAACCTGCTGTTGAGGCACTCAACAAGAGAATATTCACTAGCCAGCCCAAAGGGCAGAGGGTCAGCTAAGGACAGACAAATCTGTTAGTGTGCAGAATTAATATAATTTTCTGTTTTTGTTTAGTTTTATTCAGCAATATTAACTGACCTAGAGCAAAAGAGTTCATAGAAATTCAGCCAGCTGTCAAGAGAGTGGAAAGTGAAAGAGACACGGGCGTTGGGTGTTAGTGACACAGTGTTGACATTGCTGGCTGAGGCCTTCTGAAGGCGGCTGTCTTTCCATTCACTCACTATGTTCTCCAGAGGAAGGTGCCAAGGCCTCTGGGGACATGGGGAAGGGATGAACAATTCTGTGTGAGGTGTCACCAAGGAAGAGAGAGTAGGGTTGAGTCTTAAAGGATAAACAAGAGTTTCCTAGGCAGGTAAGAAGGGAAAAGACATTCCAGGCAAAGGGAATCAAGGTGCACAGGTATGGAGGCTTAAAAGAAAGCTGCAGCTTCTAGAACTGTTGAGAAAGTCAGTGGCTGAGCCAAAATAATATGGAAGCAGGAGAAATGTGGACAGGGGGTCATGGGATACAAACTACAGGGGCCGTTTTCAACCGTGATAAGGAAAGGGAGCCCTGATAAAGATTTTATTTATTCATTTTTGATGTTTCAAAAGAGATTGTTATAATTTTCTAGGGAATCTTCCATTTTGGGTTTCCTCTTTAACTCAAGTTGTTTAGACATAATTTTAAAAAATATTTCCAGGTGATAGTGACTTATCTTCTGGTGGTTATTAAACTCTAATTTTATTGTATTGCAATCAGAAGATTGCCTATATTCTGTCTGCTTTTTGGAATCTATGAAGTTTTTCTTTGTGGCCTAAATTGTGGTCAATTTTGGTGAATTTTCCACAGGCACTGGTATTATCAATATATATACATATAAAACAGAGAAAATATATATAACTTTGTTCAATCTTGGAATTTGTTATTTGGTTCTTTTACATCCTGTATGTGTGTTCACATCTATTTATTCTTTGATGGACCAAGTCTTGAATTAAATCCTACCTCCAATGAATTTCGAACTATTTCTCTTTGTAGCTCCCGTAGCTCTTTCTAGTGAAGTTCTTAACTTTGAGGATACCATGATTATGTTTGTAATTTAGAAAAGAAAATGCAGACAGCAACGTGGAGAAGGGTTTGGAAGTAGAGACCGGAGGTAGTAGACTAGGAACCCAGACAGAGGTTGCAGAGAAAGAAAAGAAGGTGACAAATTAGCACAGAGAGTCACTTGAACATGTGGGCATGAGAGAGAAGGAAGGGTCAGGAGGACCCAGGATCCTGGCTGACTCTGACTACTGGCTGACAATGATGTTACTCTGCGTGTTGAAGGTGGGATGTCATGAGTGTGATGTCCTCACGTGTTATTGTGACCAAGTTGTTGTTTATTCGACTTATCTCTCTTTCCTACAAGGGCAAGACCATGTCTGCTTGCTGTCGATTATCTATCTCTTCTGAGCTGGGCACGGCATTCCTGGCACACAATAGGGGCTGCAAGACCATTTTTGAATAAATGAACAGAACACTGTCACTGAGGCGGCTGCGGGGCCACTGGTGAGGAATCCACCGCGCGGCTGGGAAAGCGGGTAAGGGAGCGGTCAGGGCTGTGAGAGAAAGTGCTGGCTGAAACGCCAGCTGACACTGGAGGAATGGCAGCAGAAGGGAGCCAGGATGGAATTGTGGTCGGGTCACGAGGCGCTGCCCCCTTTGTGCAAGGAACTCGGTCTGCCTCTGGGCCACGTCACTCATGCACTGAGAATGAAGGGATCTGGGAATCTCTTTTATCGGCGGCATGTTGGTTGTCTTCAGTCATTCAAAAATCCACCCCGACCTCTATCTGTGGTTGTTCTACCTATTTCACTTCATTTATTATTTCCCCTTTTCTCCACCGACTCTTCTCCAGGTTATTTTTTTCTCTCCATATATTTTCCTGTTTCCTCTTAGATTGCCTATCAATTTTCTTTCCATTGGCTTCCTCCCTGTAGGGTCTGGACGTGCTCCTTCCATATTGAGGGGGGCTAGTAGGGGCATCCTTCTCTCCTGCTCCCTGTAGCTGCCCCTCTGCCTCTTTCTACCCTTCTCAGCTAGGCTTCTGGAAAGACACGCACATCTGTTATCTCTACTTATTTCACTCAGATTTCAGCTTGGCTCTATTTTCCGCCCTTTTCCTCAGACACCTCTCTCCAAAGTCATCAGTTTGCCAAACCCAGTTCCAGTGGACCACCTTCCAGTGTAATACCCTGTCCTTTCCGTGGCATTTCACACCTGCTTTTCTTTCTCCTTGATACTTTCTTGATACTTTCTCCTCCTTGACCCTCTAAGGAGGGTGAGCATACAATCGATCTTTTAAACTGGGCCACTGTTTAAAGTGAAAGGGGACTCTAATTAATTATTATGCCAGGGCAACTGTCACAAACCAAGACTCCCCCAGGAGACGTAGGGCCTCTTCCTTCCCTCCCTCACTCCCTCCCTCCCTCTAAACCTCACGCTCCCTTCTCTACTGCTCATCCCCAGACTCCTCTATGGAGTCTTTTCCCTCCATCTACTCCTTGGATGTTTCACAGGCCCCCTCTGCTGTCATGTGACACCATCTCCCTGCGTGTTCTTATCCACCCAAGACTCAGTCCCGACCTGTCTGCAATGTCTCGATTTCTATGCTTCATGTACAAACCCAACTGCCAACCACAGGTCTCTGCCTGGACTTCCTAGAGGCAACTCCACATCTACATCTGAAACCAAACTCATGTCTTAACCCCAAACATGTTCTCTTCCTGTCGGGGAGAGGCGAATGGGGGAATGTGCAAGAAGTGCCGGTGACGAGCACAGGTGCTGGAGTTCTGCCTGCCTGTGTCCAAAGCCATGCATATTAGGGTAATTATTTAACCTCTTCCAGCCTCAGTGTTCTCATCTGTAAAATAGAGATAACCTACCTCATGAGTTGGTTTTGAAAATTAATGAGACAATAATAACAATAGCAGATATTTATAAAGCACTATATGAGCCACTTCTGTGTAGCTCACATGTATTATTTCATTTAATCCTTGCAACAGCTTGCTGAGGTAAGAGTCATTATTGTGCCTCTTTAGCAGATGAGGAAGCTCACAGAAAGGTTAAGTAACTTTCTCTGGGTCAGTGGCAGAAATAAGGTTCAAATTCAGAAAGTCTGGCTCCAGAGACATTTCCTCAAGCACCTCAGTGTCCGTGTGTGCAAAGAGCTTAGAACAGTATGCAGCATGTAATCAGTGCTCAGAAAATTATCTCCACCCTCCACCTAGTCTGCCAAACTATCTACCCAGCAGGAGGCCTCTTTTTCTCATCTTTCCTCACTCTACAGCTATCGAGTCCTGCCAACTATACCTTAAAATATTAGGCACTTGTCCAGAGTTAACCTACTTAGCTGTTTTTCTGTATCCTTAGTTCACTGCCCAAGGTGTCCTGATATTGAGAAATCAGCTACCAAGATTCCAGATGTGACCAGAAAAACCAGATCTCTGCCTCTAATTTGAGGCTTTTTCTTCCCAGCTACCACTCTGCTTCCTTTCTCTAAACCTTGCTACATTGCCATGAAAACAAACCTGGGCCTGCCTGTGGGAGGTTGGGAGACTACACGGAGCAGAGATGAGTGGTCCCAGCTGAGGGCCCCCTGACCAGCCAGTGTCCAGCCAAACCAGCAGTTGACCACAGATACATGGGCGAACCTGGCCAAGACCAAATGAACCACCTAGCTCAGCCTGGACCACATTGCTGAATTGTGGAAAGGTAAGCTAAATAAATGGTTGTTATTTTCAGCCACTAAATTTAGGAATGGTTTGTTATGCAGGAAACACTAACTGATATACTCAGATATTGTATAAGTCAGCTCAGTCTGCCATAACAAGATGCCACAGACTCTGTGACTTAAGTGACAGAAAGTTATTTTCTCACAGATATAGAGTCTAGAAGTCCAAGATCAAGGTGTCGGCAGAGTTGATTTCTGGTGATATCTCCTTCCTGGCTCACAGATGTCACCTTCTTGCTGTGTATTTACATAACCTTTTCTTTGTGTGAGCCCAGAAAGAGAGAGAGGTTCCTGTTGTCTATTCTTCTTACAAGGACATTAGTCCTATCAGATTAGGGCCCTGCCCTTATGAACTCATTTAACCTTAATTACCTCCTAAAGGCCCTATCTCCAAATATAGTCACATTGGGGGTTAGTGCCTCAACATATGAATTGAGGGGGGGGGGCACACATTTCAGTTTATATCAGGCATTAATCAAGTAGAAGTTCAAGCCATGATTGCTGCTAAGTTCCCTTTAAAGGAGTGTGAGGGCAGAGGAGATCCAGAAGCTAAGGACAAACTCAGAGTAACACTAGCCTTTCTGGGCCAGCAGAGGATGAGGACTCTGTGTGGAGACAGAGGAGGAAAGCGGGGGAGGGGAGTACAAGGAGACTCAAGTGAGTGATAAGGAGGCAGGAAGCCAAGCCATCCCTGGTTTCACAAAGGAAGAAACTATCACCAGAGTCAAGTGCAGCAGGCAGAAGTCAAGGACCAGTCAAGTGCCAGCTGGTCTTGGCTGGGTCCTCAGTGACCCTGACAAATATCAGAACTCTGGTAGGGCCAGAAGCCACATCACAGTGGATTGAGGAACAAAGGGAAAATAAGGAAGGAGCAAGCTGATAAAGAATGCTTCTGAGGGGTTTGGATGAGAAGGGACAGGAGAGATCGGGAACGTAGAATCAAGAAGGGATATTTTAGGACAGGAGGGACTTGTGTATCTTTATAGCAGGAGAGGAATAGGTTAGAAGCAGAGAGAGGTTCATAACACAAAACAGGGTTTGGAGAAGGCAAACTAACCTTTGTTAGCTTTGCTACCTGCCAGGCCCGTGCCAAGCTCTCTGTGTAGCTTATCTCATTTAATCCTTCTGTCAACTCTATGAGATAAAGGCAAATATTATCTCATTTCACTGATGAAGAAATTGAGAAATATGCCCAAGATCACACTGGAAGTGATATAAATGGGATTTGAACCCTGACACCTGACTTCTTAGGCTGAGGGATTTGACCTGGATTTTGGCCTGATTTTAAATAACAGGAAAGCAGAGGGTATGGTAGTAGGGGAGTCATTAGGGAGAAAGAATTTGATGGACCTCATTTGGTCTCAGTGGCCTCAACTTTTTCCCTCCAGTAGTAGGAGACAAGGACCTAAAGTATGAGGCCTGGTATCAGAAGGGAACACGGGGCAAGTGATGACGGCCCAAAAAGACAACATGGTGCTGAGTTGAGAGTCCAAGTTTGTAGTGAGAGCAGGTAGCATTCCTCCAGCAGTGCTCCAAGAGAGGGGAGGAGGAAGCACCCTGGCCTCCGCACTGGGTGGGCGGCTTGCCAAGGGAGTGCCGCCAAAAGATGGGAGAGAGGGCGGTGGGTGTTGGTGAGAGTCTGTGATTCCCAACCGCGGCTGCATTTGCAGGCAGAGTCCATCTGGCCCTATTCTACAGCAATTACACCTGACTGGCTGGCGTCGGGGCCTGCTCTGCTGTGTGTTCATGTGAGTGAGTGAGGGACCTCTGATTCCAACCCGGCATGGCATTCGCGTTAGGAGGGTAGGAAGTAAGAGGAGCTGAGAGACAGGTATGTAAAAGCAGAGGGAGGGTGTGAGGGGGTGATGGAGAGGGTCTAAGGAAGGTGAAAATGAAAATGCGAGAGCCAGCAGGGGTGGAGGGACACTTCGCGGTCTGCACTGTCCTGCGTGGAGGGCTTAGAGGGCTGGAAGAGAGTCAGGGGCGGGGAGGTTTCCACAGCCTCTGCCACGCTGGTCTTCCTGTGGCCAAAACTGAACAGAACTGTCTCAGAACTTTCCCTTCATCCTTAGGTTAGAGACCTCCTAGGGGCTGAACTAGCAGGGGCCTCAGGAGCTGCCTGAATCAAGTTTTCTTAGCTAGCACAGTGAAGAAGACCATCCAGAGGTGACGCCGGAAGTGGGTCTGGGGTATCCTCCATGGCTGAGGTACTCTTCAGAGAAAGAAATACTGGGAAATGGGCTAGGTGACTTAAAATGAGGGAAACTGTTAGTTTTATCCAATTAGTGTTTATTGAACTCTTAACATGTACCAGACACTTTGAACAAGACAGGTAATGTGATCTTGTTTGGTGCATTCTTTGGGCCAGTAACAGTGTCCCATTAAAAAAAAAAAAAAAAAAAAAAAAAGAGCCTTTAATTTGCCAACATGCTTTGAGGCTCTCCAAGAAGTGGAGATGAACAGGGAGTACTTCCCTAGCATGCTCGGCCACAGGCCTCTCATCCCTGGCAGAACTAGAGGAATGAATGATTGGTGAGAAATGTAACATGGTGACAAAGAGCTCAGCTTTAAAGTTGCAAGGCTTGGCTGCCAACATAGACTACGTGTGTGACCTTAGGCAAGTTGCTTGTGTCCATTTTCATACCTATAAACTAGAGCTTTTCAAAGCTTGTGGTGTGACCGGGATGTCATGGAGGGTGGAGGTGGGGGTGGGGGTGAGGGGTGGGAAGTCAGGGTAAGGGTGAGGAGGGGACGACTGGAGAGGGAGGAGAGGTATTCCCTTTTCCATTCCTGCCCACAGAAGGAGGCTCAAGGAATCCGCAGTTGGCGGACTGGTCTGGCTTCTTGGAGAAGGTGTGACCAGGAGGGGAATGGCCAGCCAGTCACCCCTGCTCCCACAGCTCCAGGACTGTGACTGCCTGGGTGGGCAAACCGGAAACCTCCCCAGGCCAGGCAGGCACAGAGCAGCTGCGGCACTTGGCCCGGGTCCTGGGTCCTGGCCGCGTCCTTCCCGGAGGACGCGTGGAGGGAGAGGTTACCAGAAAAGCTCCCAGCCAGCCACAGCTCCCGGCTGACGTCAGTGGTCAGTGCCTCCGCACTACCCTGGCTTCGGGTGATTTCTGCCCCCAAAGGAGACTGGAAATGATGCTTCCTCTCCCAAGTGCTCTGTACCATTTCTATAGGGCCTTGGAGAAGTGGGAACAGAAGGTGAGGGAGGGGTTCTGAACCAGGAGACACTGAATTAGGACCACATCTCCACTGGCGACCGGGGCTGCTGCTCCAGCGTCCCTGAGGATATGTTCTGCTCCGTGAGATTCCAGACCCCATCTCTCCCCCTGGCCCCTAAAAACCAGCCCCCATGACTTTCATGACACAGGAGAGACCTGTGCATGCACCTTCGCATTCATTATGTCTCCTTTCATTCTGCTGACACCCGGGGGTGGGGCAGGGGAGGAGAAGATGGCTGCCAATGGACACCTGAACTTTACTGTGACCCCCGTTTTACAAGACTCAGGTCAAGCATACTGCCTAGGTCAATGGCTACCCTGGGGTTTGAACTCACATGTGCCCACTGCCAAGGCTCTAATTAAGATAGAAGTACAAAAACCTCAGTTTAAACTTCTGGTTTATTGGGAGAAAAACGTATGTATAAATCAGCAGACCATCTCTGATGGAAGGAATGCTAATCCTGCTTTTTGTCTTTCTTAGGGGAGAAAAGCAGGCACAGAGCTCTGGTGCGGGGAGCTCCGTTGGGTGTCTCTGACCAGGACCTAACCGGTTTTTCCAGAGCATGCCCCATCACCACCAGACCATCAGACAGCCCCCCTCTTTCAGCTCTGGGCTGCCCCCCACCGGCCCCCAGTCTCTTTTTCTAGCCAGGGTGGGGCCCCCTGTGCTCCTGGCCTTGGGCCCAGCCAGCCTGGCTTCCCTTCTTGGCAGCTGCTAGATGTCTCTGCATATTTGGCCTCATAAAACCCTTTTTGCCTGCCCAAGGGAGAGCTTTGATTGGCTTCAGCTGGGATGACCTCATCCTCTCCAGAATTTGGGGGTGTTCCCATTTTCCATGGCTCCACCTTCATCCAAGGAATTCCCTCTGGCCATCTTTTCTCTAAGGGCATCCTACCCCAGCCTGCCTGAGCGTTGGGATCCCCCAGGCTGGTTTGGGAAGGCAAGTGTGTGCCCTGGGTTTTCTCTCCACCCCAGTGCTCCTGGATGATCTTGGCTGCCCCAGCTTTGCCCAAGACTCTTCCGCCCTCAGATTCTGCCCCACCCTCCTCCACAAGCCTCTGCTCTATCTCCAGGACTCACAATTACCCTGTGTCAGTCCTTCTTTTACATTATCTCATTTAATCTTCACAATAATCCCATGACATAAGGATTGTTATCTCCAGTTTATAGATGAAGAAACAGAGACTGGGAGAGTTGACGTAACCTACTCAAGATGGGCAGCTAGAACCGATGAGTTGGGACCCAGGCACGTCTGGATCCAAAGCCATGGCGTTTGTCCCATTGAGAAATGCTGCTGGCTGCACCCACATTCACGATCCTGCCAGCCACACAGCTGGCTCTCCTGGAAGGTTCAGCAACAAATCCCATGAGCCCTACCTTCCAAATATCTCCAGAATCTGACCACTTCTGCCCCAGCCCCTCCCTGAGCCACCACCATCTCCCACCTGTATTCACTGAAACAATCTAAGCGATCTCCTGCTTTCAGCAGCTGGAGTGAAATATTCCATCTAATCATGTCTCTCCTTTGCTCAGAGCCCTCTGGTGGCTCCCGCCTCACTGAGACTCAAAGCCAGAGTCCTGAGAGTGGCCTCAGAGGCTGTTCACACCTGTGATCCTGCAGCCCCCAACCCTCCGTGATTTCTGATTTTCCTTCTTACTGCTCTCTACTCTGCTCCAGGTACAGCGGCCTCCTCGCTGTCTTTGAACACACGCTGCAAGCTCCTGCCTCAGGGCTTTTGCACTTGCTGTTCCTCCTATCTAAAAGGCTCTTCTCTTCTCCAAATAGCTTCATGGTTCAGCCCCTTACCTTTTGCAGGTTTTGCTCAAATATCAACTTTTCATGAGTTTTTTCCTGCTCTTCCCAAAGCTTCTTGCTCCCTGCTCTCTTCCTCCCCGAAGTGTCATCACCAAGTGACATCATCTTACTGATTTATCAGGTAATTGTCTGTTCCCCCTGCTGGAATGTAAGCTTCATAAGCATAAGAATTTTTCTGAATTTTTTCACTGCTGTAGTTCTAGCTTCTAGAACAGTACTTGGCACACAGTAGATTCTCAATAAATCTTCACGGACAGGAGGGAGAAAGACATTGGTCAGCAATTTCGGATGGTGCCAAACAGAAGGGAGTCTGGGCAGGCCTCCGAACATCCTGGCCAGGCCTGGGAGAATTGGGGGCCCATCCCCCAGACCGAAGGAACCTTTGGCTTCTCAGTGACTTCTCTTTGCAGTTTTAGGACCAAATGTTGACTTGAGTCTCTGTAGGCGTCAGTCCCGGGTGGGTTCCCAAGAAGCAACTCTGAGACGATGGAGTTTAGAGCGCAGGAGGTTTATGAGACAGCACTCTTACGAGCAACATCTTAGGAAGAAGGGAGGCTGGAGGGGGCTGTGGAAGTCTGGCTGTGATTGAGACCCAAAGACAACTTCGGCCGACCCCACCGTAACTCTGGAGCTAAAATAGCCCTTTAGAACTGCCCCGCGTTGTGCTGAAACTCGGGCCCTTGACACCCAGCCTCAGCCAGTCCCTGGCGGGGGCGTGACCTGGAGTGGGCGAGGTGTTCTCTGCAGGTGACGCAGTCCCCACAACTTGGGCAGCAAGTCCGTTTTGAAAACGGTCTGGACATGCCATGCTACCACAAGACCCTCGGCAGGTCTGCTTTTTTCAGTAATGGCTTCACCCACTGCGTGGTGTCGTCGAGACCCCAAGAAGGGATGAACCAAATCCCAGGGTCTGACACACTCCTATTCAGAGTGGACCATGTCCTGGCGAGGGAACCAAGACAAAGGCCAACTAACTTACAGCCAACAAACAGTGTTTTATAAATTAAAAAAAAAAAAAAAAAAGCTTAAAGGTACAGGTACTCAAATTGTGATGAATTGTTGAGCGCTTTGCCTAACTCCCTTCCCTCTGCACCTCCTCCCGTGTCTCCGTGGTGTCTACAGGCTTCCCCACTTGCACACAGAATGACAAGTGTAGGATGCCACTGTCAGATGCAGGAAATGAGGTGTCTCACGCTCATTGGCACGAAGACAGCGGTGCCCTTTCTCTTCTCTAGAGGAAGGGTTGTTTGGGTTGGCTGCGCGCTGACATAGGAGCTTATGGTTCCTGCAAAAGTGGTCAGAGGACATGGGAGCTTTCCTTTAGGAGAGTGAACAGCCATCAGTGTCAGCGTGGCGGAAGGACTTGCGCCATTAGTGTGTTTCTCTAGAGGGAAGCTCAGAAAATAAGAGATTATAGCGTGGCACCTCAGTGTCCTCAGGGGATTGATTCCAGCACTCCCACGGATGCCAAAATCTGCAGTCGCTCAAATTCTTTATTTGGCCCTTTTCCGAAGGTTCTACCCCTTCAAAGGCAACCAATTGCAGTTTTTGTTCTGCAGTTGGTTGAGCAAAGGGCTGACTATACTTAGAGAATCTTCAGAAATGGCAGGTGGGTTACATCCTCTATAGTCACTGGTCTCCACTTCGTAGGCATGTCCTATAGGAGAGAGCCGGGGACTAGGAAGAGCTCAATAAGAAGCAGAATAGGGTTTTGGTTAAGAGCTGGTATCAGATTTTCCAAGTTTTGAATATAGCCTCCACTTACCAGAGGTGAGATCTTTGTGTTATGGATCGAGCTATTATAGTCCCAAAGAGTGCCACCGAGAAATATGCTCAAGTCCTAACACCGGTACCTCAGAATGTGGCCTTATTTGGAAATAAAATTTCATAGAGGTAACCAAGTTAAAATGAGGCCATTAGAGTGGGCCCTAATGCAATATCACTGGTATCCTTATAAAAGGGGAAATCTGGACACAGACACACAATTAGAGAGAATGCCATGTGATGATAAAGGGAGAGGTTGAGGTGAATTATCTACAAGTCAAGTAATTCCAAAGATTGTTGGCAAACACCAGAAGCTACGAGAGAGGCATGGATGGAACAGACTCCCTCATAGCCCCTGGAACCAGCCCTCTGACACCTTGATTTCATACTTTGAGCCTCCAGAACTGTGAGGCAATAAACTGCTGTTTTGGCACCCAGTTTGTGGCACTTTGTGATGGCGGCCCTAGCAAACTAACACACTAGTAAGTTTCTTATGCTCACTGATCCTGCTTTCTCGTTTGTAAAATGGGGATGATATTACTTACCTCGCACAGTTGAGACAATGACATGCAATTCAATCGTCCCATAGTAATTCCAGACACAGAGTCTGCCCTTTCTCATGTCACTGGTGGTGACTCTTAGAGATTGGAGCAGCTCATAGCAAAGATCTTTCCCATCCTAAATGTACATTAATTCTGTGACTCCACAGATGAGGTTTGACGAGCTCATGCACCTCAGTTCCCATCCATCTTTTTCTTGCCACTGTTCCAGATGAAGAGAGCCACCCAGCAACATGGGTTCTGAGCTCTGATAGCTGTCAGTTACAGTTACAGCTGTGGGGAGGGAAGGATGGGGAGGGCTGTGTTCAGAGCTTGTGGCAGCTTTCCTGGAGCCTGTGTTAACCCTGAGCTCATCCCTGCCTTGTGACTTTCAATACACAGACATGGAGGAAGGAGAGGATGCTGGGTCAGCCCTTCTGGATATTTAAAATGGTTTGCAGTAAAAAAGACAGCATCATTATCATCAGCAAACAGACACCTAAACTGTACCTCTCAACACCAACCACATCTAAAAGCTTTTATTGGGGGGATTTTAAAAGTGATACATGCTTTTTTCTTTTTAAATTTTGGAAAAGGTAACAAACTATAAGAGAAGGATCTAAACTCTCCCAGAATCAAAACCTCTTGGAGTATTTCTTTCTTTTCTTTTTGCTAAATCTGAGCATAAATAAGTAGTGCATATACATATAAGAAGAACAGGTGGGACTAGAAAGCTGTGCTTTGGGCATAACTGAGACATGTCTTGGCTTGTGTAGGGAGAGGTGGGGCAGCCTGCCAGGAGCCGATGCTACAGGAGGAGCAAGGAACCTTCTGGGTGAGAGTTCAGCCCTTGGAGAGAGAAGGTCAGGCAGATGCCTTTGCCCCAGTGGGAGAGCCTTAGTTATTGGAAGGGGGGGATGCATCTGAATATAACCCAGCTCAGCTTCTGGAATCAGGTGTGAGTCGTGTGTGTGCGAGTCTGTGTGCATGTATAAGTGTGTCCGTGTGTGCATGTGGGGCCTGAGGAGATCCTAGGCAGCCACATCAGGCACTGCAGGGCTGTTTCACAAACAGCTCTGTAAGACGTCAGACAGCCCAGCTCAGACAGCTCGAACTCTCTGGCAGGGTGTGACACTGACAGGAGAGAGGAGTGCTCGGCGATGTCACCCCAGGCCTGAGACCTGCGTCATCATCAGCCATAGGCACCCAGCAGAGAGGTAGCACAGGGCACACGGAATCCGAGCAGGGAGGAGAACAATCACGGAAACCACGTGTTAGCAGCAATACCGGGACTTGAGCATGAGCCCACATGGGATACCCATGGGAAACTTCTAGAAACACTTGGGGAGAGATTCTTGCAGAACCAGATGGGAGCCAGAACATGCAAACTCAGGTGCCTTTACTGCAACGAGTTGCTCCATGACTCCAGCAAGACAGTGAGACCCTTAGAGCAGAGTCACATCATATTTAACTTTACTCCCCATCACCTAGCTCACTGCCTACATATAGTAAGTGCTCAGGGCACAACATTTTTGCTGACAAAATACAATCTCCTTTTTGATAATCTGATTTATAACATGGTTTCCAGGAACACGTCATGGTAAAAAATGAGACTCCCTGAAAAGAAATAGTGAAGTTGGAGATACCGCTCACAAATTTAGCCTTGATGAGTCTTGGCGCTCCCTGGGGTCTCCATGATTCCCAGTGTCCAAAAACACCCAGGGTTCTCCATCAAAGCCCTTGAGCTCTGACACTTCCCTTCATTATCAAAATGGAGTCATCGTAGCAGAAGAGAACTCAGAACACCCAAGTCACCTCCTCAGATGGACAGCAGCCTGGGGACATGGCCTTTGTTTTATTGGTGAATGAGGGGATATTAACCGGGTGCCAACCATGAGCCTGGCGCAGTGCTGGGTAACCTGGGGGCTCCTAGAGAAACAGAGGTCATAGTTCTGGCCCTCAGGAAGTTTATCGTTGGTTAGAGAGTTTAGCTCTTCAAATACCTCTGTACTACAAAGCAAGCAGTTCAGGGTAGCATGCAATTAGGAAGCTACAGGTACAGATGAAGTGGCCAGAAGGATCTGGGAAGGCAGAGACCCCATAGGTCAGAGGAAGGAGAGGGCTTTGTGGAGAAGGTGAGAAATAAGTGGGCATGGAGAACAATATCATTTTGGGGTTGAGAAGGAAGTTAACTAGCTGAGTTCCAATCCAGCTCTACCCCTGTCTAGCTGTATTTTACCTCTGTAGGACTTGGCTTCTATAAAATAGTTCCTACATCATGAAGTTGTTGACGAATAAACAAAGGCAATACATAGAGGGTGATTAATATCATGCCAGGTACATAATAAGCATTCGACAAATGTCAGCCTTTGTTTTTGCTATCAGGGAGAGTGGGTATGATTTGGAGAGGCAGAGAGATGGGGCAGCCTTACAGAGCTTCTGGAGTAGTTCAGATCAATTGAACAGCTGTTTATTCAGCACCTACTATGTGCCAGGCATGGCGTTTGGATCCTGGGTGGTGGAGACAGAGGCCCTGCCCTCAAAGAGTTAACAGGCAAGTGAAGCTGTAACAGACAGGCAATGTTTCCTGTTGCATTCCCCACAATAAAGCAGTATTGTACGGGGTGCTATAACCTCACTGGAGGTCACTGGGCCAGAGAACCCTCTCCAGGGAGGTGCACCTCAGATGAGATCTGGGTATGAGCAAGAATTAGCCAGCAGATAGAAGAAGGGTGGAGGGGAGAGGAAATGGAGAGTCTTGGGCAGAAAGATGAGTATTTCAACCAGTTGGAAATCCAATCCATTCAAGCCACTACAAGTCAATTCAGAGTGTCTAGATCCAATCAGGTAGCGGGAACTCGTCATAAGGGCTCCCATAGGAGTGGAGTTCTTGAAAGGGAGTACCATACTCGTCTGAGCTTTCAAAGATCATCCCAACGCCCAATGAGAGGGGACGAGGCCCAGGAGACAGACTGACATTTTGTGATTGTCCAGGTGAGAGACTTGGGTGGCCTTAACTTAGGGTGGTGGCAGTGGGTGTAGTGACAGAGACAGATTCCAGAACTACTTAAGAGCAAAAATAACAGGAACCAGTCATTGTTTTCAGAGTTTTCACACATATACTGCATTTACATTAGATGTGTGAAAGACGGACACACAGAGACCATGCGGGACCTGTAGCCATGGAGGCTTGCTGGGTACTGGAGGCCACAAAGGAGGGCTGAGCAAAGGCTGGCAGGCGGGGCCAGGACACAGGTAGAAGCTCCTGCTAGGGGTGTTCGTGATTGGGCAGGGTGTGGATTTACCCTGGTCCTCAGGATCCCAGCAGAGTCACACTGGATGACAGAGGCTGTAAGGGCTTTGTCGGGGCTCTGAGTGGGAAGATGGCAGTGGAGATGAAGTGCAGGAGAAAAACGCTGCCTGCAGTGTCGACAGAATGCGGGGGACTGGAGCCCGGAAAGGTGGATGAGCTGGTCTGGGCCCCGGGGGGAAAGAGGATGAGGAGAGAGTAGGAGAAACTTCACAGGAAGTGCCTTGGCTAATGAGGGAAGGAATCCATTGCAGCCCAGGGGACGAGATTGCAGCAGTGACCCTGTCAGGACTGGGCTGCTGGAACCAGAGCAATTTGGCATGCAATGCAATGAGGTCATTATAACGGCTGCTCTTTCCTGAGTGCCTGCTGTGGCCAGACCCAAAGTTGAGTGGCATCATTTTATCCTCACCATCTCCACTGTCCATGTTGTTATTCCCCATTTTATAGACAAGGACACCATGGTTCAAAGAGACTAAGAAACTCACCCAGGCATATTAGTGATGTGGAGCCATTAATTCAACACATGTCTCCAGAGCTGACTATGTGAATGAGGATTAAATATGTAAATGTGTGCAGAGGACGTGGCAGGGTGCACGGGACAGAGCGAGCATTTTCCACGTGTTTCCTGTTATTAACATGTGCCAGACACAGTGTTAGGCCCTAGAAATACTGTGGTTAACAACACACCAGATTCCTGGCTCCGTGGACCTTGGTGTCCTGTGAAGAAGACTGACCCGAAACATAGAAAGATTCAAGTAAACATATAACACAGATCACAGGAAGTGCTATGAAGGAAAACGGACTCCATATTATGAAGCCTCCTATCTGACCCCAAGGCCCAGACCACCGGACCACATTAGTGGCAGGCATTAGCGGTCAGAACACTGGGTTCTCCAGCTGGCTCTGCTGCAACGTGAGTCTGAGTCGTGGTGGCCCTTTCAGGCCGGGGTTTCCTTACCAGCAGAAGCAGAGGCAGGCTGGAGCAGTGGTTCGCAAACTACGTTTTAGCTGAAGAAACTTTCATTCAAACATGACCTCAAGCCAAATCCAATGTGCAAACAAATACAAGCTCAGTTGATTGGGGGCACAACCATGACCTCTTGGTCCTCCTTCCCCTCCCGCTCTGCAACAGCCCCAGAGAATTCTCACAGATTTCCCAGGGCTCTCCAGAAAACCACGGGATCATAATAGGATTTGACATAAATGAGAATTTACTAAGACCTACACTCATTACGTATGCTATCTCATTTAGTTCTCTCAGCAACCCTATGAAGTCATCATTTTACCAGTGAGGAATCTGGAGGCTTAGAGGGGATAATAACATCAATCAATCAATCGGTCAATCAACAGCTGCTTGAAATAGCTTTTTATTGACCATGTTCTGGCCCAGCTGCCCAGCTGTCCAGCCTCACTGCTCCCCACCCCCCACCTACACCCAGACATACACACGTACATTCCAGCCACACCTCTCTTTAGATCACAGGTACCCATGTCCCATCCTGGCCTTAGCACATACTTTTCCAGTCTTCTCCTGGTGTGTTAGCTTGTTTATGGCCACTATAACAAATTACCACAAATTTAGTGGCTTAAAGCAAAATAAATTCATTCTCTCATACTTCTGGGGGTCTGAATTCCAAAATGAGTCAGGAAGGCTTTGTACCTTCTGGAGGCTTTAGGGGAGAATCCACTCCCTTGCCTTTTCCAGCTGCTAGAGGTTTCTCTGGCACATGGCCTCCTTCCAGCAATGTTATCACTCTGCTCTCTGCTTCCATTGTCACATCTCTGACTCTGACCCTCCTGCCCCCTTCTCATAAGGACCCCTGTGATCACACCATGCACACCCAGACAATCCAGGATATCTCCCATTTCAAGATTCTTTACTGAATTACATCTTTTTTGCTCTGTAAGGTAACATTCATAGACTCTGGGGATTAGGATGTGGACATCTTTGCAGGCCATTGTCCAGCCTGTCACATCTTGTAACCCCACACTCATCCTTCGGATCTGAGCTTAAAGGTCATGTTCTGGAGGAAGCCTGACCTCCCTGATAAGACCACATGGTGATGGGGTCTCACAGCATCCGGTGCCTCTTCCTCTCATTGCTTGTCACAGTCACAATTCAACATTTGTTTGGATAGCAGCTGATTAACACTATGACTCTAACTGAACTTCAAGAGTAAGGGGAGCCACTTTGTTTTTCCATTTGGATTTTTAGCAGAGTCTGGCACACAGTAGAGGCTTAATTAATTTTTGTTAAATAAATGGATGAACAAATAAATGAACTTGCCTGAGATCACAGCAGCAAGTAGCAGAGGCAGGATTGGAACTTGAGCAGTGTGTTTACACAGTCTGACACCCGTAGCTGTACACTAGATTGCCTCTCACAGACCTGCAGTGATGCAGGTGCAGGGGACATGTTTAAGTTTCCAGAGTGACATCCCACCAGGTAAGTGGGTTGCTGGCCAGCCTATGCTTGAACATCTCCTCTGGGGCCCAGCAGTCTGATATCTTGTAATTTTGGACACGGTTCATGGGGTGGGGGTGGGAGTGGGGCCAAGAGTTTCTGTAACCTCTGGCCATGTGGGATTAGGGACAATGGGTGGTCCCCAGGCTGATGAGCCCTCCAAGGGAGCATCAGGCACACACCAGAGGAGGAGAGAGCCAAAGGCACGCCCACGGGGAGAAGCCAGGAGGAGGCCATGCCAGCTAGGAAACAAGCTGTCAGAAACCCGGAGACGTGGGAAAGTGCAGTGTCATGGAAACCAAGGGAGCCGCGCGTCCACCGGGGGAGAGGTGGCTGCCGGTGCAATCAGGAGCTGCTGGCTGGAGTGGGAGTGAGAGGCCCAGGGCTGCCTATCCTGGGAGGGCCGGCTCTGCTGACCTTCAGCAGGGCGATTTTAGCAAACTGCAAAGGAATTGGAGGATAAAGTGGAGGCTGAGTGGGCGCTTCCAGGATTTATTAGGAAACTGGAGGAGACCACGCATTTCCTTCCTGGCAGGGAGGGAGAAGGTTGGTTGCTAGGAGGGGTGGGGCAGCAGGGACATGGCAGCAGAAACAGGGGGGACAAGGCGGCCGAGCCCGGGTTTGCAGGCCCCTGGGAAGAGCCTGGGAGGAAGCGGTGTTGCAACAAGAAGGAGGGCGTGTCACAGGCATGAACCTGGCTGGACAGGCAGAGTCCGAGGATGAGTCAGCACCCATGCGGCTCAGTCAGTGAAAGGTAGGAGACGCGACCCGCACCGCAGAGCAGCTGGCGGCTCCCACTGGGCATCTGGGCGAGGGCCTGGGTGCTCAGTTTTCTCTCCAAGTACCGCCTGGAGAGCTGGGCCTCAGGCCACTGGATGCAGAACCAGCCCAGCCTCCTGCCCAGAGGACAAGTGTCCACAGGGCTCCAGCAGGCCTCAGCGGGCCCCATGCCCTGGGGCAGTGTGAAGCCCCAGGGTGGGTCTAGGTGGGGCAGGGCAGTGCCTCTCCTGTCCCACTTTTCCAGAAAGCTCTAGAACTACCTTCCATACCCCATGGGATCTGACAACCGTATTTTGAAGATATGAGTCTAATTTTGTGCTTTGGGCACCTTTGGAAGGCTGGTAAAGCCTATGGGCTTTTCTCAGAATAAATATGTAAAATGAAATACGTGAGATTAACAATGAAACCAATTATAATGAAAAATAGTTATCAAAGTTTGTAAAACCAAACTTTTAAAATCACAATACATGTGCTTCATTATCAAATGCATTAAAGAACAAGATCTAGCAATAGGCCATGATTTGAGAGTAGTGATGAGCACAAACGACATTTGGAGATATATGCAAAACTCCAGTGTGATATGAAAATGTCTGTACTTTCTTCTGGTGACAAAGTTACAGATTCCATTACTAGCGTGGTCACTGCCTACACTCATAATAGAAGGAAATGGTTAGTTTTAGGTAGAGGTTAGTGGAAATATGTAATTTTTACCCATCCAAGTTCTTAGACCCCCTGAATTCTATTCATGACCTTAACAAATGTTAAGAGATTTTGTTCTGTAGCAAGAGTCAAAATCCCCAGTGCCTACAGGCATCGGGGAGGTGAGCAGTTGGGAATAGCCATGGACTGGGTGCCACGGAGAACACACACACCTTTGGGGAGCGGGGGAGCAACACAGCTCAGCCCCTGGGACAGCAAGCGTAGTCGTGCCCAAGCTTCACATTTTTGAGAGATGCCAGAAATACCAATTCTTATGTGGATTCTCTTGATTTTTAAATGTTAGAAAAAGATTTACATTTTAAAGGATAATTTAAGGCCAAATATATATGACTGCTGGACAGCTGCTGCCTGGAGACAGCGGAGTTTGGGTCCCTGCCCAGTGTGGGGTTTGGACACCACCCTCCAGGTCCATAGTCTTGGACCAAGCATAACCCATGGCTAGAGTCTAAACATGCAGCAACCCCAATCTGCAGTAAATTGTCACATTAAACCTAGCAATTGTCTACTATGCCGCCTCCAGGGCTCTGCTTTCCCCTCTCTTGAGGGTCACAGGGTCAGGGCTCTGTCTCCACATGCATCCCTTATCAGTTTCAAGTCTTTACTCTGCCATTTACCAGCCCGGTAACCAGGAGAAGTCATGAATCTCTCTCACCCTCACGGGGTTTCACCTACAAAATTCATAAGGGGTTAATGGCACGCTCTAAGTTGCAGGATGCCATCTACATGCAAGGAATTCTGGTTATTTCTATCCAGTTTTTTTTTGTTCTCTCTTCCAGTCAACTGCATCCCTGTGGGGTTAGGGTGTAAGAAATGAGGGAAGCCATGTTTGTCCCCGAATACAGCATAATGGAAGACAATATTGTTAAATGCTTTGACTTTTTCAAACAATGACCACTTTGAAAGGGTCCAGGGAACTGGGCAGTTACCTCAGGTTTTTTTCTGGCAGCTCTGAAATCTGGGTGTCTAGCAGAGGTAAGAGGAAGGGCCGAGGGGATGCTGGTTGCTTTCATTTTGCACACGCTGTGTTAGGTCTAACTCCCAGGGGTTTCACTCTCATTTTCACATGGTGCAGACGGATGTTCTGAGCTCTCAGTGGCAGGTTCTCAGGGACTGGGTTGTTATGGGAGCTGGGAAATGAGACTGGATAAGATTCCTGCCACCACATTGTCACATCAGAGTCTAAAAAAAAAAAAAAAAAAAGCCCTGTGGCTCCGTGGGAGTTTCGCCTGCCTTTTCCGGGTAATTGCCTCGCCCCCGCCCTCTGTGAGCTGGGCTGTGGCAGGCGCTGCCAGCTGGGGGTGGTGGCAACGTCTGCCTCTTTCCTGCAGTCAGCCACAGGGTATGTGAACTGGCTGGGGCAGGGTTCGGGGAGCCCCAACCTCCCAAAGGAGGCAGATGAGAATGAATGAAAGTCCTGGGGAAATGAAGGCCACAGGGGGACAATCCATTCTGGGGGCACAGAGGAAAACCAGGAGCAACTGGTGGCAAATAAAACTTCAAGAGTCACACAGGGGAGGCAGATGCAGCAGAGAGACAGAGGCCCCATGTTCTGAAGCTAGACTGCTGGGTTCAAGGACAGTTATGCCCTTGTGCAGCTGTGAGAATGTGAGCAGATACTTAGGTCTCTCTGTACCTCTGAGCATCTATCTGCCTCATGGTTTATTGTTAAGATTAGTAAATTAATACATTTAGAGTAGCTAAAAGGAAAAAATTACATTTCTTCTACACACAGAATACTGACATCAAATGTGTGGAGATTTTTTTCAACTGTCTGGACAGTTTTCCAACTGTCAGCAATTCTCCAACTGTCCGGACACCAACTGGGTGTCCTACAATTGTCTTCTGACGCTAACTGCCTGTTGTTAGCACAGACCCTGAAGCTTGAGACCTTGGTCCCACAAGACTGCCCCCCACTTCAGATGCCAGTCACAAGCCCCAGGTTTGTCACTTGAACTTCTGAACAACCGCCTATAAGTTGGGGGCCTCCCACAACCCTCTCCTCAAGTTTGATAATTTGCTAAAATGGCTCTCAGAACTCGAGAAAACACATAATTATATTTACCAGCTTATTATATAATAAAAGCATGGAAGAAGGGGCACAGTGCCTCTATGCCATCTCAGGGTATGCCACCCTCCCAGCACCTCCACATGAGCACCAACCCAGAAGCTCCCCAAACCCTGTACTTTAGGAATTCTTACAGAGGCTTCATCATGTACACATGATCAATTATCAATTTAATCTCCAGCCCCTCTCTCATCTCCAGAGGACGGGGGATGGGGGTGAAAGTTCCAAGCTCTCAGTCATGCTTGTTCTTTCTGGTGACCAGCACCCATCCAGGAGCCCATCAAGAGTCACCTCATTAGAATAAAGGACACTCCTGTAACCCAGGAAATTCCAAAGGATTTAGGAGCTCTGTGTAAGACACTCCTATCACCCCCATCACTCAGGAAACTGAGGGTTTTAGGAACTCTTTGTCAGGAATCGGGGTCAAAGACAAAATATTACAACAAAAGATACTTCTATCACCCCTGTCACTCAGGAGATAATAAGGGTTTTAGATGTTCTGTGCCAAGAACCTGGGACAATGACCAAACAGATTTCTTATAATGCCACAGCAGCACATCACAACTGCTTAACAAATGGTAGCTCTTATTATCCTATCCAAAGCATCCCTTGCTGTCCCTGACTGGTAGAGACTGTCATCAGGCTCGCCCCTCGGATTCAGGGCTTACCCTGTGAAAGCTTGGCACTGTAAGCACTAATTACCCATCTATCCCCACTGTAATGTCAGCTTTTCTCAGCTCAGACACAGAGCTCATTCATCTTTGCCACTTAATAAATGCTTGTTGACTAGATGTACACACTCCACCTTCTCTGTTTTGTGCCTTTGGTCTCCACTAACTAATCTGTTTCATGCTCCTACTCATGGGTTCCCAGACCCAGTTTAATGTTTTGGGGAAAGTTTCTAGGGTGCAGAAGGAAGCAAAGAAACAAACCTTCCTATAGGCCTTAAATGGGGCTGTAGAAGAGGCTGGTCAATTCATACATTTAACAACAGTTTATTAGTTAGTTACCCTTCCAACTCTAGGAACCAAAAGTGAACAAAATTGACAAATATCCCTGCCCCTAAGAACCCTGTATACTATTGAGGGGAAATAGACCATAACAAAATAAATAACAATATCATAGCCTAACAGATGGTGATAAGGACTGTGGAGAAAAATAAAGCAGGAAAGAAGATCAGGTCTGCTGGGGGAAGTGGGTTGTGTGGAAGGGTCTCACGGAGAACGTGACATTCGAGAAAGCCTTGAAGAAGGTAAGGGAGTGAACCATATGGCCATCCGGGGAAGGGCCTTCCAGTTCAAAGTTCCGAAGAGTGAGAGGAACAGCAGGAAGGCCTACTGGAAGTGAGTGAAGAATAGCAAAAGAGTAGGGTCAGCGAAGTGACCGGGGCCAGATGTGGGCCATTGTGGAGAATTTCGACTTCACCCAGGGAGAGATGGGGAGCTGAGCCATTGGACGGTGGTGAGCAGAGTGACCTGATCTGACTTTCATTTTAGAAGTATGCCTCTATTTTCCATGCTGAGGATAAACTGTAGAAGGTGAGGCTGGAATCAGAGAGACCAGTCAGAGACTATTTCAAGTATCCAGGTAGGAGATGGTTACAACACAGACGAGGTTGGTGGCTGTGAAGGGGTGAGAAGTGGCCCATTTCTGAGTGATTTTGAAGACAAAGATGGTGGGGAGCAGGATGTGAGGGAGAAGATGGAGTGAGGCTGACTCCAAGGTCTCTGGCCTACGTAGCTAGAAGATGGGAATGCCCAGGTGAGGAGAAGCTTTTGGGGATAAGATCAGGATCTGTGGTTTGGACATGTTTCACTTGAGATGTTTCTTGAAGTCAGGTAAACAATTGGGTACATGAGACTGGAATTGGGGGCAAGGTCCAGGTTGGAGAAATAAAATTGGGAGTCATCATATATAGTTGATATTCAAGGCCACGAGTCTGAATGAGATCACCAAGACATGGAGAAGTGGGCCAAGGTCTGACCTCTGGGGCTTGCCAGTTCTTAGGTCAGGGAGATGAAACTAAGAAGGAGCAACCAGTGAGGTCAGGGGGAAACCAGGAGAGCATGGTGTCCTGGAAGCCAAGACAGATGGGGTTTCCAGGGAGCAGGCATCTGGTCCAATGCTGCTGATGGCTCACGCAGATGGGAGGAGTGGTCACTGGTGGGCTGAGTGGAGTGGGTCTAAGAGAAAAGACGAAGAGAGGGACTGTGCTCAGCAAGTGCAGACCACTCTCCTGGGGGCGGGGGGCGGGCAGGGGCGTTGCTGTGAAGGGGACAAAGAAAAGGACAAGAGCTGGTGAGGGAGGCAGGGTGAGGAGAAGGCTTCTGACAATGGGGAAATACTGATGCATTTACAGGTCGGTGGCAATGACTCGATGGAGGGGGGAGTTGATGGTGCAGGAGAAGAATAAGAGAATCACTGGAGTAATGGGCTTGAGTGGGGTTGGAATCTGGGACACAGCAGAAAGATTAGGCTGGGACCCGTGGCTATTTGGAGAAGCTTACGAACTTTTCTCAAAATAACATCCTTAAATTCATGGAAGAAAATCACAAGATTACAAAGGGAAACAACTACATGGAAATCTTATAAAAATATTAAAGAACTGTGATCTAACAGTACATATAAACTTCTTATTAATGCGTCAAGGAACAATCTAGCAATGGCTCTAACAACTACCCTGCTCTCAAAGTAATGGTAATGAGAATAAACCGTATTTCACAATATCTGCAACTAAATGTGATATGAAAATGTCTGTGATTTCTATTGGAGATGAAGTCACAGGTACTGCCAGTACCCTTGTGTCTGTGGCCTGCTCTCGTACTGGAAGAAAATGCTGATTTCCAGATAGACCTCGATGGAAACTAAGATGTAATTGTTTTCCATGCAGATTCAGAGAGCCCCTGGATTCTGGCCAGCCCTATTTAAAACATCTAGGACGTTTAGAACACCCCAGGTTTAGAACATCTGTCTTCGGGGATAGTAGGAGCACAGATGGAAGAAAACCACATTCACAAATAACCACACGAGGCAGAGCCACCCTATCAGACTGTGATGAAAGAGAGAATTAAAGTCCTGTTTCATTTACTCTACCGCCTTTTGGGTCTTTTTGTTATAGCAACTTATCTTGCACCGTGACAGAGAGGTAGACAGTGACTAAACAATTTTCGATTGCATGAGTCAGTTGACTGCCTTGTCCCAAGGCAACCCGAAACCCAGCTGAGGGCCTCTGGGCTCCCCAGCCTGGGAACGCAGAAGTGAGACCTTTTCATTCCACCCTGGGCCTCCTGATGCCCAGACATGGGCCTCCTCTTGTCCCACCCCCATCTGGACCTCAGCAAAGTCCACCTGTTTCCTGTTCTTGGCCAGGACAGGCTGTGCCCTGGCCTCACCCCCGTTGTGACTGCTGACAACAGAACAGCTGCCCTGGCTCCCGTCGCCCCTCCCTCTCAGGCACAGACACACCCGGACCGACTTCAGGCAGACCCTTGACTACAGCTATCAGGAATTCAGCAGAGGGTTGGGTTGGCCGGGCCCTGACTGCTGGCAGGATCTCAGGACTCTGAGAGGGTCTGATCTGGAGTTGACTGTGCAGCTGGGAGCAGCAGAAATGTCCTTAAAAAGGGAAAGGAGAGAGATGCCAAGGAGAGAGCCGACGTCTGGGCCAGGAGGACAAGAATCTCGTGAGGGAGGCAGAGGGAACAAAGTCCACAATCACAGCGATGAGAGCTACCGTTGACTGAGCACCTACTAACTGCCAGGAGGCTCTGGTGCTTTCGACACGTGGCCTCTTTTAACCCTTGTAACAGCCCCCCTGTGTTAGATTTACTATCTTTACTTCACAACTATGCAAACCAAGGCTCAGAGAGGTTGAGTCAACTGCCAAGGTCATACAGACCTCCTCTTAGTAACAAGCACTGGAGCTAAGCGTGAGGTGTCTCCTTTTTTTCTGGGAAAAAGGAGGTTCAGCTCTCCCTTTAGAGATTCCTGCTGCTCTGGGTGGCCTTGACAGAAAAAGGCAAGGCCAGAATCTCCAGGAAAAAGTCTCTGTGTCCTGAAGTGGTAGAGACATGTGATAGGTAACTGCAGTCCAGGTATCGAGCAGGGCTGGCCAGTCCGTTCATCCCTGTCTGGGCACAGGACAGGCTGGAGAGGAGCTCTCTTCTGGCAAAAAGCCAAAGAGGGTGGCCTGTGGAGTTCCAAGAGCCTGAGGCAGGGTACAAGATGGCCTCAGATTTTGCAAGAGGCCCTGATTTCTGGGGATGGGTGGAGCTGGAGAAGCAGCCCTGGGCCGTAGTGTCAGTCAAGCCCGGCTTGGTCAGAGGCGTAGCCCTGGAGACGGAGTTTCTTCGCCTGTGAAGGACGATCGGAGTCCCAGCACATCGATGCTGGCTCCATGACTGAAGTCGTATGGACTTTGTGCTACGAAGGGGCAGTGGGGAAGGTGCTTGGCACACAGTGTCCACCACATGGTCACCCTAATTAGAGGTCCTGAGTGAAGAAAGTCAGGGTGTGGTCAGCAGTCACAAGCCCTGCCAAGTGGAAGCAGGCTCAGGGGAAGGCAGGCAAGCCGACCCACCAGGAGGGGCTGCCTGGCTCCCCGCCATGCAGCCCTAGGCTACCCGCAACCGAGGTGCCAGCCAGGCTAGGGGCCACATCCGGGGCTGCTCTGGCCTGTGCCCGCTCCCTGGGACTTCTCCTTGCACCCGAGGCTCTGCCCTGCACTAGTGTTCGAGGAGCGAAGCACCTGCTCTGCGAGCCCCAGGGGAGTCTGAGCTGGCCTTTCTCCCCTGCCCTCATCTCCCTCTCCCCAGTCCTCCCGGGGCTGCCCTGGACCTGCTGACCTCCATGAGCCACAGACCCCTGCTGTCGACCGTCCTCCTCCACTGCTGGCTAGGGCTGACCCGGCCCGCCCTGACCAAGGCACTCCTAAGCAGGGTCCTGCTGCCACCGTGGCACAATCCAGTCCCCAGGTGAGACAGCCTGGGTCTGTGAGGAAGGATGGTGAAGGGATTAGGGCAGAGGTCCCCAAGCTTTCTCGGTCCACAGCACCCTCAGGTGGCTGCAGAGTTTGGGAACCGTGGAATCAGCGTTGTTCATTCATTCATTCATTCAACAATGTATGTGAGGAGCACAACTTTTATGGATTAGACCCTGAGCTAGAAGCTGCAAACACACCAGTGAATAACCCAGTCTCAGACCTTACGGAGCTTGTGTACACTGAGAGACAGAGAAGGAAACAGCCAACCATCGGCTCCCCACAGGAGTGCATGGAGGGGATCTGCCGCCCATGCGTGTTCCGGGAGAGCTTCCCGAAGGAGGTGGCATCCGAGACAGGTCCTAGAACTCAGCCAGGCAAACATGAGAAGAGCCGTGGGGTGAAGCCCAGAACAAAGCAAGAAGGTTGTTAGAGGGAGATGGGCATCACCTTAAAGACCTACAGGGAACTGAGTAAGCAGGCCACTCAGAGAGGAAGGCAGGGAGGCGAGCGGGAGCCAGGTCGGCGGGGAGCCCTGAAGGGTTTTATGGGGGAAGAAACTTGATCGAACCACCATTTTAGAGCAAACATCTGCTGCAGTGTGAAGAGTAGGTGGGGAGGACAAGCCTGGAACCCCGAAAGAGGGCCAGTTAGGAGGCCGCTGCAGGGTGCCAGATGGTGATGGCTGGAATCAAGGTGATGGCAAGAGGGTAGAGACTAGGAACCGTAGGTGAGACTGGGTGCGTGAGAGGATGTGGGAGGAAGGAAATGAGAGGAGAGGTAATGACTCCAGGTTTCTGCTGCGCACTGCTGGGGTGGTGGATGGTGGGGTTAGTCTCGGGGTCCAGGAGAACAGTCTGAGTGGAAGAGAAATGATGGTCCCCTTTAGAAGTTGGGTTTAAGGTGCCTCTGGGGCCTCCCAGTAGAAATGATCCATAGGGCAGTTATACACAAGAGCCTGGAGGTCAGGCCATCTGGGGAAGGGACGAGAGGGAGCTCATAGGTGGAGACAGAGCATCCAGGTCGGGAGGCTCAAGAGAAAGGGCAGACGCTGGGGGACAGAGCAGGTGGAAGGAATGGCATGTCCATGTGCAGCTCAGGTGAGCGAGAGTACAACACAGGTGGGAGATTAACAATGGTTCCGTGGAGCAGGGACGGAGAGGCTGGGGCTTTATCCTGAGGGCCATGGGAACCACTGGAAGAGTTTCAGCAGGCAGTGCCTCGCTCAGATTGGCTTGTATGAGAGGTGAGTTGGGAAAGAAGAGGAATCCACACTTAGCATGGGCTGCTGGCACCTCATAAAGACACACACCGGAAGGATGTGGTGGGAAGAGCCCTGGACGAGGAGTCCTGCCTCGTGAGCTCGGGCCAAGGTCTGGGATTCCCTTGGCCTCAGTTTCCCCATCTGTAGTACAGAGGCTACACCTGCCTTCATGGGTGTGTGGTGAGGATTAGATGGGGTGGCTGTGAACCCGTTGTCTAAGGGCCGTGCGTGGGGTGGATGGGGACCCTTCTACAGATGAATGGTCGAGCCGAAGCCTCCAGCACTAAAGCTTTCTGGAATGCGTTGGAGGAATCCTGGAAGTAAGGAGGGGACGAGGACTCAGGTTTCCAAATCTAAGCAGCCTATCAACTGCCTACATGCCCCTTTCCTCGCTGAGGCATGATGACCAGGCTTGGTCAGGCTAGGAATGAGAGGAAGGACACCTGGGGGCTGGTATCAGCCTGAAGGCTTTGGGTTGCAAATGACAGAAAAACCAACCCCATTGAGTTAAGCACAAAAAAGATATTGGCCACACCTCATTTTACTCTTTTACTCACTTCATCTCACCCTGGATCTAGGACCTCAGATGACATCACCAAGGCCCAGTGCCTCTTTCCCAGCTCTTAGCTGACTTCCTCTGGGTTCCTGCTGTTCTCAAACGGCTCCTCTTCTGGGTCTCCAGCTGGCCACGCCAGCTCCAGCCTCACACCCTCCTAGGTTTAAATGTAGGGGGAAGCCTCAGCTCCACCCTCACTGTGTCTCCTTCACTCAGATTGGGTCATTTGCTCCTCTCTCAACAAATCGTGCAGCTGCTAAATCAAACACAGGGAGGGGCAGGCAGGGAGGGATCCCCCAAAGCAAAATTCTGCTGCTGCCAGAAAAAGAGCAGTGGCCACTGAGAAGCAAAACGGCAGGTAGACACTGCACCTGCTTCTCGTTAACCCTGCAGTGGTCTTGAACTGTGCTTCCCTCTGTTCAAGAAGCCAAGGCCAGAGGTGGGGGTGGGGGGCCGTGGTTCTGTGTCCCCTTTCCTTAACCGACTGGCAGGCTCCTGCCGACACTGCCTTCGGCTGCAGGCCTGTCTGTCCTGTTTCTAACTGGAGTCCTGTTCTCAAAGGCACCCTGCAGGGCTCAACGAGCAGCCTTTAATGATAACCATTACACAGGAACGATGCCTAGCATGGCCTCTGTGTCTTCGGGGTGCACTGCAGAGAGCCTAGGTTTGCACCACATGGGCAGGCTGGGTTCCCAGGAGCCTTAACACAGGTCCCTCAGTCATCAAGAGCTCGGTGGGGGCTCCCCGCCTTCAACCAACAGACCTGCACAGACCAGCTCTTCGACCTCTAGCTGTGGGACTAGTCACTAAGCTCAGTCTCCATTTTCTCATCTACAAAATGGGATTAGTAATACCTCCCTCAGGGCTAAATGAAGCAACAAGTGAAAGTTTAACAGTTTCTGGGGCCTAGACCAGTGCTTCTCAAACTGTGAAGAAGGAACAGCTTAGGTTATTTTCTTACCTGTCGTACTTGTGTAAAATACAATAAAAATGAATTACTGGAAAATTTTAACTTAAAAAGATATACAAAACACAAGCTCTAATGTTTTACTATTATATTCAGCCAATTTGAAATTATTCTGTCATGTAGCTGTAAGTGTTTTAAAGGCACTTTCAGCCGCACTGTTCTCACGTGCCGGCTGGTCACACCGCCCAGGTCAGTCTGAACCCATGGACCGCGCCTGAGACGCACCAATCTAAGGGGCTCCTGCAAGTGGTTATGGACTTTTCCACGATCCGCTCTTATTTATGTGATTAATATTTCAAAACTGACTTTTCGACTTCCCTCTTTGCAATTCTGGGTTTTGGTGGAGCATGGCTTAGGCACGTCGACTGGTTCAGTGGTGGAAACAGACCATCGCGTGTGAGGCCAGGAGCGGTCCAACATCTCCCTCTCTGGGGTGGCAGCAGACATGTATTTTATAACCTAGCTGTGGCAGAGTCTGAGAGTTGTTCTCCAATATCCATTTTTTTCTTCTTCCATAATTAAAGCTTTTTAGGTGAGATCATCGTCGCCCAGCTAAAGACTACATTCCCCAGCCTCCCATGCTGCTGGGTGGTCAGGTGACCGAGTTCCATACAATGGGCTATAAGCAGAAGTGATTTCTGTTTTTTTGATTGGGTAAGTGTTCCCTTGTCTCTCTTTTACCATCAGCTGGTACATCACAAGACCTAAGACAACTATGGAGTCAGAGATGGAATCTGTGTGAGAAGAATAGTAGCGTCTTCCTAAAATCTCTGGATCACTGACCTGCAGGCAAATAAACTATTTTGTCAGAGCTGCTATATCTGGAGGAGGTTCTGTCACAGTAGCCTAGCCTGGATCCTAGTAGTGAAATGAGCACTGGCAACAGAGCCCTGTGGGTCTCTGATTCCACCTGGATTCTGCATCCTTTCTTAGTGCCTGAGGAAGTCTTAGAGGACTATTCTCACAGTGAATAAGGAAGGCTGTTACTGCTATCCAAGGTTTGAGAGCTGTGCAGAAATAACAAACAAATACAATCTCGGATGTCCTTTAAGTACTAATATGCCAGATATGACCACATTTAATCCTTACAACAGCCCTCTGAGATGGGGAGGGACTGCCACTTCCCCATTCCCCGAGCTTTTCCCAGGTTCTACCTTCTGTCTGGGGAGGAGTCAAATCAAAAGCAATTGGAACCAGGGTGGCTGTGAAAGCAGAAGATCCACAGAAGACTAGAGTTGAGACGCAGAGCTTCGGTCATTCGGCTCGCTCATTCAGCAGCTGGCTACTGAGCACGACAGCTTGCCAAGCTCTGAGCCAGGCATGAGAGGTTCAGCAGTGAGCAAGCCAGCTAGTGCCTGCCATCCTGAAGCTTGCCGCCTATGCGGGGGAGACCTAGGCTAAGCAGAAAATCATACGAGTGATCAGTAATTACAGTGGGCATGAAAGTGAGGGAGCAAAATACTACTGAGCCAAAGTCACTGAGAAGCTTCAGGCAGGGCATATAGAGCCAGGTATGGAAGATACCGAGCACGTAGGCCTTTACGTCGGCATGCAGAGTATGAGTAGTATCAGTGAGGCCAGAGCAAAGTCAGAATCAGAGCTGAGAAAAGGACAGTGGCTGTGGGAGTGATGTAGTGTGAGGCCCACTTGGAGCACCCCAAGTTGCAGTCTATACTCCACACAGAGTCACTGGGAAGTGGGCCCCAGCCTTTAACCCCAAAGACAGGCTCTGTTGTCATCCAGGAAAATTAGCTGGTGGGCCTGAGATGGGAGCCAGTCCCAGGCCTCTGTGATTGCCTCGCTCCAGGAGCAGAGAGGCAGTGGCCTAGAGAGGAAATGGTGAGCTATATCAGAGCTCCAAATCCTCTGGCCTTCTCACTGGCCAGTCTCTCTCTCCTCCCTCTGAGGCTGTCACTATCCACAGGTGGCCCAGCAGCCAAGAGGGTCAGAGCAGTCTCCAACTCGGCCTGCCCAGAAGCTGTGCAGCCCTCAGGAAAGAAAACCACGATGACTCAACAGGCAGCAGCACTGGGAGAGGAGGGACCCCCGGAACGTGTGCACACACACACGCACACTCACGCGCACTCCCACACGTGCTTAGTTGAGGAAAATAAATTCTAGTGACGTGCTTTTAAAATTGAAAGCAGGGACATAATAGCTTTTCAATAAAGTTTTGACAGTTGTATAATGCAAATGTTAGCAGAATGGAGGCAACGGTCATTTCTCACCCGGTTAAAAGGAAGGGAAGAGGGAATCTAAGAGGAGGGGAAGGGGGCAAGAGAAAGAGAAAAAGAAGACGCAGTGTCAGTGAAATGAGAGTGTGAAGGAAGTCCATTGGGCTTTGCTTATGCCTTGGTCACCAAGCACTGGCTTCCCGTCTTATGATAACTGAGCACCTGCTATGTGCAAGCTCTCTACTTCTATCATTTATTTTGACTTCCACAACAAACCTGGAAGGCGAGCATGATTAGCCCCATTTTGTAGATAAAACAGCTGAGGCTCAGAGAGGTTAAATCACACGACAAGGCCACACCATGGATCCAGCTCTGCTCGACTCCAGGGCCCTTGCTCTCTCCCAGTCTCCAACTTAGCTGGGTCTGAAACTCCTCATGCTTTCCGCGGGGCCTGACACGCAGCAGGTCCTCGATAAATGTGCAATGAATGAGAGAAGAGAGGATACAGGGGCAGGTGGTGAGGAGAGTTATTGCATTGCTACGAAGATGGGGAGAGAAGGAAAGGAAAGCAGGGGAGACCAAGACAGGAGCCCCATTTCTAAGTGAACGGTGCTTCTGCTACCACTAGGCTGGGTGGGCAGAGCTGTGCCTGTGGCCTCAGCTATGGGTTGGCTCAGCTCTGTGCAGCCTCATTGGTGTGAAGCGCAGGGGAAAGTAGGAGGGAGGGGTGAGAAGCGCGGATGAGGAGGGGGCCCGCCTGCGTCTGTCATAGCCAGCTACGGCAGCAGTTGCGCTCTACCCTCCAGCCCACTGCTCTCTCCTCTGGCTGCCTTGAGAATGGCCCAAGGAGTTTTGAAAATATTGGCAGTTTGGGCCTACCCACACAGGTTCCGAGTTAATTGGTTTAGGATGGGTCTTGGGCAGCAGAATTTATTAAAGTTCCCCAGGTGGCTCTAACTTGAAGCCCAACTTAAGAACCACTGCAGGACCAACCTACCACTGAAGGGGGAGGGAGGATAAAACTAACATTCCTCGGGCCCCTACTGCATACACTGCCCACTGCCTCACAAGGTAGGTATTCTTAAATCCGTTCTACAGGTGACAGACCAAGTTTCTGCAAGATGCAGAGACTCACAGTTGTTACCACTCGAGTTATCACTACTAAGGGGCAGAGGTATGTTAGGAATTCAGATCTGACATCAAAACTCCAGCTTTCCCTGTCGAACATGCAAAAGCCCATGCGTTTGGAATGAATGCTGACCAGGATCGCCCTGGGTTCTGCTGTAGAAGACTATTGCCCTGGCTTCCTTGTCCCCCCACCCTTCGCCCATCCACTCTCTGAAAGGCACAGTCCCCTCCTTAACCAGGGAGGCCATCGAGACTTCACACTCTTAATGACAAAGCCTCTACTTCGTGCAGCTTTTAACATCTACAGGGCTTCTCCCACACACCATCCCATTTGGTCCTCACCCCTACACCACAAGGTGAACCTGAGAGAAATGATCATTAAGTCCACATTACAGTGGAAGGATCTAAATCTCTGAGAAGCTAAGTGACTTGTCTAAGGTCACAGAGCTAATTAATTGGCCCAGGGAAGACTGGAATCCAACGTTTCTATCTCTAAGACCAGTGTTGGTTTTTTTTTTTGACCTCATTCCTGAATTGGGGTTTGGACAATCTGGCATTGCTAGAAGAAGCCACAGCCGGTGAGAGAGCAGGCCACCCAGCTTAGCGTGCTCTGAGAAAGAGCTCACCTTCGATGGCGAAGAGCACTTAGAAAAATGCAGCCCTGTAAGTGCAGACGAGAGTGCTAGATATGATGATTATTATTATGTTGTACGAAAGTGTCGTGTGGCCTGCTAAATAAAAAATCAGGCAACTATATCTGGCCAGTTCATGTTTTAGTGGGAAAAAACTTTTTTGAACCCAGGATTGATTTGGAGACCTATATAGACACGTCTCTTAGTTTGAAGCAACCCTTTCAGGCAATTGCAATGGGGCCACCAAGGGCAGGGCCCAAGTGTATGATCTCAGAGCCTTCCTGCCTAGCAGAGAATGTGCACTCACCCTCTGGCATGTCCTATGACCTGGACAAGGTGAGTCTGTCCTGTGGAAAGGGGTGTGCTTGGACACTAGCATGGGCTCTGCTGGGTGAGACCTCTGGGTGGGCCAGGTGTTAGGCAGCACGTGACTCAGAGGATAACTGCTGCTTGCCACGGGTCCTCAGGGAGTTTTGACTCACCTCCCTTGGCCGAATAAGATTATTAAGGGGCCATAGACATAGGAAAAGTACAGAGAGCAGAGTTGGAAACAGATTCCCAGGGTGTCAGAGGCTGCTCCTGGACCTGCAGGGCCCCACGTGTCCTCGGCTGACCCGGCCAGGGCTGCAGTCCGACATCTAGAAGAGGATCCAGTGGCACGACTGGCTCTGAATGTGGCTTCCCGATCCTAGCTGAGCTGCCTGGGTCCCATGAGAGCAGAAACAGGGACACAAAGCAGGAGGAGGGTCTAGACAGCCAGGGGACCCAGCTGCCCAGGCAAAGCCTCGCCCACTCCGGGAGGGCTCCGGGGCCTCCCGCAACCCTGGACACTGCCTGTGCTCTGCATCTCTCTGGCCTAAGCTTGTTGAAGACTTTTTCGACTGGCTTATTTTCCCACTTTAAGAGTGAGAAAATATGGCCCTAAAGGGAGTTGGATCTGACCCTTGAATTTGTTTTTATAAACTTGATTGAGGGATTAGAACTTGCTCAGGTAGAGGCTATGCATTGAGAGACTCACTTTTGCATCAGGGGAGACCAGGCTCTCTCTACTGTCAATGTGAAAAATGTCCAAAACTGGAGAGAATTTTTATAAGAGCTTATTTGAGCCAAATTGATGACATATATGCTGGAGAGCAAGACCTCAAACGCTCCAAAGAATAACAGTTTTACAGCATCTTTTATGCATTTGAAATTAAGGCGGGAACATAAGGAAGGTTATTATATGGAGGTGCGGGGGAGCAAGGTGGGCATTGAATTACAGGATAGTTAACAAGATTCTGTGCTCCCTTGAGGATTAATACCCCCTTCTAGGGGTATTATTTCTGCTACTTCAAAGGTGTGTTAACCTAGATGGACAAGAACAATGGACAGGGCTGGCTTAAAACCTTTCACTAAAGAAGTTACAGGCTTGGGGCATGACTATCCCCCATGACCTGCCCAGTTAGGAATTTATGATCAGATCACCCTGTGAGGTTACTTTCCATAGAATCCTTTTTTCCATTCACGCTACCTCCAAAGGCTCCAAACTTCAGACTGAGCATCATGAATAATTCATGTTTATTGAGGACCCAGTAGGTACCAGGCACCATGCTAAACATTTTATATCTATCACTCCCTGAATGTTAAGAGCAGCCCTATGAGGGTGGTACTATTAGCACCCCATTTTAAAGGTGAGGTAACTGAAGCTGGCGCAGTTAGTCACAGGTAACTGGAAGTGGCGGGACTGGGCTCAAAACTAGGGCAGCCTGACTCCATACCTGTGTCATTACCAAGCAGCCTCCAGCGTCACCCAGGAAGTGAAAGGCTCACTGCTTCAAGACGGAGTTAATTTATGGACTCGAGCTATTCATGACTGGCACTTCTGCAGGGTCAGCCTTCTGTTTGATCTTTGGATTTCCAGGGGCTAGTGGAGTGCCTGGAAATGTACTTAATAAATGTTAGTTAAAATTGAATAAACACTGAATAAATGAATGAAGACAAATAGACAAAGAACAATACACTGGACAGACTATGGCAAATATTAGAAGAGGGATCTGAACAAAAAAAACAAAGGATTTGGGAGCAGGAAGTGGTCATATCTGCGTATGGAATCAGGGAAGCTTTTCTGAGGAAAGAGGAGGTGGCATTTGGTCTTTACCGTGGGCCTGGCTGGGTTTCAGCACTGAGCATAGGGAGGGAGGGAGTCAGCTGTGGGAACAGTCAAGCAAAGGCCTAGGGGCCCAAGTACAGAGTGTGCTTGCAGCTGTGGTTTAGAGGGAACGCAGCAGTGTGCTAGAGCACAGTGGGAGCAGGGGGTAGGTGGAACATGCTGGTGTTATGGGCTGAATTGTGTCTCCCCAAAAGATGTGGCAGTCCGAAAAGCAAGCACCTGTAAGCGCAACCTTATTTGGAAATAAGGTCTGGTGATCAAGTTAAGACGAAGTCATTAGGGTGGGCTCTAATCCAATATGATTGGTCTCCTTATAAAAAGGGGAAATTTGGAAAGAGGCAAACCTACACACAAAGAGAACACCATGTGAAAATAAAGTCAGAGATAGGGATGACGTGTCTACAAACCAAGGTAGGCCAGATTGGCAGCAAACCACCAAGAAGCAAGGAGCGAGGGATGGAACAGACTCTCCCTAGCCCACAGAAGGAAACAGCCCTGCCCACACTTTGATCTCGGATTCCTAGCCTCCAGCCTCTTTTCTCACAAGAGAATGAACTTCTATTGCTTAAAGCCACCCAGTTTGGGATACTTGGTTGTGGCAGCCCCAGGAAACTAACATAGCCAAGAAGGGTCTCTGCTGGCCAGCTGAGGGTTTGGACCTTGACAGCCAGTGGGAAGTCAGTGAAGGCTTCTGGGCAGGAATAATCTCAGTGAGCAAACGTTTTGGTGCAGGCACTGCACTTCTCACAGTGGAGCTGAGAGGCAAGGCAAACACACAGGGACAGTGGTGAGCAGCACAGCTCAAGTCTGCCTTTGGGTGATCCGGCTTTGCACTGAGCAATGATGATCATGGCCAGAAGGGAGAGGGTGGGTGCATGGCAGCGACAGACCTCTTGCTAGCTTTGTGGGGCACGGGGTGACTTAGCTCAATTTGGTTCTAAGCTACAAAATACAATTCTAACGGGCAAACAGAGGAACTTATTGGACACATATAATCGGTGTGTGAATAATGGTGAATAAAGGTTGAATGAAATACGTAAATATTTAAAAGAAATGCTAAATACTAAAAAAGGGCTGAACAAAATGCCACAAGGCAAGAAGTAGTCTCATCTGGTTGGGGTTATCTAGAACTGTCTCCTGAGGGAAGCTCCCGAAGAAAAGAAATGACTGCTCTCAAGAAGGATAAAAACGGGTAGCTCTGGGGAGCAAAGTGGGAGCTTGGAGATCTCTAGAGGGTAGCCATCTATGTATGTCCCCCAGACTCCAGTTCTCAGGGAGAGAACTGCTTGGGCCGTGGGCCCACCCCTGGGGCCTGGATCTGTGATTGACAGCTCAGGTAGAAGGGTCTAGTTCCCCAAAGGAAAAGAAGAGGGGACCTTTCACTGGAACCAGGTGGAGCAGGAAGGGACTCTGGGCAGGCAAAACCACAGATACCCTGTGCAGGTGAGGAGAGGAGAGGGAAGGCTGGGAATTAGGGAAGCTGAATAACGAGAGTTGGAATGAGTCATGGATGAGACTCCAGGAGGGAGGAGACACCTGGTTGGAGCCCAGTGCGAGTGTAAGGTTAGTGAACGCCTATTCTCTCATCTGCCTGGAAGCCACACCCCACACCCCTCTTGCCTCCTGAGAACTTTCTTTGCCCCATCATGCCCCCACCCACATCTCTATGGCTCCCATGAAAGCCACTCTGTCATCCTGTCCCAGTAGATCAGTCCTGGGCTGGCACCAGACCCAGCTTGTGTCATCCATGGTACTTAGCCCTTCATGTAAAAATCCTCCCCCTGTAGGTCTCTGAGGGAGTTTGAATTACATTTCTATCCCTTGTGATTGTCTAATGCACGGTCCTTGCCTTCAGGGAACTCAAAATAAAGCAAGGGGGACAATTACAAAGATAGCTAGAATACAATGTGAATACACTTATTCCATATTTATTTGCTCCGATAAGTGAATACACAGGTAAATACTTGCAAGTCATAGACATGCATTCATGTTCAAAGGTACTGAAAAGACCTATGAAACTTCATAGAGGCAGAGAGGCATTCCAGGAGAGGAGCAACTTGAACAAAGAATGGAGGTAAGAAAGCACTTGACAGTTTGGGAGAATTTAGTCCAGCGTGACTGGAATGTAGCTTACATGATAAGGAGTGGCTGGAGAGATGAGGACCCGTTTGAGATAAGCCTCATATGTATTGTTAAGCAGTTAAACTTTGTTCTTAGCCATGGGGAGAAAAGGACTTTTAGAGGAAGTAAGGAAACCCATAAGGTGACCCACCAATGACAGTCGTAAGCAGTGGGTCCGTCCGCATGTGATTGCCAGCCTTTCTTGTAAAGCTTTTCTTGTCGCACTCCTGGAGGATGGTTGAGTTTATTATGCTGTCCCGATGAGAAGGAGGACAGGAGAGAAAAGAGATATAGCTGCCTTGTTGCCTGCTCACTCTTAGGACAGGGGCTGGTAACAGGCAATCCCAGACAGACCCATGCTAAATCGTGGTGGTACAAACCCCAGGGAGAAGAGCCAGAGGAGATAGTTCACAGTGAGGCTTGGAGTAATCGTGTGTAGCCTCCTGAAGGCTGAGTCTCGATGGGTGGGTAAGATTGGAACAAGATTAATGAGGTAGGGCAAGGCCAGCCTGAGGACAACCTGGACACTCAGGCCAAATTCAGACCTGATGGGGATAGGAAATAGGTATCCATAAGGTTTTTGAGCAAAGGAATAACACTGAGAAGGTGGCATTTAGGAAGAATCTTAGGTGAGATGGGAAGCTGGGAGATATGGAGGTGGCTTTTAGGGGATATTCATTTTGCAGGGATTTCCTGGGAACCAAATATATACCACGTGCTAGGCATAGACACAGAGATGAAGAGAACAAAGATCTGGGAGAAAGATCAAGAAAGACTCCCAAAGGAGCTGGGTTTTGAAGGATAAATAGGAATTTGCCAATTAGATTATCCATTGCTTGGAAAGGTCTTCATTTATCTTTAGAAAAACATATGAAAAAGTCAAAGAATATAAAAGGATATGCAGTAAAAGTAAATCTCCAATATAACTTGGCCCACAGTGGCCCCCACCCAAAAAGGCAGACACTGTCATTAGCTTCTAGCACAGAATAGTGATTAAATTCACAGATTCTGCCCAGATTCAAATCTCAGCTCTACCACTTGCTAGGCAGTTGCCTTGGGCAAGTAGCTTAACTTCTGTGTGCCTTCCTTTCCTCAATCACATGAAGAGGGTGGTGATAATACGACCTACCTCCAGGATTGTTGGAAGAATGAAATGAGTTAAAATGTGTAGAGTTCAGAACAGCACCTGCAACATAACGAATACAGAGTATGTTTTAGGCTCCAAGTGTGGAATGTTGTGTATATAATCACATGATATGGATGAGGATGAAATAAGTGATGCATGTAAATTACGTAGTATGATTTTCAACAAAAAAAAATTTTAAGTATTCAAAAAATTCCAATTGCGGCTGCTGTTGTCCTTATTAGTGCAGCAGTGTAGCCGGTCAAAAGCCAGCGAGAGTCAAAGCCCAGAACTTCTGTCTAGGATGATCCTCTGTATGTGTGTGTTGAACAAATGAGTGAGCGAGTGAATTAATTCTTTACTTTATAGTCACATGATTGGCTATATCGGTTTCAGGTTCTCATCCTGATTCAAGAAAAAGAAAAGTACAAAAGTAAAAACAGAAAGGTTCTTTTTTTGCACCATTCCCCACTTTCCATGCATCCCCTTCACCGTGGAGACTAAGAGCCTGGGAACTACAGATCCCAGAATCCCTTGCTAGCAGGGATCTGGGTTAGAGTGCACCAATGAGAAATACCTGTGCAAGACTTGGAAGGAGGAAGAGAAGGGCTAATGTAAGATTTTACGGTGGCCTTTAGGGATTTGCCTAAAATTCGCCTGCTGTGGCCTGCAGTTCTTGTAGTTTCCTGACTCTCTGAAACTTGGCAGCCGACCTGAAAACTGGGCTGGTTTGCCTTCACTTTGGTTCCTCCAGCCCTTTTAGCGGTTGTGTAGACACTGAAGTCCCTGTGTTAAACGCCCTCCTGCTGTCTTCCTGACTGAACCATAGGTAAACATTTTCTCTTTATCAGGAAATAAAAACTTTCCCAGAAATCCACCATCAGACTTTTACTAACATCTTATTGGCTAGAACTGGTCACAAACTCCAGCCAATTGGCAAAAGTAAATGGATTATCATATCAGGCTTAACCCAGTCACGACTCGCCCCCCACAGTTGGGCAGACTGCTGCCTCATACCCGAACAAAGGAGAGGTAAATGGCTGTTGTGCAGGTACCTATTATTTCTGCTACCCAGTGCTTTGGAGCCCTTGTCCTGGTTGGAAGGTCCTAATAAGAGAAGTTAAAGTTGAACTTGAAGTAGGGTTTGTCTTCTCAGTCTGGGTGATGGTAACAATGAATGTCTAAGGAGCTGGGCTTCGTGATCAGGCTGAGAACCCATTAGAAAAGAATAAATGTGTTTGCATCAATTTGAAGAGAGCATTTGTACTTTCTTCTCTGCAAGGGTAGGCGTTCTTAGGACATATTAAAAAATAAAAGTTAAGTAAAGCAGGACTAAAAATTATTTATACATTATCCACTGAAAAGACAAATAGTAGGTCTCTCACAACTATCTTATGTTTTAATAAAAATAATAATACCCACTTTTATAGCACTTAAAGTGTGCCAAGCATTTTTCCAAAGACTTTCTGCACATTAAGTTATTTAATCCTCACAATAATATAAGGTAGGTATTATCATTATTCCCACTTACAGGTGAGGACACTGAGGCACAGAGAAAGTGCCCAAGATTACGCAGCCTCACATGATAGAGCTGAGATTTAAACCCAGACAGTCTGAGTCAGAGGTCACATTTAAAACAAATGAATGAATGAGTGAATGGATCCATAACCTGGTATGAGTTGGGTATGAATGATATTGCTCCTCACGTTTGTAGCTGCTGTACAGTCAACAAACTGTAAGTGCAATACTGAATTTGAGGTGGCTTTCTAATCATCATGTACTCCATTCATCAGCAGATGTTAAAAAAATAATCGCAGGAGAAGCCATCGCATTTGTTCATGTTTGTATTTGTTTCCAGTTGCTGCTGTAACAACTTACCACAAACTGAGTGGCTTCAAACAACATAAATGTACTCTTTTACAGTTCTGGAGTTCAGAAGTCTAAAATCAACACAGCTGCGTTCCTCCTGGAGGCTCAAGGGGGGAATCTGTTTCCTTGCCTTTTCCAGTTTCTAGTGGAACTCCTTGGCTCATGGCCCGATCTTCCATCCAGGAGAGTCACATCTTCTCTCCACTCTGACCTCATGCCTCCCTCTTATAATAACCTTGGTGATTACATTGGGCCCAACAGGTAATCCAGGAAAAGCTTCCTATCACAAGATCCTTAACTAAGTAGCATCTGCAAAATCTTTTTGACCATGTAAGTTTACATATTCCCAGGCTCCAGAAAGCTGGAAATTGTCATGTTTGAGGAGCTATTATTCAGACTGCCACATGCTATGGAGAGATCCTACCCCCAGAAAAAGTAGAAGAGGGCCCTACTAACACATGAGTCCATTACACGGATGGAAGGAGGCAGAGGTCATTTTGTGAAGGCCTAACCCCTTCCCTAACTCCTTCCTGTAATGGCAGTGGGGCCCAGTGGGCTCCTCAGCTCTGAGGAGGGAAGGGGAGTGGTCCCTGAGGAGCTAAGTAGGCAGTCTCTTGAGAGTACCCTTGCCCTTGGCTCAGCAGGCCCAGTTTTGAAAGGCCTTTCCAGGAGGGCCTTGTTTTCCCAGAAGAAAATTGACAGAGACAGCAGCCTCCAAACAGCAAGAACTAAGCAAAAGCTCTGAAGACATCCAGATGGGCTTTGCATCTCTCACATCTGGAAATCCCTCAGATTTCCAGAGAGAAAAGGCAGAAAGCCTGCAGCAAGAGGCCCGAGCGGGCACAGCTTCATTGTGTCTTCCTCAAGGGTTGAGGACTGGGCCGAGGTGGTCTTGCTGGCATCGTGGGGGTCACTGGGGGAGACTGTGGGGAGCAGAAGTGCAGACAAGGACACCTGCTTCCTTTCCTCTGGAGAAGCTCAGCCTTCCACATGGCCAGCCTCTCCCCCTCCTTACTGTCCCTAACAACAAACATGCCATCCTTTACAGGAGGCCCTAAGACTATGAAGTAGTGGGCTGGGGCCGTTGGGGGCGGTTTCTACCTAAAGGGATCACTTTTGCTTCCTGTCCTCTGCGGCTTTCCATCTATCTGAGGAAAGAAGGCATGTACATGGAATGACCACAGCACATAGGACACACCATTGAAGTGTTGCCTTGCTTTCTGAACTCTCATTTGTATGTGGAAATTATAGAAGAACAATGAAGTTCACTGCTCTCTACAGAGCATTTTCCCACATCCCATAGTGAACCTCATACTGCAGAAGTCACCACAAAGTTCTTTCAAACGCAGTTTCCTGTCATGCCACTGAAATATGTAGCTCCCCACAGTGCTCCTTTTCCCGGAAGCATACGAAGCTTTTTTGTGCCTGCCAGGAAGTTTCCTCCTCACTGCCTTGCTGAAGGCAGACTCTGTCAAGCAAGAACTCAGGTCTGCAGGTGGCCTGTGAGCACAGCTGGGCCAGCGTCACACAGCTGCCAGCTGCAGAGGGTTTATTTTCATAGCAACCCTCCCTGTTCTTGACAACTGCAGCCTGGAGCCCAGCTCCAGGGTGACAGGTATAGTCAGTGATTTGCCACAGAAGCTTTTGTTCCATCCACCCCGTGACAGGTGCCAGCTGGGCATGTTTGTTTCTGTTCCTCGGAGTCTGAGTCTAGCCAAACTCAGACTTACCCCCTGACTCAACTTCCTTTGGAGCCTGGCCTTGCTGGGGCTCTCAGAACCTTCCCCAGTCTAAGCAAGGGCCCAGGGAATGCACACCTGTCCCCAGGAACTCAGGGAAGAGAAAGAGATACAGAAAATGTGGGAGAAAAGAGAATGTTGAGAAGGTAGTCAGAGCCCATCATGCCTCAGGCCAGTGGGCAGAGGCAGCCCGAGGCTCTTTCCAGCTCAGTTTCTGTCCCTGCAGGCCAGAGCCATGAGGACGCATACCTAGCTTACTCCCCTGAGAAAAGAATCCTGGCACGTGAGAGCAAGAGACACCTAAAGATGATCAAGACCAGCCCTGTCAACTAATAGATGAGGAAACTGAGGCTCAGAGATGCTAAATGACATGCTCAAAATCAGACAGTGCTGGGCGGCATGACTAGGAGTAGAACCTGGGCCCAACAAAGCAAAAACAGTAGAATTAATCTTCGACTTCCACTCCCAACACACAGACACACACAGGGTGAAGGTGACTTTCTGTGACTTCCATGCCCTAACGAGAGTGCCCTTTGACCTGAGCACATCTGCATGCAAATGTGGACTCAAGCGTGCCTGGAACCCACTCCATGATAAGTACAGCAGCCATTTTTTGCCACTTAACTATGTGCCAAGTATGAGGCCAAGTGCCTACCTGCATTAGCTCATGTAATCCTCACAATGTCTCAGTGGAGTAATGACTCTCCCCAGTTACAAAGGGGGAGCCTGGGCTTGGAGAGGTTTCTTGACTTACCCATGTCATTCAGCTAGAAAGAGGCAGAGCCAGCGTTTGTGCCCCAGTCTGCTGACTCCAAACCCACGCTCTCAGCCATGCCAGGCTCCGCCCCCATTTAGACAGGACCCGTTTCTATTCTTCCCTGTAAGAGCCTCACAAAGGACTCTGGGATTCTCCCCTGTATCCTCTTTCCAGGTAGCTGGCATATTTTTTGGCAGAGGGGAAGGTCAAGGGCTGTAAAGTTTGAGAAGTTCATATGCAGGTGTATAAGAAGCCCATGGACCAGCATGGGAGTCACGCAGACCCCTTGAGGTTACCTGAATCTAGACAGGGTGGTGGCCTGGGCAGGCAGGCCTGGGGCCAGGGGCCGGGGGAGAAGTACTATGCAATTTATATCATTATATCTCTTTTCGATCCTGTATAGTATTTTTCTTGCTTTTAAAATACAAAACAGATATTCTTTTTAAATTTACTCAAATGTATTCAGAAGGGGTTATGACCCCATACTGACCCACAATGCATGCTTTTTGTAGCACAAGCCCTTGTGACACCTGCCGGCCTCCAGAACCAGCCAAGTGCTTCATGCTTTAGGAATTTATTCATAAATAATAACGTGTCACCACCTTGGCGGAGAAGTGCAAGTAGATTCTCGCATCTCCTGGCCCAGTTCACACTTTGACTAGCCTGAAAGTTCCACTTTGGCAGAGGCCTGGGTGTTCTAGCTTCCTTCTTACTCATCCAGGAAGACGGCAGAGGTACAGGAGACATGGTTGTCATCAGCCACTACCCCCCCAACCCCCAGCACCTCTCCTGTTACTTTCTCCAGAGTACTAACACTGATTGAAATCTCACTTCTGTACTTGTCCCGTGCTAATTGCATCTCTCCCAAGCGAGTAAGGACCACAGGAGCAGTGACTTGCTTGTGTTCCAGCAACTAGAACAATGCCTGGCTCATAGCGGGCACACAGGAAGCCTTTTTTGAAAAAATGATCACATACAAGCATAGATTATCATAGTAGAATTGCGACTCTACCTTACAGAACTGAATTGAGAGTTAAACGAGATAATCCATGGTGTCTGTAAAGCTGTACGAATGGAAGTTTTATGCCTAGCACATACTTTGCACATAGAAGCTTAAGAGACATCGGGTGAGTGAATGATTGAATGATGATTGAATCATCATGATTCCTGATGCGTAAATGAATGAATGAAGATGAAAAGGACCTTCAGGATGATCTAGCCCAAACCAAATATTTGACTGAAGACAAGAGAAGTGAAATGGCCTTCGCTCTTCTCAGCCTTCTTGAGAAATAAAAAATTCTACACCCTTCTTTTTGGTTATGAACCAAATTTGGGCATCCGCTAAGCAAATGCCAGACCCTGCCCCAGCCTCTGCTCAGCCCAGTAGCCTACAAGTATGCTCCGGTCTCTATAGACTGCCCTGTCCCTCCCTGGGCATCCCTAAAACAGCCAAGCAGAACATGAGTCCCTCTCTCCTCACTGGCCAATGGGGTTTGGAAAGATTGACACTATAGTCCCAAGGGCTATTGTCCCTAGACAGTCATGAGTCTCTCCTGGTCTAGGTGTTCCAGAATATTCCAGTGAGAGGCCAGGCTGCTGGGACAGCCTCTTCTGCTGCGGTCCCCTGGGCTCCCACTCTCCCAGGCTGGCTCCTAGCTTAGCCAGTTGACTCCTATGCCATCTCTACACCACATGTTGGAAGCGCAGACCCTGCTCTGCTCTTTCGAATCAGATCTACACCTGCCCTGGCATAGAGCTCCCAGGCCACAGGTTGGATTCAAGTGTAGTTGCCCAGACTTCTCCCAGAATCACGACTTCATCCTTGGCATTTGCCCCTCATTTTTGCTTGCTCCCCAACCTTGCCTCCCAGCATGCCCCATGCCCAGCAGAATAGCCCTGGCCCCTCCAGGAAGTCAGAGGTGGCAGCAGAGGTGAGGGCGGGAGTAGGAGGGCCTCCTACGGGGAGTTGTTGATTAGTCACAGCCTGCATAGGGCCTCTGTCCATTCCAACGTCTCCCATAGGATGATGTGCACAGAGTAGGGTCCCAGCAAATCCCCAGTGAATTGAATTTCCTTTCATTATTTCACTTCCCAGAAATCCCATCGTTCCTCTAATTCAGTTACCTAGATGTTGGTGAGCACAAATATTTAATAGAGGCCAAGTAAGAGGATGAGCTGAGTTAGAAGGAAACCGAAACAAACATCCTGAGATTGTGTTTTCTGCTCACTCCTCCATAGGCCAGGTTCACATCTGGTTCCCTGCAGATGCACAGGCCCATGCATGGCCAGGCTACAGCCCAGGCGACTCCCAGGAAGAAGGGATCTGTTTTCCCGATCCGAAGGGAAAAGTCTGTAAACAGCCTGAGCAGGCCAAAGGTCAGGGAGAGGAGCCCTGTGGACTCAGTCCTCTCCACGTGTGAACAGGACGGCTCAGCGAAGGCTGTCAGGCACCAGAGCAGGGCCTGGGGGAAACGCTTCCGACTGATGTTTCCTGACACACCCATGTGGCTTGGCAATTTCCTGCTCCTGGGACATATGGGTGCTGGGGAACATGTTAACCCAGAGGCAAGTGGGGAAGGTCAGTGTGGATTAATACCCTTCCAGCTGAAGTGACAGAAAATCCAACTCATGTAAAAGTAATGAGAGGTGGCATCGTACAGCACTTACTGTGCATCAGGCCCTTTGTGAACCCTCTGTTCCTTAACTTCCTATTCCTCTCATCAACTCTGCGAGAAAGGAATTATTATTATTGTCCCCATTTTACACGTGAAGCCACCAAGTACCTACCCAAGGTCGTACAGCTTAGCAAACCAGGGTAAAACTCAGCGATGTGGTTCCTCGTAACTCTTATACTTTCCCGCCTCTTGAGATCTAACAGGTAAGGGGTCCATGCAAGTTTGTGCCCCCTTGGTCATATGGAAGTAGAATGCAGGTAGGGCTTGAAGACAGGTGACAGGAATGAGGATACCTTCCCGCTCCCCTTCTAGGTCTCCTTCCTTTTCCTGTAGGCTGGACTGATTCTCATCTTCGGCAGCCTGATTTCCTGCACACAGAAAAGGAACCTGGCTTCCGGCTGCTCCAGAGCGTCATTCAGCACCCGCGGAGTAATGAGCTGCCCTCTCTCTGTGCTCCCAAGTTGGAAGCTTCCAGAAGAGGGCTCTGATTGGCCTATTGGGTAAGTGCTCCCTCTTGGCCAGTCTACAGGGAGGGAGGAGAGTGAGGTCAGGTAATTTCCCCATCTCCCTGCCTGGCTGTCTCAGGGAGTGACCTCATCCCTTTACCAAATAATATGCATAGTGGTCTGCATATTATTTAGCATCTAACCTTTTTCACTTAGCATGTCAGGTATATCATTCCACACTAGTACATATAAGATATACCTCACTCTTCATAATATCTGCCTGGACCATCTAGGGTGTACATACCCTAATTGGCGTGACCTTCCTCCTATTGATGGACATTTAGGTGGTTTCCAGCCTTTTTCCCTTACAAACACTGAAACAGTGAACATACTTACATATGTCTCTGTCTGCACTGTGTTTCTGTGCCTAATATAACTTAGAGATAAAGGGATGTGTTTGGAGCTTTATCTCCCTCCTTCCATATTCCATCTCCTCTATCCCATAGTTATGTGACCATGGGCATATGTAACGCCCCACACTTCAGTTCCTTCATCCATAAAAAATTAATAATACCTTCACTTAAGGCTGTTAGGATGGGAATGCGACAGGATTGGCCTAAGGATTACATGACATAAACCATGTAAGGCAGGGGTCCTCACCCCCGGGCTGCAGGCCAGCACTGGTCCGTGGCCTCTTAGGAACCAGGCCTCACAGTAGTAGGTGAGCAGCAGTCAATGAGCAAAGCTTCATCTGCATTTGCAGCTGCTCCGCAGCACTGGCATCACCGCCTCAGCTCCGCCTCAGATCATCAGGCATTGGGTTCTCAGGAGCACTGGTCCCTGGGGTCAGAAAGGTTGACCGCTATCTTAGAACATCCCAGCTTCAGAGCTCTTAGTGGGATCATCAAAGTATCTCTTGCAAAGCATCCCAGTTCTATCTCTGCCCTGACCCTGCAGGGGTTCAGAGCAAGCCTCCCCAAAATATGCCACTTTGGCATATGAATTATTATGAACTGAAGGCAATTAGACTCTATAGGTTCACAAGAAACTTTTTCCTTTCCCTTATAGAATTTAAATTAGGGGCCTTGCCCATAAAATGTTATCACTGGAAATAACTTTTTTTGACCTATCTACAGGGAAGGGCAAACCACTAATTACTGAACATCTGCTTTTTATCGTCCTGCGTCCTGCGATGACCTTCCTCCCCTCCGAAGCCGCAAGGCGCCTTACCTCATCCTTAGCTCAGAATGTCATATATACCTCATTTTCCCTTTCTGTCCCTGAAGCTCTCATGTATGTGGGGTTCCCATGTAATTCAATCTGGTTGTTTTCTCTTGTTACTCTCCCTCATGTAGATTTAATTGTTAAACAGGTCAAAAGAAACTTATGGGGAGAGGAAAGTTTTTCTCCCCCACAACCCAATCCTGTTTCCTTCGCTCCCCTACAGGTGTTGTTCCAGTGTTCTCCCCATTAAGGTACCTTGCATGCAAATCTCAACTCAGGATCTGTTTCGGGGTGCCTGGCCTATAAGAAAGCCTATATGAATGGGGGTGAAGAAGGAACATGGCCAGAGGGGCGTGAAGCGCAGTCGCATTGCTACTACTTTTGGGGCCTCATGGAATATTCATAGATTCAGTGGATGCGAAGACTGTAAATCCAATCACATCACACACACACACACACACACACACACACACACACACACACACACACACACACGCACCACCCCTTTAAAACTCCTCAGCGACTCCCTACTGCCTGCGGGGTGCTTTTGAGCTCCTGGGCATGGCTTGTGAGCTCTTTTGTAATCTGGCCTGACCACCACTGCAGGCAGCTCTTTCTCTCCCTTGCCCTCCAGGCAGTCAAACTATCTGCAGTTTTCCAAACCGCCAAGCTGTCCCCCACCACCCTACCTCTCCAAGGCGCCCACACGAACTGCTTACCATCCTGGAAGCCCTTTCTTCCCCTGGGCCACTTGCAGTCCCTCTGCATTGAAATCATCTGTTTCCTCGCTCCCCTCTGGCCTGGATATTCCAGGAGGCTCAGGCCAGGTTGTAGTCATTTGCCTTCGGGGCCCAGAACCGTGGTATCTTAGGCTGCACAATAACACCACGGCAGTGGCTGATTCATTCATTCATTCAATATTTTTTTATTATGATAAAATGCACATAACATAAAATTTACCATCATAACCATCTTAAAGTGTACAATTCAGTGGCATTTCCTATATTCCCAATGCTGTCCATCACCACTATCTAGTTCCAGAACATTTTCATCCTCCCAGAGAAAACCTCCCACCCATCAAGCAGTCACCCTTCATTATCCTGTCCTCCCAGCCCTTGGTAACCGTTAATTTACTTTCTATCTCTGTGGATTTCCCTGTTCTTAATATTTTATATAAATGGAATCATACGACATGTGGCCTTTTGCGTCTGGCTTCTTTAGTTTATAATGTTCATGTTACAGCATGTATCAGTACTCCATGCCTTTTTATGACTGAACAATATTCCACTGTGTGGGCATATCACAGTTTGTTTATCCACACATCAGTTGATAAACATTTGGTTTGTTTCCACCTTTTAGTTACTGTAAATGAACATTCACACACAACTTTTTGTCTGGTCATATGTATTCATTTCTCTTGGATATGCCTAGGAGTAGAATGGCTGGGTCATGTGGTAACTCTATGTTTAACTTTTTGATGAACTGTCTGACTGTTTTCCACAGTGGTTATACCATTTCACATTCCCAGCAGCAATGTATGAGGATTCCAGTTTTTCCACATCTTCGATGACACTTTCTCTTTCTTTTTTCAGCCATTCCAATGTGTGTGAAGTGGTATCTCATTGTGATTTTGATTCGCTCAACACATATTTTTGACTCCCTACTGTGTGTCAGTCACCAAACAAGGCACTGGGGATGCTACAGAGAACAAAACAGATGAAAGCTCTGCTTTTGTGGAAATTCCATACCAGTGGGGGGGTGACACAGGAGAACGGAGTTAGGGGACCTACCGGCACCAGCTAGTAGGGACGTCAGTGCCACTCGGTTGCAGTTGGGGAAGAAGGAAAAGAGAGCTCTTTAGGCCTCTTTGACCCTGCTCACCCAGGCCAGGCGGAGCGGAGGCTGTAAACTCAGAAGCTCGTGGGTACGGCCAGAGGAGAGGCAGAGGGGCGCGTGCACGTGCATCTGTGTGTGCGTTGTGGGGGTGCTGTGGTGAACTGGGGCGGGGAGCACTATCATGGCCTCAACAGGCAGATGCTGTTTAGCATCGGTTTCTTATTACCAAGTAGTAAAGGAGACGCAGTCCTGGCCACGCTCTGGATGAAAATATGATATTTATGTGATATCTTCCAAATTTTACACTATAGCACAGACATTTCTGAAACATTACCTGAGGGCCAGTTTTGGTGAACTGTCCACCAGGCTGTGATTCTGACCTGGATTTGTCTCAGATGCAGAGTTCCATTCAAAAGGCCAGATCTGGGGACCTACCTTCTTAACGAGCCTCCTCTCTGACACCCACCCGCTTCCCGCGAGCCAGTGGTCTGGTGCCCACTGGAGTCTGAGAACCACCAAGCCGGAGATGTGAGGAAGGCAGCTTCCCACATGGTAGTGGAGGGCTGGGCAGGCAGGATCACGTTCCCCATTTGTGCTGGCTGCAGGGCCCACGTCCTGGTCCCAGTTTCTCAGGGCACACAGCCATCCAGAGTATGTACTATCCTGTGCCAGGAACAGGGGCGGGGTGGAGAGGGGCCCTGCGAGCAGAGCACACCCCCTCCCCAGCCCGCTCTGGCTCTGCACAGCCCCACGTGCTTAGATGCCCGGCCCAGTGGCGTTTACCCTAGTGGGCAGCTCGATTGCAAGTCCTGATGCCTGTAGCCTCCTCGTGAACTTTCTCTGGATGGAAACCCTTCCCTGGGAGATGGCCCAAATGGAGATGTGAAGTTCTAGGAGAAGACAGATGTGGCCTATGAACAGCTTAGGGGCTGCCACATGGCTGTTAAGCAATATGTTTTTCAGTCTCTTGCTTAATTATCACAGCTGCAGTTAAAACTAGCAGTTTGGGGTGTTGGCTCTGAAAATCCACAGGGTCCTCTTTCAGGATTTGAAACCCCCTGGCCTCTGTAGGTGTTTATTCTGAAGCCGCTGTGACCCAGGTTCACCTGATGACCGGGCTGCTGTTAGGTTAGGGTTCCAAAGCCATGTTTACAGGTTCCTGCAGTTCAAGAACTCCAGACAGCGTCCTTCCCCGCTGTGTCTCCTGTCAGCTCTCTAGAGGCAAGGCACACAGAAGGAGCGAGCAGGTTCCGGCAAAGAGTGACATGGAGGACAACATAAGTCTGAGGTTTGTCTTTATGGGAATAATGATCAAAGGGATTCATTCCACTCACCCCAGCAGCCCCCAAATGCTCATTTACACGTTACATGTAAGGAAAAAGCTGTGGGTGATCTCCCCAACAGGATATAATAAGGAACAAATTAATAAGCTATGCTTCTGTTTCTTATCCCTAAAGGATCTAATTAAGTAAGGTCTTCTGCCTAGATTACTTTCAGTAAACATTTTTAGTTGTTAAGAACCATAATCAACATAAAATATAACTAATGTAAAGCTGTATCATAGTTTTCATACCTGTAATAAACTATCAAATTTAGTAGAAATTATGGGCCAAAACAACAAAAGCTAACGTGTAGGGAGCACTTACTATGGGCAGGTTGCATGCTAAGTGCTTTACTTGGATTATTTCACTTAATCTTTACAACTCTGTCAGATTTAATCCTCAAAACCACTCAACCAAGGAAGTAATACCATCATTTTTTTCAGATGGAGAAACTGAATCTTAGTGGTTACATGTGCTAGATGCCTTACATCAGCGGTCCCCAACCTTTCTGGCACCAGGGACTGGTGCTTCTTTGAGAATCCAATGCCTGAGGTGGAGCTGAGGCGGTGATGCTAGTGTTAGGGAGCGGCTACAAATACAGATGAAGCTTCATTCTCTTGCCTGCTGCTCACCTCCTGCTGTGCAGCCTGGCTCCTAACAGACCATGGACTGGTATTGGTCCATGGCCCAGGGGTTGGGGACCTCGACTCTAGGCCATGCCACAGCTTCTTGCCTGAGAGCCCCACCAAGCAGATGTCCAAGGTGCCAGGTGGCCTCCGTCCAGTGCTGATAAGCCAGCCATATTCCTTACCACCTGGGTCCTGAAGTGAGGTCATGAGCAACACCTATTTCCATCTAATCTAAACTCCAATACGGGCACACCCAGCCTGCCTCCTGGGAGATTTTTTTTTTTTAACACCCATAGCACCTGGTCTTTTAGGTGGTCTCCCATTCAAGTACTGTCCAGGCCCAACCCTGCTTAGCTTCCGAGATCAGACGAGATCAGAGATTGGGCATGTTCAGGCTAGCATGGCCGTAGACCTGGGAGAATGTTTGAGTGTAGCTGCTATGCAAGACGTAGAGCTGGTCCGCTGTTTGTGACTCTTGTTCCTGGGCACTCAGAGTGCCGGGCTGTCTGCCCCTCACACCGAACACACTAGCATACAGTTTATCCAGTTTAGCATTTGTTTCTATAGGTGATTTTTTTACCAGAAAGGAAATAGTTATTTTTCTAAAGATCAATGTAATACGTGATTATTGAAAATTTTTTTTTCTTCCAGAATATGAAGGAGAAAGTGAAAATAACCCTTTATCTCAACACCCAGAGGTGCTCTCCCCCTCCACTGAGCAAGAGCAAAGCAGCTTCTGACAGCCAGGAGATGGCCTGGCGCTCAGAGCTGGGCCTTGGTCTTTTGCTGTTGAGCATAACCAGTTCCTCAGAACACCAACAACGGCCAAGGGCCTGGGACTGTGAAGATGAAAACAAAAACAAAACTGTCCTGTAATCGTCTCTGAATGAGACAGAAACAAGAGCATTGTCCACACCACAAAAATAATCAAACATCCTGCTATCCTGGCTAATGGGTGACCATTGTTTTTGTTTGTATTTTTACCAATTATAGCCTTATTCCATTCATCTTGGTAGGAGTTATTAAGAATTATTAAGAATTATCCAAACAAAAAATTGCCCCTGCTTGCTGGCAGCGTCCAATCCAGAGCAAAGCCCTGCTTGCTTGAACCATCCCCCAAAGTGCCAGCCACAAGGCCAGACCTGACATGAGCCCCTTTCAGCATTCTTTGATTGAGACGCCCCGCTTTGCCCATGCCGGCCACTGTCCCTCACTGCAACGAGCCAAGAAGTCCAACTCCGCACGTGTTCCCTATGGCTAAAGAGCATTGACAACATAGATTTTGGAACAGATCTATCCAGACATTGCTTTTTCTATGCATATAGATAAATTTTTATTTTTTTTAAAAAAGAGAAAACACTAAAATTCTACCTTACACTTTACTATTTGTTCAATTAATAATCTCTTAAGAAAATTATCATTTTAAACAGCTGCATCTCTTGCTGTATGATGTTGTGGATTCGCTAATAACACTTTGTAATTGTGTGATGCTCTCTCTTTAAGCCCTTTGAGAGTCGGCTCCTCTGCTTTTTTGATATCCGCCATGGGCTGCTGGATGCCTTCAGAAAATCCTGAGTGGGACCACCTCCCTACCAGGCTTCGGTGTGGGGGAGGCACTGGGGGAGGGCGGAGATACTACAGCTGTTCTCCATGGGGCAGGGCATGTCCTTTCAGGTGGGGCAGGAAAAGTGGGCACAGAGGCAGAGCCAGGCTTCAAAGCAGGCTCCGAAAGAAGGTTCCTGATCCCACCCGACTCCCAAAGTGTCACCCACCCAAAGACCGGAACGTGGAATGCGTTTGGCCCACAGCTTTCGGAACAGCCGCGTCACGAAGGGTGATCCATTGGGATCATTGTGTTCAAAAACCATTTCGGCAGATTTATGTTTTATTGGACGTTTCTCCAGGGAGGTGAAGCCAACAAAATTCTGAAACAGCAAAGTTGGTTCAGTTCTGTTAACTAAGTCAAGACAAGTCCCTTAAATCAATGCTATGTAATGGGCCTTGTTCTAGCTCAGTTCTAGCTCCTCAAGCTTTGCTGTGCCCTGAATTCTCCTGGAGATTCGGTTGCAACGGAGTCTTGATTCCACAGGTGTGGGCAGGTCGGAGCCTGCCTTTCTAACAAGCTCTCAGGTGAGGTTAACGGGGCCCGAGTAGCCAGCCCCTCACTGCCTGGCTAGGACTTACTCCTGACAATCTCCAGTAAATCCACCCTCATTGCTTGTCAACAGCATGGGAGAGTGTGATGATCACCAAACGACATCGTAGACCTCAATTCCCACCTGAGAGAAGTCTTCAGGTCTCTTCAAGGGATGAAGCCACGCTGAGTAAATGACTTGCTCTCTGACAGTTTAAATATGTGCAGCTGTACTCGGGCATTGTGGGGCGGCAGAGAAAGGGAAGGCTCCCACCTTCCTGTAGCAGAGTTAACTGGGAGCTTAAACAGACCTGTTCCCAAAAAGTCCCCTCTCAAGGAGAGAGTAACCCCAAGGCCAGGAGCCCCTGGACTGGCACCCCTGCCCATCTCTGGTTATCTCCATATAAATGTTCATTATTTCAAATTGAGAGATGAAAACATAAATAGGTTCTAACAAACTAACGAACTTCATGACTAACAGCTTCATAAAGGGTGACGAAGAGGAGAAACCCAGCAAATCGGAAAGCACTCTCTGACCTTCTTGGGCCATTCTCTCTTCCTCCTGCTGCTGGTGGACCTTGCTCGGATCCGGGGGGCATTTCCCACACCCTCCGACACTCCTCACTGCATACCACCACCACCTCGGTTCACATGTGACCCCTTACCATCACTAAGAGGTGCAGTCACAAGGGTTCTCTGAACAATGTCGGATGAATAATTGCCATGCTTCTGGTCACTACATTTTGTATCAAGCAGTCCTGAGCTTCCATTTTCTTGTCCTAGAGCTGTGTGTCCAGTATGGTAACCGCTAGCCACTTATGCCTATTTAAACTTACATTAATTAAAATTAAGTAAATTTTAATTTTTTTTTATTTATTAGTGTTTGTGTCTATAGCACCTGGTCTTCCTAGATGGTCTCCCATCCAAGTACTAACCAGGCCCAAGACTGCTTAGCTTCCGAGATCAGGCGGGATCAGGCTTGTTCAGGGTGGCATGGCCGTAGACCATGGACCGCGGCTCCACTGGGGCACAAACCCAGAACCTTCTGCGTGTAAAGCAGATGTGCTAACCACTACACTAAGGAACCACGTCCTAAAATTAAGTAAATTTTAAAATTCAGGTAGTCAGTTGCACACGCCACATTCTAAATGCTCAAGAGCCATGTGTGACTTGTGGCTACTGTATTGGATGGTGTAGATATAACATTTCCTTGCAGAAAGGTCTACTGAATGACACAATTTAGATGTATCTCACTCAAACGTAACAAGGCCAAAGAGATGTTTTGTGCGTTTTAGGAAAAGGCACCCCTTCCTCAAGACACCTTACCGACCCCCTGCAGGAAAAAACAACAATAAATATTCACATCCACAACCATGCTGTAAATGGCACCCCACTGTTGAGCAGTGTGCAAGCTGCACCATCACGTGCAGCAGCCCTGATGAGAGTCCTCCACAGAGCCCTCAAGGGTGACTTCTCTCTGTCCGCCGCACTTCAGACCATGCCCCATTATCTTTGCCTTTCTGGCGGGGAAGAGGGCATGCAGTTAGACCAACTGCGTCAAATGACCATAAACTGAGTGGCTTAAAACAACAGAAATGTATTTGCTCGCAGTTATGGGAGCCAGAAGCCCAAAGTCGAGGTGTCCGCGTGGCTGCACTCGCTCCTGAGCCTCCCTTCCATATCTCGTCCAGCTTCTGATGGCTCCAGGCTTTCTTCGGGTCTCGGCTGCATAACTCCCAGCTCTGCTTCTGACCTCACATGACCCTCTATCCTCTGTATCTGTGCATTCTCCTCTGCTGCTCTTATAAGGACACTTGTCATTGATTTAAGACATACCTGGATAGTCCAGAATAATCTCATGTCGGGATTCTTAATTACATTTGCAAAGACCCTTTTCCAAAATAAGGTCGCATTCACAGTTTGAGGGGCTGGGACGTGGACATGCGGAGCCAGCAGTCAACCCACTGGAGTCCTGTTGTGTGAGTTTCCAGATGGCGGCCTCCACCCTGACACACTCAGTGGTCCTTTGCCTGACTGGTTGTCCTCTAATCGGAACTGTCTGGACCTAAAGCAGAAGCTCTCACTACCAGGAGGCTCTCCTTTGCTACAGGCAGGTGGTCTTTTATTCCAGTACAGTGGAGGCCAGCTTGCTCCCTTCCACATAAGAATCATCTGTAGGGGTCCCCACACCTTCTCAAACCTCAGGCACAGGTCCATTAGTCTGAAGCCTTCCAATCCACGCACACCACCCTCTAAGCATGCTTCTGCTGAGCCAGCCTGCCAAGGCTTTGGACAGACAGTACATGAAAAAGACTGGGCTGGAGATGTGAGAGGAAAGGGAGGGGGAGAGGCAGTAATCATAACAGCAATAATAAAGATAGGTGCTAACACTTATATAGTTCCTACCATGTGCCAGGTACTATTTTAACTTTCTTATGACTTAACATTATAATCCTCACAACAACTCTAGGTAGTAGATTCTCTTATCCTCACGCCAGAGGGAAGGGATCTGAGGCAGAGAGGGATTAAGTAATGTGCCCTAGTCTGATTATTTCAGAGCCAGGATTTGAACCAAGCAGCGTGGCTCTGAAATCTACACTGCATCCAGAAGATATTGTGTTGGCTGGATGTTTCTGGAGACTTGGAGGAGCTGCAAGGTGTGACAAAAGAAAGGCACTTCTGAGAAATGCTGGAGTCCTTCCTCAGCACAGGAGGTGCGGGTAGAGCTTGAAATTCCTTTTTAACAGCTTTTGATTGAGGGACTGTGACTCTGAACAGACTTTGAGCAAAGAGCCAGGCTGTGTGGAACCCTGTATCCAGCCTCCATCTTGCTCCATGCTTCCCCGTCCAGCCCACACACATGGATGCGCAGAGACAGGGATATACCAGTGAAGTTGGCCGTTAGAAGAAAGGGAGTACTCCTCCTTCCCTCCCAGCTCTCGCCCCACAAGTCTTTCCTAATCCCACCCCACGATCTCTCTCCACCACACTCAACTAAAGTTTGTCACCTTACTGCTGGGAGGTGCTGAGGAGTAGAAACAGTGACCTGAAGTGGCTGGAGGGTCAGAGAACAAGAGAAATACCTAAGGCCAAAAGAGGAAGATGAGGTAGGCTTGACCCCCTCTGTGTGAGAGATCTGAGGGATAAGGGGGCAGGGAAAACACCTAGCATCCCTTCGGGTGTGGGAAGGTGACATTATGGGGGTCTCTATCCCACAGCTTTACCAAACTTAACCAACCATGCAGGCCAGGTCTATGAGGTTGGTTTTCAGTCTGTAATTACCAAATGAGACGAGCTGAGACCACCACAGCCTGGCCCCACAGTGCTCACTCAGCTCTGTGGGAGGAGGGCTGGAGGCCCAGGAGATGAGTTCTTGGCATGGACCGAGAAGTACAGCTGTTTCTTTTCAGCATTATTTTCTAGTGGAAATTTCATAGTCATAAGTCAAGTCTTGGAGGTAACAGGGGAGGCAGGGACCTGACAGAATAACCTCTGTTCTTCTATTATAGTAGAATAACAGAGTTGACAGTAGATATGTCCTCCTGAGCAAGATATGTCCTCCTGGGCAGCAAAGACAACTAGAATGCGCCCAAGTTTTAGAGTCACGGTGGTCTGGGTGGGATTTCTGACTTCACTACTTACTATGTGACCTGAGGAAAGCTCCATAACCTCTCTGGGCCTCAGTTTCATCTTCTGTTAAAACAGGACTAAAAGCACCTGGCAAAATTATCAGCGATGCTCTGCTCATAGGCTGCCCTTCATTTCTCTCTCAGCCCTCCAGAGCGAGCTCTGGTCCAACAATGGCGTTGAAACTCCCCTCCCTCTCCCCTTTTTGTTCACTTAAAAAGGACACAAGAACAGCTCCCAGGAAGCCCTGTGAGGAAGGCCCTGGGGAGGGGAGCCCCCATCAGAGCCAGCGCAGCAGGGGGCCTTCAGGGACCTGGGTCTGCAGCTGCCCGGAGTCCTCAGGCCGGCAGGCTCCACTTGCCTCCAGTGATCTCCCCAGGGCTCCTGCAGAGCAGGTGTCTACCTTCCTCTTCCCAGGTGGCAGGCAAACAGTTGCCAGCTAATGCCCCTGGATTGGCACATCAGCCTTGCAGGAAAGGCTCCGGAGATATTCAATGACCTCAGCCCCGGAGAATGTGGGGGAATTCAGTGTGAGGCAGGGCTGACACAGCCAGGCCTGACTGGGAGACTAGCGCAGGCTGGGGAGTTTACAGGATGGGGCCTGGCGAAGTGTTACCATGCCCCTTCGGTCAGGGTGACCCCTCGAGTCCATGGGAGACGGGCCAGCATGCAGTGCACTGGTGGACACTGCTACCCTGAGCCTGGCTTCTCCTGTGCTGGTAAGGGACCAGAGAAACCTGAAATGTTTTCACGTTGTTTTCAAGGCTTCCTTCCGCAGCTGCGGGGCTCCGCCCATTCCCTCCCAGGAGGTGGAGCTCCCAGAGGAGGCCGGGAGCCTTTTCCCAGGGCCCCACCACCGCAGCCCTGAAGCCCGAGGCCGGGCCTGCCTGGTGTTCTGTCGTTCGCCATAGGCCTGCCGGCTCCTTTCCCAGAATTCACTACTCTGCCTTCCCCTACGGGCGTGGATATGAGGCCGCCCAAGGCTGCCAGACTGAGCAAATACATGATAGCCAGTTAAATCTGAATTTCAGATGAACAACAAACAACTTTTCAGTATAGGTATGCGCCATGCAATATTTGGAACAAATTTATACTAACAAAATATTCGTCCTTTTTTCTAGAATTCAAATTTAACAGGCCATTGTGCATTTTATCTGGTAACCCTGGCCCCACCTCATTCTTTAAATTCTAAGAATGCCTCTACTTTTTATCTGTGGGGAAACACTGAGATAGTAGGGCACAGGCAAGGCATTAGTGTATTTCATGTTGTTGCAAATATTAATCTGGTTTTAAAACTCTGGAACATTACTGATGCTTGCAAACATTTATTGAACTGAACTTTTTAAAACTATATATTTCATAGTCACCTAGCTATTATAATAAAAACCTCTAGTGGATAATTTCTTTTCCTTCACTTTTCTTTCTTATTTTTGTCACTCATGTGTGTATTGGAAATGCCCTGCTAGTGTATAATTAACCACTCAATTCTCACGTTATCATCAATGCTGTTGAAGGAAAAGACTTTTATCTTTCTCTTCTGCTCTCTTTAAGAAAAGCCCAGCTACCCTGCACCCTGTTTCCCTTTGGAAAGAAAGCTGCTAGGCAGGTCCCAGCTTTCTGGAGAGAGGGCTCACTGGTGAATGACAAACACCCCTGGTGTATGCATACTCTGAAATTGTGCTCTGGACTTCGAGTGTGGGAGGCTCCAGGCCCAGTCCTCCCGGCCAGGGACACAGGGAAAACTTGGAGCTATGGGAATGTGTCCTTTCTATTTCTGTCTCCTTCTGCTCCTTTCCCCACCTTTTTTTCCCCAGTGAAATAGAAATAGCAATGTTCCAACGCCCAAGGTTACAGAAGTAGGGAGTGGCCAGGACTCCCCTCAGGCAGGCACAGAGGTCCTGGTGTCTGCATCTGGGTATGTGGCGGGTACCTGAGCCACAGTACAAATGAACCTCAGCCTGGATGGTCTGTCTTGCCCCTCTGAGGCCCAGCTGTTCCTCAGGTCACCTGTGGAAGAACCCTCAGGACATCCTGGCCCTTTCCAGGCAGAACCTTGGCCAGGGACCAGCTTGGAGCCCTCCCTGCCCTCTCAGAAAAACCAGCCTCTGCCCAGCCCAGCTGAGTCCGGAAGCTCAGAAACCAGTCTGCTGAGGTAGGCCCTCCTCGGCCAAGCGAGGCGGGGCCTCCTGGGCTGGTCCTGCAGCTCCAGCTGCAGGTTCTCTCCTCCCTCCTCCCCCCTGCCTCTTCCCACGCCTCCCTCTCAGGGTTCCCAAGGACTTTGTCAGAGCGCCTCATGCCAGCATCACACCCACCCTGGCTCAGAGAGTATGAGATGATGCACATGCCACCCCCGGGTAGTTCCCCTGAGCTCCCAGGCTGACAGCAGGGCAACGACTTAATGGCACTCACCTCCCTTCCCTGAGCATGGCTGGGGAGCTTTTCTTTCTTCCACCTTTCATCATCTTCTTCCATCTATTAGGAAGTGCAGTGGTTAAGCTCATCTCAGACTGAAATTGCTGGATTCAAATCCTGGCTCTCCCACCTACTATGTCAAGTTACTTAAACCCCTCAGGGCCTCAGTTTTCTCATCTGTGAAAGGGGGCTAATAATCATCCCTATCTCATAAAGCTGTCTGTCATGAGGATTGAATGAGGCAATGTATGTAAAAGTTCAGAAAAACGCCTGGCACATCGTAAATGCTTACTAAATGTTACTTCTTGGCTATTATCTAGGTTTGCCAGTATTCTCTGTGGCCATAGACATTCAGTCCCTACAATGGGCAGCACAAAATACTGGGTACTAAAGGCGACACCTAAGAAATGAGAGCTGTGTCATCATTCCCTGCTCCTGAGTCCCCTTGGAGAAAACCTGAAAGGACCTGCATCATAGGTTCCTGTTGTGCACTGTGGCCACTTTTGCATGAACCCTTTGAATGTGCTCATCCTGTGTTTGGGGAAAATCCCATATTAGAGATCCATGCTTCCCCAAGATCGAAGCCAGAAACTCAATTTCCCAGCCTCAGTGGCTGTGGGGAATGGGCACATGGCCCAGGCTCCACCAATCAGATGCATTCACAGAAGACCTTGAGGAAGCAGGAGACTTTAGGCACCTCTCCATACTTTCCTACACTTTTCTGCAGAGGGAGTTAATAGACTGAATTGTGACCCTCCCCCCCCAAAATTAAAAAGATATATTGGAATCTTAACCCCAGTACCTCAGAATGTGACCTTTTTTTGGAGATGGAGTCTTTTCAGAGATAAACAAGTTAATGAGGTCCCTAGGGTTGGCTCTAATCCAATATGACTCGTATCCTTGTAAAAAGGGGAAATTTAGACAGACACACACAAGGAGAACACTATGTGAAGGTGAAAGCAGAGATTGGAGTAGTGCTTCTACAAGCCAAGGAAGGCCAAAGATTGCTAGCAAACCACCAGAAGCCAGGAGTGAGGCATGAAAGATTCTCCCTCAGCCACCAAAGAAACCAACTGTGCCAAGACCTCAGATTTCTAATCTCCAGAACTGTGAGAAAATACATTTCTGTTGTTTAAGCCACCCAGTTTGTGGTACTTTGTTCCCATAGCCCTAGGAAATGAATACAGAGGGGAAGCTCCTATGCTTTTGTGTCAAATGTAAGATTCTGAGAGCAGGGAATTTTGTCTATTTATTGACACATAGATGGTGCCCAAGAAATAAATGTCCAATAAATGAGTGCTTTTTTCATAGTTCACAGCACAGGGCATACAGGACAGAGACAGGTCTTACATTCAAAGATACCACTCATCTCACCTATCACCCTTGACCTCAGATAAGGAAGGTGCCTGCTGCTCCCCCTGCAAACACTTTCGAGCCCACCTGATGCAACAGGGCCTCAGGAGCTGTGTGGGCAGCATGTTCTGGTCGGTGGCCATGTGACCTTGTGGCTTTCAGGTCTGAACCGAATTTTGATTGCTGAAGAGACCTTAGAAATTCTACTCCAACTCTTTCATTTTAAAACACAAAGCCCACTGAGGGTTTAAGTGTCTCCTCAACCCACCCCTTTCCACCCCTGATGAACTTCAGGCTAAGCTGAAAGACACAACAGCGTGGATCTTTCAGTGTATCTTTTGCGCTATTTTGCCTACCCAAAGGTTTCTTTCTTTTCTTTCTCTTTCTCCCCCTCCCACCTCCAGCATAGCAGGGTTATACTGAGGAGGCACTTAGTGGCAGGGAGAGACTGAGTTCTGTAGAAAATGATAATTATGCCTGTGGTTAGTATGGTAGTTCTTGTTACATACTTTCTAGCCTGATTTCTTTGGGGCCTAGTCTAATTTCTCTGTGGCAGTGGCTTGGGGTGGGGGAAAGGGCCCACATAGCATAGTCGACTCATCTGAGTATGGTTGGGTTGAGAGTCTTCTCTCATTTGGACTCTGAATGTGTGTGTGCATGTGAGTGTATGTATGTGGGAAAGATATAGAGATGATAGATGATAGATAGATAGATAGATAGATAGATAGATAGATAGATAGATAAAGTGTGGCAGACCTAGGAAGTCTGTTTCCCAAAGGAAGAAGTCTTGTATCTGCCCCAGTCTTGTGAAGCTAAGCTGCCTGCCCAGGCCTCTCTCCATCTTCAAGTCCAGACCAGATTATAATGAGGACTGAAGTCATCCATATGGGTCACCAGGAGTCCACAGGGCCCTACCCAGCAGGGTTCAGCCTACAGGCCACACCTAGGCCAGTTTGGGAATGGCCTCCTTTGTGTTAAGAAACAAGAGCCTCCCAGATTGCACGGGGGTGTGTGTGGGGGGGGTGCTGGACATGTGCCTCACAGAGAGCCCTTTGTGCCTGGGAGAGGGCTGGCCCCGGCTGTCCTGGCAGACATCCAGGCACTGCCTACCTGTAGCTATCCGCCCCGGGGCTCCCCACCTTTCCTCTCCAGCTGCGCCTCCCTTCCTCACAGGGTGTGGCCACAAGGGCAAGGCACTCAGGAGAAGGCCTGGGCTTTGCCAGAAGTGTGACCCTGGGAGCCCCTGGCTGAAGACCAAGGTGACTCCAAGGACTGCTGCCGTGGAGAGGATAGGGTTCTGGGGCTGGCTGGCACACTGGGGCGGGCTGACAGAGCAGGGGCTGCTGATGGGCCGCAAGAAATGTCTGGTCACTGGGGCCAGGAGAGAGCTCTGAGGCCACCCTGGGTAGGGGCGAGACACAGAGTGATCTGGCTTGTTGCTGGGGAGACACCTTTACTTAATGTCCACAATTATAATTGTGACTGTTCATGTTCCTTTAAAAATTAAATTTAAAAAAAAAGCCCACGAAAAATCTCATGCTTGTCAGAGCCTTCCTCCCCCGCTGTCGGCTCCCATTATGAATCCACGGCATCTTCTGCTGAGAGCTAATTACATGTTGTGTGAAAGATACAGGGCTTCCTTTTACATTTTTTTTTTTCCTTCATGGGTCCTAACCCTTTCAGTTGCCTTCTTCTGCTTCCCCACTGCACGTCAGGAGAGAGGGGTATCTGGGAGGAGCAGCCGGCCTGACCTCCAGCGTGCTCCTCAGAGCCAGCCTCTCAGCCGCTCATCGCTCTTGTCCTCCCTGGGGTGCTGAGCAGGAGACTGGCCCTGTCTATCCTCCCCACCGAGGAGAGATCCAGCTCCCGCCAGAGTGCTGGGGACAGTGACAAAGCGCAATTGGAAGGTGTCATTTAGGTGCCCAGCACTTTGCCCCTGGGGAGACTACCTCCTTTTGCCCTCCTTCCCCCAAAGTGGGGGTCAGGTGGAGGGCACCCTGAAGCCATCCACATGAAAGCATAGAAAGGGAATATGACCCTTTCCAGAAGGTGAGATGCACAATTTCACAGCTGCTGTTCTTCTTGCTTCTTTTTTCTCATTGCTCCCACACGTAGACAGGTATTTCATTCTTAGGATGGCTCACCTAGGAACCTATGACCAACTCCAGAAGAAACAAGTGTGGACTAATACCGTGAATTATTATTACCTCTTTGCAGTGTCAAATTTCACCCACTGATGAGCTGGCTAATTGCACAGCTGTTGGGCCCTCTCCGAGCATGCCAGGACTCCCCTTGGTCCTGACAAGTCAGGGCACCGCAGCGTTGGAAGGGCCTTCTCCGCCAACCCCTGCCCGGAGCCGGACACACCTGAGAGTGGAGAATGTTCCACTGTCCTCTGTCCGATACTGCTCCCTTAAGTCAGGCAATAAGGACACCTCAAGGCTGTGAGTTAAAAGAAATCACACCTATAGTTATGATTCTCAACTACCTACACATGGAATATCCCCGTTAATGGACAAATCTTTCATTGTGGGCTGAGGTCCTCCTGTAACTTTCTTAATTCCAAACAAGGACAGAATCTGGGAATGTTAACTCATTTTAATTATTAGCCTAGCATAAATGAAGAAATATAATCTGCTGCCACTGGATTCCGAAAGAAAACAATTATGAATTTTCTGTTCTTTTGAACATTATGTTTTGCAGCTTTCTGTCTTGGGTAGTACAACCAAGAATGGACTTTATAAAAAAGAATAACTTCTCTGTTTATTTGGTTTTATTCTTCAAAGCACAGTGTAGGTTGAGAGGGCGTAGATGACTGGTGTGACAAACCACACTGGATTACTAATGAGCGGGTTGCCCATGGCTTCTCAGGCAGAGGAATTCACTGTCAAATGTGTAGAGCCTGTGAGAATGCAAATTCCTGGGCCCTGTGCCCAGAGATCCTTATTTAGTAGGTCTGGGGTGGGGCCTAGAATTCTGCATTTTTTAATAAGCATCATGAGTAATTCTGATGCAAGTAGCCACCCAACTACGTGTTGAGACACCCCAAAGCTTTTACGGCTGTGGCTTAGAAGCACAGAAATCAGCTGGACGCCCAGCAGCTGCTGCTCTCCTCCCAGCCAGAATTTCCCTGAATGTATACTCCAGGAAACTATGTCTGTTTTTAAAACATCATTAATGCATTTTCTCCTTGGTTATAGAGCTAATGCAGAGAACTTATATAATGCCATAATTAAAAGAGAACAACAAAATCACTCATAACCCCTCCATAAAAGAGGGAGGAGACATTAATATTATGTTAGTTTTATTTCCTTGTGTACTTTTATAAAGTTGACAACATTCTGAATATATCATTTTATTTCATTTTTCCTCTTTACTATTTTTTTCTGGAAATATCATTTCTAAAGGCTACATAATATCTCCTTCATGTGGATGGGCCTTATTTTAGTAACCCTCCCTAACTGTTGGACATTGGAGTTGTTCTCAAGAATTAATTATTACAAACAATTTTGAGATGAATATCTCTGTACATAGTGTGATCAACATTTCTGATGACTTCCTAGGAGTGGATCACTGGATTAAAGGATATGAATGTTTTTGAGGCTCTTGACAGACAGACTGCCAACTTGCTGCCTCAGTCTGCCCCCTTGCCGGCATACAGTGGAACACCCTTGTGTTGGCTACCCTGGCAGCCTGTGCTACAGCCTGTTCATCAAAGATATCACTCTTACACATGTTGTGGGTTGTTTTTCTTAAAAGAGATATTGCGAAGTCCTAACCCCTAGTTCCTGTGAATACGAACTTATTGGAAATAAGGTCTTTGCAGTTGTGATCAAGAAGAGGTACCTAGAGTGGGCCCTTGTCCACTGTGACTGATGTCCTTATAAAGAGAATGCTATACGAAGACACAGACACACAGGGAGAATGCCGTGTGCCAACAGAGGCAGAGATCTGAGTGATGTAGTTATAAGCCAAGGAACACCAAGAATTGCCAGCTTCTTGAGGCCAGGAAACTGGGAAAAGACTAGGAAAGATTCCACCCGGTCTCAGAGGGAGCATGGCCCTGCTGACACCTTGATTTCAGACCTCTAGCCTCCAGAACTCCAAGAAAATAAATTTCTTGTGCTTTAAGATCCCCAGTTTGTGGTGTGTGGTTATGTAGTCCTAGGAAACTAACATACCAGATGTTCCCTGAATTGCTGTCAGCTGGGCCAGAAAGAGCTGAGGTGCAAAGGACAGTTCTTGCTCCCTCTCAGAAGGGTGTCCAATGCAGCTGGTTGATCTGTCCTTCCTGGGAACACTTCCTGCTCCTGGAGCGAGAGTCCAGGGCCCAGCGTGGGGCTCTGGGCCCATTATCTATTACAGCAGGGTCTGGTTTAGTGTATTCCTTCAGGATCACAGCTCATATGGTAGAGGACAAATGGAACATAAACTTCATGTTTTTCTTCAAACTCTTAGATTTGACTCAATGAAATAAGTATTTATTAGGCTCTTTCAATGCCTCTTAGATCAAAGCCTCATTCAGGGGCTCAAACATGCCTAGTATCTGGACAAAGGTCATCTTTGTCACTGATTAGGCCTCAGACTGACTCATTATCAGGTTTTTCTTAGGCCCTAAAGCCACGATTGGTTGGGAGATTATGCTGCTATTAAATTCCTTACTTCTAGAAATGCTGGTCTTTCCTTCAGTGCCTTCTGAAAGAATGACTTGCTCTTTCGGGTTGATCTTCTTGACCCTGGACAGAACCTGAAACTAAAGAACCCCAAATGGAGATTATATAAGTGTAGGAAGATGTCACCCCCATAGTTGAAAGTCTAAAACATGTTAAGCTACCCTCTACCGAGTGCCCACCAGGTGTTACTTCCTCTGGTTCTCACAAGAGCCCTAAGAGGTAGGCATAACAATTCTCTGCTTTACAGGTAAAGAAACCAAGGCACAGACAGTGAAGCAGGCGGCCCGAGGTAGCAAAACTCAGACATGGTAGAGTCAGAGAGGTGGATCCGAAACTTCCTAACGGAGTCCTCCACTCTCTGCTCCACCATGTGGTCAAGGATGGCTTGAGAAGGTTAGCTTCCCCTTAGAGTGATAAATGCTACCAAAGGATGCCAGATGTTTTGGGGAGTTATGCCAACCCGTTTGAGGCAAATGTTCCTAGTCCAGCTCACTTTCATCTCCAACTTTTTTGGCACCTGCAATAATACAGCATTTTGTTACATGGCCCCTGAAAACAGTCTGACCCCTGCTAATTCATCTCCTAATCTTATATCTCACTTTGAATACATCTGTTCCCAAACAGTTGCAAGAAAAGTGAGCCCTCAAAACTCAGAAGAGAATCTTATATTCAATGATATTCTTTGAAAAAAAGTTCTAAAAGCCCCTAATTTGTTTGTTGTATGAATGTACATTTACACCTGACACGTTAGCTTTAGCGAGGTCCACCTGTGCTCCTGAGTGTGGTTTTATACCCCACAGGTCAGCTTTAGTGAGGTACACTTATATTCCACTGACCCTCTGCCCTAGTTCCAGTTACTAAGGGAAGGAGTGAAGGCTCTTCCTGCCGAATGGCTGCTGGGAATCACTCAGGGTCCCAAAGGCTGGGCTGAATTGTCAGGCAAAAACCAGGCTGGGTCGAAACTCAAGATGAGGCTCTCATGGAAGAAGACACAGCAAACAGGAAGCCCCGAAAGACACAGAGGAAGCCTGCTCAGGTCACACATGGGGCAGAGGAGGGCAGAGCTGACAGCTGATGCACTTCCCCAGGAGTTCCACTGAGAGGGAGCTACAAAACCGGGGCTTCCCAGTGGGCCTCTGGACAGAGAGGGAAGTTGAATAAAGAAAAACCTCTTAGGCCAAGCAAAGCGTAGTAAGGGATATGTGGAGGCGCCAAGGGCCCTAGTGCACTTGGACCCGTGGGATGGGAGGAAGCTGCTTCACAGAGAGGATGGCAACTAATCTGGGCCCAAGCCAGAAATATGAGAAATCAGAACTTGAAACAGTGGAGGAGGCCACCCCCACTGAGTTCTCAGCCTGAAAAACAAATGTGGAAGTTGGGGGTTGCGGTGTTTGTGGCTTAAGTATCCGGCCACAGCCCTCTCCTGCACCTGGCCTTAGCTCCCAGGATAATCCCTACTGGTCCTGCCCTCCAACTTCCCCGAAGAGCAACCACATAGGGCCACTGACCTGCCACTACTAACACTTTCCATACCAATCCTTGGCCACTCTTTCTGCCCTCTGATGTCACATGGCTCTGTGTCTTATCCCATCTCAGCAACTTAGACCCCTTTGCTTCCCAAGAGCTGTCAGTTTTCACTCTTTTCTACAGAGGCCTGGAATCCAGGGCTTCTCAGAAGTCTGGTTCAATGCTATTGTGAGCTGGATTAGATTGGCAGAAATGAGCTGCCCACCCGCACACTTGGGAAAAGGCTGCCCAAGGAGACGGGCCGAGAGCTCTTGCTCTGCATGAGTTTAAATGAGGGTCATATGGGGCTAGAAGCAGCTCACATGGTCCCTGTGGAGGCTGTGCTGACAAGCAGCTCTGGACAGATCCGGGCGGGTTTTGTTCACGCAGCTGTTGTGCTACTTCTGCCTGCAAGATGAGACATGGACACCCCCTCCCCGGCTGGCATCACTTGTTGAACTGTGGCTTTGGAAAGAACAGCAAGACAAATCCCGGAAAGATACTGAGAATGAATTCCAGCTGGAAGCCCACCAATGACAGTCGTGTCTTGCTCATCCCGAGGGTCACGGGATGGTGGATGAGCCGGGATGGTAGGAAGGGAGGAGACCCATCGCCTGCGGAGGACTGCTGTTCTGTCCTCCTGGCTCCTCTCTCCCTTCCGTCCTGTCTGACATAGGCAGGGAAACCGGTCAGGGTACAAGAAGCTTCCAGGCTCCACCCGGACCACTTCAGGCGCATGCTTTTTGAAGGGTCTTTCGCCCTCCTTGAGCATCCTAGAACCACAGGATGCAGCCTCCCCGGGGGTGGGGGGTTACTGAACAGACTCAGGGACTCCCAGATGCTCCAGCCTTGTCACCCAGAGGAAGACGCCCAGACATCTTCAGGACACCTCTCATTCCTTTTACAGCTAATACATTTTTTCCCTCCCCCTCAGGACGCTTTCACCTAAATTCTCAGAAAGTAGGAAACTCACCTTTCCAAGGACTCCAGTTATGTCCTTTGCATGTTCTTAAAATGCTTTTCCCCTCTTTTCATGTCTCCTTCCTTCTTCCTACAACCACTCTCACTTCTCTGGACCACCACTTCCCTTCCCTCGGTTTACTGAGGCTCTCATACTCCTTTACCCTAGAACATACATCCTCTTTGAAGGGTGTGAGGTGGAGGGGTGGGGAGCCTCCAGAGTTAAGCCAGTGCGTTTCTCCGGGTTGAACCCCGAGCAGGCAGGGCTGGCCCCCAGGCTTGGCCTGAGCTTCTCCCGTCAAAGGGATCTGGGCCAAATTATCCAGACATAAATGTTCCCTGGTGCCCTGGGGCCGACGGGGTCTACCAGCGGTTCTTTTTCTCCCTTGGCCAGGGGCCTTTCCCAGAAAGGGCCTCCTTCTCCCCAGCCCCTCCCGAGCCACTCAGGGGCGGTCCAGTGGCTGCCACCCACTGCTGGCTTCAGCACGTGGCTCTGGGGCAGCGGGTTTCCTCCCTGCCCGACAGCTCGGCAGGGTGGTTTTCACCCTCTTCCCCCCTTACCCCTCACCGTGACTTCTCGTAAAAGCTCCGCTAGTCCCCACCCACCTCCGCCCTCCCGCGGCTGCCAGACCCGAGCCGGACCCCCACCCCCTCCCAGCGCCTCCCCCGGAGGCCGCGCTTTCTCCCGCCCCTGGCACCGGGCTCCGCTTCGGAAACTGTTGACTCAGAGGGTGGCCGGGCGGCCAGCGCCTGATGTCAGCTTGGAGTCGGGCCCGGGGAGTGGCGGGGCGGGGGGAGGAGGGTGCCGAAGGCGCTGGGCCCGCGGGAGGAGCCGGGTGCTGGGTGCCGGGCGCCGAGCAGGGCCCCGGGGGCGCCAGGCCGCGACGGGGTGCTGCGCTGCGCGCTCCCGGTGTGCAGCTGCCCGGGCGCCCGCGAGTCACGCTGCGTCACCGGGGCAGATGCCCGGGGCAGCTGGGGGCTCCCGGCTCCCGCTGACTCATCAGAAAGCCCTGCTGTGCAGCCCGGGGCGGAGTGGGGGAGGAGTGCGGGGAGAGGCCCGGCAGGCGGCGGCGCAGGTCGTTTGAGGTGCGCGGAGCTGGAAAACCCCAAGAAGGCGGCTGCGGCTGGGGCGCTGCGGGGGCGTTGGGGCCGACAAAGCTGGGGTGGAGGCGGGGACGGCTGGCGGCTGCCGGGGTCACCTGCAGCGCGGGCGGGCGAGCGACGAAGGGAGGGAGCAAGTCACCGGCGAGCCGCGTCAGGGGCCTTGCTCCCCTTCCGCAATCTTGCAGTGCCGCGTGGCCCCAGCGGGGGGTAAAGGAGGTGGGTGGCTACCCTTCCCGGAGTCGCACACGCCCCGCTCTCGGAAGAAGCCTGTGCCCAGGCACCAGCACGGGCCCTAGTGACGCCCGAGGTTTCCCCCCTCCCTTTGAGACTTTGGATCTGCCTGTGGGAAGAGGCTGCTCCAGCATCCAGGGCCTCAACGCTTTCATTCCCGGCCTCACTCTACCCCGCCCCTCTCCAGAGGAAGCTGCACTGGTGGCGTAGCCACCAGGTGCTGCTGAGTCAAGGCCAGGCTCCAGCTCTTTCCTGTCACTGCTGGCTAACCACAAGGTCCCATGGCACTCAGGAAATGGAGCAAAGGGGCCAGAGAACTATCAGGACTGTGCATGAGCAGAAAGGATTTCTCTGTGTGACTGTCCCCCCTTTCCTGGGACAGAGACAAATTCTACAGCATTCAAGAAATGTGGGAGGCTCCTCATTGCAAAGTGCCCCCCTCCCCGAGTGACAGGTCAGGGAGGAAGAGGCATAGAGATGTTTGATGGGTCCTCACTCCATGTATCTGTGGCCTGGCCAGGGAGACAACCCATGGGCACACCTTAAGCAGTGATAAAATGGGAAGGGGGAGGGGGTGCAGGTGCACACAGCCCTGGTAGAGGCTTCTTGGTGGATCTGGCATTAGGGCAGGGATCTTGAAGACGAAAGATTTGAACAGATGGAAAAGGACTTCTAGGCAGAAACAAATGCCTGTAACCAAAACCTAGAGGCGGGAAAGAACAGGGTGAGTTCTGGGAATAGCGAACAATCCAGCTGGACTGGAACCGAGGCTCACAGGAGTGTCAGTGGCCTGGCCCAGGAGCAGATGTGGATCTCAGAAGCAGGCACAGTGGCCCAGAGGGACCTGGAGCCATGGGGTTCCGCCCTGTGCCCCAGGCACCAGGCCATGCCAGTTCCCAGACAGATGAATCCTTCCAAAACTTCCATAGCCCTGCTCCATCACAGCTGGGGGAGCCTCCCTGCCTTGCATGGCTTATGTTGGTGTCTAATGCAAATCCTCTTGTTCAGATTTCAAATACTTTCTTATTCTGTCCTTTGGTGTCCCTCAATGTTTCTCAACCCCTGCGGCACATTGGAATTATCTGGAGGTGCTTTAGAAAAACAAAAATTTCAATGCATGGGCCCACCCCTGGAAAACTGATTTCTTTGGCCTTGGGTGGAGCCCAGGCATCAGCATTCTTCCATGGGCACTCAGGGATGAGAAGCCCTGATGCAGACAGTTGCCATTGAGAGTGTCAGGTCAGGCCCACACCCAGAGCAGGGCCTCCTGGCCTTCAGACTTCCCTGAGAGCGGCCTTGGCAAATGTCCAGGAGCCATTGGCCTCCCTGAGGCTGGACTTGAAATGTATTTCCCAGGCATTCACTCTGCAGCTGAGGCCAAAGTTTCCAACGGGAAGGGCGGGTGAGGCTTCTGTTTGTTTCCCAAGAGCCAACTGGCCTTTCAAGCCAGTGGTAACCACCATGAACCTCACTGCAAGGGGAACCAGGCGTTACTAGGAACTGCAGCCATGTCCCATCCACTTTGCACACCCGGAAGGGGACCTCGGTGAAGGTGGGGACATCTGCAGCACTGGCCCTCAGGAGAGGAGGACCCAGCAAAGGGCAGATTAGGGACCTGTGCAGCAGGTCCTCTGCTTTCTTACTGGCAAAATGGAGGTGATGAGTCCTGCCGCAAAGGTTCTTGTGTCTTGAGGTAAATCACATCAACACGGGGATAGTTTTCAGTGAGCATTTTCTTCCTCCTGTTTTGCTAGCAACTCCTTCTACGAATTGAGGGGAAAGCTCCAAGTCTGGTCCTCACAACATTTGTCCAATCTACAGGCTTCAAGAAGGATCCTAAAGCCCTGAGGCCACCTATAAGGAAGGTCACACTGAGGAACTTGGCAGTGGCCTCCCTGCTGCAAGGGGAATGACATCGATTAACAAGGGGGTGACCAGATGTCCTCTCCCAAGACTGAGAAGCAGAAATATGGCCTTGAGCCTGGGTAAGGATCTAGAAGAATTCCTGATAAATAACAATGTAGCCTAAAGGACTCATGAGAGTCTGTGAAGGTTGGCTATTCATCCTTAGCACTGACCCTGTCACCATCAAGCATGGTTGTTCCCATTTGACAGCTGAGAAAATGGGCTGAAAGACATTCAATAACCTGGTGAAGCAGCCGCAATGACTGAGCTGGGATTGGAATCTGAAAAGGCATCAGTTAAATTTGACTCTAAGATCCTGAGATTTTGAGTTTTTCATCTCAAACTTTGCGATCAGAGCCCTAGAAAAAAGCCACACTTAATCCGAGAGTTTGGGCATTGAACTCAAAGGGAAAGTGTGTCACTGAAATGTTTGTGCCCTCTTCTCCCTTCGAATTCCCAGTGCGGAAGAGGAAACTCTGAAGGGTAACCAGTGTTCATTGGAAGGTCTTTCCTGGCCAAAATGAAGGCAAGCAAGACTGTCGAAGGTCTTGGGAAATGCAGACGAGGCGCCATGAGACAGCCTTTGGTTGGACTTATGGATTCTGCTTTCCCTTGGGATTTGTCCCCCGCTAGCTCTCCTAGTAGCGTCACAAGCTTCCTGCAGACCTACTAGGAGGGTCATTTAAACATTTTACAAATGAGGAAACAAGCAAGGCAGAGGCACCACTGGGATTCAACTGTGGCTGGATGGGACTCCACAGGTTCCCACCCCCGTCCTGGAGGAGGCCAGACCACCAACTGCGGACAGGGCTGGTAAGCTGGCCGTCCTCCTAGGCCGGGTTCTCCCGCTGCACCGGGGCGCGGGCGTGGCGAGGCACAGATGAAGGAGCGGTGTCCGAGCGCGCGCACGTGGAGGCCCAGGGCCGGGGCCGAGCGCCGGGGAAGAGCGCATTTCCCTCCCCCGCGTCCCTGGGAACCCGGAGCTGGGGGAGGAGGCGGCCGCTGCCACCCCCCCATCCGCCGCAGCTGCCAGGTGCCCAGAAACGCGACCTCCCCCTCCCGCGCCTGTTCCCGGCGTAGCCAGCGCCTCTGCGGTCACGTCTCCCCATCCGGCTCCAAAGTACGAGTCAGCCTCGGCTCCGCCAACCCCGCGGAGGGCGGGGGCGGGGGAAGGGCGGTGCCGGGGCGGGAGTGAAGGGGCCGGGGAGGGAGAGGGGCCCTCCTCCCTGCCGCGCAGCCAGGGCGCGTCTGCGAGGGGCCGGGCCCCGCCCGCCGCGCTCGGGTCAGCCGGGCCCGCGGGGCGGGGCGCGGGCGAGGCCGCAGCGGCGCAGCCACCGCCCCTGCCGCGCAGTCGGCCGGCGCGGGGCGGGCGAGGGGAGGCCCTGCGGGGGAAGCCGCGAGGCCGCGCCTCCTGGGCGCCGCGCAGGCCGATGTTGCTGGGAAGAAAAGTGCTGCCGGGGCCTCGGCCCCGCCCCACCTCGCGGGCGCAGCGCTCTCTGCTGGTGTAGACTCAGCTCTGCACAGAGACCGCACCCGCACCTATGGCGACAACCCGACTTCGGAGGCCAAGAGCAGCTCGGGTCTGGTCCGCTGAAACTGCCAGTTAATTGAAGATCATCATTCTCTCTCTCTCTCTCTCTCTCCCTCTCTCAAAAAAAAAAAAAATTTTTTTTTCCAAAAATGAGCCCTGAGCATTGCAGGAAAATTTGGAAATATGAAGAAAAAAAAAGAAACAGTGCCTGTATAAAGAAACACTCAGAATTTTTGTCTGCCCTTTCAGTCCTTCATATCTGCAAATCTGTGTATGCATTCTTTATAGAAGAAAAAATACAATATTATTTATATAAACACAGAAGCCTTATTTTTTTTTTTTATTGCTCCAAGCTCACTCAGTGTCTAGAATGCTGGCAGTGCTCCAGGTGCTCAAAAACCATTTGTTGTTTCTATCAACAAAGGGTCATGCTTTATACACTGCCAGGACCATTTTTATCATGCTAAAGTTTTCTTTACCCATATGTAAGAGGTTGATAGTAAAATGGAGCACTAGCCCTCTTAGCTAGAATCTGAAGGCCATATGTGTTTGGAATTCCGAATTATTCAGTGTACCCTCTGCACTGGGGGTCTGTAATCAAATACACCACATTCCTGCTGCAAACTGTATAACTAGTCGCACTAGGATAAATAAACACTATAAACAGCTTCATGTCAGTTCAGTCAGGTTTTGAAGCCAAATGAGTTTTTGCCAAACTTAAAAACTTTGAGCTTCCAGAACATTTTGAATTTTGAATTCAGAGACTGGACCAGTACCACCCTCTGGGCACACCCAATGGTCTGCTGGCATGAGTGAGCCTCCGCTGAGTCACGCTTTCCCATTTCTCAGTCTCTTACACACTTCAGGTGCACAATAATTCCAGGTAGCTGAGGTACGCTGGCTGGCTATATGTGAATGAATGTGGGGCAAGGGGTATTAAGGGGTAGGATTTGGTTGGGTTAGAATTTTGGATGTGATCACCTCCTTCCCTATTCCCAGCTGCCACCTTCAAACCAATAGACTTCAGCACTTTTGTGGTTGTACCTTTTTCTTCCAGGATCCACTTCCAAGGATATGCTTATCCTCGTGGACTCCACCTGAGGATTTTGAAAGAGAGCGGCCAAACTCCCTGCAAACACCCAACCTACCCAGAGTGCTACTGTGACCCAAAGGTCACTACAGTCACTTCTCAAGAAGGGTATGGGAACCAAGACATTCATTCAACCAGCAGTCATTAGTGACACTGTTACCATATGCACAGAACCATATCATCTCCGAGGCTCCAGACTGAATATCCAGCCTCCTATTGATGTCCCTACTTGATTCCCATCCCGAATTCATCTCAAGTTCAATATGTCCAAGGCCATGCTCACAAACTTCCCCTCAAACCTGGTCCTCTTCTACTGTGACCCATATCAGATGAATGATTGAGCCCATCATCCAACCGGTTACACAAACTAGAAACTCAGAGTCATATTCCACCTCCGTCTCCTCCAGCCTTAACCAACTTATCTCAAGTCTTGTCAATTTTCCTCTGAAATAGCCCTCCAATCCTTCATGACTTCTTTCTCAGACCCTTGGATTTCCATCTCCTAGCCTTTGCCCATGCTGTATCCCCTTACATGGAACATTCTCCTTCCAGCTCCTCACCTAGCTAATTAACTCCCGCTCTTCATTCACATCTCGGTGCAACTATCATTTCACCAGGAAATCTTCTTGATCAAGCCAAATGCCCCACCCCATGTTCTTCGGCATCACATGCTGCTCCTTCACAGTTGCAATGCCTTCATGGTCTTGAGTATTTGTCGATTCCATCCGTGCCTGTATTCCTCAAGACACTGTTGTGTCTGGTTTCCACATCATGGTGTGTCCAGCACCTGGCCTAGCACCTGGCACAAAGTAAGTGCTTCACACATACATGTTTGATGAATATGTGAATAAACAAATGATGAATACTCTATCCTGTTTTCTTGCCTCCGGGGTAATGTGTTCTGCTCACTCCTCTCCACCTTAAACCTACTGCATCAATGCGAAGGACAGCGAGGCAGGGGCACTTGTGACGTTGATAGAATGATAGAATATACAAATAACATCATAGAATATACGAATTTAATACTACGCGAAATCAGCTAGGCATACTGAAGAACAATTGAGGCAACTTCAGAGGCACTATGAGCAAAGGTAATCCAAGAGTGCCATCTAGTGGGAAAATCTGTCACTGCCACCTAGTCCCTAAACTCTTTTAGAGCTACAGCCCCAGGGCCTGCAAGTCTAAGATATTCACACCAACAGGGGAGGCCAGCAATGGGCCTTTGTCAGAGAAAGAGCTTAATTGCCCTTAATTTTGAGCTTAATTGCCCACGACACTGTGCTCTACACTGTAGAAAGAAAGCTTCATTCATATCCTATGAATACTTTGAATTTTGGGAACATTTTTTAAACATTTGAATTAAACGTATTTCATTTTAACCCTGGCTACTTGGAATCTCAGAGCCAAATGAGATCAATCTTTAGCAGAACCTTATGATGGTCACTATTGTACTAACCTTACTTCCTCCATTTTATCTAAGTTTTAAAGTTTTTCTCCACTTCACTAACATTTTTCTTATCTAGTTTCTATCTTATATAAAAAATATTTCAAAGAATTTCTGGAAGAAGTTTGAGTCATCAGTAATTCCATACAGCCTCCATTACTTTCCAAAACATCTTATTCAGTAATCATCAGGAGCAAGAGGTTCAGAGCCTCAGGATGCATCGAACTAAGATTCAGTGAGTAGGAACCCAGGAAA
>CM053511.1:22178100-22260127 GCA_028627145.1 Eidolon dupreanum | reverse complement strand
CATCAAAATAAAACATGAGGAATAAAAACATTTTATCTGTGTATTCAGAATCACATACAAGTTACCTTTACAGTTCAATTTACTATATAGAAATCATTTGGGTTTTGTTTTCAGTTAAATTCTGAATCGAGATTACAATATTGTAAATTTAAAAAGATTCTTACATTAATTCCATACTTTTTTAGCATACCAAATTGAAATACATAAGATCAAACTCCAGGTTTATGGCAAACAGTCTTCAAATACAATACAGACATTTCTTAAAGTTACCATTTCACATGTGATTTTGCAACTCTGAGCTGTTATACATAACAGTCCCCTATGGATACGGTAAAACTGACATGCCACAAAGCTCAAAACTGTACCATCTTTAAAAAGATTTGGCATTTCTGGACCACAAAGCACAACATGTAAAGAAGGTTGGGAATAATTCCTCCTCGTTACGGTTAAAAAAAGTTACATGGTAGCTTGGAATTTTGCATAAAACCCCGTATTACATACCTTGGGGAAGTCCAAGGTATAAGATGACAATGGATTGGGGTTCTAAATTTGTTTTATCAGTAGAACCCATAAAATTCAAATGGGCATTAATCAAATCAAAAAATATTAAGCACCTACTGGTTTAAGAGATTGAATTTATTAAGAGATTCATGATCTGATCAATTTCTTTACACCTTGAAATCAAGGTGTAAAAACCAGCTATTAAGTGCATTCCAAACTTCTCCTATGTAGCAAAAGTAGAATTTTCTGTCTATTGGCACCAAAGTGAAGTCACATTTCCTCTTGGGAGACAGAAATTCCACATCTGAACATAGAGTAAGTTAGGAAAAAATGACCCCTGTTATTTATTTTATTACTATTGTGATTCTGAGTTCTAGGATTACTAATACACTAGCAGTGAACAATGCAAATTCCTGGCAACAACTGTCAGGTTAGTGACGCTAATTCCCTTCCCCCCCAATCACCATAAAATTTTAGTATGAAAATAATAGTAGTTACACTAAGCTGAACAAATGGGAAATAAGAAGAAACTAAGCAAGTAGCTAAATAACGAAACAAACCCTTAAAGTTTGAAATCATTGTAATTGAAAATAGGTGTGCTTCACTTCACCTCCACCCCTCACAATTCTGAATTTAAATATTCCGTGCAAAAGAGCATCAGGTTTCTGGATATAGATGTAGCCCTTCTCTAAGTTTTAGTGTGCTACAGAGTTTTCTGCAATTTTTATTTCCCTCCCCCTAGGCTTATTCAAAGTGTTTAACAGAATCTTCCATTTCAGCCGAAAGATTTTTGATTGAAAGACTAAGTTACTCTATGCATTCTATCTATACAGAAACACCTATTATTACAATTGGTTTATGCAGGATTAACATTTTTGGTGTTAAAATTGTTAAACATCATGCTTACTGCACATCAACTCTCCATGATGCATCTGAACTTCACAATGATTTACCAAACATCTTATTTAAATTACTAATTAAATAACTGAAAAATGTACTAAGCCAAACTAAACTTAAGTGGGCTATAAAGGAAAATAACCTTCAAAACAGTTCATATACACATCTATTTCAAAACTACCTTTGCTAGCTAGCCCCTTTCCCAAAGTTTTAGCCTGAAAAAACAGTAAAATCTACACAAAATTTTATTGCAATCATACAAGGGTTACATTAGGTCAAATACAACAAATACTATGATGCAATTTTACATTTATTAAACTACAGTTCAAAGCACAAATTTACACATTCTAAATACACTAAACATATCTAATGAAGTCACACAGGTCTTCCACTGACATTTGATATATCTGGGTGAAAGACATTAACTTTTTACAAGACTTTTAAACATGAATCCTTAGTATAAAAACTGTGTACTTGTATGTAAACGATTTAATGGGGAACCCAATTAATGGGCTTCCATCTCCACTAAGTCATCCATTTTGTTGCATATTTTATTTTAAAAGCTTAAGGGATGGGACAAACTGTGTTTAAATCTGGATACATTATATCTAAATCTCCCAATTATTCCCCAATGAATTATAGATGAAAGCTGATTTCTGTCTGGTCCCAAATAGCTATTACTAATAGTTTGTTTCCGAGAGAATTAAACAGAATAAGGTTGTTTGAATTTTTTTTCCACACTGGAATGTAGACCAGACAAGCTTAACCTGCAATTTCAGATCTAAAGAAGCATTAATGCCTGTTTAAGCTTCGGTGGAAAAGCTGTCTTCTTGACTCAGCTGAATGCAAGAAGGCACAAAGAAGAAGTTCTTCATCATTGTGTCTGAAGTAATTCCAGCATCTTGCATCTCATACCTACATTAAAAAAATGCATAATTCTGAATTTAAGCACAAAGACCACACAACCACGTAAAATATGGACAATGAAATGACACTTAAAAGATGAACATTTTGCTATTACTTGCAAGTTATGGATTTGTTACAAAATTAAAATTAGTAAACATTCTGTCACCTCAAATTTCCAACCTGCTTTAAAATAAAAACAATCACCTTACCAATCATTGAATGACATCATGTAATAAATAGCTGGCCTCTGAAAATCATTAAAAGCAGATGGTTCATGAAAAGAATCTGCTCCCATGTTATCAAAGATAAGCCAATCTCCCACATTCAGCTCAGGAAGAAGACAGTTTTCCACAATGTGATCAAGCTCATCACAGGATGGACCCCAAAGGCTGCTTGTAAACAGAGGCTCATCTTCCTTGTATTTCTGTAAGAAAAGAAAGTTTAAAGATTAAGGTTTTACTCATGCTGAATTTGAGGTACTGAATTTGAGGGAGGAGAAGAACATTTTTCACTATTTCTGAGCCAATGTGCCCCAAGGAAGGAGGCAGGTCTACAGTCAGGGATAGCAGTGGCTCCTCTTAACTCCTTCTATGGCAACAAAGGGATCAGAGCAAAGCCAGAGGAATGCAAATTCTCATGAGAGGGCAATATTCTCCATCCTAAAACATTTCTCCAAAAATTGGGATGCATCTTAAAAATAACAGCTTAGTTTATAAACTGCCAAGAGCAGTTTTGGTATTATTTATAATAAAACTTGCCTTGTGAACCTCTGGAATGGTATTTAAGTCCTCAGACAGTTTACTTGCAAAAGAACCATAAACACCATCATTCATATAATACACGAAGGCTGGTTCATCACTTCCGGTTTTTTCTACTGGAAAAAAAAAAAAAAACAGGAAAAATGAAAGTGAATTTATAGTAAAATGTCTAATATAATCATTACACAAAAACATTATCAAATACATTGAATATTTGACTGATTCTTAGTTTTCACATCTCAAAACATTTAAACAAAAAAACCACAGATATACACTGACATACCTTAAACAAAATAGCCTTAAAAACACACTTCACAAAGGAAGAGAACCAATGAACACATGAAAAAAGTGCTCTATTTCCTCAGTCACCAAGTAAATGCAAATTAAAACTACAATGAGCTACCACCACCACACACCTACTGAACAGATAAAAGACTGACAATACAAAAAAATCAGTGACGGCAACAACCAGACCTGCACATATATATTGCCAATGGGAGGTTAAAATGAAATCTTTTAAAATATCTACTTTATAACCCAGAAATTCTATTCTTAGTCATTTCCCCAAAAGAAATAGTGTCTATCCATAAGACTCTATACAAAAATGTTAATAGTTTATTCATAATACCCCCAAACTGGAAAATATTCATTAGTTAAGAAAATAGATATACTGTATATTCACACAGAACATCAGCAACGTGAAACAAAATGGTTCAGATATTATAGTGATGTCTTTAAACAAAATAATATATGCTATATGATTCCATTTATATGAAGTTCAGGAATAGCTCAAACTAATCTCTGGTGGAAAAACAATCAGGATAATGTCTGGTGAGGGAACAAAATTGAGCAAAAATTCTAATATATGAAAATTATTTATATTTTTACATGGATGTTATTGTATGCCTTCGGTAACTTGTCAAATTACATATATACTTAAGTTGTGCTCATTCTATATAAACTTATGTAAAAAAAACAAACAAACAGATACTGAGTCTAGTTAAATGACTTGCTTTTCTGCAGTGGCATGATAGCTAATTCTGAAAACACTGTGTATTATTCTATGCGTGTGTGTGTGTGTGTGTGCGCGCGAGAGAGAGAGAGAGAGAGAGAGAGAGAGAGAATGAGAATGAGAATGAATGGGAGCTAGGTTTCTCACTGTTGGGAAAGGAGTTGCAATATGAAAAGGAACAAAAACAAAATGTACCCTGTGGGTGTGTTACACTGAGTTTTTGACATACAGATGTTTAAGAAATTAAAAAACTCAAAAGTAAAAAAAAAAAGCTCAATTAAGGGAAAAGCTATATAAGTCTCCTTAATGTAGGTGAGTACAGTACTACCTACATTTAAAAAAAAAATGATTCTGTAGACTGTCTAGTGCTTTTTTCTTGGTTTGACTAGAGAGATTAAAGATCCCATTTGGCCCCTGTTATGTAAGAAAGTATTTGGCAGATTCTCCCTGTGACTCATCTGACTAAGAGGAACACAACAGAGATATCGCATGAAAACATTGGTTCTTAACAGGGACAAGAATCAATCACCTGGGGCAAGTGTATCTAAACATCAGCACCAAGAATGTTGGATTCAGGAAGTCGTATGGAGTGAGACCTTGGCTAGGGCATTTTGAAAGCTCCCTAGCTACTTATAACTGGCTAAAGACCATGTACAGCTTCATAATCCATAAAATGTCCTGTAGTATAAGGGTCACCAACCCTCTGGGTGTGGACGAGCACCAGTCTCTGGGTTGTTAGGAACAGGGTCCTACAGCAGGTGAGCAACAGGTGAGTGAGTACAGCTTCGTATGTTATTTGCAGCCACTCCCCAGCATTAGCATCACCGACTCAGCTCCACCTCAAATCATGAGGTGTTAGATTCTCATAGGAGAACTTGTCCCTGGTACCAAAAAGGTTGGAGACTGCTGCTCTAGTATATTTACACTTTGGGATCTGATAAGTTCATCTTCAAAATAATTGGAATTATCCATTAACAGAAACTTACCTCCAGAGGAAAACTTATCATTTTCAACAACTTTCTTTGCAATGATATTAACTGCAAGTGTAAATGCAGAAGACACATAATAACTTCCAGGTTCTGAAATTATCTTAATGCCAGATCCTTCAGGAAAGTAGACATCCAACAAAGGGCTGATAACATGATTAACCTATGGATTTAAAATCCCACATTATGGTTTCAATAATGGATTAGACAATTCAAACTACAGACCGTTGAACTTTGCTATTTAACAGATATTTGCAAGCAATTAAATAGGCTTTCAAGTCATCCAAGTTTATCTGGTAATTATCCGATGGCACTAATTAAAAAAAGAAAACTGAAACGCCTATGGCTAATACCTACTGGTGATTATTTAAAGCATGTTTCTGTCTCTATCACCAACATCAGTGGAACAAAATTTCAAATCAGTTTCTAGATATTACAGAACGTGGAAGGAAGGCAGGAAGGTATAGAGTGATGTGTATCTGGACCAAACAGCTTAAGCTGTCCAAGTTTTGAAAAAAACTGAGTGCACAATACAACTGAACAAAAACTTTCTGTGATAAAATTATGCTATAAGGTTCAAAAATTTTATTAAACTTTTCAAAGTTAGGTTTTCTCATTATGTTTCCTTAGAATCCATTTTAAACAGATGTTACAGGCTTTTAGTTCTTGCTACTGTAAAAATCCTAATCTACCCATCCACCACTTAACTAGCAAAAAATAAGAGATTACTCCAATATGTCTATCCACTAAACAAAGTTTACCTCTTCCAATTGAAATTCAGTTCCTGTAAAGCCTCCACCAATGTCTAACATGTTCATTGTGAAGCCAAATTCTCCCTAGAGAGGAAAAAAAAAAACCAAAACTTTTCAGTGCTTTCCCAAACTGTAATGGATATAGGGACATTTCAAAAACCCCCTCCCAGAGAGGTAAATATCTGTTCTGACCTTCAGTATAAAGCTTTTTGGTTTCTAATGGAAACAGATTAATGTTATATATATTAGCTTCCTGATATTGTCTGTACTATCTTGCACACAAGTAAATTACTATTTCATCCCTTTATCTGCTTACAAATTGTGACTATATAGAACTCTGCTTATATTATAAAAAATGTGTCCCAAGTATGAAAATACTTCAGAGGTAGAAAAACACAGAACTGTAGTCTTAAATAACATCCCAGCTTTAAGTATCAAAATAATTTAAAGAAAAAACTTACAGCCATATCAAACACACATCGAGCATCAGATAGAGCATGTACATATACTTGAGACTCTTTGCAAGCACTTGAAATATGAAATCTGAAAGAAATAATAATAATAAATTTAAAGCAGCACCAAGTCAGCAAGCTTTAGAGGCCCTTCTTGTAATTCCTTTCAATTGTTGGTCAATATATTGACACGGCTAAGTATTTGTCTTAACCCTACCAAATAATTAGAAACACTAGCCTTTAATCATCAAGTTACAATACCTGCCTTTCTAGAAAAAGCAGTGTTCGGAAAATATTGCAAGTTTACAAACAATTTTTTAACAATGAGTTATCAGTCATGATTCATGGTTATCAGATAGATGGGGGGAGCGCTTTTATGTATATATGGTAAAGTATACAAGGACCACCAATAAAACTGGGTTATAAATCTTTTATTTAAATGTTTGACTTATGACAAAATATTAAAAAGGGTCTGTGAAATACAAATAAACATTAATTCAGCTATTGCTGATACTTATTAATATTACTTAAGTGATAAAGATTCAGAAAATACTTAAATTCATAGTGTACACCCACTTCCCTCTATGTTAACTTAAAAAAATAGAACTTATGAAATAGAAATACGAAAACTCAAAAATATGTCAATATTGTCGCCTAAGGTAGTGACTTAACAGTGTTGAGTCTATCCATTTTGACAAACAATTTAAAAAGCAAGATCTTGTACTATAGTGAGACTAGCAATGGACTGGCAACTCGGAAAATCTGGAGCTGAGGCTATGATCAAAAAGTTCACTCTCTCTAGGTCTCAGTTTCCTCACATGTAAAACTGAGGAGATAAAACAGGATAAAAATAGTCTACTAATTTACTGAAGTGCCCCTGAGGGATTAAAAAGGTGAAAAAGTCTTAAGGATAGGAAAAAAAAATGAAATGCTATCTACAACTTAAAGTTGAAGCCATTTTGGTATTCATTGGAATTCTAATAAATCCCCTACATTCAATTTAAAAGGTGACTTAAATGACTAACTTAACTGAAATTTAATCTCTTTAATAGGGGAGGGGGAAATACAGGTACAAAACAGTTTGAAGGATAAAACGTATTTAGTTTTCCCTAAACTAAAAAAATATATATATTAAACTGAAAGTTGACCTACTAGAGGTCATACAAATAAAGTCTTAAATGATCAGAAAGATTATCACCATAAAATGAAGTTTAAAACAAATACTCACTTAACCCCAATAATTTGGACATCAAGTTCCTTAGCACATTCCAAGACATGCCTACAGTTCTTCAGGGTAGTGCCAAACTTCAGGTTACCCTCTTCACCTCCAATATTATCTTCTGTTGCAATATGTAGTAAGACCCTAAGAGAAGGGGAAGATGATTGGGGCAGAGTTGGTTTACATCATCATCAGCACATGTGAAGCCTGAAGGTTGTAGGAAGTGTGTTGATTATGTTGCCAGAGCTCCCAAATCCAGCGACGGATGAATCAAGCGAACCTAATGAAAAACAATCCTGTATAGAGAAAAAACTAGCAATTAGGGCCTAAAGCATGACGCTTACAAGGATGGGAATTTGGAAAAATGCAGGAAGTTATGACTCTGTTGTAGCAGCAAGAGTCGGTAGGGCTCTGTAATGAAAGACGACATTACTTTCAAATGAAGTCCACCAGTCTATAAATCCACCTAGAAAGACTAAATTGAATAGCAATGCCATCGTTGTCTTTCAAAAAAAAGTATCAGGGCCTTAAATGTTTGAAATTTCCCAAATTGTTCTAGCTAAACTTCCACCCACTTATTCTGAATATTCCTATTAACCACATATTTAACAAATCTTCAAGTAATTACAAACCACCAAAAACTATAAACATAAAAATGTTGTTTGTAAAAATGGTTTTCCCAAGGAAATCCTGATGAATTACTGATGATCAGAGGGGGCAAGTGTGATGAAGGCAAAATTATTGTACCTATGGGTACAATCAACCTTACCAAGAATATAGCATTCAATTTACAATTTAACACAGTAAAAATTCTAAATCGGGGCTTGTCATAGAAGAGAAAGATTTTTTCCGTAGAAACAAGTATTTCTCTAGAATTTTCTGAAAAAGCCCTATATCCCAACAAAGGTTTTCTGGGTAATCAATCCTATCAGGGTAATTTCTAAGAATGCCAGTAAAATCAGTAAGAAAATTACATGCAAGGAAAATGTGGATATGATATATATTTTTCAGATATAACTCAAAGAAAGCAAACAATTTTGAGCTAACAGACTTTTAGTATATATTCTTTATACTTCTTGACATACCAGTTCATGACATTAATTGTGTCTTAAAATCTGCTTTTAAAGAGTAAACTTTTTAAATAAAAAAAATCTTGGGAATGCATGCAGGAACAAGTAAAAAAAAAAATTACACTTCCTGTTCAAAGAGAATTCTGGCCCTTAAAGAAATCCCTTGTTTCACTAAGGACCAATCACCTTTCAAGAACTATATGGCCAAGGGCAGATTTTAAATCCTCAGCTAACCAGGAAAAAAAGCTGACCAAAATAAATCCTATTCCCAACAGGACAAATAACTAGCAGGATTAATGTGGTTATGAAAATATAGCAATGGCCCTAATTATCCCATCAAATACATCAACACTTTTGATTTAAAGATTATAAATTCATGCCCCAAACTGCCCTTATCTCATCCCAACTCCACATGGTCAGGAGTAGGTGGCCAAAAAAAAATGCTATTAGTATTTTCCATATAGAGGCTTTAAATAAATTACAATACACATCACTGCTCTACGTAAGTGCCTCTCGTCTCGCCAGGCTAAAGACAAACCCAAACCCTAAGCAAGCAAGATGATATTCCCAGGTACTTAGTTTTTTTACACTTACTTGGCATTTGGGTGATTACGTGCAATTTTCTTCAATTCAACTTCACTATCACATGTCATGATGTTTACTCCAACTTTTGCTGCATACTTTATCTGAGACACTTGCTTGCAAGGACTTATGTAAATGATGTTTTCTGGAGATACACCCAATTCTTGCACTAAAGCCATTTCAGTCTGTAAAAACAGATTTTAAACAGTGTCATCTAAAAGGCAAAAATTTCTATTACTTTTCAGTCAATTATTACCTTTAATTTCAGTTAGTTAAATTCAAATTATGAGATTAAATTAGGATTTAACACAGTTTATATTCTGGTAATGCTTACTTTATTACTGTATTAAAAACCTTTAAAAAGGTATAATTACCATCAGAGAAATTTCATAGTTTAGATTATTTTGTCATCGGTAACTTGATCTAGCTAGCTCTAGCCTAAGAATGAGAAATAAAAATCTTCTGATTGATCTTACTGAAACTTTCCTTTCATAGGTGCACTTGAAAAGTCTGTAAATTTCCATTAGGCTGCAAATTTAAACGAGTTTAAAAAACTATCCAAAATTCAAATTTCCTTGCAGTTTTTCTCCTATTGCTGTGGGTAATTAAAAGTTAAAGTGAATTTTAAAATATTACGGTTTAGTGACAAAATAATGAAAAAAATACTACTTACTTTACTGGAACAAGCAAATCCAGTTCCAAGAGCTGCCAAAATCTCAAGTACAGCTGGAGTGGAGTTGCACTTTACCGTGTAGAATGGCTTTATCTGAGCCACTACGTTCTGCCACTGACTGTGTTTCTTCACAATCTTTCCAAGATCTCCCACGAAAAATGCATTTTTCCCTGTCTATTATGGTTATGAAAAAAAGAGAAACAATCGGAACTATTAAAAATAGAGTACCATTAATTAGTAAGGAATGTCCTTTTTCCTCCACAAATGAGCCAACATAAACATTTACATACACTAACATATTTAAGACATATGGTTGAGCAAACAACAAAGGAAAACCTAAACACATCTGTTCTTTTTAAACTTGACTTTTGGCTGTGCTACCCTGGCATATATAATAGTCTGTACTTTCATATAAAAAAATTTTACAGTGACTATCAGAGAATTGTCTCAATTTTACTTTTGAGAGTAGAGGGGAAGGAGATCACCTACTTCCTTCAATGCTTTCTGCTACTGTTTAAAAAATAATCTTACTCTGGCAGTTCAGCATTAGTATCCCAATACAGTGAGTAGAATCAGGAATGCTAAACAAAACAAGCTATATCTCTTCATTCTAAGTTGCACCTAATGATGAGATGGTAAAACAAGGGAACAATTATACTGGGCATCCATTTTTAAGGAGACAAAGTTGTGTACAGAATTAGCAAATTTAAATTTAAAAATATACAAGTATACAAAATATCTGATAAACCTGAATAAAAACTCTTCCCTCAAAAGTAAAAAACAAAACAAAAAACAAAAACAAAAAAATTGATTTTAATTAGAAAATTGGAAGAGATTTGTAATGATTTTAAAGTTGTGGCTACTCTAGTAGTAGACAGGATTGTACATGTCAGCCACAGCACAAATTACTCGATGTTGATTGGCAGACAAAATAATCTTATTTAGAATATACAACATCCAAATATTGTTTAAAAAGCCATGAAAACAATATTACTCCTCTCTACTCTTTAAAAACATTTGAAAATGTATATTACTGAAATATACTGACCAGGAAATATACACAAGTGGAAATTATAGATTATGTGTGGCAGACATGGGACAGTTGTATTGAAATTACCCTATTCATAAGAAGACATATCATTTCTAATGTTCTGGAGACACATTTTACCGAACACAAGTAATATGAAAACAATTCAGAGAATACAGAAAATCAGCTCCAACAAAGAAACAAATTCTATCAGTAAAGCAATAAACAAAATTGATTCTATCAGTAAGTACAAAACAAAAATAAAAGATCTTAGGTAGCAATATATATGATTCTACAAAAGCTGACCCTTGGAGCAGTAGAGTGTAAACAGTCAATACAAATTATCAAATTCTCATCAACATACACAGGGTCTTTAGATTTTTATTTGGAATAGAAATATAAATCTACTAAAGCATACAGTTGAGAAGAATGAGTAAGAAGCCATGTACTAATGAGGGTAGTTTAAAACATTTTAAGAAAACAGAACTCACAAGAGCAGAGTGCTGAGACACAGCAAAAGGGCTATAGGAAGCATTTTTTTTTTTAATGGGGGCTAGAAAGAAAACCTCATGACTACCCAAGGGGAAAAGGTGAGAGTGTTGAGTTAAGATATCTTAGAAAAGATAACCTGGAAAAGTTAACATTTGAACAAGGTGCTTTTAATCGGATTGATATCTTGGAAATAAAGCACTGATGTTTTAGAATTCAGAAATTCGAGAAATGTGAGATGGCACTTACCAGGGAATGTTCATAAACATAGTTATCAATAACATTTCCAAGGTTTGTTCCTTCATCCAACAGGCCAATGAAGTAGTTTGCATCATCAATAAATCCTTTCATCTCAGCCGTATTCCACAAAGCCGAAAGTCATAAACCAGGAAAAACAAGAGACGGGCCACCAAGCCTTATGTCTGGGTCCTTAGAATATGCAACAAACTGTCAAAATAGAAGTTATTTCAAAGTCTATATTATTTCACTAAACTTATTATATGAGTTGTCAATGCTAGTGTCTTAATTCAGTGAGGAATCTGTGTGATCACCCAACAAACAATATCTTTTAGTGCCCATATTAAAGTGAATGTTTATTTTATACTTCTAAAAGCTCACTATACCATTTCTTGGTAAGATAATCCATATATGTGCATAATTTATTACGTCAATATGGTCACCATATTTAGAGTTGCTGACCCAGTCTGTTACGAGTTACCTTGTTTTGTGGTCCTTCCATAATGCATAATTTTACTCATTTTAAGAAAGCTAATAAATCAAGTATCTGCAGCCAAAAATTAAAATACTAAACTTTAATACACTGCCAGCCACATAAAGCACACTACCAGGTAACTGCAGAAACATGTCTTCTAAATAAAATTCTAGAATATACAAAAATTAAGTAATAAAAATTGGTGGAGGTGGAGGGTGATTTTAGCTTTGTTACAGACTGCTACCTAGGTCAGGTTAGCGATATGAGAGGTGAGCCGATTTGGTGAAAATGTACACTGGGCTAGGTCAGCGGTCTTGGCTATGTCATTTAATACCTGTGCAACCTTAGGTCAATTTCTTTAAAACTTCAGTTAACTATCCTAACTTTCTTTCTCAAAAGGTTGTGCTTAAAAATATATATATATATATATAGCATATGAATAAAAACTCATGTGTAAGTACTGGCTCAGAATTAACTTTACTAATTAACTTACCAATTGCCAAAAAAATAAAAATGCCATCATAATTTGAAACTGGGTAAAAGCTAGTTACCTGTACATATCCTAAACCATTTATAAGAACTGATTTTTAAAATGGCACCAGACTAAATCCCACTCCTCTCCAATCAAAGAACCCTTTCCCCTCCCCCAAATTGCCCATTCTCCTTTGGGACAGCACATACTGAATATAAAGGTTTATCTTTTTTGCTAAGTTCACTGGTCTTTAGGATTTTATAAAAGGATTTCTTTTAACATAAAGTCCATAAACAAAAAAAGTCCTTCAGACAGGATACTGCTTGTTTGGTACCGATTTTCTTATTGCCACATTAACAATGGGCATAGACCAGCTAGCTCCTGGCAACCCATTTTAAGACTTGCACAGACTTTCCTGTCTTAGATTCTTCCTCTCTGTTCCCCCAATCCTGGTGGTCTATGCTAGTTTTCACCATGGGTGATATCGCTCATCCCAAAAGTATACTTCATTTCAATGATTCCCAAAATGTCAGTTTTTTGGTTTCACCAAAACAAACTCATCCATAAGCTTGTCAAATTTCATGAGATAGACTTAGTTTTAAAACTTTTAAAACACTAACGACTTCATTCTCAAGAAATCAATTACATTTAGTTCAGCTCGTCAAACCTTTCATGAAATAAAAAGATTAAGATTTTTATTTTACCAAAGGAATTAACTTAGGCACATCTCATGAGACTTAATATTTATAAAGTCCAATGGTAGCCTACACATTCTCTAAAATTTGTTATACTAGGACTGGTGTAAATCTGTGTCCAGAAAGTACACATTTTAGGCCTGTTTACATTATGAGCAATGTAACTCTAGCTGGAACATCAATTTTAGGGAAGATAGTCAACTATGCACTAAAAAATGGAGTAAAGGCTACTCATTCAAAAAAAAAAAATCAATGCAAAGGTTTAAGTGTAAAAAGAACAGAGTACAAACTTCCTGTTAAATTGCATTACAAATCTTTCTGGCAACGGCTTTCATTTATTCTATCAATGAAAAATATTTTAATCAAGATCTTTAGCCTAATGAATGTCTCAGATCACAAGATTCTTAGGTATATTCTATTTATTTATGCAGTAATTTACTTGAGACTCTTAGGCTATCAATTATGGACTACCAACTGCTGCTAAATTCAAGCAGTCTAGCTTTTAAGATCAGGACAAGATGAACCTCAATTTCCTAAAGCTATAGTGCTTACACAAAGGATCATTTTCCTCTAACATCAGGAACCTTAGTACTTACAAAAATATCAGGCCTATTCCATCCTGTCTTACTTGCTGATGGCTATTCTTCAGAGCTTTTTCTAAAATAGTATGGTCAAAGATAGGAATTTTTCCCCCAATTAATTTCAAATTACATAATCTATAGGTGCCACTTTGCCTGCTAAAACTAGCTTAAATCTAACAGTCAACATTTTTTATAGCAGTGTGCCAGACACTGTTCTAAGTACACTGTCTACACAATATTAATTCTCTTAATCTTTAAACCATGATGTGAAGTAATAGCCCCACTTTATGGTTGAAGACACTAAGGCACAGAACTAAGCTAGCTTGAGATGATGAAATTTAAGTTTAAAAAGAAAACCTGTCTCCCCAGCATCCCATTCCTAGAAAACAAAAAATTCCTTTTTTGGAAATCCGACACTACTCTCAGTTTCTTTGATAGAGCTTTATCATAACCCCATAATCAATTAACCACTTTTCAGACATAAATTCCCATAGTTGTTAATAAATTAAGTTTATTTAAATATGGCATAAAAACATCCTCTCATGCTTACTCATTCATAGCCTTTTAACCTTTCTTCATGTGACACTATTTTGTACAGCCTAACTGTGCTGCTCCTTCTGTTATCTTTTGTCTAAATCTCAGGTAAACCTCAAAATTGAAATTACTTTTCCTTTTATCCACCTTTACCAACAGTTTATATATAATAACGTGCTTCCAATTTTGACAAACACATACACCTGTGTAACCACCAACAAAAAGATAAAGTCCCTCATGTTCCTTCTGCAATAAATCCCCAACGTAGTCTACCTCAGGCAACTATTGATCTGCTTTCTGTCTAATCTGGCTTTTGTAGAAGTGAAATAATTTTAAACACTGAGGGCCAAACAGTTGACAAATAATGGTACTAACATGAATAAAAATATCAAGCATTCTCTGCTCTAAAGGAAAGACTATGCTTGTGGAGTGACTATATTATCATTGAAATGGAAGTCTCAATTCAGAAGTAACTATATTAGTTTATCAATCCCTAGGTGACTCACAAAAGGACTCTCATGGAAACATGACAAAAAGGATTAAGGGACTAACACTTAAACCACTAAAACAGATGTGGTAATGTAATATTTGATTTCGCCATACTGAGTACTGCAATGAAAGTTGATTGAAACCAACTAATAAAGCCTATGCATAACAGATGGTGAATGGTGATACGTGAGCTCTGTTTCAGTTTATCTTCTTTACTTAGATGCTCCCTGAAGGTTTGATATACTCATAATTCCAAGCCCAGAGTTGGTGCTAAGAAATAGATGGACAAAGGACTTCACAGCTCTTAAGGATGGTGGTTAACAGCAATAAACTTCCTTGCAGTGTGTTGAAAACAATCCATCTTTCACACTCTTAAAAGAAGCCCAAAACCCTGATACACAAGTGACCCACATGCAAATGCAAAGCTCAACTGTTACTTACTGCTTAACACTAAAAGCTATGTTCAGGAAAAAACTAATTCCTCAAAATTCCTGCAAAGCACAAAGACCTTCCTTTCAGGAAAGAAGTTTTCTAATAAATTGAGCCAACAACCCCTTTTGTTCAAATGAACTGTTACTTAGAAGCCCAATATTTTCAACAACTGAAAGGCTTAAGTATGTGGCTAAGGGTGGGCTAATCTTTACTGAGTATTTCCTACCCCCAATATTGTACCCCAATCTCACTGAAGGAGTCCTAAGAAACAGTCCATAATCATACCTCCAGGAAGGAGTCTTTGCTTGCAATTTTCTTAACATGCTTTCTTAGCAAAAATACTTTAAAGTTCTACTGTCACACAAAGGACAATTTAGGTTCTACCTTTCTGCCTTACTTAAAGCACTTAAGAAATATTTTGTTAAAATGTTTTCAAGAAGCATTTAAAGTTACTTGGTGATATGCTAAACCAAAAATCTGTGACACAAACATGTTCTAACAAGTCAGAATGAAAATAAGTGTGCACATGTTGGGGGTGAGCAGAGTTTATATTATAGGCCAGATCTGCCAAGTTAATCCACTTCAATTTTAAACACTGCAGGGAATTTCCAGGAACTTTTCAATTATGAATGCAGGCTCAAACCCAGGTGGTGATGCTGAACTTCCCAATGTGCCAAATCTCGATAAAATTCCCAACAGACACCACACCACATAGCTTTTTATGGCTTGTAAGTCAGAACTGGGACTGATTTACTGGCTCCAACACATTAAATGGACCACTACACTACATACTATAGTTTGGTGCTGCTGGACATTGAATTATTTACATTAAATTTCAGAAAATCTACTCTATGTAAATCTCGCATTCTCTCTAAAATGCTTTTGAACTTAAGAGCAAATTTATTTTGAATGATTCTAAAGTTTATTTTTATCATAGATACTAGGAAGTGCTCTCTACTCATAGCTGTTTTCACAACCAAATATATTAATAAATGATGAAAAAAAAAGCTCAGCTTATGTTACACTAATAGAACTGCTGTAATCACAATACTATATTTACTGGTGGACATCACAGCTAGGAAGAAAAAAAGGTTTAACATTCCTTACATACATCTTCATATTGGTATTTTAATAATACATTTTTTATGAAGCGCTGCCAAAGAAACATAAGGCTCCAAAGCACTGCACACTGCTCTCCCTGGAGCCTTTCATGAGGCCGTTGAGTCCTCATGTTCATCGAGAAGGCAGCTCCAAGAGCAATGGCTGCAGCAGCTGGGCACTTGTCTTGTTACACACCTGCTACAAAGGCTTCTACAGTTGATTGTACTTCAGAAGAAACTGATACATCTCTCAAATAATCACAAGATAATTCTGGCAGCAACAGCCCACTTGACACCAGGCTGGATGAATATGTCTTGGATTTCTGAAGTGAAGACCTCCCTGGAAGTAGAACAGGGAGAGCTGAAAGGTTGAGAGTACTGTTTCAGAGGCATCTAAGCAGGAAACCCAACCTTAATACATCAACCACGTTTCCAAAGGAATTTTACTTATTAAAAAGAAGAACATGAGATTTTTTGGAAATTTACACTATTACTTTGAAGAAGCCTAAAGGCACTTCTATTTTTTTTTTATTGGCATTTGCTGATTTAGCACTCAGCTCACAGCTTTAAAAATAGACAGTGCTATCAAAGTCACCTCTGCATTCTATCTCCAACAGAAAAATGTTACTTACCACAAAGAATAACTTTAGAAATAACTGGGCAAAAAAGGCTAATAAAGAATGACTTTGGCACTAAAGATATGAGGACTGGAGCAGGTTTAAACCACTAAAAAAAAAGTTGTTCCAAGAAGCTACGTACTGAAGTTCCAATAAACTGTGATCGTTAAGACCACATGAACTTTTGCAGATAATAACAGCCTACATTGAGTACTTAGAATAATCAGATGGGGTTGGTTTGCTTCAATCAAAAGTAAGAGGAAAGCCAGTAATGGCAATAAACTCCCTTAAACTTATTTTTCAGGTGATGAGGCTGAAAAAAAATTGAGAAATGCAAGAGAATGGTGACTGCTAAAAGACAGACAAGAACAAGAGTGAAAAGAAGATATATGTAAGAGGAGAAAAAAGACCTTAAAGGAAACAAGTCCAACAGGCTAAGTTTGAAGTGCCGGTGCAAAGTTTCCCAATGAAAAACCTCACAATAAATTCTAAAATCCATCTTAATAAGAGAACAAACTATGGGCTTTTCATAGCAATATACTTCTGCATGTGGAACTGACAAGATTGGGCTCCCTTTAAAAATGTGTCTTGACTATTGATGTGAAGACTAAGGTTCCTCTCGAGGAGAAAAATCCCTTTGGTATTTAAGATGTAACATTGAAGTTAACTATCATAACAAAATATATAACCATGTTAATTTCAAGCTTTCTAGCTTTCCTGGTAAAGCACAGGGAATGACCCTTTCAATAAATGCACTTACTGTTTTGATTACCTTCAAAAAGATCTCACTGTCACCCCTCCAAGAGGAAAACTTATTTTTATTACACATAAAATATATGTACAACCACTGCAGCAAATATCAAGAAATAGACTGAGTATCTCAGAAGCTCCCACATTTTTCTCAGGTGGCAGTGATAGTGTCTACCCTAAATAAGTATGTTCAGACTTTTCTAATCATCTTTCTCCTATTATTTAATAGTTTTATTCTTCTGTGTCCCTAAAACATTGGCTTTACTGGTTTTAAACTATAAATGGAATCAATTTTTTTTTTTACCATGACTTTTGCTCAACTTCAGTTTCAATCCATCCATGCAAACAGATGTGACTGGAGTCCATTAATTTTCATTGCTGTGTAGTATTCTACTGTACAGATATCACATTTTTTATCTATCAGAACTGGATGCCTATGAGTTACTTCCCATTTTTTTGCTATATTGTTTATGACATAATTTCTTGCAATTATTTATGTACCCAAGGGCAATGTATTACTTTATATTCTGGTACAAAAGTCTATCTAGTGACTGGCAGTTTAATTAGCATCAGTCTAGGCACCCAGTTTAGGGCTACATTCCTGAGAACTGCTAGAGTGTTAGTGAAAAATAGTTTTCAAGTCTTTTGCTCATTTTCCTTTTTTTTTCCCATCCCTTTTTCTTATTTACCTGCAGGAGAGCTTCACAAATTTAGGAAAGCAACTCTCTCTCATTTTGAAGAGTGCTTATTTAATTGGGGAGTTTGTTATAGTGTCCAAGTAGGATAAAAGTAGGATATTCAATCCTACTTTTAGTCATGCCAAATATAACATGTTTATCATGCTGAACCCAGATGAGCTAAAAAGGTACTATACTTATTTAGGAGCCCTTTATAAACTGGGCATCAGAAGATCCTTGCAGTAAAAAGTAGGAAAAAGATAAAAAATAATCTAAAGTCAAACATTTAACATAAACTAATATTAATTTCAGTCTACATGAGCATAGAATCATAATAAAGAGCTGCATCCAAAGAACATGCTAGGTAACTAAGGTATTCAATTAGAATATAAAATTGAAAAATCCCTGTAGTTAAAGAACAAGTGTTTTATTAAATCTAAGGAGAAAGAACAGAAAGAATGTGTAATCCTTATGATTGTTATTAAAAGATGTTTTAAGATTATTATGGCTAATACTACTCACATTCACAATAACAATTATCTTAGAGATGCTGTCCCACAGAACTTTCTGTGAAGACTGAAATTTTCATTATCACTGTCCAAAACAATAGCCATTAGCCACATATAGCTCCCAAGAACTCAAAATGTGGATCATGCAACTGAGGAAATGAATTTTAATTTTAGTTTTAATATTTAAAATTTAAATAGCCACCTGGCTAGTTGCTATTGTACTGAACAGAGCCAGTTCTAGAGGATGCTGTTTTCCTAAGAGAATTTTAAATTAAGGATCATGTCCACACACATGCCCCCCCCCCACTATGCTGCACAAATATTTTCTATTCACACCATAATGTTCTTCACATTATTTACTGGATTAAGGAAAAGGATGGCTAACACTGAATTAGAGAAGGAAATTGCCAAATCTTTTTGCCATGGTTAGCTTGTGACAAATTGCTTGATTAAGTGTGTATGAATGACCCCAGAATGGAGGTGAAGAACAAGTAACTTTTGATGAATGTACTACTGAATCAAAATGTTTCCTAGGCCTTACCAGGATGTCAAGAGCACTTCACTTGCAACAGCTCCCTTAGGCTTATCTTAACAATAGCCGGCCTAAAATGGCAGCCTAACATTTACCTGCATTTTAGTTTACAAAGTACAGTTTACACAATACTTGACTTACTATGAGTTGGAATTCAGTGTCTCAAAAAAAAAAAATTGGGGGGGGGGGCACGAAGAGGCAACCCTAAACTCAAAAATTCTGAAGACCAAGCAAAAGGAATGTAATGAACATACAGATTGGTAGTCACTATTAATTCTCTAGGCTCAAGTGTCTCTTGCAATAAATGGAAAAATCATTTTATTCTCTTTAAAAATTCGTCTACACTGTTGTCTAATCTTTTTGGCCCTCCCAGAAGATTCTAAATTTGCCCAAAGAAAGAATATCATGTCCCCTAAACCCTGTTTTATCCATTAACATGCTATTATTCACATTGTGCTTATACAGAATACATTTTTTGCTACTTTTACACAAAGCAAAGAAGTATCATCAAAATACCACTCTATGCATGCATGCCAAGGGGATACACACACTTAAAAAAATGGTCCCTAATCTGTATATTTCAATAATAGCTTGTTCAACTTCTTGGTGAAAGAACATCAACTACTGATGAAGGTACTACTGAGTCAAAATGTCTTTTTTCCAAGAGTCAAAAACCTGCCTTTTCTACTGACAGTTAATAGTGAAACGAGAAAATAGTACCAGTAAACTCCTAAAGAACACTTTATTTAACTAGTTAAAATAATATCAATTTAGATACAGCAAGACAAGACGTGTGTAAATATATTAACAACCAGGAGACAGAACATATTTAAAATGCTAATGATCTTATGAAGTTCCTACATGAACATATAGAGTCAATTGCTGTATGTAATGACGAGGTAAAAAATTTTAAGCAAATTTTAACAATTAATTGAATCCTTTTCTATACTTAGATACAATGCAAACTTAAAAGGTATATGCTAATGATTAATTCAATCTGACTTCATCACCAGATCTGCTAACAGAAGTAAATTTAGTTTTCTGCGAGTCTTTAAAAACTATCTACTAGGCTAATTTATTAATTATAATCAGATATAACTAAACTTGAAAATCTTACCCAATGGAAAAAAACACTCCAGCATAAAACCCTAATGAATTTTCTTAAAGGCATGAAAAAAAACTTTCCCACAATTTGAGGTCCTTTGGTGATCTGAGATATTACTGGCATTAAAAGTATTTGTCAAGATTATTTTTATAGTGGATCCATATTACATCATACTCATACTGTAAAGAAAAAAATTTATATGTAAGCGACTTCTAAAGTTTCCAGATACTTAATGAAATGAACTCTCAAAATTCAGATGGTCATCTGACTTAGAAACCTAACTTGGAAGCCAAGTCCTACAGCTTGGACCACCTGCACAAAAATGCCATTGTAGTATTACATGGTTGAAACAGAGTCCATGTAGTTATATGCTCTGCAATGCTATATGCCAAGTATTTTCCATGAAGGCCACTGTGTTAAGTCCTTTTAATGACTTCTAGTTTTCCAAACAGTATATTTGCTCCACAGAAAATTAATCCCAGGATTTCAATGTCCAGTATAACAAACTGCTATTAATATCTAAAGACAATTCTGAACATAAAATGTTCTCTTGCCATTTTTACTAATTCTAGTCAAGAAATCTTTGGAGTGAGGTATTTTTCTGAATTTAAAATCTCTCAAATTTTAGAACAGTAGTATAGTACATATACTTTGCATATATCACGTAACACTCTTTAGGCTATGAGTTAACACCGCCCTGTAATCACATTATTTCTGCAGCAAAATTTAAGAGTATTATAGCACTAAATGGGAAAAAGATTTCAAAAAAGCCTCAAATCAGCTCAGATTCAGGTCAAGTTTTAGTTCCCAAATCAGCTTAGGTCATATCAAGGAAGCTATATTTTTTTCTTAATTTTTGGATTTCGGAATATATGAGTAAGAGATTGTGAACCTGTTGCTTCACGTCAACTACTAAAGTTTCATTAACATACTATGTATCTAGGCATAATAAATAACAGTCACTCTAACTGCCAGAACCTACAGAATAAATAATATCTTTAATATAGTCTATCTGTGCCCAACCAAACTCCCCAAAAAGGAGGGGGTAAACTATGACTTTCTAAGTTCTACAATATTATTAAATATTCTAAGTAAAGATTTGGCTCCATCAGTTCATTGATATTGGTTACTCAAGTCTAAGAAAAACATCACTAGAAATGTTAAATATAATGCAATGTTAAGTTTCCATTAAAGCAAAAAGACTTGAACTGAAAGCCTATCTTTTAATATGGTCTCCCTTAAAACATGAAGCTTTTTCTTAAATTTCCATCTTAGAATCTATCCATGACTATTGCAACTAGACCTCACCCAAGAAAAATTTTAAGTTTCTGAGTCAACTTGGGGAAAAACATTAGACATGTTGGGAAGTGGAACAGATAATTAACAAAAATTAATAGATAACTGACTTGGTACAGAGATGGTGGCAACAGTGCTTCTCTTTAATATGCACACGTGCCACTTGGTTAAAACGCAGATTCTGAGGCTAATGCTGCTTTTCCAAAGACCACAATTCGTGGTCAACTTCTCAAAGAGAAATAATTTTAACAGTTTAGAATTAAAGGAACTATTGTAATTCAACTTTATTTTCCAGCAATCTGTTCAAATTCATACGGCTAGGAGAAATTCAATATGGGAAATCCTCCAGACTATCAAGGTTCTAAGTTAGTAAAACTTTCAAGAAATCCTATTAAACTTTCCTCCACCTCTTTTTAGTCTTAAAAAAACCTGAGTCTTAAATTGTCATTTGAGGTTAATATCAAATGTCAAATAGGCTTGCTTCAACATACTCTACCTAATTTGATAAACACTTTTGATAGGAATCTGCTTAACAAGATCAGACTAAAGATATCCTAAGCTTTCCTGAAAATTTCAAATGTTATTTTCTCCAAGTCTCTGGCCAACTTAAAAACATGCAAACCTCAAAACCAAAACCCAAATTTCAATAGCAAGAAATCTATAAATAATAAAATTAAAAAAAAAAAAACACACACACACAAATCTAGCAGCATAGACTCAAGAGTTTATCGTGGAACTACATTTTACACAAAGATTTAATGCAAAAGTCAAATCCTTATAGAAAATCAAGTATAGTCAAAAATTACCCTTGAAAAGCTGTTCAAAAGATGGCACACTGGGAAACATATGTATTACCTCTAAGTCCTCTAAAAGAAATCAGTTTTCCCTCACCAGCTGAGTGTTACATAGTGATTCTATGAAAAATAAAAACTTTAGAAATCACTGTCTGGCAAGAATCTCAAAACTAGGAAAAAAAGAAGACTCATCTCTCATATCCCATGCTCTGGGATATAGCTTCAGTGAGTAGACTTGGAGAGCAGTAGTTTTTGTTCTACTTAATTAAAAATGTGATTTGTTTTTCTTGATTAAGTCCCAATACTATAACTCATTCAAGTTAAATAAATGGTTGAATGATGTGATAAACTACTGCCCACATCTTAAATTTAAAAACTTCCCTCCAAATTACATTAGACTAATAAGATTTCTTAAACTTTGTCTATGATATATACTTATATACAGTAATACTTGTTATGTATTCAAAATAAATGTTAAGTGATTGATCCAGCCATTGGTAAACAAAGCTTATAATTGAATTAGTACACCTTTAACTGTCAAAGCCTCTACTTTAGAACTTTTAAAGAGCTTTAAGGATCATAGAGGTAAATACAATTGCAAGTTTTGAAAAAGACTGAGCAACAAGAACTCCGATTTTACGAGACCCCTGCACAGGTGTGAAAATACTTACATGGACAAGTTAGGAGATGGAACCCCCCTATCATCAGCTAGGTTCCCAAGGTGGCTCAGCGTTGAAGTCGAACTGCTCTCTATACAGCACTTCTCCTAGGCCCTCTGGATAGTTGTATACTTGGTCAGAAAGTTCGCCCTACAGAAAGAAATAAAAGTAGTAATACATGTCCTGTGTATTTAAAAAAAAAAAAAAAAAGTGCTTTTAAGCAGGTTAACTGATTTAAATGATTGTGCGAGTAAGTTTTAGTTTTAATAAGATGTTTCATTAAAGTTACACTACACAAAATGCTTTCAAAGGATTTACTACTAACAAAGTAACAGTGAGCATTTCCAAGCTGTTATAGTATAAAATTCACAAAACCTAATGTCATGGTCATCTTACCAAGTTGCTTTACCTACCTACACAGTTTTCTAGTCTTCATCTAAATTAATTGTTGCTTTCATTTGTCCTCCAAAACCCAAATTTCTAAATGGCCTAAAAATTTAAAATTTCCAGTACCCTCACCAACCTGATATGTATGCAAGACTTTATACATAACCTGTAGTGTGGAACTACCCAGAACACTTTTTACTCTTCCAATTCCAAGGTCTTCTTTACTTAAAGTATAAAATCCTACTACATACTAAAAAGAAAAAAATTTTGAGTTAGCTATATGTGTGTGAAATAACTTTTGAGAACTGCCTTATATATTAAGCAAGTGACCTCTAAAGGTTTACCTCCTCCTCCTACCTAACCTAGGAATATGTAAATGTAAAACTGCTTGGTAAACTACAATATGCTAAGTAAGTTTTATAAATTATTACTTATGGTTTGATGAACTTCCACCTCTAAGCTAATCCGCTATACCTACACTTCTATTCTTAATTCAGTGGTTGCTACTTTAAAGTAATATAACCTGGCAGCATTTGCTAGAAAAGGGGTGATAGGGAAACCAGAAAAATGATGAAACTAGAAATTACAAGGGCAAGATTCAGAGATTTCAGAATCACTCTAGGCTTATTTAAAACCTATCTCTCATCTCAAATAGAATGGAGGCCACCCTTGCAAGAGGTAAAATGTTCTTTCCATATACCAGGGGAATTTGTTCACACTCTTAGTGGCAGATGATGGAGCAAGAACCCATACTAGTATGCAAGTGATTATAATCCTACATTTGACTCCAAATAACGTACTCAAAAACGAAGATCGACTCTTCTCACAATAAGATAATCAGAAAATAAATTAAGGCTCATGCTGGAGACACAACTCATTCTCAATTAGCCTAAGAAATAGGATAATTATCTTGAGCGAGACATTTTCATCTTTTCCCTACTATATATCCACAGCTATTTTGCTGCTTAATGTAACCCAAGAGCAGCAATATGAAATGTTAAGTAGGAAATAAAGGCCTTAAAATCTGAAAGACACATTTTAATAGAAATAATATAAGGGGTAGTGTAGAGGGTAGGAGGGCTTTTACGTACAAACGTACAAAGGTTGGTTTGTACAGTTAAGGTAAACCAAAAGGAGATAAAATGAAAATGTGGAGAAAAGGAATTTCAGAAAGATATTCTCATTTAGATTGATGTGTGTAAATCACATAGAGCATATATGACACTGCATTCAACTGTTTGAAGAGACTCTTTTCATCTTGGTGAACAGCAAAAGAACTAGATTGAGTCAGCGCAGGCCAGTTAAGATAAAGGACCTTCTCCCATCACTTTGGCAGTAACCACCCCAAAACCTAGTATCCCTAAGTATCATTATTTCTCTGAACAACTCACATGGCCTTTATCAATGACTTTTAAAGCTGCTCTACGGTATTCTTTCCCCAAATCCCAGCCTAATCATGAGAAAAATATCAGATAAACCCAAATTGGGGGACAATATACTGAATATCTGGCCAATACTTCTCTGACAGTCAAGGACATGAAAAGCAAGGAAAGACTATCAGAGATGTCTTGGGAAGACATGGCAAGTAAAGGTAATGTGGTATCTTGGATTGGATGCTGGAACAAAAGAGGACACTAAACACTGGTGAAATCCAAAGAAAAGTCTGGAGCATCTGGAGCATGGTTAACAGTAATGTATCTGTTTTAGTTTTGACAAATATACCACGGTAATGTAACGTTAATAACAAGGTAAGCTGGGTGAGAAGCACCTTCTGTACCATGTTTGCCACTTTTCTACAAACCTATTATTTCAAAATTAAGTTTATTTTTAAAAAAAACAGGCAAAAGATTCGTTATCAAAAATATGCGGAGTTTAAAGCCTTTTACACAAAACAGTTAAGTACAGTACAATTTCACTTATGTAGAAGTTCTAGAACATGCAAAACTAATCTACTGTTTAAAAAACAGGAATATGGTTGCCACTACAGTTAGGGATTTGGAGTTTGAAGGGGCAAAAGAGAACTTTTCTGGAGTGATGGCAATGTTCCACATCTTAACAAAGGTTTACATTACACAGCCATTTTTCTTGTCAAAGCTCATCAAATAGTACACTTAAGATTTAAGCATTTCACTTTTATGGGACTTTTACCCAAAAGTTTTTTTTTTTTCCCTAAGAGGAAAAAAAAAGAAGACGGGTTGATGAATGGATAGCAAGATGACAAATAAAGCAAAATGTTAACTGTCTCTAGGTAAGGGTACAATTCTTTTCCCTTCTCTGTACGTTTGAAAATTTTATGTTAAATCAGGGTTGCAAGGCGCAAGGCACTGATTACTTGATTACTGCACCTATCACATCACCTGTAATCATTAGGAGCTACCTTTCCTACAAAATGTAAACTCTTCAGGGCTTATCTTCATGATCAATCAGTATTTGCACTCTTACATTTGTAAAAGAAATTAGATTACCAGGGCCTTGCCCGACAATCACTAGTCGTGTTTCTGCCAGGCTCATCGGCATCCTTTCCTGATCACCAAGCAATTTTTTTGTGTCCTCAGGTTCCCACTCAAGTTGGGAGCTCAACGGTGGAAACACGACGGGACAAAACATCTTAACTTATCCAAAACACCACAAAAAAATCCATTTAATACTGATGAGACACCATGGGCCTGTAAACTGTGCCCGCAACCAGTTCAGGTTTCCGAAACAGCAGCATAGTCTGCAACATACGCTCAGGATATATACTGGGTAAGGGTTAAAAACACGTCACCACCATCAGTCAAGACAGTATTTAATAAGCCACCCAAAGCCTACCGTTCTCTCAGCCCAGGAATGGTGGCGCGGACGGGAAAACGAAGCCATGGTGACTAATCCTCACACTCCAGGAGGTGACTGGGGTGAGTGAAGGCGACTTGGCCCAATCAGGAGCGCCCCAGGGGGCGGAGCAGCAGCCCCGAGGCTTCCAGAAAGGACCAAAGGCCTCTCGCTCGCTACCTGACACCCGGGCTTCCCCGCCGGCGGGCCCCGGGTGGCGTCAACTTTCTTCCACCAGAGGGGGGCCGCACTCCCCGCGACCTAAAGAACTCATCCTGCTCCGGCAGCTGTCACACGAGGCCGGCGATGGCCCGCCCCGTTCCATTCATAACCTAAGGCCCCGGCCGTTGTAATCTGCGCTACCCGCCGGACTCCGGGCGGCGAAGGCGAGGCGCCTCTCAGGGGCCGGGCTGCAGGACCAAGGCCCCTCAGGGCTGCCACTCGGCCCCCTCCCCGGAAACAGCAATGCACCACGGGAGAGGGGTGGAGGCCGCACGCCGCCGGAGGCGACGCCGACCCCCGGCCGCGAGACCCCCGCGCGCGCGCCCCCACACGCACACGCCCCCTCGCCCCAAGCACGGCGGCTCGGCCATGCCGAACGTGAGGCGGCCGCCTGAGGGCCCTGAAAGGCGCCCGCCGCGGAGGCACAGACAGCCGCCACACACGCCGCCGGCCGCCATTTTCGAGGCGGCCGGCCGCGGGGCGCTGCGGGGACGCTGGCCAGGCGGCGAAGCCGAAACGGGAGGCACCCGGCCGCTCCCCGGGTCGGCCCCACGCCCCAACCCCGCCCGCGCCCCTCGGGTCTGTACTCACGTGAGATAACGGCCCAAAGAGTCGGGTAAAGCGTCTTCTCTTTTTCGGCGGAATTTTTAAAGAGGGATGTGGTTACCTTGAGCAGAAATACCCAAGGCGGCCTGGGCCATAAGCTGCAAGGACGACGTGGGGGGAAAAGCGCGGCACCGACACCAGCTGTGCGGCAGTGGCGGCGGCGGCCGGAGAAGAGAAATAGAACAACGCAAGTACAAGAGGAAAGGCGAGGGCTGGGTGGGAAGAGGATTCGGCCTCGTCACACCGCAGACCAGAAGGGCGAGAAAGGATGAGAAAAGGGAGAAAAGGTGAAAAAATCGGAAACACTGCAGCCGAGCGAAGAGCCAGAGTGTGGAAAGGCGGTGCCGGCAACGCCAGTATTTATACTAAGGGGCGGGGCCTGGTGACGTCACAGTCGGCCGTACCGCCGCGCAAGCGGGGCGGAGCCGGGCTACGGCCGGGAGAGGAGGGAGGGGGCGGAAGAGAAAGGGGGATGGCGCGGTGCGAGCGAAAGGGGGCGGGGCGGAGCGACCCGGTGGTACAGGTGCTGACAGCCTGGCGGCTTCCTGCCCTTCCGCGGACCGCAGCTCCGCACGCTGGGGCAAGGCTATCCGCAAGGTGACTCGACTCGAGTGCCTTGTTGCCCTCCGGCCCCGCGCCTTGGGCGCCTAGGTCGCGTTAGCGGCTGACCCGGGCGCTTGGCGAACTGTGCCCGGCAACCCCGCGGCCGCGATGCTGAGCGCTCTTCTGGGCCAGGGGCGGCAGGACGCGTGCATTGCCTGGAGGGGTGTAGGGTTGTCTGTCGGAGCCATCCCCGGAGCTTCTCCCTTCTAGGCCACTCAGCTTTGTGAGGGCTTTGTAGGCTACGTCTGGTGACTGCCCTCCCAGCATGAGGCTTCAGCCCCCGCGGGCTGCGGAGATCCATTATGGAAGCGAGTTCCTAATGGGCAGGACCGTTCGGCCCAGTGTTCGAGTGGTTGCAGAGGCTCGTGACTGTTCAAAAATGTCCCCAGTGCTCATACGTTGCAATATGGTGCAGTAGGAATATTGTTTTAAAGGGATTTTAAAAGGTGTTGGTGCAATTAAACCCAGCCCTTATTAATGAAAGACCAGTGTTGGAGAGGGGATTACTGCTGTTAAAGCATACCTTATTTAAACCCCCATGTCTCATTTTCGCGGTCACTTTAATGTTACTACATAATAAACTTTTTTTTTTTTTTTTTACTGGCAGACCTAGAACGACCTACATAGCTTTTAATTTATCTTCGTCTTTTTAAAATGTTTTCGCACTAGTGATTAGAAGCCAGGAATCCTCGTGTGCTAACGCCTTGCAACTCAGACTCAACAACAAATGAAATCTGTATTAACACAACCCTCCAAAATTAAGATATTTGAGATTAAAACCCGGAGTGTTTTTCTTTAGTTCTTCCCCCATCGTCTTTTTACTTTGTGAGCAGCACTGTAGTTGATTAATAAATCATCAAATGGAACGGAAGAGACAGAGCCTTCCTGGGTGAAAGGTAACAATGCTGAAATGCGGTCTCTTGGATGAAAATATTAGATAGAAATCAGGAGCTGTGAACTCTGTTCCTGATTTTGTTTTTCTATATTTCACTCTGCTCTCTTGGCTTTCTCTTTCATTATAAAAATTCTTTTCAATTCAGTACATTTATAAGCACAGCACTCTACTAGACCCCCTGGAAGAGGATGGAAGGCAAGAAATGAATACACCACTTGAAATCTTGCTTACAGTCTATCGGGAAATAAGACGACTACACAAAACCACTAAATTGTTGACAGATAAATAGATAAAATGCTGCATGGAACCTAGTGGAAGGAGGAAATTATTGCAGCTAAGTGAGAGAAAGGCTGCTGGGAAAAGGTCGAGATAGATTTTGAGAGCAGACGTTAAAGACATGGGAAACAACTGGTTTTGAAAGTAGATATTCCAGGTAAGGGAAACAAGTGAAAGGAGGCAAAGAAATGGACCAGTCTGGAGAACTGTGAGTAGGCTTTCTGGGTCCAACATAGAGGCATGGTTGCAAATGAGTTTGAAAAATTAGGTTAGGGTGAAATCAAGGGATCAGAGCTTAGATTATATTCTGGAACCATTTAAGCACAGACATGATATAGTCAAAGATGTTTTTTTAAAAAAATTACTCTCATTAGTGTGATTAAAAATAGTTTAGAAGAGAGAAACAGTGAAGGAGATTCATAACAGATAAGAGTATAAACATTGGATGAGAGGGAAAAGGTGTAAAAAGATGAGATTATCTTGAATGTCAAAAGAGATGGGAAGATGTCAAATGATGTGGGTATATTAAGCTAATAACGGAGAATTCTGGAATCCTAACAGAGGTAGGAACAGAAGGACCCAGTTTGGAGGGAAGAAGATGAGCCTGCTTTGAAACATAGTTTGAACTGTTGATGAAATAATCCATGTCAAGATGGCGCAAAGGCTCCTGGAAATAGGGGGATTGGGAGCCCTTTTGGCTGTGAATTTGGGAGCCTCTCCGACTGGCATAATAATTAAGGAAATGTTGACATCTACAGGAAAAGGGATATAGGCACAGGACCAAAAGAAATGCCAGAGAGAAGGGAGGCTGGCAGAAAAAACCAAGAGGATCATCTGGAGAAATAGGAGAGTCCCAATAGTACAGTGTTAAGCTATTAAAGGTGGAATGAGTAATTAATGTGTCATATCCCTCAAACAGGATGAAAATGGGATTCTGATTTTGGCAAATGGCAAATCATTGGTAAATCCAATCTCATGTTAATAAATTTGGATTTTATTCTGAAAAGGTTTCAATTATGAGAGTGACTTGAATTAGTAAAGGGGGAAAAGTGGGGTGGCAAAAGAAAGGATTTTAAGTATGTGGCTGGGAGAACACTTGGAAAGCTATTGTAATGACCCACTCAGAAGGATAATAAGGGCCTCAAAAGAAGTTAACAGTGACCTTTATCTGAACAATTTCAGTGGAGTGGGAAAGACAAGACAGGACACAGAAGTTTGAGTGAGGAGCAGCAGAAGAGAAGTCAGTAAATGTTGACTGCTCTTTCAAGTAAAAGTTATTGGACTAGAGCCTAATCCAACATCCTTTATACCTTGAAGCAATTCAGCAACTTTTATTATTCAAGAAGGGCTCTGCTGCTCCGAGACAGTGCTGGCAGCTGTAGTGGTGTATAGAGAAATGTGCAGTAATGAGCATGATTCAGTACCTGCCACATATTAGGTCTATTATATGACAGGATGGAATCATGATTCACAGGTACGACCAGCTGAAAGAGGTTTGGAAACTGTCGTTTGGAGAGTTAGGAAAAATAAACAATTTTATGTCAGGGGAAGGAAATTACAATAAATATTTTCAATGTTAAAAAACTTTTATTATTCAAACTATGTACCCTCATGATTAGTATTTGTGTATTCAAATTTAAAGAATAATACTAGCTTTAATATAATAGAACCTTGAAGACTGTGTTGCAGTGAAATAGACAACATAGTATGTAACTTTAACAGACAATAGCTACCTAATGAGAACAGCATATTTAATCGTGTTTTGGGTTTGAGGTTTTGGGTTTTTTGCCAAGTCGTGTTACTCACACACAAATACATAGGTAGTGCCAGAGAAAGTATTATTAAATAGAGAGCCCTAAGATAAAATGATTATACCATTCACACTTAGATCATCTTTGTCCATTGATTCAAACGCATTTGCTTTTGTGCCAATAGATATAAAAGAGAGTGAATTAGATTGTTGATAAAGACAAGTCACTCAAAAACAAGAAGTAAACCTAAAATCACTAGCCTATAATAGAAATACTTTATAATCATGTATATAAATGTGACGAATGTAAAGAGTCCAATAATAATTGAGAATAAAAATCCCAATTTAATGGGAATATTCAAAGAGAGCTTAATAAGAATTTGTATTGCTGTGGTACATTCTCAGAATATTCATTATATAGGAAGCCAAAATATATAGGTTTCAAATAGTTAAAGCATTCACATTTTAAAACATTACGACATTTCAGTTATCCACCACATCTTTCTGTGGACTGATAACCTTCTAAAAAGCTAATTCATCTGATCTTGGAAGCTAAGCATGGTTGGACCTAGTTAGTACTTGGATGGAAGACCACCTAGGAAGACCAGGTGCTGTAGGTGTAAAAAATAAAAAATAAGGGATTGTAAGCTGACAAAGTCCTTGCAATCTGTGAGGTCAACCAAGGGTTGCCTCACCTAAAAAATAAATTAAAAAAAAAATAAAATAAAAGCTAATTCATTTATCAAGAATCTAATGCTACAGCTTCTATGGATTAGTAAAATTGGGTAAAAGTGTTCCCAAATTATTTTGCTGAGTACAGAGTCCAGATCATACCATTTTCCCTTTGAATGGAATAGATATAAAATGTTGTCTTTTATTTGCTGAGTATCTGTTAAAATCCTTTAGAGTTGTAACCTACGTTGATTTTCACCTCAGATGAAAAGTTACTTAATTTGGAAAGAGACTTTTTTTCATTGTCATCTTTAATTTTTTTCTCACAAAATTCAGGGGCCAGGTCAGTAGGGTTATGTGGCATCCCAGTCAGGTGCCCTGCATCCCAGCACAGACTTGAAGTTGCTCATGTCCATCACCCAGATCTTTGTCCACAGGATAATTTAACCTATAGAATTATATGCCCAGCAAGCAAGGGGTGATAGAGCCCAGATACAGCCCAGATTCAAACCCATGTGCAAGAGAAAATAATTTTCCCTATTTTCATTTTAATGGCTGTGTATGTCATTAGATATAGGTCAGCATTTTACCTCTCCCAAGTGACTTGGATAGCTTCTGTAATAAGCAAGTCATAAGCAATGCACTGACATCTTTTATTACTTCAAGAAATAACAAATTACTCACTGTTAATTTAAGAGGTCTGCTTTATAAACCTACATAAGAGGCCAAAGCAATAATCCAGTTTTGCCAATTGAATGTAACCTACATGACTAGAATAATCAACAGACACAATACATAACTTTTTATCTTCCTCCAATCCTTGGAAATTAGGAAATACTTGGAAAATTAATTTCATTTTCACTTTGCTGCCAGGCATTATCTGATAAACAAGTGTTTTGTTTATTGGGTAATATATAGCAAGATAGGTTCATATCTCTCTATCTCAAAACAGCTGCTTGTGGATACACTAAACTTTTTGGTTAAGGACATAGAAAATAGTAGCTCTGAAATCTAATTTTGTCCAGTTTGAATTGTGATTTACTGTATTTCCTTTAATAAATAACATAACCTAAGGTTTGTCACATAAGCACCTAAACGATTGTTAATAACCGCAACTACAGGCTACCTTTTATTTAATGAGAATTTTGAAATAACTTTGTCATTTAATTAGAAATGTAGTCTTCATTCCTTTGGAAGAACTTCTCCTCTGCCATTCCCTAGGTTCTGGGAACTGTCATCTTCAAAACCCTGGCCTCCCAGGCCATAGTAACCAGTTTAAAGGTTGAGAGCTTCTCACTCTATCTTGGACCAGGAGCAGCTCAATAATGATTGGTGCGCATTTGATTCAGATCATAGTTTTCTTGCAGGAAGGAGAACTAGACAAAAAAAATCATATCTTCTATGGCTCAAGTTATGTCAATATGAGCCAGGAGCTGCCAGCAACCAGGGTCCCAAAAAGAAACCTGTGAGAAATGAAGCCAACTCTCACCATGAGGAAGAGTCAGCTTTCCAGTTGTTTTGTTTTTCTTGCTATTCAGTAATACCAACAAAGAAATTCATTTTTCTTATCTAAGTTAGTTTCAGCTAGCTTCTGTCACTTGCAAACAAGAATCCAGGCCTATACAAGAGAGAAAAAGGAAAAGATCTTCATTAGGTTCAAAAAAATCAATTGCACAGTATAAGACAGGAGAGGCCTGAGTTTTCACAACCTAAATAAGTACCTAGAAAGGTAGGTGGCCACAAGCTTGCCATGAACCAACAGACATGGAATGCATTAAAGAAAAAAAAAACTTGAATGCAATAATTTGGGGCTGCATTAATAAAGTACAGATCAGAGGGGAGGTAGCAGTTTGGTTTAATTTTGATCAGACCTGAAATATAGCTTTTCTATTTGGGGGTAAGTTTCATTGTTGTGAAGTTCTAGGTAGCACAATGTGCAGGAGAATGTAAACCAGACAGTTTGGAGGAAGACAGCAATAAAAGTGAGGAGGACTAGGAAACAACATATTATTAGGAATGTTAAAAGTGCTTGAGATAGATTAAGGGAAAAGATGGAGGGAAATTTTTTTTAAAAGTAGAAACGAAAGCTACCATTTTCTTTTACACCAAATGCCAGACACTACGTTAAAGCCCTTTAGATTATTATTTAGTCCACCAAAAAGGTTGTCAGGTAGGTCTTACTATGCCCATTTTCCAAATGAGAAAACAGAAATGCAGTGAGGTTAAGTAACTTGCTCAAGGTCACCCAAATGAAAAGAGAAGGTCCAGATTCATATCCAAAGATGTCTAATGCCCAAGACCTAGCTTCAAACCCATCAGCCGTATGGTCTCTTTGGACAACTTTTATCAATACAATACAGGTAAACAGTATTCTATAGTTATACAGGTAAACGAGAGAAACTACAATGTCAGTCCAGACAATCAAGCTAGGACCAGCGGGTTCCCTAGACAGTGTGGTAACTGACAATGGCATCGGATGTTCCATGGAGCAGAAAGATATCTTGTCACTGGATTTGCTTAGAGATAGAGGGGATTTCTGCAGTGGGAGGATGTAGGACCAGAGAGACCTCTTAAACACTTTTTTCCTTTAACCACAATGTAGGGGTAAAACATATTCATTGCTATTCATTATATATTGTTTTTTAAAAACCAGAAGAATTAATTTAATTTAGCATTATTTTAATTTTAATATGATGACTGTACATTAACATAAAAAGAAGTTCTATTTCTTTATAATTCTTTTCTTATTTGTACTAAAGTTAAGATGTTTTTATCTGTGATTGGCCATTTTATTGATTCCTCCTCCTCCCCTGGGAAATCAATAGCCTCCAATAGAAAAAAAATTAAAAATTGAGAGGAATAATGGTATTTTTTTTTTCATAAATTTTAAATTGTAGTCATGAAAGTGGGAATAAACTGTGAAACAAAAACTGGGATATCTTGTGTTTATTTGTGTTCCTAATTACCAAGAAAAGTGTTTGCTATTCAAAGAAAGTGAAAGGGTAGAAAACAAGTGACACCAATAGTATAATGTGAAGAATGCTTTTTTTAAAAGTCTCAGTCATTGTTCTTTGTATAAAAAAACAATAGTGCTTAACAACATATTGACTCCTAAAGCAAATTTCCAGCAGCAGCCCTTCAGTGGGAGATGATTTGATGCAGAGGGTCTGTATTGGGGCATGCCTCCTGCTTCTTGGGCATGGTACCCACTGGCAGCAGTTACATAGCTGTCAAACACTGGGGTCCAACATTTGGTTGCTAATACCACAGTAAAATGATGAACTAAACCTTTTAGTTGTTAGAGTACAATGGTCAGAAAATCAAAACCAGTAATTCTTCCAAATACTATGAGCTGTCGTTGCTTAGGGCCTCCCATTGCTGTTTGTTCTGCCCTCTGGTTGCTTAGATCTGAGAGAGTCTGGTTAGCTTGAGTGGGAACCTGGGGGATCAGACAGCCCCAGAGAGTAATCCACGCTTGCAGAAAAGAATATGGGACAACCTCATCTACAGTGACGGCCCTACTCATGTGGAAAGAAGCCCTTAGAAAACCTACTTAATATTCTGTCATTTTTGCCACTTGAGAAAACTGTCAAACCAGCTTATTTGAAGTTAGGTTATACTTTTACTCCTAAACATCCAGAGTACCAAATTTATAGGTTGAAGAAAAAAAAAAGGTACTAGAATGTGGACAACAATAGGGGCCTACAAAGCTCACAGAGTTAGTAAACTTAGCAATGAAAAATAAAACTAGAATTTCAGCTTTATTACAATAGTCGCCCTAAAAATGAGAGAATAGCTTTTATGTTTTTTTCTAGATGCTTTCTAAATTGTAATCTTAAAGAATTCTGCACTATTTCACGTGAATTTTTAGTTGATCAGTGGGCTTGTAAATAACTCTTATAAATCAGATAAAATTGAGGGGTGCTAATATAATAACATGGCTATCAGTATCTGGTAGACTGTGTTAAATTATTTCTAAGGCTTTATTTGAAATTATATAATAAAATCCTATGAATCACTCACTATTTTACACTTCAGTAAGACTGGAGATTTTTCAAATTATGAAATATTACTTTTTTGATGCTTACTATATTTCTACTCATCTTTAAAATTAGTACAAAAGAACTCCACAATCCAAATTATAATCATTGAATAAACTTTAACTTGACCATCTTGTCTCCTGATAAATTCATATTTACTCTTTAAGAATCAAGGCAAACATAATTTTTCTTTCTGAAATTTCTACGACTTTTCTCTCTAGATAAAATTGTTTTTTGCCTTCTTTGTGCCCCAACTGTGCTTGTGTCCAGTTCGTTGGATTCAATATTCTTTAATTGCCCAATTTAGGTGAATTAGCTACAAAAATGAAGAAATGAGTGTCCATAGTTTTCAATATCTGTTTTTAATTAAATAAATGAAAGGGAGAGAAAGAATACTCCATTTAACCCCCTTATTGCCACCGGCACTATTTTTCTAAAATTCAGATGCGATCATGCCATTTTCTTTGTTCAGAAATCTTGCATGACTTCACAGTGCCTTCAGAATCAAATTCCTCCTTACATGGTGGGTGGATCTCGCTCTATCTGCTTTCTGCTAACACCCTTCACCTCGTCCCCATCATGGTACCATGGAAGGAATGGCTTTGACATTTGTGTACTTTGGTAAAATAGGGACAATACACACCACCTCAAAGATTGTTGAAGGGATTAAATGAGGTGCTATCTGAAAATGTCTGGCATATAGTTGAGACCAGTCAATTCACCCTGGGTTCTTTTTCTCCACTTTTCAGCCACAATATAGATTTTGCCCTCTCCAAGCATATACGTAATTTCAATCCTTCAAACTTTTGTTCTTGCTTTTCCCACTGTTTCATGTGTGTCTTCCCAATATCCCACCTCTCTCTAATAAAAGTAAATGAATACTTCAATAGCTATCTCGAATTACAGTTACTCAGTGAAACCTTTCTGACTGCCCCAGGAGATTTAATCCTTTTTTACATTTCCATGTAATTTTGTAAGATAGTTTCTAAGAAATTTTCATAGACCCTCATATTAAAATTATTTGTGGACGTAGCTTGTGGACATATGTGTCCATCTTTAGAGCCCAAGACAATATTTATTAAATTGAGTTGATTTTTTTTTGACCAGAAAATTTGAGTTAAATTTCACAGTTGAAATACATCATAAATTCATTCCAAGTATACTCTCCCTATAAATAGTTCCTTTCTTTATGAGATAACATCCAGCCTGGCAATTTAGCACCCTTGCCACCCACACAGATCTCTGGAAGCTATAGCTGCACAAGATAATGTGACTTCTAGGGATGGGTGGTGGTGATGGTGGGGGTGGGGACACTCACAGCTGATTGGACTAGGAGTAAGCACACCCCTGACCCAGGAGGAAGCAATTAGTTGCTCAGAAGTGTGGCACCAGTACTCTCAGAGGAGCCAGACTAGTTCCTTACTCCCTAGAATTTCAGCGTCTGTTACCAGTTGAGGGTGGGTGTTGGAGCTTAACAGTTAGGGTGTAGGTCACGGATGAGCAGTCATGTTGTGCCTCATGCAAGATGAACGAACAGAAGGCAAACAAAATGGAGGAAAGGCTAGAGCTGGCTCAAAGCAGAGACAGAGACACAGAGAAGAGCCACCCTGTTCCTGAGGGCTCCCACTTCTCTAGCCAATTTACATGAAACCTAGCAATACTTTTTCTGTTCTTGAATCTTGTGAGATCTCTGTACACTCCCAGTAAATACCCCTTTTTACATCAGTGAACTAATGTTTCTTACAGTCAGGTGCATCTTGACGCAAAAGGAAGTTGTTTTGCTGAATCAACAGCGTCAGCCTGTTACGTGTTCAGTCACCCTAATCTATATCTCATCTTCGGTCCTCCCTTACTAGCTAATTATGACTTTGGACAAATTTTTTGTTCACTCCATGTCTCATTTTCTTTAATTGGTAAAATACCATAATTTTATATGGTGCTTTACCACTTACCAATCATTTTTCATACATTATCTCATATGAATTTGTTAAAAGTTCTTAGAATATGGGCAAATAATTTTTATTCACCTTATAGAAACTATCCCAAGATCTCACAATTAAGTACTAGTGGAAATCATACTCAAACACCAGTCTTCCGACTTCTGTCTTCTCAGGTCACCATCAGCTCTACCTAAGAATATAAATAATTTGATAAAGGATGATAAATTACAGATTGGTTGAATGAATGAATGAATGAATGAATACACAAATGAATGAATAAACTCTAAGATCTCTTTCCTGAGAATTTTTAGTGACTTTGAAGTCATTAAAGGTCACAGAAACTTCATATTATATTTGTATAAATCCTGTTTCAAAATATATTTATACTGAGTTTAATAGTTGGACCATTAGATTGGAGATGTATGGTTGTAACAAAGTGTTCCCTTTCTAAAAACATGCATAATATTCCTGCCTGTGTCCTATGCTTCAAGAAGGATTCCAGTTGCCATCTGGAAGTTTAATTTCAAGACTGTGGGCTCAAGACTTTACCTATACCCATTGGCAATGCCTGACACTTCCCCACTTTAAAGTACGCTAGCTCAGGTCACAGAGAACTTTCAGTACTAGGTTAATACCACATGGTCCAGTTCTCCAAAACCTTTTCACGGTGACAGCCTGGCCATGTCCCACCACAGGAGCTTCCTTCCTCTCCTTCCTCCCAGCCAGAGCTGCCTGTCGGGCTGATTCTGCTCAGAGCACGCAGCTGCCTCATGGCTGGGGCAGGCTGATCTTTGCTGCTCCTCAGAGCTGCCCTGCACTGTTCCACACAGAGTGCTGCTGAGTCACTACACTCTCCTCCCAGCTGCTGCCACCAAACCACAGAGTTTCTTTCTCAATTCAGCCTGAAAGAGAAGAACGTTATGCAAACTAGGTGTGAGCACAAGAACACAACCCACTTCCTCCTTGAGACCAAAAAGCACACTGGGGGCTCCTCAGTGTAATTTAGGGATCGACCAATACAGTCTGATATAATTGCACCTATGTGAAAAAGAGATGGAAGGAGAATCCAGGTTAGGGCTGGTTCACTATTGAAAGGGATGCCCCTCAATTTGACTTGTTCAGTGCAACTCAGAGAGAAGCGCTGGGTGTGTGAGTTGGAAGTGATCATAATGTTAAACTCTTTCACTACAATGATGATAGCTATTATAGTGACATATAATAATGCTAGTAACACATCTTTCCTATGCCATGCCTCTTGTTAATTCCTTTATGTACATTATGTATACAATACATGTACCATTAACACAGTGCCTAGGACAAAGTAAGTGCTCAGCAAATGACAGATAGAGTAGTAATATTGTCTTATTTCTCTATATCTTTGTTAAGCCTTTGCTCTTCCATCAGTCATTCCTTCAGGAAACATCTACTGAGCATGTACTATGTATCAAGCACCTTGTTAGGCCATGGAGACATAAAGAAGAATAGGCCCATGCTCTTTCAGACATGGGTTCCAATCCAGCTAACCACTATATTTCTGGATAACGTTGGGCATTTTCCTTAAGCTTTGAGTTTAAGTTATTCAACTGTTAGATGAGTACAGTAATTTCTATGTCATAGGATTATTGATAGGATTAGGTACATGCAAAGAGTTTAGCTCAGCACGTTACTCATACAGGAGAAACTCTTAACATCATTTAATATAGAATTTTTATACTTGAAAAATTTTTATTCTTGAAAAAGAATACTAAGAGAGAATCCCTTTTCAGGCTTACACAGAGTTCAGTACTAGAATCTGGGATTCAAACTCCGGTCTACCAGCAAGCAGGTCACAAGATGGGGCATGTGATTCAGTTTGGAATCAGGATTTCTCTGAGACACGCTGGTATATCTAAATTCCACATCTCTCCTGGAGAGATGAAGCATCGATACCCATAGAAGGGAGATTTTTAAAAACACAGGAATGTTAACTCAAGCATAACTTCAAATCCTTTAGAAATCTTCAGACACTTAACATGAAGTTAAATAAAACATCATCTCTGTTACTTCCATGATATTTCTGACTAAAAAAAAAAAAGTAAGAAAAATGGAGATGTAGAGCCAAACAACCTTCTAAAAACCCTCCTGAAAAGACATTTTTTCTTTGTTGATTACCATCCAGAGATAACATTTTTGGAAACTGAACAGAATCAATTTTCAGGGATGAAACCCTTGCTCCCCTACCCCAAAACTTTCCATATCTTGTACTCTGAAAATGTTAAAGTCTTTTAATCTGAATGATTTGCAGTTCCAACAAGAAAACTAAAATCAAAAGTGATTTAGGGAGAAACTTTCTGACCTCTTTGTGCTCACTCTTCAGAGAATTTTTGTGTCCTTGTTTATTTTCTTAATGTCTCTTGGTTATGTTTTTTCCTTGTTTTGGTTTCATATATGAAATGTTTCATCTGTGTATTCATTTTCTGGACTTATTCCCTAAAATTTTAAGAAAGAGACAGTTTGAAGGAGTATTTCTCAAACTTCTTTTTCCAATCCACAGTAAGGAATATATTTTACATTTTAATCTAAATACATATATATTTACGTATTTATCTAGAATACAAGTTTCATGAAATAGTATCCATACTATGAGGTATGAATTACAATTTTTTTAATTCTATGCTACCTTGTACATAAAACAATTGCACCAGAGGTCCAGGAGGTGTGGGAAAGGCTAGACTAGGTGGAGCACAGGGCACTTTTAGTTCAGTGAGACTATTCTGTAGGATACTGTAATGATGGACACATGACATGCATTGGTCAAAACCTACAGAATGTAAAACATAAAGAGTGAACCCTGACATGAACTATGGACCTCAGTTAATAATCATGTATCAGTTTCGGTTCATCAATTGTAACAAATATACCTTCTGTGCAATTTTTGTGTTAACCTAAAACTGCTCTAAAAATGAAGTTTATTAAAAATATTTTTAAAAAGTAAAATAAAAATTGAAGTTGGTTATAACTTATAAAATTGAACTTACTACCCACTAATGGCTAACTCTCCACAATTTGAAAATTTCTAGCCTAGAGAGAGTGCCCTATCCTAGCTTGATAGAGCCTGGCCTTAGACAAACCACATGATATGTACTGTGTCTAAACTTTCTCATCTGAAAAAATGGGTGTTTAATCAGATAAATGCCAAGATCCTTTCCAGATTTAAAATATTATAAGTATAAATTCTAATTTTAAAATGTCCTAGAATGAAAGAAAAGTTATTAAGCATAAATTGTAAATTACATATACATTATTTAGGTCTACTTTATTTTTATAGGCATTTCATGAGCAGTTTTATTTTATCTCTCCTATTGGAGAAAATGAAAAGTATGGTTCCCAAGCAAAATATATAATTACAATTCTCTTTCTGTTCCTGACTCAAGATCCTCGGGGAAGAAAAAAACAAAGAGCATCTAGGAATGATGCAAATGATACTTCCAGTTTGGGTATTTGTCTGTCCTGCTGCCATGGCCTGGCAAGAACTTGCCTGAACTCCATTCTCATTGGCCGTATTTGATGTTTGCTGGGCGCCTACTGTGTGCCACGGCCTGTGCTGGGAGGTGAGCCCAGTGGTGTCCCACCTCTTGTAGCTTGGGTCAAGAAATGGAAATCGGGCTACCTCATCCCAGATCTTTCCTGCCTTCTCTAACTCAAGACCACTGTGGGAAGGCAGCGAGCTGGGAAGATTGTGTGTATGTTCTGGCTCAGACAGATTTGCATGAATTCCAATGCTTAGCGCTGCTTCCTAACTGCTGTTGAACCCTAGGTAAGTTATCTAACCACTGTCCTCAACATTGTCAAGTGACAACGGGGTAATAATACCCCACCACGTAGGATTTTCTGCAGGTGAAGTAAAGAGTGGAGGTGTCATCTTGGTTGTGCATAGTACTGCAAAGCAGATGAAGGTACCGTAGGAACACGCTTTTTATTTTTCATATTTGCTTTGCCCCATCCTCACTTCACCCTCACTTCCTGCAACCAACAATGTTATGGACCCTTCCCAAACTCCTAGTGCTCCCCCCCCCACCCATTCAAATCATTTGCCTCATTTGCCTCATTTTCTAAGAACTGATGTGAGTTGTGGAACAAATCACCTTGTGTGTTTCCCCTCCCATCTCACCAAGTCCCTGTAGTAGAACCCAATTGACATTGAACTTTAGAGACAGCTTAGAGAAGGAAAAGTATGTTGTAATAAGATGGCAATACTCTGGGAGGCATAGTTCCAGTCTTCCAGCTTGCTTTTAGTGGGACTGCTTTTAGGTTGATTGCATAACTAATAATAACATAGCATCTAACTTATTATTTAAAGAAAATCTATAATTCGCTGGGCATGTGCTGAACAGTTTATGTAAATATCTCTAAGCCTCACAACTACCTTGAAAGGCTAGGTTTTCCCTTTTACAGATGAGGAGATTGAGTCTCAGATTCATTTATTCATTCATTTAGGGAAAAAATTTAAGGAATCCTTATTATGTGACAAACATGGGATTAGACACTGGGGATAGGAAACTGAATAACATGTAGTCCTTGCCCTTAGGAAACTTATTGTCTGGTGGACAGTCTGGCAGATCATCAGACAACTGCCATCTTGAAGTAAATTGCCATCCTGGAAAAGTAAGAAAACACAGAAGATGGCACCTGACCAGACCATGGTTTGCAGGGGAATTGAGGACAGAAGCTGCAGGTCTTTTCTTAAGCCCGTGTGATCTGAAATCTCTCCCCTCCTTCACTCCTTCTACCCCTCCCGCCACCACCAAATGAACAATTAGAGCAGTTTTTCCAAGTACCTGCAAGTACTTTTCTGTACCTTGGACTGGCAAATGCAATGTGCACCTTAACAGGAGCCCCCTCCAGAGAGAGAATGTACTAAAACAAGGACCAGATAATTTAGACTCAAACCAGGACACTTTGGGGAGGGAAAGGGACCCTGTTAACAGCTGTCAGAATAACAGGTGTAAACTAGGTGTGTCCTGGCAACCTGGAACACAGGTTTAGGCTAAATATAACCTAAAGGAATGCCAGTAATGAGGAGAATTTTAGGCTGGAATGTCAATCAGTGAGGAAGAGATCTGGGGAGGTAGTTCTTTGGTGTCCCTTGAGCCACTCCACTAAGCAGAGACATTGGCTTGAATTCGGGGTCTGTTCCCCTGAGCTCAGGGAGGCCCTGCCTGACAGTGGGGTATGTGTGTCAGAGTGGGGTGGTGCATTGTTTAGCAATGGGAATAGTTACCATGGTGAGGGGATGAGCCAGGGAAATACCTGAGGAAGAGCAGCCCCCCAGCAGGGAGGGCAGCCACCCTGACTGGTGATTGGAGTCCAGCAATCCCACTGCTTAAAGGTGGTGAGCCAAGCCCAAGTCATGCCTTGTGGATGCAATGGCTGGGCTGAAGAAAGAGCTCATTGAATTGTTCATGGAAAGGAGTGGTGCCAGAGAGGCCGGGCCTGGAGAATGAGGCCACCCCAAGCATAGTGCTTGGCAGGACACCAGGCCTGGAAGGTACAGCGAAGGCCTTCCAGAATCGGTTCTCAGGGCAGGGTTTGCATCATAAACTGGCCACTGCAGGGAAAGATGGGAACTCACAGGTTTTGTCTGTCTGTTTCTGGCTGACTGCTGATGGATATGCAAAGGGTGTCTAAGCTGTGGCTCAGCCTTCGTGTGACAGGGAAAACCCAGACCTGCGTGAGCAGGAGGCACACAAAGCAGGAGAAGCAAGGCCATGTCCCCAGGGCTTTGTCAGTGGCACTTTGCTCCTTGCTTCCTAGACTCTACCTGCACACCCAGAGGCCTTGGTGGCAGGAAGACTTGGGTCTAATTCTGGCTCCATGGCTTCCCACCTTGGTAAACACAGTCACGATGATAAAACATAATTTACTGTGTGTGCGCACACACAGCACTTGCCCTCAGCAGCTTATGTCTCTTATCTCACTTACTCTTCACAAACTCCGGGTACTATTATTTTCCCCAAACTACAGTAGAGGAAACGGTAGCATTGAGATAGTTAAGTAGTATGCTGAAGGTCACATGGCTAGGTCATGATGGAGTCAGGATTTGAACCTGACTATGTGACTCTAGAAACTGAGCATTGGGCCACTATCCCAGCTGCTTCTGATTCATGAATTGTAAAATGGGCATAAATATAATGACTCCTTGGAAGGCTGCTGTGATATTCAAATGGGATAATCTGTTTACTGCATGGGCACAGTGCCTGCAGGCAAAACAGTATGAGCTACTGTTGGTGTGATTCATCACAGCCTCTCTGTGGCCTTGCTACACTTTGTGTTTCTTCTTGGCCTCCTTCATACAATTATCTGCTTGCACTTCACAAGACTTTTAGCTTTCTGGGTTAGGACATGTTGTCTATTTGCCATGTGTGGAGGGGCCGGGGGTAATTGGGGATTCTCTGTTCACTTAAACACTATTCCAGAAATCCTTCAAGGATATGTCCTCTGAACAAAGTTGAGAGTTCTTCTATGCCTTTAACTGTAAAAAAAAAAAAAAAAAAAAAAAAAATCTCTGTAGCAATAACAAATTTTTTTTTTTTTTTTTTTTTTTTTTTTTGTGGCTCCCCTGTACACACAGAAAAATAAAAAGAACTGCTTATATCCAGGATCAGACATATAAAGGGAGAAAAGCTTTTTTTCTTCTTGGACAGGGGCAGGTATAAGGGAGGGTTTCTCATCGTCCTGGTGCCTCCCCTCCAATCCCAAAGCAGAGGCAAGTGACCCAAGAAAAGACCCAGGGAAATTCCAGCTCTTACTTCCCTGTGTACTAAAGGGATTTTTGAGTCTCCCTCAAGGTAGGGAGCCCAGTCCCTCTGTGAGAAGTTCCTACCCATCCACCTCATTAGAAGTACCCAGGGGCTGGAGGAAGGGAGGACTCTGGGATTCCCTTTTCATTTCTTTTCCAGTCCTTTTGGGCTCTGATACATGTTGCCTGGTCATTGGGGAGCTGCAGGCCCAGGGACCTTACGTACTTGCATGTACCCACAGCGTTTTAACCACTCCGGTCTTGATGTCAACACTCCAGGACACTCCAGACATTGATGGACAACTGTGAGAGAGACAGAGGAGAGAGGGCTGAGTCAAGTGGGCTGTTTCTGAGATTGCCCCAAGAGACCTGTGGAGACTTAGTTGGTGAGCTTGAGGTTTAGACAGGAAGAGCCCACAAGCCAGTGGCTCAAGACTTCTCTTGCTGCTCTGGGACAGCTCTGTTCAGAGTATGGCTGTCAGAGTATACTCTTCAAGATTTGAAGCTGTGGCACTGTTTGCACATTCAATTATCTTTGCTTCCATATTCGAGCTCTGGAATTGGCTGATAGTGCCAATCTGCCTTCCTCCAAAAATGTTCCTGAAAAGAAGCAAAGGAGAAGGAAGTAGGAAAGATGAGGGGAAAGGAAAAGAAAGAGAGAGAAACCAATACCACAGACTGTCTTAGAAGATTTCCAGGGAAGGTTAATCAAGACCAAAAAATTCCACAAGTTTTGTTTTGTTTTTAGAGCAGATAATATATCTGCGTGTGGATAATCACAGTCCCACTTAGAAATGCCACAGAGAAAGTTCCTTTTTCTTAGTTCCCCCAATCCCCTTTCACTCTGCTTCCCCGCCCTCCAGTTCAGCAGAAAGCTACAGTTTGGATTCCAAATGCAACACAGGAAGTACAATGCAGCTACACGGTCACACCTATATGAGCCAACAACAGAGCCCAGCATCTGGGACCCTGCCATGGTGTCCCCACTTCTGCCCCCAACTCAAATTACTTCACAAAACAGCAACATTTTGTTGCCTAGGGCAAATAGTGCCCTACAATCTGCACGACTGAAATAGTCACAAACTGGTTTGTAATTTTAAATATACCTGTGCCCCACCCAGATTTCAACACATTAGTAATTATCCTACTGCTCAAACCTGGCGACGGGAGGAGGAAGTAGGAGTGGGGATTCAAAAGAGCAGCTGCAGGGCCTAGCTGAGCTATCAGATGCCTGCTAATAATAGCTCCCATTTATCTAGCACACACTCTGCCAGGTAAATGCTAAGCACTGCTCCTTTATCTCCTGTACTTCTCACATCAGTGGCTGGAAAGGGCAGGTGATTCCCATCTTGATGATGGGGAAACTAAGGCTCTGGAAGATGGAGTTATTTGCCTAAACTCACACAGCCATTAAGTACCGGGTTTGACTCTCATCTGAGTCGGTGCTTTTGAGCATCACGCTAAACTGCTGCTTCTTCAAGCTGATGAATTTAACGAGAGTGGGCTCCAGGAAATGCCAGCTGAGCCAGGAAGGGAACCATTGCCAAATGCCAAACCCAAAGGGGTTTGAAAGTTGATAATTGGCAGTTTACCTCCTGGAAACCCCAGTGTGGGGGTGGGGGCGAAGTGTTCCGGAGACACTGAGTGGAGTCACAAACAGCAGACCCTGTATGCCTTTAGAATGGAGGAAAGAATGAAGATAGAGAATATGTAAAATGGAGTCACTTTAACCAAGCTGTTAAAAGTATTAACATTATGAAGGCTGAGGCATGAGGAAAGTGTCTGTTCCTATTCTAACTAGCCTGGAAACAACCTTTTTGAACTTTCCAGTCTTCTGTTAATCCCTAGATATACATCTGAACATAGACCAGACTTTCCAGATATACCTCTGATTATGCCCCTAAAGGACTCACTCATCCAGGCCACCTAACTTCCACCTGATATTCATTATCCAGACCATCTAACATTTGACTGATAACCTCCATGGACCTATCCTAGGGCGAAGAACTGATAATTCTCAAGAATGTACTTTTTACTGTAAGAACTTTTAACTTTTCTTTCTTCTTTGGAACACTTCTGAGTTTTTGCCTAGTTGTGTCCCCTGAGTGCAAACGCCAATACCCTTGAATAAATTGTTATCATTCACTTCTAGCCAAAGCCTCCAGACTCTTTGAATTCATTTGACAAACACATAAAAAGGCATCACCCTTGGCCACTGCCTGATACTAACTGAATTTGGAAGTTACACGGATGTGGAGAGCCATGGGAAGATTTTAGAATTTATTTTAATGTAACCTCCAAGCTAAAGGCAGGTGAAAAAAAAAATGAAGCTGATGTTGTTTAAGTCATGAGCAAATATAAACTAGTGTTCCTCCAAGATGTTTTGAGCAGCATGAGTGCTCCTCCCCAGGGCACCTCCCCCCAAAAAGCCCTACTGAGGGTTCTTTATCCTTCCTCACCTCAGCTTCCTGTCCCCACCCAGCTGGCTGCAAGTGTCTCTGTGTGATAGTGAAGGAACCACTCCTGTTAAGTGCCACCACCAAGGCCTGGCACCACGCCATCTACTACCTCCCTGCATAGCCAGACGCTTTGCCTGGTGGATCTGGGGTCACTCTTTCCATCTGACTCTCCTTGATTGTTACATTTCTCTTCCGTGACTATGTGTTCCGCGGTTGTTGAGTCCAGAATATAATATATATAATATATATTTTTTTGAGAGTTCCTATGAAATGCCAGGCTCTGTTCTATGTCCTGTACACATGCAAACTCTTTTTTCACTTATAAAACAGTATGAAATGGATAATACTATAGCTCTATTTTACAGGTGATAACAATTGAGACCCAGAGAGGTTAAGCTAGTTGCCTATGATACACAACCAATGCGTACCACAGGCAGAGTAGGAATCTAGGCTGCCTGACTCCAGTCCCCGTGTTCTTAGCAGCTCTGCCATAGCAATTCTGGACTGAGCCAGGGTGTCCATCCAAGCAGCCCTTCCTGGCCATGCCAGTCCTGTCCCTGGTTGGGTTGTCACCGCCATAAATGGCTCTTGGCTACAACACTGAAATTATGTTCCCAGGTGAGGATGATGCTGTTTTAGGCGGTCAAGGAAAATATCATATAGCGTTGTCAGTCCTCTCCACAAGGTGTCTCTGAGTGACTCACCTTCCTCTGGACGCCCTTTTCTCTTGCTTTGTATCTGGGCGCCATGATTCAGTTTCTAATGTTATCAAATGTGGGTGCTGTACGCCTTTGGCAGCATCATTGCCTATTTGTAGACCATGCAGTCAGCCACCCGAGAAAGGCACAGAGCAGAAAATCATAAGAGGAGCAACGTTCCTCACCGGAATGTGCCAATTCCAGAGCTTTAGAAGAACCTTCGAGGGAGTGAGGACAATAATAGCTAATGCTTATTAAGCCCTTACAACGTGCCATACCTGGTCTAAGAACATTCCAGGAACCATCCAACTCATTTAGTCATCACCTCAGTTCTCTGAGGTAAATCCTACTATCATTCCCCTTTGGCAAATGAGAAAAATGAGGCACAGAGAAGTGGTTCCCCAAAATCACAGGGCTCATCAACAGAGGATTCAGGATTCAGATGCAGCCAGTGGTTTCAAAGACTGAGCTTAAACGTAGCACTGCGCTTGGCACCTGAGCCCACATTCTTGACTGTAGCTCTATTTTGGAGAGTTGTGGACTTTCAGCCATCTTATTCCAGCTCCATTGTCAGCTTCAGATAAATGAGGCTCTAAAAACAAAGTAAAAGGGAAGCCTGGCCTAAAGCAACTGCTTGACTCCTTGTTGGGGAACAGGATTGGGAGGAGGTCAATTCAGTAAGTGATGTTTCCAGTGGGCACTAGGAGAAGGAATCAAAAGGGGCTTCCTGGTCAGCATCCATGGCTGAGGGGAGATGGGGAGGGAGAACCCAGGGTCTTTGCCCTGACCTTCCAAGTTTCTGAAGCAAGACTCCAGCTCTGTTTGTCCTTCCCCACCCACCCTGTCCGTGCTGGGCTCTCATTCTAGCCACCTGTCACTGTTGGTTACTTGCCCCCATTTCTGCACTGCTGACAGGAAGAAGCTTGTCTCCCAGCTGGCAACATGGGTTTCATTTTAGCATTTGAAAAGCTGGATACCTTGACTTCGATGGCTACGAATTATAACATTACTACTTTCTTTTGGATGAAGTTTAAAAGATATTTGCAAATCATATACCTGATAAGGGATTAAGCAGAATATAGAAGGAATTCCTACAATTTAACAAGAAAGAAGAATTTAATTAAAAAAATGAGCAAAGGGTTTGAATAGACATTTCTCCAAAGAAGATATACAAATGGCCAATAAATACGTGAAAAGATGCTCAACATCACCAGTCACTAGAAAAATGCAAATTAAGACTACAAAACCCATTAGGATTACTATTACTCAAAACAAAAGAAACCAAAACACAAAACAACAAAAAACAAATGTTGGCAAGGATATAGAGAAAGTGAAATCCTTGTGCATTGTTGGTGGGAATTTAAACTGGTGCAGCTGCTGTGGAAAACAGTTTGGCAGTTCCTCAAAAAGTTAAACATAGAATTACCGTATGATATAGAAATTCCACATCTAGGTATATTCCCAAAGAATTAAAAGCAAGGACTCAAATTCTTATACACGATTGTTCACAGCAGCATTATTCACAATAGCGAAAAGTGGATGCAACTCAAATGTCTATCAAAAGATGAATAGATGAACAAATTATAGTATAGTCACACAATAGAATATTATTCAGCAGTAAAAAAGGAACGAAGTCCCTATTCTTGCCATAACAAAAATGAAACTTGAAAGCATTATGCTAAGTGAAATTAGCCAAACACAACAAGACAAATATTATATTATTCCATTTGTATGATGTACCTAGAGTAGGCAAATTCGGAGAGACAGAAAGTAGAATGGAGGTTAGCAGGAGCAGGAGGGAGTGGGTAAATAAGAAGTTTAATAAGTACAGAGTTTCAAGTTGTGAAAATGGTAGTGGTTATACAACATTGTAAATGTACTTAATGCCATTGAATTATATACTTTAAGTGATTAAAATGTTAAATTTTGTGATGTATATTTTACAATAAAAGAAATGGCCAAAAAAAAAAGTTATGCAACAGTTTTGTGAGCTGTCAGTAGTTTATAATTTCATTAGTATTCACAACTACCCTACAGAGAGGAGTACCATGCAAAAATCACACTTGACTCTCCAAGCTGGAACAAAGAGCATGGCTACTCTATTCCTTGGAGTTCCCCCAAAGTGACTGTGTCTACACTTGGTTGTCATTGGACCCTACCTGTTGCCACAGTATCACTGTGCTGTTACTAAGGAATGTGACATGTCCTGACTTTCAAAGCATTCACATAGCACATAAACCCACTCTGTGCTCCTTGGTATAAGGCCACATTTCCTTCAAGGATTTAAGCATTTTTTAAAAAAATGAGCTAAGGTTTTAGCTGGCTGTTTAAACTCCAATCATTGTTTAGTCAGGGACAGACAAATATGATGATACGTTCTTCCCTCCTTTTATTTCCTTTCCTTCTTGGGGGTTCTGCTTAGGATAAGTTTGAGAAACCCGAAGGGAGCTCATTCAGTCCTACAGAGTCTGTTTTGGTTACCATTTCATCTACTAAGAAGCCTTACAGTATAAGGGTCCCAAGCAGAAAGCCATCCAGCTGAGGCAAGGCCTAACCTCTTCAGGAGGCCACATCTATCCTTGGACCTATGACAGTAACTGAGCACACATGCTGGCCAGCACCAGACAGTCCAGGTGAGACCCTGGACACAGTGGAAAGTGCAGGTCTCACTGAGGCTAAGAGAAGATGCCCTGTGTTATGCTTAGATGTGATTGCTCCATAGCCAAGAAGGCCCACATTCTTAGTGACTAACACTTCTACTCACATTTAGCCATTTTCCCTGGGCCCACCATGGGGTCAGGTAGCTGGACCACAGGGGACTAGCTCTGGGATGGACACTGCTCGCAGAGTCAGCTCTCCAGAACAGAACCCCACTCAGAGTTTTTAGGTATAGTTGTTCATTGATGGGGAATCAGGCCATGTTTCCTGTCATCCTCTCCTTTCAATCTTAGTTTTCTTTTTTCTTTTTATTTCTCCCTCCTTCCCTTCCTTCCTTCCTTCCTTCCTTCCTTCCTTCCTTCCTTCCTTCCTTCCTTCCTTCCTTCCTTCCTTCTTTCCTTGGTAAATTGCAAATGCCTCACACTTTATGATGCTTGGTATGTGATGCCATCATCAGTTAAACAATTTTCTCTGTCATTAGACTATATAATTGGGCTTGGAAATCACTCCCCACAAATGAAATTTCCCAATCTTTCCTTAGCAAGTGGGGCAAGCTAGGATAACTTTTAAGAGTACTTAAAAAGTATGAGAACTTTTGAAATTAAGATCAAACTTCATGAATTTGCTACAATTTCATAGTTTTCATTAAAAGGCCAGTTTTATCTCAATCATTCCCAAGTTCTCTGTTTGGTTAGCTCAATAGGATACCATTAAAATCAGGAAGCTTCATGGTGGCCCGTGTATGTAAAACTGCACTCCTGATGCCTCTTTTCTCTCATCTCTGTAAAGCAATTTTGTTTGAACCTCTGAAGGCACTTCAGACATGTTTTACAAAACTAATTTTAAGTCAGTATTAATTCAATTGAGCATTCCTGGTGTGGCTGTTTCAGCTGTGCAGAATGCCACAGCAATGAGGGAATTGTTTGTTTCAGAGCAGGAGATGCCAATGTGATGACAGACTTTTTTAAAGGCATGTAGCTGGTGGCTGTTAAATCTGCATTTCCTGACATTCATAATGGTCCGTTCACCACTGGACGTGAGCAGAGAGTTAGTTAATAATCCGGCCTTCTTTTTCATAGTGTGTTTAACAATACAAAGTGTTTTTTTTTTTTTTTAATAATTATTTCATTGAATCTTAACAATAACCATATGAGACTGGTAGGGACAGCCTGGCAACATAAGAATATCCTAAACGTCATTGTCAGAAGAGAAAGTCCTATTCCCTAGCTTAGAATCTGAGTACTCCCTAGTAAGTAGAAAGCACACTTACATTATTTTCAGTGAATGTTCATCGATGCCCTTCAATGGGCTGGGGTGCTGGAAGATGTTGGGGAGCCACGAATGAACATGACACTGTCGTTTTCCTCTGCTTGTCAGGGGGTAGACATGAGCACCACTCTCTATCATCAGATGCTACAAGTGCCATAATTAATGTCATCTGGGAAAGTGTGAGGGGGAGAGAAGTTTCAGAGAATTGGAGGAGCATTTGTACTGAGCTCTGAAGTGTAGGTAGGATTTCTCCTGGAAGGGAAGTGTAGGGAGGACAAGTGCAGGAGCCGTCACAGCGATATGGGGACAGAGGCATGGACCGCATGATTTCTTCAGAGAATGGAGAGAAGTGGGTGGCTAGAGCAAGTGTCGGGGAGGAGGGCTATCTCCAGTTAGGCAGATGGTAGAGGGCCTTATTTGCTATGCTAAAGGATTTGGACTCTTCCTGCAAACCAGGGAGATGGTAAAGAGCAGATCTACTTGGGTTTGAGTCTAGGCTCCAAGGGCTTGTTGACTTGGGGAAGTTAGTTCCTCATCTTCTGAAAAATGGGGGTAATACTCATAGTTATGGGTTAGTTTTGAATGATAATGAGCTAATGTGTGCAAAGTGCTTAGATAGTGCCTGGTACACAGTATGTGTTGAATAGCTATTAACTTCTACTTAGCCAATATATCTTTACCTTTTTTAAATCAGATTCATTTGTGAATGGACAAAGCCTCTCCCTATACACAACATTTTCTGTATGATTTAATGGAGTTCTCAGATGCCCTGACCCTGGAGTCCACATTAAGAATCTGGTTATAAGGTATGTGGAGCTATCTGAAGCTTTAAAGCAGAAGATGTTAAGACCAGATCAGATTTTTTTTTTTTTTGAGGGAAATACTGGATATTGGAGAAGGAAACCATCTGTGGTTCTCATATCTTATTGCACATTATAATCACCTGCAGAGCTTTTTAGACATGCCAGGGCTCCAGCTTCACCCCCAGATATTCTGATTAGTCCGGGATACGGCTGGGCATCAAGATTTTAAAAATCTTTCAGTCTATGGCTGTGCTACCCTGAACACACCTGATCCCATCTGATCTCAGAAGCTAAGCAGGGTCAGGCCTGGTTAATACTTGGATGGGAGACCACCTAGGAAGACCAGGTACTGTAAGGAAAAAAAAAAAAAAAACTTTCTAGTAATTCTAATGTGTAGCCAGCTTTGAAAACCACTAAATTAGTGGTGTTAGCCAGCTGGAGACAGGAGACTAACAGAGGAGTAGACATGGAAAAGAAAAAAGACGAGAGTCCAGAAATCTTTTAGAGATGGAATCCACATGCCTGTGTGACCAATTAGATGGAGTGAGAGAGGAGAGTGTTAGGTCATCCCATTAACCCAGACAGGAGGAGACGTTTGTGTTTGTTTATTGTTTGTTGATTTTTCTTTAATACGTTTGTGTTTTGTTTATTGTTTATTGATTTTTCTTTAATATGTAGGAGGTAGGAATGGGCAAGGAGAAAACAGTTAATTCAACAAACATGTACTTAATACTGCCGGTCCTGACTTATGGTGGTTTGACTTAGGATTTTTTGACTTTATGATAGTATGAAAGCAACACATAATAAATTACATGAGATATTCAACACTTTATTATAAAATAGGCTTTGTGTTAGATGATTTTGCCTCACTGTGGGCTAATGTAAATGCTCTGAGCATGTTTAAGGTGGGCTAGGCTAAGCTATGATGTTCAGGAGGCTAAGTGCACTAAGTGCATTTTTGCCTTATGATATTTTCAGCTTACGATGGGTTTAATGAGATGTAACCCAATTGTAAGTTGATGAGCATCTGTGTATGTTTATTCAGTGCAAACTGTGGGCCTAGATTTCATTTTGGACACCTTTGACATCCCTGCAGAACATGGAAGTGTCACCTAGACAGCTGTAAGATACCAGTACAGGTTGTCATCAGTCATCAGTTCATAGCCAGGTGGTCGTGGGAGGGTATGGATGAGATCACCCAAGATACGGCAGAGAAAGAGACAAGACCACCAGTTAGGGAACTCAGAGGGTCATGGACCACTGAGGCCACACTGAGGAAAGGAAAGCATTTGCATGAGATGGTGAGGGCTGTGCGAGAAGGAGGCAAGAGTTTCCAGAAGGAAAGGGTAGGCACTGAGCGAAGCGTAGCAGAGAGATGACCTGGGTTGTGGACCTGGGGGAGCAGGCCCTGTGTTTGATAATTAGGAGTTGGCCATGGCTTTGGAGACAGTGGCAGGGACAGAAGCCAAATTCCAGTGGGTATAGACAAGAAAGTGAGGAAGCATGAGCATCGGTGTAGGAAGTTTGGGGTAAAAGCAATGAAAGCAGTAGCTGCAGGGGAGGAAGGGTGGAGGAACAGGGCTTTCTTTTAGGTTAGAGTGGCTTATTGTAGTCTGAGGGGAAGGAGCCAGGCTGGAGGAAGCCATCAAAAATACAGACGAGGGAGGAGACGGCCGGTGGAGCCAGGGGTCAGCTTCGGCAGGCAGCCCAGGGCTCACAAACACTGGGTGAAGAATTGCTTATGGATGGTTCTTAGAGATGGTTCTTTGAGGTCAAAGAGAGGTAGTTTCAAGAATAGTGCAGATTTGTCTGATGAGCCATCCAGGGCGATTTCTGAATCCCAAGACAGCTTCTTACCTATATTTTCCTTTCCAGTCCCAGTTCCTAGAACTCAACGTTTTTCTTTCCCTCTTCAAGTGCTGTCACCACTCCTGGACCTATGGCTGGCTGGAGAGGGAGCTGTGACATCTGAGGTTTCCACATTCTTCACTGTTCCAAGAGAAAAGCACGTGCTGTTCCATTTGGAGTTGATGGTTAATCACGGTGTGGGAAGAATCCAGCTGAGGTTATGAGAGTTATTGATTCTCACAGTTTTTCAGTAACTTCTGCTGCTTCTTTCCTTTCCAGGGCAGTGCCCTCCTCTGCTTCTGGGTCTCAGAAGGGATCTTTCTTCCATGCACATTGCTGACCATTCTCTCTTTCACAAAAGGCTTTCTCCTCCTGACATCAACGATTGTCCTCGTGCCCACTGATTCTCCTTCTCTTCCTGACCTCTGGATGCTGGGTGTTCAGGGCTCTGTCCCATGCTCTTCCTCAAATACATTCTCTTGCCAGGCCATCTCATCCAGTCCCATACTTTAAACCTCATCTCTGTTGACATAAGAAGCATTCAAACCTGTAAATAATTTTTTAAATTTTTTAAAATGAATTTATTCAAATTAATTTCAAGTATACAGTACATTGGTTAGACATCTATAATGTTCATAAAACGAACCCCCAATTGCTCCCTGCCTCCCCTGGCCCTCCATTTTGCCATCATATTAATGCTAACTGCATTCCCTCTGCCATGTCCCCTGTGACCTACTATCAACTACTAATTTGTACTTCTTTAATCCTTCACCCCACTCTCCCAGCCCCTAAACCCCCTCCCCTCTCTGTCACCAAATTGTCCACTATATTTGTAAGTCTGTTTTTGATTAGTTTTTGATTGTTCTTTTTGTTCCTTAGATACTGCATATAAGTGAAATCATATGGTATTTATCTTTCTCTGTCTGACTTATTTCATTCAGCATAATAACCTCTAGTTCCATCCATGATGTTGCAAATGATGGGATTTAATTTTTTTAATGGCTGAATAATACTTCAGTGTATATATGAACTATATTTTCTTTATCCAATCATCTGCTGATGGTCATTTAGGTTGCTTCCATATCTTGGCTATTGTAAATTGTGCTGGTATAAATATTGGAGTACACAGATACTGTTTTCCATAGCGGCTATACTAATTTGCAATCTCATGTAAAGAATTTTTATTATAAGAACTTACTTGAGACAAAGCTGATGACAATTGCCAGGAAGCAATATCTCAAATACTCTGGAGAATGACAGTTTTGCAGTTTCTTTTATGCATTTGAAATTAAGGAAGGAATATAAGGAAGATTACATGAAGGTGGGAGAAAGCAAGGCAGGGTTTGGATTAAGGGATAGTTAAGATTCTGTGCTCCCTTGAGGGTTGATATCCCCTTTGAGGGGTATTACTTCTAGTGTCTCAAAGATGTGTTAACCTAGATGCACAAGAACAATGGACAGGTCTGGCTTAGAAACTTTCACTTAAGAAGTTACAGGCCTGGGGCGTGACTACCCACCATGACCTGCTCGGTTAGGAATTTATGATTAGATCACTCTGTGAGGTTACTTTCCATAGAAGCCCTTTTTTGTCCACCCCTCTATGTTGAGGTCTCCCCAGCTTTGGCCTTTCACTCCAACACCAGAACTCCCTGCCTCGTGACTGACATTTCCATGTGGATATCTCACAGATCTCTCAGTTCTAACATGCCTAAAACAGAACTCTTGATTTTCTTTCTCTCTTTTTGTTTCTTACCCTCAGTATATTCCGATAATTGTTTCTCAGCTGCTTAATCAAAACCCTAGAGTCATCCTTGATTCTTCTCTTTCACTTGTCCACTAAATCAATCCATCAGTAAATCCTTTAGACTCTGCTTCTAAAATATATTGAAATCTTTCCATGTCTTCTATCTCCAATCTAAACCAGTGCTACTCAAGGCTGGTTTGCAGACCAGCAGCATCAGCATCATCTGGGAGCTTGTTAGAAAGGTAAAAATCTTAGACTCCTTTCCAGAATCAGAAGCTCTGGGGATGCAGACCTCCAGAGGATTCTGATGCCCCCTAACACTTGAAGCACTACTCTGGTCCAGGCCTTTACAATCTCTGTCTAAGCCTCCAACTGGTCTCTGAATCTTCTGTCTTGCCACACTACAATCTGCTCTCCTCCTTGCAGCCAGAGTGATTGTTTTTTAAAAACAATTAAATCAGATTATGTCATACATACACACGTCCTCCCCTTCCCCACCACGAGTTTAAAACCTTCCATAGCTTCCCACTGGACATAAGATGGTCCAGGTTCTCTTTCTGGGTCCACAGAGCCCTGAGGTAAGATCTGGCCACACCAACCACTCCAGTCTCTGCCAGCACCTCCCTCCCCCTTTCCTCCAGTCTCCAGGAAAATGGGCCTCTTCCTTCTACAGATGCACCTGGATTATTCCCAACTTAGGACCTTTGCACTGGCTGTTCCTCTGCCTGAAGTGCTCTTCCCTGAGCTTTAATAGCTGGTTTCCTCATGTCATTTACTTCTCAGTGTAACTGGTACCTGTTCCAGAAAGGCTGTCTTCAACTAACCAATCCAAAGTAGCTCCTTTTTACCAAATTACACGGTTTTAACCCTCTGCATAGTACTTATTACTATCAATTTTAAGAATTTTCTTATTTACTTATTGTCCAATATAATCTAAATATTTTGAGACTAGAGACCTGTTTTGTCTTGTTCACTGCTGTGTCCAAATAACCTAGAACTATACCTGGAACACAGTAGACATTCGATAAATATTTGCTAAATGACTTTTACTTCTCTCTTACTTGTAGGCTTGAGGTTGCTATTTGTGAACCAGATGACCACTTGGTTGCATTTCTGGGAGCCTCCAGTCAGTGTCTCTGTGGGACCTGGGTCCACATGACAGTGTGGTCCCCATTGAGCACATCTCAAAGGGAGGCAAGAACTTAAGAAGACATTAACTTCAAAACAAGGCAAGAATGTGAGAGGACATTAGCAGGCTACTTTCTTGGAATTTCAAGGAGGGAATCTGAGTGTCGACGTCTGAGGGACTCTAGTTTTTCATGTGGCTGTTGAGTAATAGGTGAAGTCGTCTAGTTTTTAAGAATATTGGCTTTGTGGTCAGAGAGGTCTAGATTCAAGCCCTGGTTCTTCCATTTATTGCTGTGAGAACTTTGGCAAGTTATTGACACACTCTAAGCCTCAGTTTCCCCATTTGTAAAATGGGAATAATAATAGTACCTCAGCACAGAGCTGTTCAGAGTCTTAAATTAGATGTCTATAATATATCTGGCAGATGGTAAGCCACCCCGTAAGTGTCAACTGTTATTACTGTTGCTGTTAATTTTTTTATACTGAAAGTATGAATAGCACTGAGTACTCAAAAAAAAAAATAATAATACAGACATAGTCATAATAAGAAAAATGCAAGCTAAAAGTACATTGAAATCTTATTCATCAGTTTCCGAATTGGCAAAGCCTAGAAAGTCAGCTGACACTGCTGGTAGAGATACAAGGAAGCTGATGGGAAGGTAAATTGGTACACCCCCCTCCTCCATCCTACAGAGAACATTGGCAATAGCTAACAAAATTCCAAATAAACATACCCTTTGGCTCAGCTAATTGACTTCTAGGAATTTATGCTACAAATATTCTGGCACACATATAAAATGCTATATGGAAAGGTTATTCATTATAGTACTGTTTGAGTATCAAGATATTAGAAGGGAACTGGTTAAATAAATCACGGTATATCTATATCATGTAACAAATAAATGAAGAAAGTTCCTTAACATACTGATGTGGGACACATATTAAAATAGATTGTGAAGTGAAAAAAAGCACATCAAGATCAGATGTGTAGTAGGGTATAGCAACAAGCTGGCAGTGAGGAAAAATGTATATGTGTATGTATTTTGCACAGCCAGAAGATCTGTGATAGGACAGAGTAGAAGAAATAATTTTTATTGTATACTCATTTATATCTCTTGAATTTTGAACCATGTGAGTGAATTATCTGTTAAAAAAATGGAGGTTCTGATTTTTAAAAACTTAATTGTTAGCATTATTGCCCAGTACCTCTTACTTGTTAGGTGATGACTGGTTCTAGGAATGGTGTATCTCTCCTAAGAGTCAAAAGCAACAATAACAAAAATACTAAATATCCATACATTCTTGGGTGCTGTGCTAGTTGGTCTAATAGTTGACTTGCAGAGGAGATGCCCAAGGTAGATAATGAAGTGTGCTTATGGTAATCTCTGTCAGCCTGAAGAGAATGTTCTAAATTTCTTTGAAGCTTTTGAAAATAATATTTTTCTTTTTCATTTTTCTAGCATAGAAACAAATAGCAGATATCTGAAAGAAACAAAAAGTTAGCATGCATCTGGAAGTTTTCAAGCAATGTAGTTGTAACTGTGTTCTTTTGGAAAGAAGCAAGAAGAAAAGTGAATATACTTTTCTTCGCATTTATTCTGCATTCCTCAAAAGGTATTTTGTGAGAAAAACTAAGAAGAGCTTATAGGAAAGTAAAGTCAGCCTTCTGAAGGGCACTGCCTCTCCATTTTAAGAGTTTCTTTGTGACAGCCTCTCCTGCCAAACTCTGCCTATCTCCCCCTACTTCCTTATCACACACATTGTCAAACCTTATGAATTTTTTCTTTGCTTCCGATTTTCTTCTAACCCCCTGACTTCCTGTGAGTCTATTTGCCCTGTACCCTGCTACCTAAGAGTCAGGGGATATAAATGAATGTTGGCATTAACTAATTGATTATTTAATTTTATAAACATTTATTGAGTTCCTACTATGTATCTGGCACCATATCAAGTGCTGGAAACTGAGAAAAGAATAAGAAATGACTTTGATAGTTGTACCAGAGAGCTCACGGTCATTTTGGAGAGGCAGAATTTGAATACAGTGTGAGAAGTACTTGAGTGTTATGTAACCACCTGGAAGGAGCATCTAACCCAGCTTTGGTGGAAGAAAGCTGTTAAGACGGGATTCCTGGGGAAGTAGGGTCTGAGTGGAATCTTAAAGGATAAGTGAAAGTTAACCCAGGGGAGAGAAGAGTCTGGAGGGTGAGGTTGGGCACTAGAGGCAGGGGCTGGAGAGAGGAGGGGCCTTCTGTGGTGATGGTGGTGGTACATTTCAGCAAGAGCAAAGACTCAAACGTAAGAAGTAAACTCTAGTTTTGTGTGTGTGTGTGTGTGTGTGTGTGTGTGTGTGTGTGTGTGCGCGCGCGCGCGCGCGCGCACGTGCAAGCTCAATCAGTTTAACTAGGATATGATGTGGCAGCAGATGAGGGAATGCAGAGTTTCAGGAAGGAGGAAGTAACTAAGAATATCAAATGCAATAGAGGGCCATTGACTAACAAATAGTAGGTCATTGGTGACCTTTACAAAGTACCTCAGGAGTAGTAGGGAGCCAGGTTTTGATATATTGAAGAGTGAAAGGGACATGAGACTATAGCACTCAGATAATAGTTAACATTTATTGATCCCCTTCAGTATGACTAGGTTCTGTGTTAATGCATTTAATTCTCACAACAACCTAAGAGGTAGATATTATTTATAGCCTTATTCCATAGTGGAGGAGACTGGGGAACAGAAATATTAAGTAAAAGGTTATACAGTTGGAAGTGTCAGAACTGTAAGCTAAAGTTTCTAGAATCCAAACTCTTGATAACTAAGAACCTGGGATTTTAGAAATGTGACATTTACTAGAGAATGACGAGTCTAAAGTTATTAAATTTTTATTATTGTTTCAAGCTACTGGATATTGGAGCATGTTTCTAGACCAAAAGAAAGACACCTGGAAACATGGAGAGAGTGATGATTAATAGAGCGAGGTACAGGAAGATAAGGCTGAACCCCGGATTTGCCATTAAGAATGTCACGGGTAACCTTTGGGACAGTGTGTTTGGCAGCACAGTGGGGGAGGAAGCAGAGTAGAGTGAGGAGAGCAATGGATTAATAGCTGCCATTAGAGCACTGGAGGTGGGATGGCTGTGGGTAGGTTGGGAACAGCCGGATCCCAGAGGCAGCAGAAAGGGACCCAAGGGTGTGACTGTACATGAATCCGGGTTTGGGAAAACAGGAGGTTCCAGAAGCTGGTAGGTCTGGGCTTAGGGTGATTGCCTGTCACAAGTAACATAAGTACATCAAACTAGATACCATCGATACCTTAAACCAACCTCAGCTAGATCCTCAATGAGCAGCCTGACCTTTTCCGTTCCTCAAATCTCTACAAGAGAATGGATGCTTAACTCTAATTAATAAATTATTTACTATCTTTATTATTAGCATAAAAAAAGTGCCAGTTTCGTAGTTGGCGTTTGACAATTCTGAGTTATGTTCTGATGATGGCAGCCCCTTGCTAACCATAGTCATTACCTTGTATCAAGCACCTGTAAACATATGTTCAGTCCTGTGAAATGCGTCAGCCCCTCGCCCTTTACACAGATGCATGAGTGAGGCTGGGCCAGTCAGTGACCTGTCTAATATCTGTGTCTCAGCCAGGAATCCTCACAGTCACAATATGAACCAACCACTGTTAGAGTCCAAAATCAATACCTCAACCACCATGCAAATGCACCTGTGATCCAATACTTCTATCAGATTTCCTTTTAAAGGATCTTATGGGAAGAATTTTAAATGAAAAGCTTATAAAAATCTCTGAGAAAACAGACAAGATGTAGTTGTTGTTTTAAATTGATTTTACTTCAAAATACATAAAATATCTTACTTTTAAAATTTAAGATTTTTTAAGTGAAATTTAAATGTTTATTTCAGATAAATTGAAAAAAGGATGATGTTACCACACAGAATTAACTGTCACGCTTTGCTGTGTTTTCTCCCAGACTTTCCATAGGCAAATACAGCATGTTTGTGTATATATGTTTGTACAGATATATTTCTTTATATAAAGAGCATCGTAGTGAACATATACACACATAAAAATATAGTTTCAACACCGTTTTGATAGTAGCCTTGAAATACTTTTATAACAGACTTATCTGTGCCACAGTGTGCTTCGAAAGGTAAAGAATCATTAATAAGTTTATCTTGCAATTTACTTAATAGATGCTAGGAAGAAGCCTGTTCAATTTTTCAAATAATTTATATTGAACCGCCCTAAGCATTCAATATAGATTGAAGGGTAGTAGAGGATAGAGAGTAAGCATACAGGCTCTCAAAAGCCAGACTTCCTGGCCTTGAATCCCAGATCCCAGTTTCCCCATTTATTAGCTGTGTAACCTTGAGCAAGTTGCTTAGCATCTCTGTGCCTCAGTTTCCTGATCTGTATAAACGGGAATAATGGTACCTAGATGAGTGAGACCATATAAAGTGCGTAGAACAGTGCCTGGCTCCAAATAACATTCAATCCATGTTTGTGTTTCAAAATACATTCCTCTGTGTTATATAAATATTCAAGCTGCTGAGTCATTTACTCCAAAAACCCCAGTTAGTTTGACACAGCTGAGGCAGATACAAAAGTTTTTTGAGTTGATTCCTGTGGTGGGGACTGGGAGTCTGTATTTCTACAAACCTCTCCAGGTAAGTGAATCTTAGGATCAGTCAGGTTCATGAGCCACTGGTCTAGAACACTGGACACAGCTGGACAGAAGTTAGGTGGTGGGTGAGACTATATAGATTCAGAACAGTGTTCTGAGATAGCCCCGCCCAGCTACACATTGGGCCTTTGTTAGTAGCAAAGCAGGGTGATATGACATTTAAAACTGGAACATTGTTGGCTAAGAATCAATTGAACTAAAGAGGGCCAAAGCAATGAAAACGCAGAAGAAACCTGCGGACAGAGGTTTCTTTCTGAAGTGAATCAGTATTTGTTGCAGAGATATTTTTTTCTTCATTTTGTTCCATTGCTTCTGTCTAGCTTATTTTAGAAAATATTCAGAAATGCATTTTTCTTTCTTATGATAACAGCTGATATTTATTTAGTATGAGTTAGGCATTGTGCTGGCAGTGTTTGAGCTTTATTTCATGTAACCTTCCAGACAGCTGTCTGAGGTGTGTACCATTGTCCTCATTATACAAATGCAAAAACTAAAATTTAAAGTTAAATAACTTGTACAAGGCGCAATATTTATTTTCCTTTTCTTCTTTAGTAACACAATGCCAATTTTATTTGGGGTGTTAGTGCACCCAGTGAAAAAACTACATTTCCCTCTGCCCCTTGCAGCTGGATGTGGCCCTATATCTATGTTCTGGTCCAGAAGATGCAAATGAAAGTACTGCATGGACCTTCTGGGAAAGTTCTTTAAAGGATATTGACTCTGCCATTTCTTCTCTATTTCTTCTTCTTGATGCCTGAAATGCAGGCACGGTGACAGGAGCTTCAGTAGCCATCTTGTACTTTGAGGATATAAACCGTGCATTAGATGGTGATGGAGAAAGAAGGAACTGTTGACTAGGGAACTGCTATACTGCCCCGGAGCTGCCTATCTCTGACTTACATGAAACATAAATAAATTTCTCTCTTGTTCAAGTTTCCCTTATCAACAGAAAAACAGAAGAGCTTATGCTTATATTATGCTCTATCAGAGCTAACTATCTACCAGATGCTGTTCTAAGTGGTTCCTGTATATTGACTCACTTTGCCCTCATGACAACCCTGTGACGCTGTACTGTTATTACTACCATTTTGCAAATGTGGAAATTGAAGCAAAAATAGGTTGAGTGACTTGCCAAAGATCGCATAGCTAGAAGTGGCAGAGCCAGCAACACATAGCTAATAAGAGTCAGACACAGAAATAGAATTCGAGTCTGTCTGACACCCAAATCCATGCTTGTAACTACTAGGCTACATGGCTTCTCTCATACTCAGTATGAGTATGCTGTGCTTTGTGGTTTTCCTTACCTACACTTTACCTTCTGCTTTAATTAGCAAAATGGAGGACTGTTAGCTGGTGGCCAATAGAAAGAAAACCATGGTTTCTCCAGAAGATCCAATCAGCCTTCTTAGGGCCCACCTTAGAGCCTACCTCCTTTGTAAAACCTCCAAAAGAAACGTCATGGATGGATTCCAGAAAGTTAATCATTTTAAAAAGCATTCATGGAATCCCATTTGCCATTCCAAAATTGCAAAATCGTTTTGCTTCTTTTATCAAGTAGAAGTTTACAACAAATAGGATTGAACCATCCATCCATTCACCTGTCTAGCAGTTCAACAGACATTCAGCCCCTGCTCTAAGCCGGGCCCTCTCCCAGGTGCTGGGGTACTGTAGCAACACATAGACATGGTAGAATTCACGTTCTGGAGAAGGGGAGACAGATAATGAAAAAACACAAGAAAACATCAGCTACAAACAAGTGCTACAAAGCTAAGAAGCGTGCAGCGGAGGCTCCTTTAGGAAGCTTTCATCAAGGAGGAGACGTTTGAGCTGAGACTTGAAAGTGAGAAAGAAGTCCTTTGAGAAGAGCAGGGAAGGGTCTCCCAAGCTGAGAGAGCAGTGATTCCCTGAGGCTGGAATGAGTTTGGCATGTTCAAGGGACTGACAGAAACTCCAGGTGATAGGAACATGAGAGAGAGAGAGAGAGTGGGAAAAGGTGAGTCAGAAAGTTTGATAGACAGATCACAGCAGCCATGAAAGCCAGATTTAGGGATTTTACTCTATGTGACGGGGGAGCTACCGGAACAGCAGACATTTGTCCCTCTGGCTGGCCAGCATCCAAAAACCCTTCTTATTTTGGAGACTCACAAAACTAATGCGAGACAGGGTCCTAGTTCCCATATAGAAGCCAAGACTTAGACGAAACAAGAGAAAGTATTGTCTTTCCTCTGCTGTGGCATTTAGAACAAAGCCAATCAGATGCTCCTACCTGGGACTTTCAATCATGAGGGTATGTCTCAAAGATGCACGGTCAGTTAAGAATTATTATGGTGGCCATGGTAGAGTCAGGTGTGCACAGAATTAAATGTGCAAGGGCAGCAGAGTTCAGCATATGGTGACCAATGTCCACTGGCACCTGGCTGCCCACAAGTATCCTGTGGAAAGGCATTGGGGTTGCATCCTCAGCAAACCATCCGAGAAGCTTCGCTGTGCAACCCTTCCTCTATACCTTGTTCTTTGGTCTTCCTCCTGATTCTTTGAGTTCTATAGTCACTTTCAATAAATTCCCCTTGTATTTAATGTTAGCCAATTTCTGGTTCCAATTGTTTGAAACCAAGCACCTTGACTAGTACAGCAGGGGAGTGATGCAATCTGAGGCACATTTTCAAAACAGAACTGGCTGCTAAGTGGAAAATGGGCTAAAAGGGATATCAGTCAAAGGCCAGTCAGAAACAGAAGTCACACTAGGTATTTCAAATAGAGAGGCTTTAATATAAAGAATTGTTTTCACAGGCATTAGAAGGCTGAACGAGTAAAAGAAAGAAGGAAGACAGTGGTACCACGGGAATAATAACTGCAAGAAGCAGCTCCTACCTCCTGAGGCTGGAGAACAGGTGGTGTCCCCTGTACCAGGAGTGGGAGGAGGGGCCCCACAGGGCTGGCACTTGGATCTCTGAAGGAAGCTCTGCCCTGCTCACAGCTCTGAGGACAGGGTGCTGTCTGGCTGGTGCTTCCAACACAAGGCTGTGGCTCTGAGGCTGTCAGATGTCCCAGAGGCCCAGCTCAGCAGCTGAAGGGGTGTGGCATGGCTGCAGCTGGCACCTGGGGGTCCTGGGAGTGCTCGAAGTCTCTGGACACTGGGCCAATTATGTGCTGCTACTGGAGCACACAGAAAAACAAAGTGAAAAAACAAAAAATCCCTCTCCCTTTCTTCCACTTTTCTTTCTCCTTCTAATGCGTCACATTGCAGAAGCTAATAGGAACCTAGCTAGCTGGGAGGTGGGAAGATTTAGTTTATATCATCCCAGCCACATATTATAGAGAAGAGCTTAGAAGGGCATCTCAGAGACCACAGATAAATATCCAGCATGGGAGCATCATGTCCAGTTAGGAGGCTATTGCAGTCACCCTGGAGAGAGAAGATAGACTAGGGTACCAGCAGTGGAGATGGCAAAAAATAAGGCAGGAAGACAACAGCTTCTGGTGTGGAGCTGCAGTTCCTGGTGCAATCTTGGTGTTACGAAAGGGTATATCGCAGACTCCATTCTTCAGGCCGGGAGACACCCTGGTAACGAAGGCTTGTCACACAGCCACTGCAACCACCGCACACAGCTGCTTACCCCTGGGGACCTGGAGTGAATGCACAAGGCGGTCTTCGAGGCCCCAGAGGAGATGGCCATAAAGCTGCTGGCTCAGATCGTGTAGCAGAAAATCAGCCACATGCTGTGGCTGGAGCAGCCAGAGAAAGTCATCACTTGCATCGCACTCAGGCCCCACACCAAGGAAGAAGTCAGCCAGTATTTGAAGAAGTTCCAATTATTCAAATGACTACTATTACCAGTTGCTTTGACAGATTTGAATAACTGCTGGATCCAGAAAGGACATGCCAGCTGTCCCTAAGCATCATTCACTCCTTTCAGTGGCAGCTCACTCTTCCCTATACATACTGACAGTTTCTTGAGGGTCAAATACATGTTCATATTAAAGTTGTCATTATTGAAGTTAAAAGAAAAAAGAAGGTAAGAAATTAATTGAGATTAGACATAGAATTGACAAGAACTTCCTCTGAGAGCTTAGCTCTGAATTGTTATTAACATTATAAAAACAGCTAGGAGATGTCTGCTCTTTGGTGGGGTTAGGACCCAGCAGAGGATGAAGGGACACCCAGAGACTCCAGCCAAGGGCAGCTTGACAGGGCTGGGGATGGAGCTGCACCAAGGAAGGGGGCCACCCACAGGAGCTAACCCACGCTGGGGCAAGGAGGGGTGCGGGAAGTGAGTGCCCTGCCTGTCTTTCTCTCCTCTAACTCTCCATCCTCTTCCGTGCCTCCCAACCAGAAACTAGAGGTGCTGCCGTGGGAGATCAGCCTGTGTGGCACTGGGCCGGAGGGATGATGGATTTGTTAGGGGCAAACAGAGGATGTCTGATGTACATGTTACAGACAATAGATTTTTTCTCTACTTTTTCTCTACTACACAATATTTGTATAACCCTTAAACTATCGAAAGTAGTTTCAAATCAACTGTTTCATTTTATACTCAAAAGTGTTATGATGGTTAATTTTGTATCAACTTGACTAGGTCACAGGGTGCCCAAACATTTGGTCCAACATCATTCTGGGTGCTTCTGTGAGGGAGTTTCTGGATGAAACTAACACTTAACTCCTTAGACTGAGTAAAGCAGATTGTCCGCCCTAGCGCCCTAGCGTGGGTGCCTCGTCTGATCCCTTCAAAGCCTGCTCAGAACAAGGCTGACCCTCCCTCCATAAGAGAGAACTCCTCCTGCCCGGCTGTATTCAAGATAAGGCACTAGTCCTTTTTCTGCATTTGGACTTGAACTGAAACTTTGGCTCTTGGGTCTAGGGCCTGCTGGCTTTCAGACTAGAAATAGACCACTGGTTCGCCTGGTCCTCAGCCTGCTGACTGCAGATCAGGGTATTTGTTAGTCACCATAATTATGTGAGCCAGTTACTAATGATGAATCTCTTTCTCTCTCTCCTACTCTCTCTCTACACAAACATCCTATGGGTTCTGTTTTTCTGGAGATCCCTGACTAGTTCAAGTGCCTTATGAAATAGTCAGGGCAGGTATTATCCCCAGAAAAAGGGGAGTATGATTTTTTGGAAACCTTAGTAAAAGGACAAAAATTGGAATGTAGTTCTTAACTCTCATTATTTTGCACTATCTGTTTAAACCATGCCTCCTCTGTTCATGTAACTCTAGATAGTGGCAAAGTTTACTATGATCATTTTCATGCTTCTCTCTAAAATAGTCACCCAAATAAAACCTTGAAACTTCCTCTCTTTTTTCCCCCCATCTATTACCAAACTTTTGAATATCTCTTTAATCTGTTCTCTTCCATATTTCTCCACAATTTAGGTGCTCCCTCAGCCCCCTGGAGTATACTCAGTGTGTAATTACACATGTGTGTGATTTGATTAAATTTGTCTCCCACACCAAGTTAGGGTCCACAACACTATTGTGACTCTAGCTCTTGTCAACACACAGAAGTCTCAAAATATTTGTTGAATTAACCATTCTTCCTGTCTAGTTTCTTACTCTTGCTAGTCACACTGCCAAGAGTGAACTTTTACTATACTAATCTGATCTTTCTACTTCTCTGTCTAAAAGCTCCCTTCAGTCTAGCAGAAAGTGCTAACTAGAGGCCTATGGCTATGTGTAAAGATGTTTTCTTTTTAGCTCCTACAGTTTCTTTTTAATTTGTAATGATTACCAACTTAAAAAATCTCTGTCTGATAAAAAATTGGGAATTCCAGCTTATCCTGACAACTTCAAAGATTTGGTAACCCTGGGCTTGCCTCTCTCCATGGCAACTAGCCGGGGCTGAGGGACAGTTACTTCCTTTGGCGGGAACAGGCTCAGTTTGCCACAATCCCAGCTGAGCCCTATTCTTCACTCCCCACCCATCAAGGGCCCTGGAGACATTTAAACTTGAGACTCCAAGGCCAAGGGAATGAGGTTTTGAATGTCTTATCTCGGCTTCTAGGGCTTTCCATGTGTCACCCTGCCTATGGATACTCCTTTAGCGCCTCTTGGAATCCAGATCCACTGAGATTGTTTACAGGAGACAATATGCCTTCCCACCTCTGTGCTTTTGTCCTGGGAAGTATGGCCTACTTCCATACCTCCTGGTTCACCTGTAGGCACCTACTCAGCCTGTGAGACTTAGCTTGGTTCACCTCCTCTGAGAATTTGTCCTGACTGGCAGTAGTCATTCCTTACCCTAGTCACATGGTTTTGGAATTATTTGTAATCTGTATGACTTGTGGAGGAAAAAGGATTTCTACAGAAATTAACCTCACAGGGCAACCTGATCATAAATCCCTACCTGGGCAGGTCAAGGTGGGTAGTCACACCCCAGGCCAATAACTCCTTTAGCAAAAGGCCTATCTTTGCCTTAAGCAAGCCCTATCCATTATTTCTAGGCATCTAGGTTAGCACATATTTGAAATTTCTCTTCTCAGTCTCTTCCTTCTAAACCATGACCACCCGTAAGAGAACAAATAATCTTGTTAAGTATCCTGTAATCCAATTCCCGCCTTGCTTTCTCCTACTTTCATGTAATCTTCCTTACATTCTCTCCTTAATTCCAATGCATAAAGGGAGGTGCAAACTGCCATTTCTTAGAAATATTTCTTTCAGGCATATCCTGTTTGGCTCAAATAAATTTTTATAAAACTTCTCTAAAAATTTGGACTTTCTTACATCGACAGATTAAAGTACCAACACAACTGCATCTCTTATGAGTGTTAATTAAATTGCTTATGGCCTCCTTTCAACAATTAGTGGCAATTCCTGTTGCCCACATTCAAGAAGGAGAATTGGGAAACCTTATTGGTCCCCTACTGGCTCCTGTTTTCCGCTGAGGTTGACTCTGTTACTGCCCTAAGGGGTAGATCATGAAAGTTAAGTTTTGTGAAACAGTATATGCTTGTTTACTACCTACTGAGATGATAGTCTTGCAAGTTAATATTCCTCACTGATCAGGAATTCCTCTGAGGGAAAGTGACTTTATTTCTTCAGTGTTATCCTTAGTTAGAAATCTTTCTCTTGGGCTCTTTAACTTAAAACCTTGTGCTCGTCGTTTCTCTCAAAGCCCATCCTTCACACCAGGCCTTCCCCAGGACGCCCTCTCTGCTCCTGGTAAGTTCCTCCCTGGAGCCTTCTCCTCCTCTCTCCCCAGGGAACATTAGTTGGGACTACCCCATTTATCGAATAGGTTATAATAACATTGAATTTTACAAGGGAGAGGGTCCAAGTCTCTGTTTCTCCCTTCCTGGGAAACTTCTGATCTATGCAAAATGTCCTCTTTCTCCCCAGCAGACCAGCTCTGTACACTGGGACAATTGAGAGAGCCAGGCTTTCTCATGCTACAAAGAATATTCTATTTCTCCCTTCCGCCAGGGCAAAGGCTACCTTTTTTCCTGTATTTACACAATGTAGGGAGACTACCCAGGTGATTCTTCTTCAAACAAAGAAATGCTCCAAGGTGACCAGTGTTTTCTATCTGGAAAGCAGGCTCTGGCAACTTGTAGATATGACAGCTTTTCCTGATAAGAATTTTCTAAGTTGCACCTTGTCTTAGGTAGAGTTTCCCATAAAATAGACTCAGAAATGAGATTTGCATGCAGATAGTTTTTTGGTGAATGTTCTCAGGAACAACACTTTAGGGGAGTGAGAGAAGCAAGACCAGGTGAAGAAAGGAGTTGAAATGTGATGTAATTGCAACAGAGGCCTCAGCTGATCGGATAGGGAGTTCTGGAGCTGAGATGACCCATCAGTGTTATCTCCAGTGGAGGCAGGGAGGCTGGCCTTTGTACCCACTCCATGACCAGTCATTCACCTGTCACTGGATGCTGACAGCCCCAGCCCTAAAGGTCTTAACCTTGAGGGAGTCAGCTCCCATCATCTGAGGGCAATTCCTGAGGATGGACTCATCTGTGAGTTTTAACAATAACCCATAGGTGGGGGCAGAGTGTTTCAGTCTTGAAAGGGGAACCTGGCAGCGCACCACAGTGTCTACTATACACCTCTCCAGGAACAATTTATTTCTAGCTCTGTCTCCCCTCCTTTAAGCACTTTGAGGGCAGAAACCAGGAATGCCTAACAGAGTACCTAGAATATAGTATCTACTCAATTAGTAACTAACAAATGAATGAATAAATGCATGCATGAAAGAGTAAACATAAGCCCAATGACTCTATAATAAATTATTATTGGTTGCATTTATGCAGAACTTTACATATGCAAATTATTCTGCTAAAAATATATATGTTATAAATATGTAAGTGCTGCAAGCAACAATTTCTAATAAAAGCTATCATCAAAATAAATATTTAGTGGGTACAAAGTAGAGAATGACCCTGCATTAGTCAACTCTCCCAGAATGTATCCGCCTAAAGGCTTCAGAGCTGGAATCCTAACTCATCTCTTAAATTGCGCTTTAGATCCTCTGCTTGGTTAGATAAATATCCTCTCATCATGCCTAAATCCTGTTTTCATTGTACAGTGTTTCCAAAGTTTATTGAGAATTTTATCCTATCAAAATGTTGGATCTTGGCTGTTTTTGCATTTCTTCTGATGTTTGTAATTTTCTTGCCAGTAGTCCAATTTCTTTTTGTATTGACTCTCCAGAACAGCAGCTCCCTCCTTCTGGGACAAGCTCTGTCAAAGCCCCACATGATCCTATGGGTGGGGGCTGACAATTATAGAAGCCTGTCCTGAGGACCACAGTGATAGGCCCATGGTTGAGCATGTGACCAAAACTGGACCAATTCTAGTTCTTCCCTGGGAATTTTTTTTTTACCTTGGGGAAAAAAAAAAGAAGGAAAGAAGCTGGAAGAGAAAAAGGGCTTTTTTTCTCTCTCTCTCTCTCTGCTTGTGGATTTGTTTGCTAGGCTTGGTATAGAGGGTTACCAGAGGCCATTCCTCGCCCATGAAGCAATCCTTCTGCAATAGGAGAAAATGAATTCAGCCCAAGGAGAGAAACAGGGTGAGAGGTGGAACTGTCCCGAGGGCTTTGAAATCCCAGATTCCAGAAGCTGAATTCTCAGAAATTCTCTGTTTTCTGAACTCCCAGGCTTAGATGTCAAATCATCTTTTGTTCTGAAAGCTGCCTCAGTCTGCTGCCAAATATCTCCTTAGCTTAAGCTAGTTTAAATTGTGTTTCTATCATTTTCTGTATAGGATCACTTTGTAGAATTCAAAGGATTTAAATATGACCTTGTAAACTTTGGGTTGTCAAGGCAGGTCACCTACATGAGGTGACAGAGCATAGAGTTCAAGAGCATCAGCTCAAGAGCCTCACATTCACATCCTACTTCCATCACCAACTAGTTAAGTGACCTTGGGTAAGGTACTTACATTGTGCCTCAGCTTCTCAAAATGTTAAGAGAGTCATTGTGCCCGTCGAATGGGGTTATATCTTTAAAGCCCTAAGACAGCACCTGGAACATAGCAAGAACTCAGTAAGTACAGCTATTATGACCATTTCTCTTTGTCATTGATGCACAATCACATTGGCACAATCACCCTGCGGGACTCAAAACACATTGATTCAATCCAGAACCTCAAATTTCTTTCATTTTCACTTTTGGATTGTTAAAAATGTTTATCTTTGACATTTCATGGCTTTCTCTTGGCCCACATTCTACGTATTTTACTTTTTGCCAATGGTTGCATCCTGATTTTTGCTTTTTGGTATTCCTTCTCAGTTCTTTTTCACAATACATCCTATTCTTATACCTCAATGTCATTCTCTTCCTTCCTTATTAAATGCTTTTTGTTATATCTGGGCACTGTAACATCTCACTACAAGGAGCAATTTGCTCTATGTTTACTTCCTCTGGAACCATCTTTCACTTAAAGAAGCAGGTTATTTATCAGCCTATGTTGGAGCTCTTCCTGGTTTGGTTAGGGCATGCTGCAAACTGCCTCTGTATTTGCAAGTCCTCGTAATAATGCTTTTTTTGGCCAGGACATAAACCACAGTCTAAAAGGTTTTCCTGAGTTCTGAAGGTCAAGTAATTAGGGTTTTCTCAGGCTGTTAGAAGAGAAAAAGCAGGGCCTTTCCTCAAGAATTATCTGTTGGTGGTTCTTTAGGTGGCGTATACTGGACTTACAAAGGGGGCAGCTGGGTTCTAGGCCCAGCTGCTACCTCCTGTTAGGGTAGTTGACCTCTCACAGCCTCAATTATTTCTTCTTCTTCTTCTTCTTCTTCTTCTTCTTCTTCTTCTTCTTCTTCTTCTTCTTCTTCTTCTTCTTCTTCTTCTTCTTCTTCTTCTCCTCCTCCTCCTCCTCCTCCTCCTCCTCCTCCTCCTCCTCCTCCTCCTTCTCTAACATGGATTTGCAGCAGAATTACCATGATTTTGTGTGACTATTAGGATAAGATTTTAGCTAATTTTAGAGCTAAATCCTAAAGGTGAGGGAGGTGTTGTCACAAGGTGAAGGGTTGGAAAAGAACCCCACCCCTCTCCCTCCCATGGAGGGAACAGCATGTGCCTTTGACAGATTTTGGCAAAGACATGATAGAGCTTGCTAGAGTGAGGGCTGTATGGGGTGGGGGGGCAGTCTCCACTGCAGTCCTGTCCATACCAGCCTGCAACTCCAAACTGCCATTGCTTCCCGTAAAGCTGCGAAGAGGCATCAGTTTTTGTCCCAAATGGAAGGTGATTTCATTAGATGCTCTTTCAACCAGACTTTGATAGGAGTTACCATACTCTTAAGGTGAAGTCTCTGGCCAGTCACCTTCATCTCCCCCATCTCTTTTAACCTTAGCATCTAGTAAGAGCCCTCCTTCAGTCTTTCTCTCTGGGGACAGAGGGCCTTTATGCAAATAAGTCTCCGGTGGCCTGCTGTGACAGCCCAGAGTTGTCAGAGTCAGTATTCAGATCAGGGTATCAGTTCCCCTCTGCTATGTACTAGCTATGGGCTGAAGCCAATTTCCACGTTGGTTAAAGGGTTTTTGTGAGAATTAATTAGATTATATGAGGGCCTCTCTGTCCCCAAATCCTGATTCTTTCCCAGTGATCTTCATCTTGGTGAAAGGCATCAATATTCACTCAGCTATTAAAACCAGAAGCCTGAGAGTCATTCTTAACTAATTAATCCCTCTTGCTAGGTCCTGTCAATCCTACCTCCAAAATATAAATTTTCTCTCTCCACTTCTATTTCCTTAGTCCCAGTCAACACCACCTCTCGTTTGACTACTGGACTATTGCTATAGTCTCCCAACTGCTTTTCTTCCTTCCACTCAAAAGCTTCACAAGGCAGCTGGAGTAATCCTTTTAAAATGTCAATTTAAAGTTTTTATCATGGCCTACAAGGTTCCTTATGAGTTGGCCTCTGCCTTCCTGTGCCCTTGTCCCTATCACTACTTGCCATCCATCCATTCCCACCAGTGTTTGGACAATTCTTAGAACATTTCAAATGTCAAGCTCTCTCACATCTTGAAAACGTTTTTCCCATTTCCTCTGCCTGAAATACTCTTCCCCTGGCTTATCATATATCTGGTTCCTTCTTGGCTGAAATGTCCCCACCTTGTCTAAAATAGATCCCTGCATTGTTCTCTATCACAATACCTTCCTCAAAGACCAATCACAGCTTATCATTACTTACTTGCTCACTTGCTGTCTTAGGTCAGGCTCACTAGGAATATATCCTAAGATGATTTATTATGGAAATGGTTACAGGTGAGACAGAAGGGAGTAGGAGAAGCAGAATAGTAACTGGGAAGAAGGCAGACAAGGGCAGGATTTCAGGTAAAGCCCCAGCCTCAACTTGACCCCACAGGGACGCTCTCTGCAGTGTAAATTCTGCTTCTGAATCTATCCCAACTTGAAGCAAATGAGCTGTGTTCATGTTCCTGCACCAGCCAGTCACTGGCTAAGGACCACTGGGGGCGGATTCAATTCCTAGCACTTCCAACTCCATCCAGGTGTTCAAGGGCAAGCTGCTAGCAGGTCGCAGGTGGGGTCATCACAGAGAACACACTCAGGAGGCAGGACAGAGGCCCACAGAAATAGTGTCAGTGATTCAGGGAACCAGGCTAGGATAGTACTGGCTATACTTGCTATTTGACTGCATCTCCCACAAGGAAGGAAGCCACCCAGCAACACCCTGCAGATATGTTTACTGTTAGATCCCTAATATCATTTGCATAGTACCTGCCACATTACTGGCAATCAGTACATTTTTTGAATAAACGAATAAAGCTACTAGGGCAGTGTGTGGCATATAAAGAATGTTCAACTAATGTGATTGTTCATAGCAAGAGTCTATGCTTTTTCACCCTGCGCTTAGGTTTCTAACTGTAAGAGAGCGATGCTAGGGCGTATAGCTTCAGAAACATGGGCCATTAAGAAATAAAAAGTCAGCTCTGGAAAGAGACTGGCCCTGGAGGAGATGTCTGAGTTTTTAATAAATAGAAATATCAATTGTAGTTGAAGGAAGGTAATAGGGTGGGAGATGGACAGACTAATCCTACAGTTAGAACAGGAAAAGTATAAACACAGGACAATTGCCCAAGTCAGTCAGTAACAGCTGCAGGGTTCTAGGCAGCTCAGGATCTGATCTTGTGTGGCAGAAGGCACGATCTCAGGGCCTCAGTGGAATAGACAGATTCAGGACAAAGATTTGGTCCTGGCAGAGGATGGGAGCACTGGCCACAGATAATAAGGCAAAAACACAGGCCCATTCAGTGGTCCACAACCTTTTTAGCACCAGGGACCGATGCTCCTGTGAGAATCTAATGCTTGATGATCTGAGGTGGAGCTGAGGCAGTGATGCTACCACTGGGGAGCAGCTGTAAATACAGATGGTTACGTTCCCTTGCCTGCCATTTACCTCCTGCAGTACAGTGTGGTTACTAACAGGCCATGGACCAGCACAGGCCATGGACCAGTCTGTGGCCTAGGGGTGGGGACACCTGCCATAGACTATTAGGCACCTCAAACGGCAAGGAGAAGTGACACTTTCTGTTAGCTCAAACTACTGAGCGTCATATCTGTTAGAATTCCTGGTTGCAAGGTAGATTGATCAACTCGTCTCAAGACTCACATCATTTCTGGGCAAACCAGGACAGTTAGTCACCCTTCTGCAAGGAAGAGAAACTTACAGGATGGGATGCCTGGGAGGCAGACTCTAAGACAGAGATCAGCTTACAGCAGTTGTATCAGGAAGTGGTCTTGGGATCACCACTTAAGGAAGAGAAAAGAAGAGAGGAAAGCACAAGTGGGCAGAGGGAAAAAGATGCCAACTCCACAGATTGCTCTGAGACTGGGGTGGTCCTTCAGAGTCACCCTGAGTTTAGCACTGCCAGATTCAGCAAATAAAAACACAGAATGGCCAGTTAAATTTGAATTTTAGAGAAACAATGAATAATTTTTTAATACAAATATGTCTCATACAATACTTGTAACACACTTAAACTGAAAAACTTTTTTATTGTCTATATGAGATAGTCTGAGCACTGTGTATTTTATCTAGTAATTCAGATGGGCTAAGGGGCCAGGTCTTTCTACCCTATGTTGACCAGTGGATTCAGACTGCCCCGGTAAAGGGGGTTTGATCTTGGGTAATGAGGCTCTTTTCAGCTGAGGCAATTCTGAGGAGGGCTGACAGCTGAGGGCTGCCTGCCAGCAGCCCACTCAACAGCTGAGAAAATAAATTCTTCAGACTTGAAAGGGGATTTGGAGAGCTCATCACAGTGTCTGCAGAAACAGAATCTGGATAACTTATTTATTGGAATGTGCTGTAAGAATATTGTGTTCACAGAATCAACAGGAGGGCTGAGGAATTAGGCTCAGAAAATAGCCCTGGAGCTGAGCAGCAGGAAAAACATGCCAAGGTCACACGACAGGAACAATCTGCATTGCTGCTGCAGATACCACAAGCTACTTTCGCCATCCGATGAACTCTCAACCCTGCTGCTGCCATATTGATTAATGTCCTTGCACTATTGTGTCAGTCCTTTGAAATGCTAAGTCACAATGTGAGCATCTGACTGGCCGATTTGGGTCACATGTCCACCCCCCCTCCCCCGCCAGCTTCTGCGATGGCAGGAGGTGTCCTGCTTACCATCCAGTCTTTCACAAATGAGATTCTCCTAAAAAATAGAAAAGATTTATTAGGGCCTGTTGTTAGGGACAACATTAGGAGCCAGTGACTCTCTAAATGCTCCTCATGGATTCATTCTCTTCCATGGGTCCCAACAAATGTGATCATAAAACGTGGGAGAGAAAACTATGTGTGATCACAGAAGATCTAATTTTCTCAAATATGACATGCAAAGAGCAATGGGTAACCCTCTAAAAACCCCAAGAGCAGGAATGAATCTAATTATATAGATACTTTACCCAAATACAAGGTGACTTCCAATGCAAAGATAAGTGCCTTTCTTACGTGAAGTTTACTTTCTGTAGCTATAGGACCAGCCTTGCTGTATTTTACACCTGAGAAAGAATAGGCAGACCACTCCTTCAAATGAGAGATGATATCCATCTAACATTTATTCTTAGGCTTATGGGCTGATGTAGTATATCAACAAGGAATATAACATTTTAATATACGGGATATTTTACAGATAAATGAATTTGGAGGAACAGAGCAACAAAGGAGTACAGGAGCTTTTTAGGATAGGTCTTACGGGGTAGCTATGACCTGGTGGAGTCACCAAGCTTTGCAGGTTCACAGTTCTACAGATTCAGAAACTTTATTTTTTTCTCTTTTTATCCACCCGTACTTACATTATCTATGCATCCATCCAAACATCCATTCAACAAATGTTTATTAAGCATCTAGTATGTGTCATGCATCGTAGTTGATATCGGGAATGTGATGGTAAACAGAAGAGTCAGGGTTGTTACTCTGTGTAGCTTACATGCTACTGGGAAGATGAGCAAAAAAAAAACAAGTAGACAAATTAATTTTCAAATTTTCATCTGCAAGGAAGGAAACAAATTAGAGGCTGAAGTAGAAAATAAAGGGTGGGAAGAATATAACTTTGATAGGGTGGTATGAATTTGTTCTTGATAAATAAAACCACAGTTTGTAAACCAAATTGCATCTCTCCAAGGATGAGGGGTTCAAATTTTTTTAAAAAAACTACTTTCAAAAAGGCAAGCCTTTTTCATTTTTCATGTCCCAATGATGTAGAACAAATGTCTCATAAACATTTAAGGTACACATGTCCCCTAAAGGCATTTGAGTTTTGAATCCTGAAGTAGAGTCTTCAAACCAGATTGTCTGCCACCTGCATTAGAAAACAGAAGGTTGCTTGACTGATTTGGAATTAGAATATAAGGTGGACATTCCTGTACTGTAGGACAGTGTTCTTGAAATGTTGAGGTTACTTGTGGTCTGTGAAACCCATCCCAAAATGTTGCTTACTATTGTTATTATTTTTAATTAAAGAGAATAAAAGAGAAATAATTAGAGTACATGACACATAGATTGGTTGCTAACTGCTTTGTAAAATTTTTACTTGTTATATTTATGTGAGAAGACATATATTTGAAATTCAAATCTATTTCTTACTGTGGGACATAGAAATTCTACTTTTTTTCCAAAAAGAGATGGAACTATACAAAAAATATATGAGTAAATGTGATATTAAGAGCACAAAATGTCTATGCTGCAGAAATACACATAATTTTGAGAGGCAGAGTGACACAGAGGGCAGACTTAGAAGCCAAATGCACCTCAGTTCAAACCCTAGCTCTGCCCTTGTCGGCCGAATAGAAGAGTTAGGCACACTACTATGACAATAGTGGCTAACATGAGTGCTTACTCTGCCAAACGCCATACATACATAGATGATTTGCCTCAATTTTTGCAGCCACCATCTAAGTTAGGCACCATCAGTTCCTTTTTTCAGATGAAGACAATTTGGCCCAGAAAAGTTAAGAATCTTACTCAAGATCACATGCCTGGTATGTGGGAAGCCGGGAACAGACCCGTCATGTGTTTCTCTGCTACCCTAAATAAATTATCAAGCCCAAATGTATTAGAATATCAAACAGTAGGGAGTATTCTTGTAGCCAGCATGCTTGGCGCTCCCTACATGCAGGCACGTGATCCCTGACCTACCTGCAACCCTGCCCAGTTTAGGCTCTAACAGAAAATTCTGATAGGAATCTTGGAATGGTGAAACTGGAAGCACAACAGTGGTATTTGCGCATGGTAGTCTACTCCTGCTTGAGCTTCTCAATGCAAACTAACTCTAGTAATTATGAACTTCTAGGGTCTCCATTCATTGGCTACCTTTCTATCTCCTCAAATATTCCATTAAAACCAGGAAACCGATTCTACCCATATCCCATCACTCTCTAGTGTTTGAGTTACTGTAGAAGTCATTTTGTAACCACACAGACTTGATTTCTTTAAGATAGCTTTTTCTCTGATTCAAACAGGCTTTGTCTAGTATAATGGGATCATGACTCATTTGCTTTTTCCACCCTTAGCCTTCTACCTTTGCATGCCTGCTCCCTTAACCTTTAAGCCTCAGGACATAAGGTTCCCAGCCAGTGTCAAATCTTTTAAGAATAAAGCCTCAGATCTACAGATCATAAGGACAATAAGTTTTGGTTAAACTAAGGATAACATTTGGCTTTAGGTGTGTTTCAGCTCCAGACCCATGGAGGCAGAACAGCCCCACTGACCAGTTTTCTGTTGGACCAGACAGGCTGATTCCAGAACCAGACACAATAATCAATAACTCCAGCCCTTTCCAATCATTAGTGTCCACAATGCCAACTCCCTTAGTTTCCACAACTAAGAATTTTCCCCTATGTATTCTGTCCCCTTGAGATACCCAGGGAGCCAGGTTTTTGAAAGCGATAGTTCACCTGTGTCTCCAGGACTTGCAGCTCTCTAGAATAAACCCTTACTTTCTTTGCTGTAAAACCTGTTCGCATCTCCCTGACTTAAGTGTGCCCAGGCCGAAGGACCCCTTTTGCTTAAGTAACAATTTCTGCTCTTTATCAAAAATTAAATACTTTCACTCTTGCCTTCTGTTCTTTACATATATTCTGTACGTGAAGAATTCATTTGTTCTTTCAGTCGTTTATAGATAACTCTAAGATCTATTACCTTAATTCTGACCTCTCTCTTGAGCTCCAACTCATTTCCCGTGGTCTGATTAACATTTCTAATTGGACCATGGGACTATTAAACTTTATATCTAATAGCATCCCTCTAAGCCTCTCCTTTCTACTGTTCCTAAAGCCTATATCTATCCTATGTTTATAGTATGTGTCATGTACTTCCATTCAACAAAGCCCCAGAACAGAAATTTCTTTTCTTCATCTCTTCCCTCATTTAATCAGTCATCAAATTCTGAAATTACCTCTTTCTATTTATTTTCATGGCCACCACACTCTCTCAGACCTTTATCTCCTTCTACTTGGAGTAAGCCAACCCAATGGCCTTCAGGCTTTTTCTCCTTTAATCCAGTTGAAGAAGCCATTCCAAAATTGGCCCTCTGTTTATATCACAGTCTTTTAGGAAATACTCAAATTAAGAGATACTTCCCCTTTCTGGATCACCTCACACCTTGATCAGATTGTCCAGAGACAAAAGGGAGCCAAGTTACACAAGGCTTTTATTTCCTACTGAATGCTAAAGCTAAAACACCTTTCGATTCACCCACAAGGTTCTGAGTGCTCTGCCTGAAGGTGGGAAACTTCTATTATCTGGACAGCCCCAAGCTATCCATCTATCTATCTATCTATCTATCTATCTATCTATCTATCTATCTATCTATCTATCTATCTATTCATTTATTGTAGGTTTTTAAAATTTATTTATTTTTATTATGGTGACATTAATTAACAAAATCCAGTAAGTTTCAGGTGTACAATTCGACAGTAAGGCATACATATATTGCATTGTGTGTTCGTCACATATTTCTGTCACCACATATTTCGCCCCTTTTACCCCATCTACCCCCCTTCTCCCCTCCCCCCGGGCATCCCTAAGCTTTAAGCAGGCATTATTTGCTCATGGTTTGCATCAAAGTGGTTAGTCCTAGGGTCTTGCAGTAGATTTTCTGACTATTCCTTTAGAGAGGGGAGAGAGGTGTTTTGCCCTTTGTATTTCTTTCCCTGGAGCGAATAGTTGAGCCCTTGCTGAAAATAATTACAAACTGTCTAATGCGGTTATGATCGCCACACTTAAAATTCCATTATAATTGTCATATGCAGGAGAATTTCAAATAATTTACATAGCTACTCCCCTAGAAAGGAGGAGTGCAGGCTGTACATAGTGACTTTCTTCCAAAGACTAGTATGGAAAGGTGGGGAAAGAGTACAGTGAAGACACCTGATAAACACTACTTCAGGCTGGTGATCACTGTCAACATCAACAGGCAGAAATTATGTTTGTAGTATGTCCCCTTGATTTGATATGTGAGGTGGCACTTCACATCTGTGATCTTCTTCCACAAATCCATAATCCTAGTCTGTTCCTGAGAATAACATCAAACAATTTCCAATAGAGGCACAACCTGCAATATAACTGATAGTACTCCTCAAAACTGTCAGACATTAAAAATAAGCCAGAGAAACTGTCACAGAGGAGCCTAAGATAACATGACAACTAAGTGTAATATGGTATCCTGAATGGGATCCTGCAACGAAACAGGAGATTGGATAGAAACTAAGGAAATCTGAATAGAATATGATATATTGAGTTAGTAATAATGTCTTAAAATTGGTTGGTTAATTGTAACACATGTATCATACTACTGTAACATGTTACTGGCCGGGCTGAGGTATATGGGAAATGTATACTAGCTGCTCAATTTTTCTGTAATCTAAAGATTTTTTCTGTAATCTAAAACTTTTAAAAAATAAAGTTTATTTTCAAAAAATTTCATTATGATTTTGGCTTCATTTTGGAAATAAGATGTAAGTTTATCCCCTCCCTATTTCCCCACAAATTACGCTTGTGTATATCCACCACTCATTTCTCAGTGCTCTTGCTCCCCGGTATATGTCATCAGTTTTGCTCAGATAAACTCTTATAAGAGTTCTCTACAGATTTGGATGTTTCTTACAAAGACAGGGAGATAGGGTTAGGTAACTGTAGTGCCCCGCGTGGTGTAGCAGCAGATGGTTGGAGCTTGCTGGGAATGGGAACAATATGCAGTGTAGACCAGAAAGGGTTCTACGGAAAGTAATCTTTCTGATCATAAATTTCTAACTGGGCAAGTCAGGGTGAATAGTCACGCCCCCAGCCTATAACTTCTTTAGTAAAAGACCTGTCTGTGCCTTCAGCCAGCCCTGTCCATTGTTGTTGTGCTTCTATGTTAACATACCTTTGAAATAGGTTAACCACCCTCAGGAGAGCACATAATCTTATTAACTATACAATCCCTGCCTTGCTTTCTCTCATCATGTAATCTTTCTTACATTTCCTCTTTAATTTCAAATGCATAAAAACTGACAAACTGTCATTCTCCAGAACATTTGAGATCCTGTTCCCAACAATTGTCTTCAACTGTGGCTCAAATAAACCCTTAAAACATTCTCTACAGGTTTGGACATTCTTTAAGTTGACAGGGGCAAATCTAAATCTTAAGGGAAAAGTAAATGCTAAATGATACACATCAGCTTTTAATCGTTCCTAAATAGCACATACACACAAAAAGCCACAAAACCAGGACTGACGGAAGGGAGACAATTAAATGACCCTTATCTCCCTTGACTGCCATATAACTCTGTGAATCACATCTTTAGAAAACAGGCATAAAAATATTCAATTAAAGCACACCGCTAATCTGGTAGAAGATCATGATCCAGATGCTCATGTAACCATTTCCCTATTTAGAATGAAAATGCCAGCAAGAAAAAATAAGCAAGCATAATTGATTATAATAAATGTCTAATTTCCTACGGTTTCCTTTGTCACCCATTACCTTTCAAAATTCTCAAGGGCAGGAGTTTAGCTTTCTCTGGTTCCTTTGAAACTCTTCGAAGTAACCAATGAAATGTCTGGAAGGCAGTGAGTCTAGATCAATGCTGAGTCATGTTGACCAAAATCTTCAAAACTAGGTGGAAAGTGGCAGTTGAATGAGAGGACTCCCATTTAGGCTCTCTTTATTCACCAGAAGTCATCCTGGGAGCATACTGTTATTCTATGCAGAGGGAGTACTTTCATCAAGCTCTTGGCATTAGAATGCTAATTGATATTTGATGGCTGGCATTGAGTAGGTCTTATACATCAACCTACATTAAAGTGGAAATCATCGGGTGATTTTTTCCCTCCCCTTTGGTAAGAATATGACTAGCTAAGGAAGAGGCAAACCAAAGCTAGAGAGCCAAATCCTGCCCTGTCACCTGTTTTTGTATGGCCTTCAAGCTAAGAATAGTTTTTATGTGTTTACATGATTGAAGCAATAAAAAAAAAATTGTGTACGTGACATGGAAATTCAAATTTCAGAGTCCAGTG